>OY728165.1:339730297-340980297 GCA_963277665.1 Viscum album | reverse complement strand
GACTATATAAAGATGCATTTATTATATATAGGTGGCTAGTGAGTATGTTAGGATTTCATCAATGGACACCATGATGAACGAGTGAATATATTTGGGGAATATGTTGTCTATAATATTCAAAAAAAACTTCAGTGCATTCATATTTTCAAATGTAATCACTTAATTATCATATTGGACATACCTTCCATAAAATTATTTGATGAGTATGTCCACTTATATAAAAAACAATAGGTGATCATCCGATTGAAATTGAATCATATAGAACCACTAGGCTCACTGAAACTAAATTAATATTTCATCGATAACTTTTTTATTTTCTGTGAATAATTTTCACATTCATGTAGAAAAATTTTGTGCATCCAATATTGAGGTTCCCAACCTGATAAAATTATTCCATTAAAAGTCATCCAGATTAACCATTGATTTTATTAAACTCTACCAAAAACAATTTATAATGGTGTATAAATTAATATTGCGCACTGAGAAAGGCATGTATCTCAAATTAAACACCACTTTTAGCTACAAATTGTATGATTTTATCTAGAAATACATTTTTATAGTGATTCAAAATTATAATGAATGATAAGGAGGGTTCTACTGATAATGTTGAAATAATTAACAATGAAATCTTTAACATAATAATCCTAGGAAAACTAATGCCTAAACTAGTTATACCCTCCTCCAAAATCATAATCACTTGTTAGGATGATCATATATCCCTATAAAAATTTAAATTATAATCATCTATGGTATTATTCAATGTTATATCAGAAACATGTCATGTAGTCCATGGAGAGTATTAAATTGAATCTCATCATCTCTAATGTCATGATTTCCCATTGAAGATAATAATTTGAATTGAATATATTACACTCAATTTATCACTAATTATGGCACACATTCATACATAATGGGTTTTAGGGGAATAAATATCATATTATAACACGACTAATAAATCATCCACAACAATAAAATTTGTTAAAGTAATGGAAAATGGATGTACTAATATCAAACAAAGTGGTATAAAATATATAAGTGACCAAGAGAATACCATGATCAATAGATTATCCTTCTCCACCACTTACTCAATTCTGATCCACTATGTGAACAAAACTAACCATTACTCTATTTCTTTATCCCTATGGTATATTAATCGCCTGATTCTATATCTTCTTATCATGATACTATGGACTTCAGATGGATACATGCTCTATATGTCATCTCTTTCCTGGATAATATATGAATATAAATTCACTAGTGTATAACTTATGGTGATTATACATATTTCTATAACATTGATAATTCAATTACATATTTGGAAAATATTATCGATAAATCATAGTAATTTAATAGTTTAATGAATCAGTTCCACCTTCTCTCATAAAAGGTGATAAATTACTCTATCTCCACACTATATAACCACCACTATGATGAAATAAATATGATACAATCCGCTTCTTACTACCAGAAATATCAAAAAATGAAAGTTGAAGGAAATATGAGGAACCACTGTATTACACATTTTCCTCAAGAGTTTCCACTAGGATTTAAATTTCATTGATGATTCAAACATGAATCATCATAATGGGAGCCTGAAGTGACCCACAAGGATTGATGAAATTGAAAATAGATATAATTATCATTATGTACAATATTCTATGTAGAAATAACAATTTAGGTAGGAGTAAATGGATGAAATGCTAGTTGAGGTTGGTCTGCTTCCTGTACTTCCACAATAGAGGAATAAAAATTCTAAACTAAAACTTCTTATACTATAGGGAATGTACTTGCAATTTCCATTATAGTAGAAGAAATAAATCCATTGATATTTTGTGGTAATATTTAAAATATGCATGGTGAAATCATTTAAAACATAAAAGAAACTGTATAATAGTTAAATATTCCAGAAAAAATCATAATCATTATATAAGATCACAAAAATTTTCTCTAAACTGTATACATATAAATGATGGTATATCCCTCCTAAAGGAACAGAAAAACTTCATGATATTGAAAGATTTAGAGGTATAGAAAAAATAATAGAATTATTATTTTCAATAAATCAATTCTATTATGGATATATCGCAATAGTTTTTGATAACATATATATCATTCATCATTTAATATAATTACATCCTAAAATATTTTCCTATGTGTGGAATAGAATTAAATAACTAGTCAAAAACACACAATATATATTTCTTTCAATCCTATGTTGTTATTAAAGATTCATGAACACAAATAAATCATATAAAATTGTTATAAAAATCCATATAATGGATTCTTATAGGTCCGTTACACATGATATGTATAAGAACATGTTAACGTCATTAATCCATCCATATATAGCTTATATACATTAATCGAGAAAAACCCAGTTTAGATATAAAATGATGTGGAAACTATGATTTTTTATTACTATGTAACACCTTATCCGAGACCACCAATTCCTTGTCATAAAACCATAAATACTCATTATTTAGACCCCATAAAAAATTCATCACAGTCTAACAGTGGGGGTCTAAATATAATTATTTGATAGTCTATACCCAATTATCATATCATTGAACAAAAATATAAATATAAATATAAAATAACCACAAGTAATAAAGGGGAATTCTAGAAATCATAGTTTAATCTCAAATTGAGCACATGAACAACAGAAAAATAAATAAGCTCTTGATGTGGAAAAAAACAAGAGTAATTAGAACTTGTAGTCATATAAATAATATTTGTAACGATATACTCTTATGACCATCACTATCCAGCCTACAAAAATATGCTCCAAAATGAAACCATCCATCATGGTCCCGATTATATATCATGGTTCCGTATACATAAATAAAAAAACCGTTATGAATATAATATAAATCATGACTAATAAATCCCAATTGGTCACCACCAATTTAGAAACAAAAAATTATTAATAGTTATAATTATTGAATTCCATTACAATAATAAATGATTAATTATATAATAAAATTATGTTTAAAACACATTTACTATTAAAGAAACCATGTGTCCCTACCATACAAGTATTGGATCTATTCCATATGTTAAATGAAAGATCACAATAGTGATCAATATTTATCCACATGGTTTTAGAACATTTTCTTACTGTCCACAAGGAATCATGTATTGGATTAGGACACAAGGATGACTAGTTATCATATACATGATATCCTCAACAAATTTAAAAATGGAAATACTAAATAGTATCTTTAAACATCAATTTCATTTTTGGGAATGAAAATTGCCATGATCGTACCCTATATATGTCATTCGTATTACTTTGTAATCATTTTTCTTTCTCCCACACTATTGGATTATAATATGATGACATTCAATTGATTACATGTACAAATAGAAAACATCAATGGTATAGTAATAACACACATAATAAGGTAGAGCATAATTAATGAAGGATAAAATTCCATCTTGAGAACAAAATATAAATACACTGAATTTTGTTACAATTGTATAACATGGGGTCACGTTACATTGGAAATTTTCATTTCATGAATGATAAGATATGTGTCTCATAGGGTACACATACACCAAATGAATTCCAAATCATGCATTGAAAATAACCAATATAATAGAAGAATCATATCATGTAAACAGGTTTATTAAAAAATTAAATAGGTAATGTTGTTCATCTATGTACTCTATGATGAATAACACCATGGTTCATTGATGAACAAATGAATAAAAAAAGAATAAACACAAAGGGAGAGATCGAAGTTCATAAATGTCAAAATGTGGGTTTAGTTCGTTCAAAATGTGGTTTAGAAAAGAGTCTCAAGAATATTAAATTCCAATAAGGGTGACTCTATAATCCCATAACATAAAGATTCCAACAATGTATCCTATTTATAACTATTTATATATACAGTTCACCAATTAAAATTATCAATTGAAGATTCAAAAATGGATCAGGAATTCTACACCAACTCTTAAAGATAACCATTCATCTCTCTAGAGGATTCAAATCTAAAAACATTGACATTGTATAATAGATTCATGAAAAAATAGGCTCTTCCAGAGAATGGTATATAACATGTTTCCATGAAATTTACCCATTCCAAGAAAATTTTATATTTCATAAAAATAGATTACATTGAAAATTTAGATCTATTTTCATTATACCAATGATCCATGAATTGTTTTAAAAATATAATGAAATTTATATATTGTGAAGAAATATGAAATATATATGAATCATATCTAGGAGAAATTGTCATATTAAGAACAAACCCAATTGAATGAGGGTTTTTAACACGAAACTCAATTATATATATTCGTCTTATAAAAATTCACCTTAATCTATATTTGGATTAGATGAATAAATTTGGGAAGGCTAGATGAGTCTAAAAAACCAAGATGGATTCACAAACATTGCACCATCTTTGTTCCCATTTTGTGATTTATGTAAGGCCACATTATTTTGTAAAACTAAATTTAAAACTATGAAAGTATCATATTGATGGAATTCAGATTGTTCTTCAATTTTAACTATGTGAGGTTACATGGTTTTTCATTCCATAAAAATTATCCTTATAATACATCTTCTACTACTAAATCTAGTTTAATAATTTCTTGTAGAATGTTTACATAATGGGAAAATAATCCTTAAATAATTCTCCCAAAATAAGGCCTCCAAAACACTTTAATATAGTCCATAAACACATCAAACACAACCCAATAAATTTATAGATAAATTTTTATTAGTTAGGGAAGTTGGTTTATCACATAAATTGGAATTTGTATGATTTCCTAGTTATTTTGATAAAACATATATTGACATTGTGACATAATCATATCTTGCTAAATGATTTGAACCCTCTACAAAAATTAATGTATAAGATCAAGTGCTATCATCTTACTCCCTCCAAATTCTTCCCAGAATGTTATATTTCCTTATCATTTCATATATAAATCATAATATAGCTTTATATAATTATACAATTAAGAATATTAGGGAATGAGAACCCGATCATGGGAATGTGTTGATCCCAATATCCTTGTCAATTCATTGAAGTGAATCCAAACAAATACTAATGAGATTGTATGGTCCCTTCAAACTATCTGATTTATTAGGGCAATGTATTGGGATAAAGATCTCATGGGTATCCAATGTATTCTAAGTACTTATATAGATCATCAAGGTAATCCTTCTATCTCATTCAGAAAAAATGGGGTGTGGTACTCTACAATACATTTCCATATAAATTATTTATATTATGGTTAGTTTCTCAAGTAAGAACTTTTTATTTTCAAAAAATATGTAATATTAAATTTTCAATTGAATCAACTACTAAAAAAATAAAAATATATCCCTTATATGTTATATGGAATCCTATGTTGAAATTAATTGATATTTTATATAATTTATATAATCTTATGGATCGTGGTCGATTCATAATCATAATGATGTTTTGTCTAGACATATATAATCATCCAATAATGCATCAGGATATATGTCCATCAATCTCTCTCATCATGTTATGCCACCGCATGATTTTCTCTATATATATACATCATTATAATTCTTGGATTAAAAGAAAATGTTGATATATATGCATAATATAAAATCACCCTTTATTTTCTTTTTTATAGGTAAAATATACTATTTCCAATCCTTATAACCGTACTTTTATCAATGATTAACACATTAATATTTTCTACCTTCTTCTCTAAAAAATTATCAAACTTTTGGACATCATAGATGATTTATTTGATGGAGGGTTCACTATAATTTTTAAATAATGGGGGTTTCCCCCTTTTATATTATTTTTATGATTAATCATTTGTAAATATTTGTGTTTTGTGTATCTTTAAAACCCCTTAATGGATATGGTATCATGGATTAATTATCATATAATTAGCCACATTATTTTCATTATCATTGTTGATGTGTTTTGAAAGGTCATAATATTTGATCAATAACAATGATTGGTAAATGTCTATGTATTTTCTGTGATACAATGTGGTATACTATTGTGGTCAATATATATTTCCTAATTCTAAACATAGAAATATTTTATGAAACATTTATTGAATTTTTTAGATAAATTAATAATTATAGTTATATCCAAATCAAATATAAAATAATTTTTTTCACAAGATATTATTATTTACCAATTCCATACCAAATTATTACAACATTGTTCATGGGGAATCACCCAATGAACTTTAATAATTAATGATAATATTTTACCAACCTTTATCTACTATAGGTAAAATTATGAAAATGTAATGTGATGAATATTTTATTGTGCTCCTTGAGGTTTTCATCACATTATTTTAATAGGATAATCATCACTACCTTCCTTTGTAAGATGGTTATAAGATTTATATATCATGAGAAATTTATAAAAAAATTATTATGTCATGATTATATTATAAATTTTTTTTATAACCATGGATAGTATAATCTATTCTTCAGAAACAAATTTATTTGATTGATTCATAAATATATCCTCTTTTATCATTATAAGACCAAGTATTGATATACATTCTCCCCGATTCAATATGTTTTAAAAAAAGAATAAAATTTCACATTTTTTAATATCATTAGCACACTCTATAAATTATCATCATTGTAATCTACTCTATTATAATTGATATGAGTATCATTATTTTTTACTACCACAAAATTTTAATTTTATACATAAAATAATTTATTATTTAAGTTTAGGAATATTATAGTGGAATTTTATATCCTTTATTACATCACTATCAATTCGTAGTATCTAATTTTTCACATAAGGTTGTGTTTTGTATATATTTCATTTTCACACATAATTGATTAAATAAATATTAATGGTGAATATTATAAAAAAATAACCCTTTAATATAATCAAACAATAAATAAAGCTTGAATATTTTATTTTTTTTCATTTTTTGTGAAATTTGTTTACTCGTAATTATTAATGTAGAGACACATTGATCCATAAATATTTATAAAAGATGAAAACTATTTCAATACCAAGGAAACACACTTGAATATAAAACTTTGAACACATTTTCATGAAGTGTCTTCCATAATCATTATAATTAAGGTGGATAAATTTAATTAGTAGTCATTTATATCAGTATAACACCATGTATGAGTTAAAATAAAAACTCATCCTCCAGATCTGTCTAAATACTATATTTTTTTTTAGGTATTGAATAAATTTGTCCCAATTTTATTTTTTATATTTTTTGGTGTGTTAATAGGGAAATTTTGTTATTAAATTTTCTAATCATTGGTTATCGAGGACTATAAAATGGTGTAAGATTTTATATGTTGTCAATAGTATAACAAATAAATGATAGATGATTGTAAAAACATTTGGTATATTAAATATGAAATATATATCCTAGTAATTAATACGGAATCTATGAAATGATATATAATAATTTCCTAAATTCACTTTAAATTAATCCAATATACGAATTATTTAATATTTAGGAAGAGCATGCCAAAAAACATATTTTAGAATTGATTTGAAGAACATGAATAAAATTATTATGCCTTGAAATGTCTTCAAAATTAATATGATATCCAAAATTTGGGGTGGTGAATTTTTTTATGAAAAACATGTATTCATTATAATGGATTGTGTAGATATATATTATAATAAAATATTTAGTGACCTATAATGGATTATATGTGTACATTTTTCGACATCAATTAAATGACCCACATCACGAGTTCTGGTATCATAGGGTTTCCCATGTACCAATTTCCATGATGGTAATAGGTTTATATTTTTTCCAATCAAACCATTTTTTTTTCAAATTGATATATTTAATTCCAACTATGCTCAAATTTTATGAATTATTATGTCTATGGACCATTTTTTCTGACCAAATATTCCTCCTTTTCATTGAGAAGAATGTTTTTACTATTCAAAAATAACATACATGATGCCATATTCCACCATAGATAAAACATTTACCCAAACCAACAAGTAATTTACCTAGGTATATCTTCATTTATTTTTTATATACCCGAATGTAAATCTTTTATGTGTTTTATCATACGAATTTCTATGAAACAACATTTTTATTTTAATGTATGTGGATCAATGGAATTTATTGGAGTCTCTAGTTTCTATTTATACACTAAGCATACATACAACAATTTTTTCATATAAAATAATTTATGTATTGGTTAAATTTCATTGAATATATTGTTTTATTTGTATAATGTTTCAATGTATCTCAATGTTATTTTTCTAAAAAAATCCATAGTTACACCATGAATAGAAATTGATAGCTGCATTATAAGTTCCTACAAATTCATTCTTTTTTGTTTTGTCTCTACAAATTATCAGACAATTTCATTAAAAAGTGATATTTAAATATATCAGGAGAGTAATATTTTTGTAACCTCACCTCAATGTATAATGTCATATTCCTCATTATGATTCAAATTCATTATTATATTCCACCATCGGTCAATCTGAACTTCTAAAAAATACTCAATGAAAAAAAATCACATGTTCCAATCATCGTTGAACAAAAATAACATCACTTTTTCATTTATATATTTCTATATAATTATTTGGATGGATGATATACTAAAAAAAGTTTGCAATCTACCACATAAGGGTCTCAATGACTAGTTTTTCCCTCAATATTGATTTTGGGTTCTCCTCAATTTTCATATAATTTTTAGTTTCTTGTTGGGGTTGATTGATAATCATGAAAATCATTTCATTTTTCTATTCCAAACCCATTTGGTTTCCCATTAGGGAAGTCACTACATTCATCGTAACATATATTATAATCTTGATTTCATATTAATCTATTAATTTCATAAATAATGTAAATTTAATGATAAATTTATATCATATATAATGGAATAAATATTAAAATAATATGAATCTATAATAGATTCCTAATGTATTTTAATTTTTTAATTTCTTAGTTTATGTATTGGTTAATAATTTTTCATTTTTGATTATATTCACTAAGAGTATTACATTTTTTAATACAACATATTATTGTGTTATTAGTGTGTAAATCACAAAACAATATCCCTCAAATGTGTTTGAAAAGTTCTGTAGGTAGGTCTCTTTGTCGATCAATTTGTTTAAACACATGTAAATAGAAAACAAACTTTTCCAGGGTTATTACCCCTTCATGAAAATTTTCCAATGAACACATCCTATTTTTATATTAAGATAGTGGTTTTTTTCTTGGAAACAAAAAACAACATATATTATTGTAATTTTGTGATATTATCCATTATATGGATATATATAGAGGTTTTATAAAATTTTATCTCATTATTGTTCACAAAAATAACTAAACTAACACCAAAAAAGGGAAAAACATTTCCCTAATTAAACTGAGGTGATCAATACTAAATATTTTGTTATATAAGACCATTTATATAAGTAAAGAATTAACAATCACTAATGTTATCACAAACAGATATCCCTATAGTTTATTATTTTTATATGTTATCAAAATAGGAAACATATATTATAACATTTTTTAACATTCCTCAAAATTGTTTCCTGTTGAACCCTTCTATTAAACTAACAAGATATAATAACCTTCATAAACCAGGTAATCTATTCATTATTATGGGTTGAATTATGTGCATAGTCAGTGTAAATATATATCATAATAATTGATAATTACTATATATAATTAGATAAGAATATGGGTATTAAATCCCATTTGAGGATTTTTAGCATAAAATTAGAAGGCCAAACTCATGGATCATAAATCAAAAATTAAGCCATGAGGATATTTACATAATGTAATACTTGAATCATCATAAAAGTGGGGCATACCATTAAATATGAATATTTAATAATCATAAGAAAATATATGAAAACAAAGTTGTTTAGAGAATCAAGTCCCAATATCCCATAACAGAGTTGGTAAGGAATTTATATATATGTTACACATAATGATGTGTGATGGGAATTAATTCCCATGTATCCCATAACATTGTTGTTAAATAAATGAAAACACAATTTTAAAAAATTATCTCATTTAATATGAATCGTTATCAAATTAATTAGAGATATATATTGGGAACATATGTCCTTTAATGTCAAACCATAACTATATGTGAAAAAAAACATCCATACCTTAGATACCACCAAATTTACACATGGAAAGGATATATTTTTAACGAAAATGTTAATAACAGATTACATAAGTCATCATAAAAAGTAGGTGGATGAAATCCATAAATAATTATTATACTAAGTTATGAGAAATTGTATTGCATGTTGACACTCGTTAAAATCATTTGTGTCAAAGATTTAAAATTCAATTAATGAAATTACATTAAATAATATTTAATGTTTATATATATTTTAAGAAATTAAAAAATAATAATTGAAATTTATTTATACTTGAATAAAAATTAAATGGTTTTGTGTCATAATGGGATCTAATTTTTTTTGCAAATATATGATCATTTGGAAAAGGATTAAAAAGATGATACATTTTAAATATTGAAATATTTTAATATCCATGGGAAAAACTATTACCAATAAAATAAATTATTATTTATTAATTATTAGAGTAAATTTTATTTAATAAAATGTTTAAGAATAATATAGTTTTTTATAAAGACGTCCATAAAATAAAATAATAAATATGCATATGGAATGAAAATTTCTCAATAAAAAAATTCATAAGATATATATTTATTAAACAGGTCACATCATTTTAAATATTATACTAAAGTGATAGTGACATGGAAGGAAAAAATTTATCATTAATAAAAAAAATTAAAATAAATTAAATATTATTTGGAGGACATGAGCACAAAATTCCATAAATTGAAATTTATTCATCTTAATTTCAAATTATAAATTATACTAAGATAAGACTTTAAATCATTATCTTGAATTCCATGAATTCAATTCTATTTTTTTATAAAAATTATAATCATATTCAAAAACTATTTATAATTGAATTCATATTTATTACATTTTCTACTCAGGAATTATAATATATTGTTATATATTCACTAAACATTAAATTATATTTTATCATATGATTTAATTAATTAATATCGTTCCAAATTTGATTTATATGACTGTTTTTTAATCGCATTAAATTATAAAATGGTCATCATTGAAATATTATATATATATTTATTTTTTAAAAAAGTAAATCATCTTCCTTTTTTCATTTAGTTGAAACTATTTTAATTTTTTATAGGGAATGGAATCCAGGACCAACATTCCATAAGTAATCTTCTTATATAAATGAAATATTTTATAATTAATATCAATTATTTTTTTGTAAATTAAAATACATAATAATTGTAAATATTAAGTAATTTTATCACATAAATAAAACAAATATATTTCACAACCATTATTATAGGAAGTAATGAAATAGCGAACTGAACTCTCTATGGGGGTGATAGTATACAAATACACAACTATGATCATTTCAATCCCCATTGGAAGAATAATACATATTAGATGATTTTGAATTTTTTAATTGTGAAAAAAATATAAATTTAAAGTTTATTTATTAAAAAAATATATTTCACCAATCATATAGAAATTTTTTAAAAAACAAAATATGTAACTCATTAACGCAGCATTTTTCAGAAAACACATAATATGATTTCATTTTTCAAATGGTTGGGATGAGAATTAAAAATAGATACTCAATAAAACTAATATAATATATTTATAATAACAATTATAATATCATAATTTCATTTTTTTTATAATATATTCTGATATAGATAATAAGATATGAAGCCATAGAAATAAAAGGAATATTTTTGGATATTTTAAATTACTCTTTGAAATAAGTAATCACAAAAAATTATTAATCATTTTATAGAAATTTATTTGATTAGAATAAATTAAATGGAAATAGATTGTAATTTTTAAGAGGGATTTTAGAATAGAATAGACTAGAAATTCTATTTTTTTTATTTGATGTAAAGGGGAGTTGAAGGTATCAATTTATATGTGATGTTACATTTACTAACTCAAATCCCAATAGCATTGAACCAATGTATTCGTTATTATATTTTCATTAAATACAAGGAATCAAATACCAAATGACTGAATAATTTATTATTTCTGAAAAATTATATATATATTTGAATCAAATTTAAATTTTAAAACATTGAATTAAACTAATTATTTCTTCAGAGCATCATTATTAAAATTAGTATATCAATTAAAATATACTAGAATATGTTTCTCATTATCATGGAGAATATAAATCATAATAATGTGGTGACCCTATATTCTCAGTATGGGTAATATAATAGAGGATGTTATAATCAAATATTTTTTAAGTAATACTGATCGGTAAATAACTAAAACACATTCTATTTAGTCAATATCATGACTATAATATGTATTTAAAATGTTTTGATCAATTGATTACATATAAATAATCTCATGATAATGATGTATAACAATGAATATTGTATGTAATAAAAAAACCCTATGGAATAACAATAAAAAATCTACAATTATGGAAATAACAAACCAACCATTGGGGCCTCATTTTAAGCCATGTATTTCCATAAATGATTCTTTACACATTTTATAATACCATTTAATCCTTAAGATAAAAAATATAAATAAATGGGTAATCCCTCAGCCAAAACTATTCTAGTTTGTCTCACGAGACTTATCAATGTATGTAAGGGCTTTTGCATCCCCCCAACCATCACATTAGAAGTATAATTCATTTATATTATGGTATGAGTGAAATCTAATAAATATAAGCATCAGTATTGAAAAAATAATATTTGAAATTTTAACACATAACCTAATAAATAAACATAATGACATGCCAATTTGAGTAAAATGGAAAATGGTAATAAAATTACACATCCTCAGATACAGTGATCATATATAATTCAATAAAAAATAAGTATTATATCAATATAAAATATCCCAAGATGACCATAATTATCAAAAAGTGTTGATTTTATTGATGAATACAAAACCGTAAATATGTATCTAAATAATATTAACGAAAATATCATTTTCATGTTGAATATCAATATTATAAAAATAATTTCTAGAATTTTAGGATTTATTTATTATTAAAACAAAATGTTTATTTACAATTACGCAATAATTAAGTTATTTTTAAGGATGGAGGGTAAATATTTACATGATTTATAGTTTAAGGAAAAAATTCAATTTCAAATGTAAAATTTTTAGGATGTTTTCTTTTAAAAAAACAATCAGGTGACACCTTTATTTTTTTTTGGAAAATACAAATGATAATTATTTCAAATAAGAGTCAAAATCCTTTGGTAATTTCTTATAAAATGTAAAAATCGCTCAAAATATCTTTAATAAATCATTTTTAAATGTTGAAACTACTTTTTTAATAATTTATTTAAATCATATTTTTGGAAGAATACAAATTTATAAACAAAGTGATAAATTGAGTTATAGTTACTTAAAATAATTTTCTAAATTATTTGAATTACCTAATAGTGAAAAAATATTAATATTAATTTAAAGTATCGTGAGAATCAAATAGATAAGAAAATAATTTTTTTATCATAAAATTATAGAATAACTCCCTTTAACTAAAAATAAAACTAAAAAATCTCAATTAGAATGAGATTGTGACATACACCCTTACAATTAACAAAATGAAAATGTAACAATTATTAAATTAATAGATTATTTGTTTCAAAAATAGATACACATAAATCAAGTTTAAGTAAAAAATGTTAATTTAATGTCATTATATACAAAATATTTTAAAGACATAATAAATGAAGTTGATTCCAAACCCAACAAATGATAATTTTTAGTGAAAATATTATAAAATTATATCATCTATAGAAAAAAATCAGGAAATAAATATAATTTTTATACAGTAAGTATACTTTTGAAGTAAATATTTAAATATAATTATGAAAAATAATGTACGTTACGATCATTGAGACTATAGGCTATACATGCAAATCTGTGTTTTTTTCTATTTTTAAAGATAACTAATGAATATGGGTATGTGATATATTATCAATATATATTTACATCACTTTGTAAAGGATATTTCCAAAAGGTACATGAATTATTTTATAATATTTACGTGAGTGGAAATGTAAGAAATAAAATTATATCATATATTTATGGAATGATAAATATGTCATTAATATCATTATTATGTCATTTATATCATAAGTAAAATTAAAAATATCCATACCAAATTACATGTGAAGTTCTAGTTAAAGAAAAATAGCATTGCACTGGGAGGTGGTAGTTTATTGTACACATGAGTGACGTTGTAGTATCTCATAATGAATGGAATGTAAAAAATGACATATGAGATGAAATTACTAAAAATTCATAAATATGTTATACAAATACATTATATTTAATTTATATTTACCACTCAACCGAACTGTACAAGGTTGTAATTGGATACCAAATGACATTGTTTTGTGAAAAGGTAGTCCACCACACCCAAGAATAATAATTTTTTAATTCATTTGATTGAACTTGATATAGATTTAGGAAATGAAATATTTATACAAACAATAGAATATGTAAACTAAATGTATTCTATTATTTTAACATGGTTTAAGGATAATTTATGGAAGTGGAAAAATAAATAATATGAAGACACTCGTTGACAAGAATTAAATCTTTTATTGGCTTCCTCCTTAGGTTTGTATGAAAATAATGAATGGATGTATTCATGGGGGAAATAATACTTAAAGCATAATTGGATGGGTTTTGGTAATTTAATTGTGAAATTCATGACTCAACCAAAAAATATTGAATCTGTAAGGAAGAGGGGAAAGAGGGTGTCCTTTTATAATTGAGGTGAGTGACACACTTCTAATTTTTTTTGAAATCATTCAATAAAACATGCATTTACTTACTATAAATACACTACATAATGGGTAATTTTCAACCATATAAGATATTTGGTCGAAATATGGACATAAAATTGGCTTATGATAAAGTTATCATGTCATTTGAAACCCCTATCTTCCTATAATAACCCCAAGAAAATAAAATTTATCAAATCCCCCGTAATTAATTTAGCTAATTTCATTATTCATTTTTTGTTTAAAATTGAGAATAAATTATTTTAAATTATTAAATATAATTATTTCAAATATTTAATCTATTTTTTCATATTCAATTAACATAATTGGAAAATATTAAATTAATATGAATCTCATATACCTGATGATAAATCATGTCTTGAATGAAAAATGATCAAATGTTTATAATGTTTTATATAAAAAATATTTACAAAATGATTAAAATGACTTTAATTGGTATAATTATCAAATAATTGAATTAATTTTACATTTAATCAAATTAAATTTTTTTTATCCTTGCAAATAATTTATTCACATGGATGTTTGAATTAAAATTCAATATTTGTCATTATTGATAAAAAAATTAAAACATTTAAGAAAATAATATTCATGATATATTTTTTTATTATGATTTAAAAGATGGAATTAATTTTTACAAATAAATTTCTAAATGTGATAAAAATTATTTTCAGTTTACGTGTGAAAGGAATAAAGATTCCTTCTTTTATAAAAATGCGGTTTTTTAAAACATTTATTTTTGTTCTAAATGATTATTATTTTATTTATATTCGTTAAAAAAATTAATAATTTTAAACTATAAATTTTTACAATTTAATGTATACTTTTAAAACACTACATTCCAATATATAGGTTATCACTATCACTTTAAATAATTTTATTTTAATAACGTATTACATTTCATGTTAACATGTAATTGCATGTCCCATTGGTTAAATTAAGTGTTGTGTGTAATTCAATATAATCTCAATGTTATATTAAATGCATTATATTTTATTTATTTTATTTATTTATAAATATTAATATAATAAATATCACGGTGCTATGTTTTTTTTCTTTATAAAGCGTTTCACATAAACTAGCGTAAATTTTTTTCTAATTTTAAAATCTCTTGGTGTAACATTCTCCCCATCATAAATAAATTCGTTTATCAAAATTTTAAATTGATATTAGAAATTCAAAGTAATATGTATGAAAATATTTATTTAATACCCATTACATTAATTTTTTAAAAAAAATAACTACTTAATAAAAGTGAAAAGGGGGTAAAAGATTATAGGGAAGAAAACATAACAATTTTTCTTTATAGGAGAACATTAGTGAAATATATTGATATATCATTGGAATAAATTTATAAATAATTATATAGTGCGATTGAGGTCATTGATTGGATGTATGATAATGATCAATGAAAGTTTAAGAGCCACTAAAAAAATTACATAATTAAAATTCCATTGAATTCATCAAATATGAATCCAATAGGATATTATTTTATTAAAGATCCCTTTCCTAATGTTATGTTATATTCTATTTTCAGATAATATTAGTAAATATACATGATAGGAATCTATTTCATAAACGAAATTTTATACATTGGTTATGATTCGGTAAATTTCTATTTTATTCCATATTCCATGAAATGAATATCTAAATAATTTTTTTATGCATGATGAAATAAAATTTACTATTACTAGATTATAATAGTGATAGAATATTGACATGTATTTCTCTATATTTTTTAGGATTTTCAAAAATGAAAATTTTAATTGATGTCATGCAATATACATGAATATGCATACGGTAATATTTTAAATTTATCTCTACAAATATCACCCAAATTTCAATGAAAACCATTTTCTAATTTTCTAACCATATTACATTTCCAAAAGATTCAGATCAACAACATTACAAATAATGATGATAAATTTAAAAAATATACATACCATTAATACCCATAGTAACACAATGTATCTATTATTCATCACATAGGAAACAAGTGAAAAATGTTTTTTTGTGTTATCTTGAAATTTGATAATATAATTAATTAATATAATCCTTATTGAAAACATGAGTTATTCATTATTCTATAAAAAAATAGAATATTTGATTAATTTTTTAAATTAAAAAATTCAATTAATTCCATCAATGAAATGCTAAACACCCTTTCAAAAATCATTAAATAGTTCCATGGTATTCAATACTATTGAATTTACATTATCAATATGAATAATATTTTTATCAAAAAAACATTCTTTAAACATTAAAAACATATTAATTTTCAAAATAATGAGTTTTTATATGACGTTCATCGTATATGTAAATGATTTTTGATGTCATCGATACCAGTAAACAAATACCATAAAAATATAAAAAATTTAGTATTTCAGTCCTTATATATTTTATAATTCTTATAATTCCCAAATCAAGGATAAAATACTCTGATTATATAATTCTTTAATAAAAAACTATACCATTAACAAATATTAATATTTTATGGTAATGGAATAATAATAATAATGATCCATTATATTATTATGGGGGTATATTATATTTATGCACAAGACATTGATTTTTTATAATCCCATATCCTTGGTTTTGATGTATTTTTACATTGATTTTTTTATTTCCCTTGAAATCACAAATTTTTTGAAATTTCTCTACTCACATGTGGAAAATAATCATTCCTTGTAATAATGTGTCAAAGTGTTTCATTCTATAATTATCACATGTGGGAAAATTCGTTTTTCCCTTCATCCGTTTATTTAATCTTCTTCTCATCCATCATCTTCATCAAAATCTACAATATGATTCAATAATACATAGAGCATTTTTTATCTATATTTTTTTTATAACAAGATATTATTCCAACATATAATGATAATTTTGATGGGACTAGTTCCCTTCACATAATATGCATCATACTATAAAAGAAGTGATCATTCTTAATATTTGGACTCTATTTATAGATGAGGTTAAAATGTATTCAGCTATAAACCATTTATATATGATTTTATACACATAATTTGATCATATAATTCTGAATCAGGATTTATAAGAACAAATGTAGTGAAATATTCGATAGAAATTGAATAAAATCATAGCTAAATTCATAATCGTAAAAAACATCTCTGGGAATATAATTATTTTTATATACTTCATTTTGGATTCTAAATGAAATTTTTACTATCCTATTCGTATCCCTAGATATTGTAAAAAAAGTGCATATAAATCCCCATTTTAATTCAATATGTGATGTTCTGGACAAGACCCTTTTTTTCTTTTTTGACATTATTTCTTATAGGTACCGCTGTCCTAGATCCACGTCGTCTTATAGTATCTATAACATGATTTTTTACAAGGGAAAACTACATAATCTATTCATTATCTAAACATTCGGGCTTTTATACATATCATCAATTTATATCTTAAATTTATGTTCTGTAATCTATCAATTCCAATACCAAGATTCCATGGTTTCTACTAAGCTTCATGTAATGGCCCGGACCTCTCTGGTCTGTTCTCAAGCTAAAATCTAGTGGTTGACATGTCCTAAAAGGGCAAGGTGACTCATCCCAAAACACTTTTCCAAATTTTTTGTTCATTGAACAATGCTTCCAATTTAATGAAAAGTGTCACAGTGTCAAATAACCAAAATATATACCGAGTCACGATGTCACACAAACGGATGATCTACAGTGTCATGGTGTCCTAGAAACAGAATATCTATAGTGTAATGGTGTCATAGAAACAGATGATATAACGTTTCTAAGTGAGTCTACAATGACACGATGTCACAGAAATAGAAGATCTATAGTGTCACGATGTCACATAAATGGAAAAACTAGAGTGCCATAGTGTCACATAAACGGAACATCTACAGTGTCACGGTGTCACATAAACAGAAGATCTATAGTGTCATGGTGAGTCTATAATGTCATGGTAAGTCAACAATGTCATAGAAGATCTATAGTGTTTCCATAACGGTTTCATAATTTCTATTCCAAATTTCTATATTTTTCTAGTTTCACTAATTTAACATTTTATTTGATGAAAAACACATTAAAAGCCTTGATTTATGGGATTTATGGTCGATTCAAAGCCTATAAATCCAATATTAACCTTCCTAACTACCAGGATACCATTACATGATCAAATTTCATGGTTTAATTTGATCCTATTTTAATGGAAAATCTAGACTATCTTAAACCAGTACTCTATTAAATCTTCTAAACAGAAAAGATATCATCCTACCATGTTCGAGCTTCTTTTTCTCTAGTGTGAGATGCTCGAACCTTTCCATCCATCATATAGAAGTCCTCCCATCAATCTTTACTCCTTGGATTGGTTCCCCTTGAATATCATCTTACTTCAAGTGAACCCCCTATTTTGGTTCAACTAATGAGTATCAATCAATCTTAGATATAATTAATTATCTTTCGTCATTATTTTGGGTTTGTCTCCTTTTGTTTCTCCTTGCCCTATAATGGAATGTTATCTTTATGTTCATAATATAATTTTCTTGGGTGTTGTCTGGTGTGGTGGTTCTTCTGCATCTGAGAGTGGATACAGTCCTCCAAGATAGGTGATCATGATCTATTTTGTTACTCTATTTGATGATCATCATATACCTTTTGAGATAGGGGATTCATTTCTACTCTATTATTTTACATGCAACTGTATATTTGGTATTTTTTATCCCACTAAATCACAATGTAATTTACATAATAAATATTTTACATTATAAATAATTTGATATCCATCGTATGTTATTGCCTCATTTTTTTCTAGATAGTGTTACATCTATGACTTCGATGCATAGTTTTTCCATATTGATGGAAATTGGTAAAGAATGTAATTCGGGAATTAATTGATAATTATTTGGCTAAATATAAAGAGGCATGTAAATTAAACTAATTTTTATTGTTTAAGTTTATGTTAATCATACAGATGCAGTAAGCATATTTAATTAATTTTTGATATCTATGGCAGTTTTATGTTTATGTTACCCATAGTTGGAACCTCCAAATAATAAATCTCTTAATTACAGATGGATTAAATAACCAGTTGTTTTAAAATATGATAATGCATCATAGGGTTATGAGTTACCCTCTTGCTTTTAAATTCCATGAGCAATATGTTTGGAGCTGTGAGAGCTCATTGCGTTTGAAGGATGGATGCCTTGATTAAGGGCCAAGAGCGCAATTGTTATGTTGTTTGTTTTCCTACTAATTAATTTGTGATGTGATCTTGGATGACTATTGTGATATGTGGGGGTAGAGAGGCCCATTTGTTGTGGTAGAAGATGACACCTAGAAGGGAAGATACGTCATTTTTTGGATGTGGGTGTCGGGAAGGATATCGTGGATGATCAAATCGGTTGGATGTGAATGTTTGGATACTTTTTTTTCTTTCTGGTTGTTTATCTTCATTAAATTCCCCACTACTCAAGGTAGCTGGTTTTAATTCCCACCATCAAAAAGGGGTAAAGATGTGTGGGGTATGCCGCGCAATTTCTGTGCATAGCTTCACGAGGGATGATGGGTCTACACTCGAGCTATATGCGGAAAATACTAGACTGGTAGATCATCTACTCCTTGTGATGATCCTCCAAGTATTTAGTAGCATAGAATTTTTTTATTGTGTTTCTGGGAATATTGGAAGTAATAAAGTTTTTAATAAATGATGTTAACTCATGGGGTTGGAGCTTGTTGGGATGTAATGCCGAGCTTTCAATTTAAAGGAATAATTGACTTTTTGTGTGTTGCTAATGAAATATAATGTAGAGTTGTTAATGGTTATTTAATGTTTAAAGATTTAATTATCGTAAAGTGGACCTGATGAAATGGGAGTGAAGTAATGTAATAATTTTCTATAAATGGTTTTGTGCTTATAAGATACCTAGCCATAGAAGTGAAATTCCAGGGTCCGAGAGAAGTTAGCTATAGTTGAGTCTAATACTAAGTTGTGTCCATAGTGTGGTTGTGAGAAATAGTATATTTTGTATTTTTTTGTTTCTATATTCTACTCTATGCTATCATTTAGGTCAACTAACACAAATGGTATACTGTTCCCTGGGGGTGTTTTACACAACATTCTGGTATGAGGATTAATGGTAGAGAACCCCCTTTGTCCCCACTCTATTCTCGTGGTAGATACATGTGCTGGTAGGAACAATGGTTATTTTACACCATATATGTGTAAAGTGGTGTTTAATGGCTTGTTTTTATTCACACACATAATTTCTGGATATAGTTTCCTATATACTACTATATGTGTAACATTTATCTTCTATGATGGAATGAAGATCCTGACTCAGTGTATGTCCTTTAATGGCTTTAGGTTTAATACCTGATATTTGATACATGTTATATAAGTTGTGGTGGCTATAAACAATCATGGTTACTTTTCTTCTGTAGATGTGGTGGTTTTTTGGAATGAGGATCACGTTGTAGATCTTCGCCCATGTGTTGACGAGAACGCCTTTTTGGAGAGAGATGCATAGGATGTGTGACGTTGGGGAAAAGCAGCGAAGCATTGGGGATTTAGTAGCGCGGTACCCTTTATATTCATTATTTTTTTATATACTCTTATATGAGATACATAGTGAGAGTACCCATAGTTTTGCTAGGATCTTAGTTTATCTTTTTAGGTAATGAGTTAATTTCACTTATTGTTCGTTGTGAATTAGCATGTTTTCTTTAGTTTTACATGAGAGGATCTGGGGAGGATCTTACTCAGTATACTATTATACTCACCATATGTATATATAAACTCTTTTCAGGACACATGGAGTAGATTAGAGATCAAGATGGTTACAACTAGCTTTCGTTTGTAAGAGATGTTTGGGCTTCATGGTTGCTTCTATTTTTATTTTCATTTGGTGCTTGTGGTTTTTCATTTCAGTTGTATTATTTTTTCATGACATTAAATATGTGTACTTGGGTTTTCATTTATATTTTAGTCTGAGTTGGATTGGGTTGGTGTTTTTCTTATCTATCTCTTTCACATGTGTTCTATTAGAGGGTAATTCCTGTCATTTGTGTGTTTACTATGCCCTCAATGCTAGTCACCAACCTAGGGGCCTACTAGTGGTGGGACTCAGGGGTCATTATCTCTCTTGTCACATTTCCACCCTAGAAGGTGTACACGTTATGGAGAAAGGGTTGTGACAGTGTGGTATCAAAGCCGTTAATGTTGGATAGTATGGAGTTTGGTGTTAGGCACATGTGAGGTTTCATGGGTTGGTAGAGAAATGGTGTCAGTCCCATTTAGAAAGTGATGTAAACACAGAATACTGGCAAAGACATAGGTTTCGAGGAACCACTGTGATATGATGGATAGAACTTTTAGTTTAAAATGGATACTAAATGAGGTGATACTAGTTTTAAGGTACAGATCTAGTAAAGGATCACGCATCATTGTGCTCCTGCCTCTCCGTTGTATCCATCCTCTAAAGAGTACTAGATACTAACACAGCTCTTTGCTCATGCTCGATGGAGAACTCCAGCACTATCACAATAGTTAATCCAGAAAACTCATCAGTAATGAAGTTCATAAAGCACTCAACAACTGAAGAATGTCTACTCGACACACTCTTTGATCATCGATAAAAAAAATACCATTCTTGGCTATCATCCCACCCAACACACGATGCTCTGGTCATTCTATGATCTCTTACATATCCCACTCACTATTTTAAATAAACAGTGCACCCACTAGTGATATGAAAGTCACCCTCTGGCGATAAGAGTCAATGTAGGATTCATAATCCATGAGCCAGTAAATATTATGAATGATATATAAAACTATCATCTCATGGAAATAATGATCCCAAAGGATGTAAAACCATCCGAACTCAAGGGTACACTCCATACACTATTGAAAATAACCCATTCTAAATTCCAATGGTGTTCCTAGAAAAAAACACCATCTGAAAGAAAAAAAACTAGCCCATGTGTTTTCTAAATATGTGTGGAGATAAAACAAGGAGAGGCATATATATCAAAAATAGCATATGCAATAGTAAAATATACTGAAATCGTACCTCTAACATTAGAGTATCTGAGATCCTTATCCTATTGTTTTTGTTGTATTGTATATGTATGGAATATACCATGACCTTAGGACCGTGCATGGATTGCATGAGCTGATCCACCAAACTGTCCTAGAGAACCTGGTGTCCAGCCACCATGGCCATGACCACCACGAATTAGGCCTAATCTTCCAAAACTACTCTAACTCCTAGTTAGATATAGAGTTAAAGAACTTGCTACTGAAAACAACAATAGATATGACCCCTACCACTCATAGATAGAGGGAAGGTCCTGCAGAACTGTTACATGTTCCCCATCCTACTTCAAGCATGAAACTCGACTGGTTTTCCATCACACTAATTATTCACATGGACTCACCTAATACACTGATCGAAATATTGCAAGCTTCTTGGACCCACAACATGACTATCACTCACCTCATAAAAAGACACAAAATTTCACTTCATGCCGGAATAATTTGTTCCACTAGGGTGAAAAACAACCCTCCCCTATTCTATACCCCATTCTTCCCTTAGGATCCTTTCTTTAATCAGCACCTGATCATAATATCAATGATATATGGAAACCTGAACATGTTGACCTGAGATTTGACAGTAATTATGAGACACTTTTCAATGCATCTCCATATCGATAGCTCATCAGTGTGATACATCAAATCAAAACAATACTTATTTTCAATGTTTTCTGAGTATTGCATTACCATCATTGTGCCACGATCTAGAAGAATATACAAAGTAGCCTGATCTTCTCAAAATTTCATGGGGGACAATGTTTCTTAGAATGGGGTAGGGAATTCATCCAATCCCATATTACAAAGACCATCATCCTAATTCAAAACGTCACAACAGTTCTTTTCCGCTCCATGTAGTATATAATATGATAGCATGACTCTCTACTCTAGCGGCATATCTAGATGCTCAAATATTGATATCCTAGTATATAACCATAGATCTGCAGGTTGTGGTCTTCCATCCACAGATAACATAGGATAATTTTTTTGTTGGAAAACCCACGTTAGCTATGCCATAGTAAATGATGTTTGAGGTGCTCCCTAGAACTTCATCATATAATGAAAGAAACCCTTGAAAATTTTTTCCTGAAGAACATGTGTCCCGAATAGCCATTGGTTCCGTAGCTAGCACTACTAGAGGACGGACTGGTACCCTGTATCCACGATCTCTGTTGAATGGTCGTCATCTCCCTCAGGGAAAACCACTAGAGGTCATCATGGTGGAAATTATCTACAATGATAAATACATGATTCAGGAAATAACAACATCAAAGAATAAATCTCAAATAATTGGACATGTCGAAACCCTCTAAAAAACCATGTCAATAAACAACCTACTCTTAAAGCCAATACTGAACAAAGAACAACCATCAAACCACTAGATACTATGTATATTGCCCACTCAAAAGTTAAGACTATTTTTGGTCTCTATTTTCCATTCATGATTCTATTTTGGTTTGTGTTAATATTCAGTTACCCAAGAAATTTTACAATGGGTTACCAATTTGGAATCCATGAGGGCCCATAACACCTCATGAACACAACCACAGTTCCCATTTAAAACATACATGAAACAAGTTCATTTATTATTTAAATTTAATTGGTGTGTCATTTCCCCATTTAAAAGGGACCATAATTCTTATGGATTGATAAATGATGTCCAAAATTCATCTACTACACCCAACAAACACAATACGGGGAACAACTATGACATCATCTATCAAAACATCATTAAATATCTAATTAATCCTAGATGGAATGTAATAATTCCTGACATGTGATTCTAACTAGTTTTTATATGATGAATTAGATAGAAAATTCTCATTTCAATAGGTTACAATTGAAATAGATCGGAAAATATTATCAATAGTAATAGTCGAATCATGTGTGTCACACAATGGTGAAATCATATCAACTTTATTAGTCAATATCTATAAAATCATAACAAAATTCGGTCTAATTCTTCTTTTCCCCATATGTGGGGTAGATAATCCAGGGAACTGTTCATTACCAAACTCCATTTTTATCCTTTCAATATCTAATGTCTCAATGTTGTACGTAAAACTAGAAAAAAATCATATGATACCACATTATAACATCCTTGACCCGGATGCCACCTAGAATGGTGCCCCGAGCCAAGTTGGTCACAAAGCCTCAAGAGCTTCCCCGAAAATGCTAGAGGCTACGAAATAGAATAGAAATTCCGGTTTAGTCAGGGGGGTACTATGAATTTTTTACCATTATATCACAGTGGAATTCAAATACATACAATAGTGGAAGCGAATAATTAATCAGATTGTTGAATGTATGACAAGACATGAATACATATCAATAACAAGAAGTATCTCATATATAAAATGGTGAAGATAATACAAGTACCCAGAAATCAGCCAGAATACCACCTAGATATATAATATAATATAATTCCCCAAAAGGATAAAAGACAAAAAAATGTATCCTCAAATCGCAATCTTCATCTTGTTTCTATGCTCCTCTGCACCAAATGAAGAGTCAATAACCAGTACTAGAGTGCATTCCCTTATCATCACCTGTAACCATATAATCTATTTGGGACCTCGATGAGGCCCAAATATTGGGTGAGAAAAATATCCCAGTAGGAAACCACCTTAGTCTATATAGTTCTAACATCAATTCTACACAAGTGCTAGAAAGTGTAAACAAGAAGAAAAATAAAGTGTGTATGCCCATGGAAGAAGTCTATATTAGTATGTACAAGTACCCATCCAACAAGGATACCATAAAAATATTCATCACCTAACATGAATTCTAAAAATAGGGAAAAAGTCACACAACCACGTGATACATCTATCTCTATTCTGCATTCCACGACCACGCTGTATAAAGAAGTCATGTATTCCATGACCACGCTTTATGGTGATGTAAAATATACAATTTCCACAATGTAAAGCCAATATCAGGCCAAAATATCCAGATCCAATTTTTAATATACTAGGGCATCCATATAAGAAATATAGACTATAGAGGACCGGATCCAAGGAGCTTGTCTAAGGAATCCTGTCAATCCCGATGGGTATCCATGGGGGAAACACAGTTAGGCCTAATATAGGATCATAGAAGCATGACAACAGTAAGTCCTACGCGAGCCCAAGCATGACTGATCCACAAAGAAGCAAGGCTTGAGAAATCCCATGAAATCAATACTCAAGGGGTAGAGTCAACCCAAGGTATCCACTAACACATTCCACTACATGGAGAGTAGTCCATAGAATAAATCAACTATTTGTTGAATTATGGAAGAATTTAATTTAAAGAAACATTCCATGTGAGTATACCATCACACATCAACCTCCAAAAATATATGAATATACCCACTCATGAAAACCATTTAAAAAATAATCATATGGTCCCAACCTCCTATATAATACACGTAACATGCTTTTAGTCATTTTGAATAGGTATACCCACCCATATGATCAATTTAAAATAACCAAATATCAAAATAGAAAAAGCATAACATAATATTCAAAGATCAAGAAGGTAGTACATATCCTAAGGAAGTTATTAAATATATAAAGGCTTAAACTAACTTCCTCTAACTAAGGAAGCACAAGAACACACGCATTGGTTGGTTTAAATATTCATAAACATGTAATTTTTTCAAAAGGAATACTACTTGGGGGACCTTGAATCATGTAATAGGTGACACCACACCTAAACAAGACCTTTGAGAATCTTCACTAGGTTAGACTAAGACTATAGAATGTAACTTGATAAAAAACAAGGACCCACCAAAAATTCGTAAGGACATGGAAAAGGTTGAACACCTGTATATCACACAAAAAGATGAAAGAAAGAATAGAGAACCTACCTCACATCAGTAGTATAAAGTTTGCACAATATCATGTCATATGTTATCCGGGTATGGAAGAAATTTAAAGAATAGTCGAAGAATGGGATGTTAGGGAATATAAGCCAAAATCAATAAAGCACAATTTTTCTTCTAGTGAATCAAGAATGACTAAAATGGAATAGAGTACTTACTGTTGTGACTCCAACATGACCAACTGTGATTGAATCAGAGAATACACGACATTGATATCATAAAAACATGTTTATGGTGGTTTTTTCTCTATAAAATGGAGGAAAGCATACTGTTTATAAAAAATTTGGACACTGTACATTAAAAAAACTAGCAAAAAAGGTACAAAACATGTAGGTCAAATACACATCGTCTACATCCTGATTTTATTTTCACAGAACCTGTCATGACCCGCCCTCGGGGTTCGTGTCGTGACTACCCCAAGCCCGCCTTCCATAGGCCAGGGGTTGGCGACTAGCACCAAGGCGTAAATCCCGATAAAAAGGGAAGGCATTGCCTTTGAAAAGTAAACAAACACCACAGAGAAAGAAAGCGGAAAGTAAACACTAAACAAAAGCAGAGTACAACTGAAAGTGCGGAAAAGTAAATGGGCCAGAATACAAACCCAAACTGAATGTAAAGTACAACTCGAAAGGGAAAACAACAACTGAAAAGTAAAAGCCGCTACTCCGAGCTGTCCACTGGAAATCCCACCTAAAGGGTGGGTACAGATAGCTCCTCTTCTCCACGGGTCCCGCCGTCCGCTCCGTGCACGTCCCGCCCAGTGGTCCACCTCCGGGTACCGTCCCGCTCTGCAAGCCTCAGCTAAGGTCAACACTGTCCGTCGTCTGCAACCAACACAACGTAGTGCAGGCAAAGCCCGTGCAGGGGTGAGTATAAGCTACTCAGTAGGGACCCCGAGACCCCTGAAGGTCTCTCAAATCCACAAAGGATAAACCACGAAGAAATGTAACAATCACGATGTAATAACCGACACTGCTTAAGTGTATGCCCATACATATACCTAAGTCATCAATTCAAATACGCTCTAACCTCAGAGCCCAAGTACAACTCAGTCCACACAGGAAAGTAAACGTATTCCACACAGGAAAGCAAAAAGTAATCCACACAGGATTGCACAACACAATCCACACAGGAAAGCAATAGGATTCTGCTCACACAGGTATACTTCTTCAGAAGACGATAAAGATGATCACTGATCCATCTAAGTCGTCAGACCCACGAAGGATCGATAGGTAACTAACCCCCGCAATGACCCACACAGGATCGGGCCCACACAGGACCTGTAGGCGCTGGCTCACACAGAACCGCTGAGCGCAAGGACCCACACAGGATCGGGCCCACACAGGACCTGTAGCACTGATCCACGTAAGATCGCTGAGTGCTGTAGTCGTCGTCGTCGAATCCACACAGGATCTCTGTACTGTCGTCGTCGCAGTCACAGTAGCAGTAGTAGCAGTAACAGTCGCAGCCAGCACTAGGGTTCCCGCACACAGCAAGCTTGTTCGGAGGGTCCGCTCCACGAGCCGAGAGGCTGATACATCAACTGTCACAAAGACTAGAGTTGATGTATCCAAAAGTTCCGTATCGTCGAAAGGAACTCAACGCAACAGTCGGCACGTCGATCGGACGTCCGGTCTGAGAGTTATTGGCATTTTCGTCTCCGGGGCCCGGTTGGTTTTTAAGGCAAAACCAACCCGACCGTACTCCACCTGCGTCAAAACCTAGGTCGGCATATGCCAAAAGATCTGTCTCTCTAAGAGGAACACAACGCGACTGACGGCGCGTCAATCGGACGTTCGAAGCTCATGATATGGGCCAAAAACCGATTCTGGTTCGAAACGGGGGGGTCCGGGTCCGGGTCCGGGCCGACCCCCCCTAGGGCGGCCCGGCCGGACGGCCGGCCGGCGGTGCGGCGGCGCGGCGGCGCGGGGGCCGCGGCGGCTTGTCGCCGCAAGGAGGCCGCGCGGGGGGATCAATTCCCCCGCTTTTCAAGTGGCGGCGCGGCTATGCCGCGCCGTTTTTTTTTTAAAGCGCCCCCCCCCCCCCCACACGTGGGGGGCCTGCTGGTGCGGAACCGGGGGGGCCGGCTGCCCCCCCTCCCTTCAAAGAACCGCCCCCTCATAAAGAGGGGGGTTTCTATGAGTTGGCTGGGGGATTAATTCCCCCGGTTTAATGGTATCCGGCCGACCGGTTTTCTCTAACGGGACCAGAAATTCCGGTCCCCCCTCCGGCTTCCGACGCCGGCGGCCCGGCCGCCGGTCTTCTCTTCCGCCGCGGCCCGGAACCGGCCGCGGTCTCCTCGTCCCGCCGCGGCCCGGAACCGGCCGCGGTGTTCGTCGTCCGGCGCGGTGCGACGGCACCGCGCCCCTTCGCCGTGCCTTGATTCCTTTCAACGCGGCGCGACGGCGTCGCGTTCTTGAAGATTCTTCCTCGGCGTGGAGCGACGGCGCCGCGTAAAATAATTGCACGATTATCCGCGTGGTGCGACGGCACCACGCCACTTTGCTTCCACCCGCAAGAATAAACAAGAACGATGGAGGGGGGTTCGGCCGTGTTCGTGCGGTCCGGCCCCATCACGTTAAAATAATAACGCAACTTTAAAAATAATTCAAATCCACTCGTTAGACTTGCTAAATTCACGATCAAGAATAAAATAATTAAACCAAAAAGAAAACAACAACCCCTACCTTGGTATAAGGTTCGAAGATTTGTCTACGTTCCGCGGAAGACGACGTCGCGGAGGTCAGGCGTCGCAGTCGTCGTTCGTCAAATCCGTTGACGAAGGGATGCGTCCGATGCGATACGTCGTTGGTGAAACTTCTCAAGTTGACGAAGGAAAACCGAGGAGGAAGCGGTGTCTCCCTTTCTTTGACGTGGAGAGAAGATAGAACGGCGTGTCGGTGTTCTTCGCGTTCTTCAAGGAGGAAGATGAAGTTCTTCAAAGTGTAGAACTCTTCTTCTCTCAAATCTCCACACAACACAGCAACTCCCAAAATAAAATAAGCTACACCTTATTTTATTTTCACTTTGCCAACTTTTCAAAATTCAAAAGTGAATTCAACACATTAATTAAAATCTAGAGTTGTCAAAAATTAAATGAAGAGATAAGTTGGCAAGAATTAATGTAGGGGAGAGCCACAAAATTTAAGAGGGGGTTTAGAGGGGTTAGGGAATTTGAAAAGGTGGGGGCTCGTGTGGGCCCCACCTCCCTCATAACCACACATGGGAAGTTGGGTGGTTGTGGGCCCCACCAAAAACTTCCCATGAGAGAGTCTAACCACCACAAATAAAATAAAATTCACACACAATTTTATTTTACTTATCTTTTAATCCCCAAAACTAACTTTCAACCCGCAACAAACGCAACTTCCGAAAAGGTCTCTTTAAGCGAATATCGATGCTGCGAGTTCATCGGTGCCCTCAGATTTCAATTCCGAGCACCGGATCAAAAGTTAGGAATTCCCGCTCGTTCGTTCACTGAATGTACCCGAGCCAAACTTCGGAAATTGATTTCGGGCACTCCGGGCCTCGGAATTAGGTGCCGTCTGAAACCGCGCTCTTGTAAAATTCTAAAGAAAATTAAGAAAAAATTTCCCTTGAATTTTACAGGTCTTTACATTACTCCCACCTCAGGGCTTTACGTCCCCGTAAAGATACATCAAAAACTAGGGAAACAAATGAGGGTACTGAGCACGCATCTGAGCCTCCCGCTCCCATGTGCTCTCCTGGAGATTCCCGTGCTGCCATCTGATGCGCACAAGAGGAATCTATCGCCCACGCAGGACCCGCTCCTGTCGATCCTCTATCTCCACCGGGACCTCCGTAAAAGTCACCCCATCGTCAACGTCAAGCTCCCCATGATCAATGATGTGCGTCGGGTCGCGCACGTATCTCCTCAACTGGGATACGTGGAAGACGTCGTGCACCCGGTGCAACTGAGGTGGTAGAGCCAGGCGATAAGCCACCTCACCAATCCTGCTGAGGACCTGGAAGGGTCCGATGAAGCGCGGAGATAACTTGCCGCCTCGGCCAAATCTCCGAATACCACGTCGAGGTGAGACCCGCAAGAAGACGTGGTCGCCATCCTCGAACTCCAGTGGCCTCCGCCTCCTGTCAACATATGACTTCTGCCGGCTCTGAGCTGTCCTCATCCGCTCCTGGATGACCTGGACCTTCTCTGTCGTGGCCTGGACCATCTCCGGTCCCACGAGTGCTGACTCCCCAGGGTCTGTCCAGCACAAAGGAGATCTACATGGTCGGCCGTACAACGCCTCGTACGGTGCCATCCCGATGGTGGAGTGGTAGCTGTTGTTGTATGCGAACTCCACCAAGGGTAGGTGGTCCTCCCAGCTACAACCAAAGTCGAGGACACATGCGCGGAGAATGTCCTCGAGAGTCTGAATGGTCCTCTCCGTCTGACCATCCGTCTGACGGTGAAAAGCTGTGCTAAGACGTAGCTGCGTCCCGAACGCCTCCTGCAACCCCTTCCAAAGCCGGGAAGTAAAGCGGGCATCTCGATCGGAGACGATAGATGATGGCACGCCGTGGAGCCGCACAATCTCCTGAACGTAGAGACGTCCCAAGCTCTCTACTGAGCCCTGCTCTCTGATGGGTAAGAAGTGTGCCGACATGGTGAGTCGGTCAACAATCACCCAGATGGAGTCGTGACCTCTAGAAGTGCGTGGAAGTCCAGTCACGAAGTCCATAGATATGCCGTCCCACTTCCACTCTGGAACCTCCAAGGGCTGTACCAAGCCCGCTGGTACCTGATGCTCTGCCTTCACCTGCTGGCAGGTGAGGCATCGAGAAACGAACTCTGCTACTGCCTTCTTCATGCACGGCCACCAGTGCTGTCGTCTGAGGTCCTGGTACATCTTCGCCACCCCAGGATGTACCGCCATAGGAGAAGTGTGAAACTCTCTCAGCAGTTCCTCTCGCAAAGCAACTGGTACCATGGTACGTCCTCTGAAAAGGATGTCGTGCTCTGCTCCATGGGAGAGACCATCAGGTGCCTGTCCCGAGGATATCTGTGCACTCCGTGTCTCACAGTCAGCGTCCCCGCGCTGTGCCTCCCTGACTCGCTGCAGTAGTGGAGGAGTGACTGTGAGAGACTGAAGAAAGGCTGCTCCATCTCTATCCACGAAGGATATCTGCAAAGAGGCTAGCTGCTCCGTCTCCTCCTCAAGTAGCTGAATGCCTGTCCTCCTGCTGAGGGCATCGGCTACTACGTTCCCCTTCCCAGGAGTATAGACTATCTCAAAGTCATAGTCCTGGAGTAACTCGAGCCATCGTCGCTGTCTCAGGTTCAGGTCCTTCTGTGACAAGATATACCTGAGACTCTGATGATCGGAAAAGACTGTAAAGCGCTCGCCCATCAGATAGTGTCGCCATGTCTTCAGAGCGAAGACCACTGCTGCTAACTCCAGGTCATGGGTAGCATAGTTATGCTCATGCGGCCTCAACTGACGTGATCCATAGGCGATCACGGCCTGCTCCTGCATCAGAACACATCCGAGTCCGGTCCCTGATGCATCGCAGTAGACTACGTACCCTACTCCCTCCTCAGGCAACCTCAAGATAGGTGCGCTAGTCAATCTCTATCTCAGCTCCTGGAAGCTCTGCTAACATCTGTCTGACCACACGAAGGGTTTCCCCTTCTTCGTCAAAGCTGTGAGTGATGTCGCAACTCTAGAGAAGTCTGGCACGAATCTCCGATAGTATCCAGCTAGTCCCAAGAAACTCCGAACCTCAGTCACGCTCCTGGGTGGCTCCCAAGCTAACACAGCCTCAATCTTCGCGGGATCCACTGCAACTCCCGCCTCAGAGATAACGTGTCCCAAAAAGTGGACCTCACGTATCCAGAACTGGCACTTCGAGAGCTTACCATAAAGCTGGTGCTCTCGGAGTGTGTCAAGAACAACTCGCAAGTGATAGGCGTGCTCCTCCTCTGTCGTAGAGTAAATCAGAGTGTCGTCGATGAAGACCACGACAAACCGATCGAGGTATGGCTGAAAGATCCTGTTCATGAGAGCCATGAACACTGCTGGGGAATTGGTTACACCGAAAGGCATAACCAAGAACTCATACTGGCCATACCGACATCTGAAGGCCGTCTTATGCACATCCTCGTCTCTGACTCTGAGCTGATGATAGCCTGACCTGAGGTCTATCTTCGAGAACCACCGTGCTCCATTGAGCTGATCAAAGAGGTCATCAATCCTCGTTAGCGGATACTTGTTCCTCACTGTCACCTGGTTCAGGCGACGATAGTCAAAAAAAAGTCGCAAGCTCCCGTCCGCCTTCTTGGCGAACAATATCGGGGAAGCCCAGGGTGAAACACTGGGTCGGATGAACCCCTTGCCCTGCAAGTCCTCCAACTGTATCCGTAGCTCTCGAAGCTCGGCGGGGGCCATCCGATATGCTGGAGTGGATATTGGGGTTGTCCCGGGGTACAAGTCAATATAAAAGTCTAGCTCTCTGCGAGGAGGTATCCCTGGAACATCGTCAGGAAAAACGTCCGCAAACTGATCCACCACTGCAGGAAAACCAGGACTCCGCACGTCAACTGCTCCAAGGATGAGGCTAGCCAACTGATAAGTAATGGGCTGTCCTCTCCTCCGCGGATGTCCATCCTGTGCTGCTAAGGCTCCCTTCTCGCCGGTGAAGGTGAACCTGCTCCCGTCGGTGCGTACAAATCGCACCTTGCGCCTAAAACAGTCAATCTGTGCATGGACCGTAGATAGCCAATCCATGCCCAAGATGACGTCGTAAGGCCTCGACGCTGCTACAAGAAGATCCCAGCCGAAGATCTCGCCTCCTAGATTAAGCTCACACTGCCGGCACCAGTGCGTAATCGTCGAGTCTGCTCCCGTAGGAGTCTCTAGCCGTAAGGATCGAGCCAACGGCTCTGTCGGAATCTCTGAGCCCCGAACAAGGGCAGCGGCTATGAAAGAGTGACTCGCTCCTGTGTCTATAAGAACTGCAGCAAGGGTGGAATAGACACAGATAGTACTTCGAATCATCTCGGGTGCGCCGTGGTCGTAGGCCTCTGCTGCCTGGAGCTGTGCCTGTCGCTGCCCGCCAGCTCCCTGTGGTCGGGGTGGACCTCCTGGTGGTGGTGGTGGTAGAGCCTCAAAGCGTCGGCCACCACCGGCTGCTCTTCCATCTCCTCTGCCTCGTCCGCCTCCTCCCTGTGGACCGCCACAGTCGACCCTTTGACTCTGCCTCGGTGGTCCCTCAACCGTCTGCTGCTCCTCGGCACGGCGGGTCGGGCAGTCACGAGCCATGTGGCCCTGCCCGCCGCACGAGTAGCACTGTCTGCCTCTCGTAAGACTGGCTCCGCGCTGTGTGCCCCGCACTACTGAGCCAGTGTCCTGAGGTCGTCTGCCTGAAGGTCTGGTCTGTCTGAACCCCTGATTCATCCGTCGACTGCCTGCTGCAGATGACTCTGCCATGTGCCGCCCTGCGGTGGGTCGCTGTGCTGGTGTAGACTCAGCAATGAAGCTCTCGATCAGAAGGGCCCGCTCCAGTACTCCTGTCTGAGTCGGTATGCTGAGGGAGATCAGCGATGCCCTGATCTTGTGTCTCAAACCCTGCTCGAAGGTCCGGGCCCGGAAGAATGGGTCCTGTACCATGTCGGTCGAGTAGCGCGAGAGATCGGTAAATCTCGCCGAGTACTGAGCGACTGTCATGCTGCCCTGCCGCAGCTGTAGAAGCTCCTGGATACGCACCGCACGAAGGGTGGCTGGGAAGAACTCCGAGAGGAAGAGGCTCTCAAAGTCCGTCCAATGTAGAGATGCCTCATCGTGCACCTGGAGCATCAAGCTCCACCATCGTCCTGCTGCTGCGTGTAGTAGGCTTGCAGCGAGGATCACCATGAGGTCTGCTGGTGTCCTCACTAGCCTAAACACTCGAACCACTGCCTCCAGCCAGTCCTCTGCTGCCTGGGGATCCGTCTCCCCGCGAAACCTGGGCGGTCGCTGGCGCTGAAACTCATGCAGTGCTCTGAGGCGACGTGCATCGTGAGCGGCTGCTACTGGAAGCATCGGGGGCTCGGCGGGTAAAGCTACCGCCGGTGCCACTACTGGCAAAGGGCCCTGCACCGAGGCCTCGTCGCTCGGTGGGCTGTCGTCTTGCTCGACTCTCGGAACCCTAGCTGGCTGTCGTCGTGGGGCCATCCTGAAAAGGAAACAGGTGTGCCACGGTTAGAACAGTATACCTGGTGAGCTGATATATGTAATCACAAAGAAAACTTTGAAACACACACGCAAACAATGTTTTCGTGCATTAAGTCGGAAATCAGAAGTCAGGGTCCTGGTGTACGGATACGTCGGCCGCCGCACCAACACTGGACTCCCTGGACTGATAACCACACTCAATACGCTAAACATTATTGCTTCACATAGAAAAGATCAGAGTTCGCGGTAGAACCGAACTCCTCTGATACCAATTTGTCACGACCCGCCCTCGGGGTTCGTGCCGTGACTACCCCAAGCCCGCCTTCCATAGGCCAGGGGTTGGCGACTAGCACCAAGGCGTAAATCCCGATAAAAAGGGAAGGCATTGCCTTTGAAAAGTAAACAAACACCACAGAGAAAGCAAGCGGAAAGTAAACACTAAAATAAAGCAGAGTACAACTAAAAGTGCGGAAAAGTAAATGGGCCAGAATACAAACCCAAACTGAAAGTAAAGTACAACTCGAAAGGGAAAACAACAACTGAAAAGTAAAAGCCGCTACTCCGAGCTGTCCACTGGAAATCCCACCTAAAGGGTGGGTACAGATAGCTCCTCTGCTCCACGGGTCCCGCCGTCCGCTCCGTGCACGTCCCGCCCAGTGGTCCACCTCCGGGTACCGTCTCGCTCTGCAAGCCTCAGCTAAGGTCAACGCTGTCCGTCGTCTGCAACCAACACAACGTAGTGCGGGAAAAGCCCGTGCAGGGGTGAGTATAAGCAACTCAGTAGGGACCCCGAGACCCCTGAAGGTCTCTCAAATCCACAAAGGATAAACCACGAAGAAAAGTAACAATCACGAAATAATAACCGACACTGCTTAGGTGTATGCCCATACATATACCTAAGTCATCAATTCAAATACGCTCTAACCTCCGAGCCCAAGTACAACTCAGTCCACACAGGAAAGTAAACGTATTCCACACAGGAAAGCAAAACGTAATCCACACAGGATTGCACAACACAATCCACACAGGAAAGCAATAGGATTCAGCTCACACAGTTATACTTCTTCAGAGGGTGATAAAGATGATCACTGATCCATCTAAGTCGTCGGACCCAGGAAGGATCGATAGGTAACTAACCCCCGCAATGACCCACACAGGATCGGGCCCACATAGGACATGTAGGCGCTGGCTCACACAGAACCGCTGAGCGCAAGGACCCACACAGGATCGGGCCCACACAGGACCTGTAGCACTGATCCACGTAAGATCGCTGAGTGCTGTAGTCGTCGTCGTCGAATCCACACAGGATCTCTGTACTGTCGTCGTCGCAGTCACAGTAGCAGTAGTAGCAGTAACAGTCGCAGCCAGCACTAGGGTTCCCGCACACAGCAAGCTTGTTCGGAGGGTCCGCTCCACGAGCCGAGAGGCTGATACATCAACTGTCACAAATACTAGATTTGATGTATCCAAAAGTTCCGTATCGTCAAAAGGAACTCAACGCAACAGACGACACGTCGATCGGACGCCCGGTCTGAGAGTTATTGGAATTTTCGTCTCCGGGGCCCGGTTGGTTTTTAAGGAAAAACCAACCCGACCGTACTCCACCTACGTCCAAACCTCGGGCGGAGTATGCCAAAAGATCCTTCTCACTAAGAGGAACACAACGCGACTGAAGGCGCGTCAATCGGACGTTCGAAGCTCAAGATATGGGCCAAAAACCGATTCTGGTTCGAAACGGGGGGGTCCGGGTCCGGGCCGACCCGGCCCGACCCCCCCCCCCTGGGGCGGCCCGGCCGGACGGCGGGCAGGCGGTGCGGCGGCGCGGCGGCGCGGCAGCGCGGGGGCCGCGGCGGCTTGTCGCCGCAAGGAGGCCGCGCGGGGGGATCAATTCCCCCTCTTTTCAAGTGGCGGCGCGGCTATACCGCGCCTTTTTTTTAAAAGCGCCCCCCCCCCACCCCCCACCTGGGGGGCCTGCTGGTGCGGAACCGGGGGGGGCCGGCTTCCCCCCTCCCTTCAAAGAACCGCCCCCTCATAAAGAGGGGGGTTTTATGAGTTGGCCGGGGGATTAATTCCCCCGGTTTAATGGTATCCGGCCGGCCAGCTGGCCGGCCAGTTTTCTCTAACGGGACCGGAAATTCCGGTCCCCCCTTCGGCTTCCGACGCTGGCGGCCCGGCCGCCGGTCTCCTCGTCCCGCCGTGGCCCGGAACCGGCCGCGGTGTTCGTCGTCCGGCGCGGTGCGACGACACCGCGCCCCTTCGCCGTGCCTTGATTCCTTTCAACGCGGCGCGACGGCGTCGCGTTCTTGAAGATTCTTCCTCGGTGTGGCGCGACGGCGCCGCGTAAAATAATTGCACGATTATCCGCATGGTGCGACGGCACCACGCCACTTTGCTTCCACCCGCAAGAATAAACAAGAATGATGGAGGGGGGTTCGGCCGTGTTCGTGCGGTCCGGCCCCCTCACGTTAAAATAATAACGCAACTTTAAAAATAATTCAAAGCCACTCGTTAGACTTGCTAAATTCACGATCAAAAATAAAATAATTAAACCAAAAAGAAAACAACAACCCCTACCTTGGTATAAGGTTCGAAGATTTTTCTACGTTCCGCGGAAGACGACGTCGCGGAGGTCGGGCGTCGCGGTCGTCGTTCGTCAAATCCGTTGACGAAGGGATGCGTCCGATGCGATACGTCGTTGGTGAAACTTCTCAAGTCGACGAAGGAAAACCGAGGAGGAAGCGGTGTCTCCCTTTCTTTGACGTGGAGAGAAGATAGAACGGCGTGTCGGTGTTCTTCGCGTTCTTCAAGGAGGAAGATGAAGTTCTTCAAAGTGTAGAACTCTTCTTCTCTCAAATCTCCACACAACACAGCAACTCCCAAAATAAAATAAGCTACACCTTATTTTATTTTCACTTTGCCAACTTTTCAAAATTCAAAAGTGAATTCAACACATTAATTAAAATCTAGAGTTGTCAAAAATTAAATGAAGAGATAAGTTGGCAAGAACTAATGTAGGGGAGAGCCACAAAATTTAAGAGGGGGTTTAGAGGGGTTAGGGAATTTGAAAAGGTGGGGGCTCGTGTGGGCCCCACTTCCCTCATAACCACACATGGGAAGTTGGGTGGTTGTGGGCCCCACCAACAACTTCCCATGAGAGAGTCTAACCACCACGAATAAAATAAAATTCACACACAATTTTATTTTACTTATCTTTTAATCCCCAAAACTAACTTTCAACCCGCAACAAACGCAACTTCCGAAAAGGTCTCTTTAAGCGAATATCGGTGCTGCGAGTTCATCGGTGCCCTCGGATTTCAATTCCGAGCACCGGATCAAAAGTTAGGAATTCCCGCTCATTCGTTCACTGAACGTACCCGAGCCAAACTTCGGAAATGATTCCGGGCACTCCGGGCCTCGGAATCAGGTGCCGTCTGAAACCGCGCTCTTGTAAAATTCTAAAGAAAATTAAGAAAAAATTTCCCTTGAATTTTACGGGTCTTTACAGAACCAAAAAGGATACACATTGTAACTGGCCAGTACGAGGTCTATACTAAACATACATGGTGTGTAGGCCATGTAAAAGACATATACTAATATTAAATCGATCTTTTAGACTATTTTAACCGTCTTTTCCAAAAACAACCCAACCAAACCACGACCTAGATTATGTTCTAAGACAAAAATTAAAGTAAATTCATTGACCTGAAAAGTAAAAATTATACTTCATAAAAAACCTAGAATCTGACATATGATTAATAATAATTTCATCAAATAATAAACCATTAAAATAAGTGAGTTTTGAAATAAATAAACCTGTAAAGGATAAACATGTTTCATAAGCATATAAACTATGAAACAGAAATGAGTTTCATAATAATCATTCCATCAAAACTCAAAGCATTCAAATAAATAATTTTTATTGAACCATTGTTCAATTTCCCCAAAAAGGCATGGGTAAAAATAATGTAAGACATGTTAGATGTGAAATAATTTTAAAACATCATTAAATTCATTTATTGTTAAAAATATCTTGTATGCATTGAAAAACATTTTTTAAAAAACAAAACAAATTTTCAAACCAATTTAATCAAAAATTGATTTGAAAACCTATAAAAAAATATTTGAAACAACAAAACATATTTAAAATCAATTTTTCCTTGAAAATACTCATCATATATTATTTTAAAAAAATATATAATTTTTTTTTGAATACGTAGTTTTTGAATTAAAACATATTTCTGACTGAAGTGGGAAATAAGTTCAAATTAAATAAACATTTTATTAATTACATTGAGTTAACTATGATTAATAAAGTCATAATAATACATTTAAATACCATGAATAAAAAATATATAAGAAATAACATTAGTGTCCTTGAGATATGGATGATAAAAGTTCATCAATATAATTATAACAAAAAACTGTCACAACAAACAATAAGATTATTTCAATATTCCATTACCCCATGGTAATATGAGATTATACTCTCCATGTTAGAAATTTTAATTACCTGATTGTAACACCCCAAGTTTCCACTGTATGTTTCCCTTCGAATAATGCAATAGCTTGCATTGTACGCAAGTTCGAGTTCTAACACAATGCAACTAATCAAAGTAGCCGTTATGAATAGTAATAACCACCTTTTAAAATTATAGAAATTTTATATTTCAAAATGGACTTCATTTTTGAATTCGTAATATCGAAATTATCCTAAGTTGAATTTTTTGTAACTTTCTGAGAACTTCCAATTTTTTATGAATAGTGAAAAATACTTAAAACAACTTTTTTAATCAAAATAATTAATTGTGATAAATTATACTATTTAGTGGTTTTAAAGTATAATTAGAATATATTTTTACCATTTTATCCAATGGTGGTCATTGGAATTAATTTAACATTGAAATCGAACATAAACAATTGCCAATCTTTTGATATAAATTGTTTCTTAAAAACACGCTATTTGTTCTGACAGCGGGAATTAATTATAAAATTAATTAATGCAACTTATATGTTTGGAATTTTGTAAAATAGACATCATTTTTGAATTCGGAATATCAATTATATCTTAGGGTGAAATTTTGGCATTGTTCTGAAAAACTTCAATTTTTGATGAATAGTGAAACCACTAAGTGGTAGTTAAATAACTGATTTTTCGTTTAAATGAAAGTTTACCACTAATGTGTATTGAATTTTGAAAATCCGACATACATGGTTGTCATTAGTATGTAAAATGTGGTTCAATGGGATAAAAATAATTTTTTGGTGAATAGTAACTTATTAAGTCTTAATCGCGATTAGTGGTAATTAGTGTAGTTTAAGGTATAAATAATACTTTAATAATATGAAATGACCTAGACACATGTCCCAACCTCATTGGTTGTGTCATGGCCGACCAAGACAAGCCATGGCCTAACTTGGGGACCCCATGGATCCACTTTTGTTGGGAAATAACATAAATTAATTTTTATTTAATGTTAAAGTGAAAATGACACTAACATAAAGTGTTTTACTAAAACAATTTTTAAGTAGGGTTACACAAGTCCAAATTTTGACTATAAATATTCATTAGAAAGATAAAAAGATTTCCTACATCATAGTATTTGTTTTATAATTTTTAGAAATTAAATAAATTAAATTATTTATGACATCATTATGATGTGGCGATGACCTCATTATTTAACGATTTAAATAAAATGAGAAGATAATGCAAAATCCAAGGCTTACACTTGTCCAAAGCCTATTGGATGAAGAGATTTCGAAACCTTATCACCTTAGCCTCGAATTATATAAGTGTGGGACCTTTAGAATCCGAAAAGCATTGTGAAATAATGTAACATTTCAATCTTTCCAAAAGTGCCCCTCCTCTCCTCTTATAAAAGGCCCCCACCTCTACCACCTTATTCACACTTCCAAGCCTTTTGGTTCGGCCAACCCCTCCCCAAATACTCTCCCAACTTCTCTCCCTTCGTCCTAGAAGCTTTAATTTAGTCAGAAAGCCATCCTAAGGAGTCCTTTTGATCAAATCAAAAGGAAGAACCCGAAGAAGAGGTAACATTTTCATCACCCTCTTTCAAGTTTCTTTCTTCTTCCACTCCCTCTTTGTTTATTATTTCAATTCTAAAATTATAACTCCAGTATCTTCTATATACTGTGATGTTATTATAAATATGGAACAACCATATTCAGTATTCTACCCATCATTTGAATGACATGTCACCATACGTGCGTACGTACGGCTTACCGTCTCCACGTCGTGGTGTAATTGTTATTCATTATATTATTATTTAGATGGGTATAATAATGATATGTAATTCATGTAAATAATAAATATAACATGATAATGATTCTTTATATATGATACACTATCCAATTATATATTATTTTAATATCAAAATAATGATATTGTCGCTCGTGCGTACGTACGGACTACCGTCTCCACGAACGCGATGAGATTCATTCTCCGTCGTATCCATTCAAGTATAATTATCATTTTATGATTTAAAAATAATGTTTAAGGACATGATATCATTCTGGATATGAATAATATACAACCTATCCATGAAAAACAAGACTTACATGACAAAACATATAAAAGAAAACGAGTAAGTTAACACCCAAAACAACGATAAATCTAAGATATTGTTAACAAAGCAATGTTAAAAGATCATATATGATATCATATGAATGTATATGATTCTTGTATAATTTAATAACAATTATTTCACCATTATACAGGAGGTTAACCTACCCCAACCAAGGAAAAGTACAAGGTAAGGGTTTACTTCACAACCTCTTCATTATCCAAGGTTGTTTATACATAATTATCTACTGGGACCTCGTTATCATCCAAATCCATGTTTCTTAAAAATGTCTTTCAAAACATTTTTACTATTAAATGGAAAATGGGTTAAAGTCTTTTATACCCTTATACGTTTTTGAAAAGAATCTCACCGTCGTTTTCCAAACAATGTACTTTTTGACCTTTTTGACAAATTTAAGGTAAGAGAATTTCTTAACCCAACTTTTATTCTTTGGGTTAATCTCCTACTTTCAAATTATGTCATGATATTATTATGTCTTATTTTGTATTTTTACTTTCTTTATCTGTACCTATAGTGAATACACATAATATATCTATTTTATTTAAAAAATGATCTTTGTATGGGACTTCGTCTCAATCTCCTTTCGTTGAGGCATATTTTATTTTATACACAACTTTCTTTTATACGGTGTATAAACCCATTTGACTTTTATGTTTATTCAAAAGGAATTTTTTTTATACGAAGCATTTTGCTAAACGACAAAAGGGAATGTTTTTCTTTCCGTACTTATGCGGCGATAATTACTTCTCCACCGCTGTGACCATTATTTGAGTTTCAGCTTCCTCTACAAGCCATCTTTTTTTTATGAAAAATAAATACAAAGTTTTAAATTTCTTTTACTTTGGTATTGAAAATGGTTTTGAAAGAGTTTGTATTATAACAATGTGTTGTATTGATATCTTGTGATTGAAATGTGGAAATGTTATGTTTCCTTTATGAATGTTTTATGTGATATGATTATGTTATGGTTTATGATATGTTTAAACCTATTCATATGAGGAATGTATTGGACTTAATAAGTGACGGGTGGAGCCCGCTATAGCTCCTCGATGCATCGGTAGGTCTCATGAGACAACTAGACGTGGAATTGGCCGAGGCCCTTTCCCAATTTGATTTATGGTTTTGGCCGAGGCCTTAATCATTTTAGATGTCTTGGCCGAGGCCTTGACAAAATGTTTCAGAATGTCCGGCATTATACATTCCCTCATTATGGAAGTGGTTAATGATATTTCATGTGATTATTCGACTAGTAGAATATCCATGTGAGTAAGTAAATGGCATTATTTCAGTTTACTTTTGCCATATTATGCTAAAGTTCATGTTCAATAAGGCTTTTGTTTTAGTTATACATTGCCTTAAATGTTAATGTTTATTTATGAAAGCTTCCGCAATATTGTTATCCTTACTGAGCATCTGAGCTCACCCCTTTCAATGTTTAAAAATTTTCCAGGATGTGAAGAAGTGTATTATGACTGACTTGCAAGAATAGTCAGTGAAGATATGAGTGTGGGCTATGAAGACCATGTTATTGTAGTTTGTTTAATTTTGATGTAATGAAAGACTTATGAATGTATCTAGTGTTTCCAAGGCTACTAAACTAATCGGTCTTTCGAGACTTGATCTTTTGTGATCATGCCAATGTTACGAAGTAATGCACCGACTCTGGGTAGCTGGGGTCGGGGCGTTACAGTTGGTATCAGAGGCAGTTTAGTACTAACCTTGGAAGCTAAATTTAGATAAACTCTGATTAGAGCACATAGCCCGAAGATAGACTTTGAGGATTAGTATAGAAGAACTTCCTAGAATTTTGGTATTGTAGAGATTTTGTGAGTTTTCCGAGCAATACATCCCTGTCTGGATACGAGCAGGTAGAGGCGGCTCTGGCACAGATGTACCTAGGGGTAAAACCCGAAAACACTGCTTTGAGCTAGACTCGAACGGGAACTGGTGCACGACAACGGGCCTTGCTGCACTCTTGGTTACGACACTCCCGGGGGATATGCTTAGGATAACTCTCATTTTCTTTACAAATCATTATGAAGGGTTTATGAGTATATACTTCCTCAAAGAAAACATTTCTTTTATGATTATGTATTATATCCATAAATAGTTCAATTTAAGTTAAGTGTTTTATAAGTTTGTGATTATGTATTTTGATTCATAAACTAATCTAGTTTATGCCATTATTTAGAAATGGCGCCTAGTGGAAGGAATGGAAACCGTATCAATGCACGCACTCCGTGTAGGGATTGCCCTCCTGCTCAGGATAATTATGGTGGAGCTAGTGATACAACTGGTGCTGATCAGCTTCTCACCGTACTGGGACAACTCACGCAGGTTATGAATAACAACCTTACTCGTATGGAGCACCCTGATCCGCAACGTGGAGGATCAATGCTAGACCGTTTCATGAGGCAACAACCGCCAACCTTCAATGGGAGTACAAATCCTATAGTAGCTGAGCAATGGATAAATTCCTTAGAGAAAATATTCCATGCCTTGGGGAGTAGTGAAAGGGAGAATGTTATCATGGCAGTTTACCGCCTCACTGGAGATGCCGATCAATGGTGGTCACTAATTCAAAACACAAAGGAGGATGATGAATTAACAAACATGGAATGGCAGGAGTTCAAAGAGCTATTTTTAGAAAAATACTTTCCTCGAGACCATCGAGCGGATATGGAAAGGCAATTTCTGAGTCTGAGGCAGAAGGAGGATGAGAATGTCGCAAAGTATGAGGCTAACTTTACAAGGTTAGCAAGGTATGCTGCAGATTACATACGTAACCCAAGAAGTAAGACTGATCGTTTCTTTGATGGGTTGAAACCATTTCTCCGTCGAGCTTTAGTATCACAAACCTTCTCTTCATACGAAGGTATTGTCTCATGCGCCATCAAGACGGAAAAGGAATTCTCTAAGTCTTATGACTTTAAATCAAAGCAAGATAAGAAGAGATCCGCTGAAAACTCTGGGAAAGGAAATAAGGAAACAGGGGAGAAGGGTAGAAATGAATTTCCACCCTGTGATAATTGTGGTAGGAAGCACCCTGGTGCCTGTCTAAAAGGAAAAAGAGTATGTTACAAGTGTGGTGAAAAAGGCCACCAAGCTCATGAATGCAAGGGAAAGAAAGCGGCTGTCAACGTGGAATGTTATAATTGTAGAGAGAAGGGACATTATGCAAATGAATGTCCTAAGCGTCAGGGGAACTTACCTCAGAAGAGGCCAAGGGATCAAGGCCAGGCTTATGCTATCACTACTGCTGAGGTGGAAGCTCCGAAAGACATGGTGGCAGGTAATTTAATGGTTTCCTCATGTTTAGCAAATGCATTATTTGATTCTGGATCATCGCATTGTTTCATATCTTCCCAGTTTGCTAAGAAAATTAGATATTTCCAATTTGATTTAACAAGGGAGTTGTCGGTCAAAACCCCTAAGGGAAGTATTGTTGCAACAAAGTTTTGTCGATTAGTTCCCATTAGAGCACCTAAATGTTCTTTACCTGCTGATCTCATCGTCATACCCATGATTGAATTTGATATAATCCTTGGTATGGATTGGCTTTCGGACCATGATGCAAAAATTTATTGTAAGAGGAAAGAGGTTACAATTCTTGATGATAATGATAAGGAACACCTTATCTTTAGAGCAGAATCGTCGCCACATAATTCTTATCTAGATCCACCCCCAGTAGCTCAACTAAATTCAATTATTGGGGAGGAAGAGAAGGAAGTTACTGAGGATGAGGAAAGTAATATTCAAATAGAGGATGTACCTATTGTGAGAGAATATGTTGATGTGTTTCCGGAAGATTTACCTGGACATCCTCCAGAACGAGAAGTTGAGTTTTCCATTGATTTGATTCCTGGATCAAGGCCCATATCGAAGACCCCTTATAGAATGGCCACTGTGGAATTAGTTGAACTAAAGAAACAACTAGAGGAATTGAGTAATAAGGGATTTATTCGCCCTAGTGTTTCTCCTTGGGGAGCCCCTGTTCTTTTTGTTAAGAAGAAAGATGGATCTATGAGGTTGTGCGTTGATTATAGGGAGATCAATGCTATAACAATAAAGAATAAGTATCCCCTACCTCGCATTGATGATTTGTTTGACCAACTGCATGGAGCTCAATACTTTTCAAAGATTGACCTTCGGTCTGGATACCATCAGTTGTGTGTGAAGAAGGAAGACGTTCCAAAGACAGCATTTCGAACAAGGTACGGGCATTACGAGTTTACAGTAATGCCTTTTGGATTGACTAATGCACCCTCTGTTTTCATGGATCTAATGAACAGAGTTTTCAAGGAATATCTTGATGACTTTGTAGTGGTATTTATTGATGATATCTTGGTATACTCCAAAAGCCACGAAGATCATGAAAATCACTTACGCATTATCCTGAAGACTCTTAGAAAACATGAATTATATGGGAAATTTAGCAAGTGTGAATTCTGGCTTCACGAGATTTCTTTTCTTGGCCATATTGTCTCTAAGGATGGAATTTCCGTTGATCCTTCTAAAACCAAGGCAATCCAAGAATGGCCAGCACCGACAAGTATAACTGAGGTACGCAGTTTTATTGGTTTAGCAGGTTATTATCGACGTTTCGTCCAGAATTTTGCCAGATTGGCTAACCCATTGACAAAGCTCACACGTAAAGGGATTAAATTTGTCTGGACAAAAGAGTGTGAAGAATGTTTTGAAGAACTAAAGAGAAGATTAGTCAATGCCCCTGTATTGACTCTACCATCGGGGAATGATGGGTTTGTTATTTTTAGTGATGCATCGAAGAAAGGACTCGGTTGTGTCCTTATGCAGAATGATAAGGTCATTGCCTATGCATCACGACAGCTAAAAATTCATGAGCAAAACTATCCTACTCATGATCTTGAGTTAGCAGCTGTGATCTTTGCTTTAAAGATATGGAGACATTACCTCTATGGTGAAAAATGTGAGATTTATACTGATCACAAGAGTTTGAAGTATATTTTCACACAAAAAGAACTCAACATGAGGCAAAGGAGATGGCTTGAACTACTCAAGGATTATGATTGCACGATACATTACCACCCGGGGAAGGCAAACAAGGTGGCAGATGCTTTGAGTAGAAAAGACCATGGAGTTTTGAATGTGATGAGAATTGAAAGGGATCCAATTTTCTTGGATCTAGTGAAGATGGACATGGGAATAACTGGGGAAGGTGAAACATCAATGCTTTTTCAAATGGTTGCCAAACCATCATTACTAGAAAGGATTAAGAGTTCTCAAACCAATGATGAAGAATTTCAAAAGAAGATTAAAGGTGTGAATGATGGAAGATTGAGGGACTTTGTGTATAAGGATGGAATTTTGAAATTCGGGAAGAGACTTTGTGTTCCCGATATATCTGATCTAAAAAGGGAATTGCTGGATGATGCTCATAGTTCCAACTTCTCTATACACCCGGGGAGCACCAAAATGTATAGAGATTTAAAAGAACATTTTTGGTGGGACAATATGAAGAGGGAGATTGCTGATTTTGTGTCAAGGTGTATGGTTTGTCAACAAGTGAAAGCTGGAAGGCAACATCCTGGTGGAGTATTGCAACCTCTTCCCATACCTGAGTGGAAATGGGATAATATTACGATGGACTTTGTCATGGGACTACCAAAGACTCCTAGAAGGAATGATGCAATATGGGTCATTGTTGATCGACTTACTAAGTCAGCACATTTTCTGGCTATACGGGAGGATCTACCACTTGAACGTCTAGCAAGACTATATATTAATGAAGTTGTAAGACTTCATGGAGTACCCCTATCGATTGTTTCTGATCGTGATCCTCGTTTTACTTCAAGATTCTGGAAAAGTCTTCAAAAGGCCTTGGATACTGAACTTCGTTTGAGCACTGCCTATCACCCTCAAACAGATGGACAATCCGAACGGACTATTCAAACCTTAGAATACATGTTGAGATCGTGCTCTCTTGACTTTCAGGGTATGTGGGATCAATATTTACCACTGGTGGAATTTTCCTATAACAACAGCTTCCATTCGAGTATTCAGATGGCACCATATGAAGCGTTATACGGAAAGAGATGTCGTACACCAACCTGTTGGGATGACGTTGGTGAAAGAAAACTTGTAGGCCCAGAACTAGTGGAGGAAACAGTGGAAAAGGTGAAAGTGATTCAAAATCACATCAAAGCAGCTCAAAGTAGGCAGAAGAGCTATGCCGATAATCGAAGGAAGGATTTGGAATTTCAAGTTGGTGATCATGTTTTCCTGAGGGTATCTCCATGGAAGGGAGTCATACGTTTTGGTAAGAAAGGTAAATTGAGTCCCAGGTACATCGGACCTTTCGAAATTCTGGAACGAGTTGGGGCTGTAGCTTACCGTTTGGCAATGCCGCCAAGTCTCTCCAAAGTTCACGATGTGTTCCACGTATCTCTGTTGAGGAAATACATGCCTGACCCAACGCATGTACTCACCTATGAGGAATTAGAACTGGAACCCGATCTTTCCTATTGTGAAGAGCCCGTCAGGATTCTTGATGTGAGGGAGCAGGTGCTGAGAAACCGGACGACTCGGCTGGTGAAGGTTTTGTGGAGAAATCATAAAATGGAAGAGGCAACGTGGGAACCTGAGGAATTTATGATGAAAAACCACCCGAGTCTTTTTATGCAGTAATACCCTAGAAATTGCGAGGACGCAATTATTTGAAGGAGGGGAGAATGTAACACCCCAAGTTTCCACTGTATGTTTCCCTTCGAATAATGCAATAGCTTGCATTGTACGCAAGTTCGAGTTCTAACACAACGCAACTAATCAAAGTAGCCGTTATGAATAGTAATAACCACCTTTTAAAATTATAGAAATTTCATATTTCAAAATGGACTTCATTTTTGAATTCGTAATATCGAAATTATCCTAAGTTGAATTTTTTGTAACTTTCTGAGAACTTCCAATTTTTTATGAATAGTGAAAAATACTTAAAACAACTTTTTTAATCAAAATAATTAATTGTGATAAATTATACTATTTAGTGGTTTTAAAGTATAATTAGAATATATTTTTACCATTTTATCCAATGGTGGTCATTGGAATTAATTTAACATTGAAATCGAACATAAACAATTGCCAATCTTTTGATATAAATTGTTTCTTAAAAACACGCTATTTGTTCTGACAGCGGGAATTAATTATAAAATTAATTAATGCAACTTATATGTTTGGAATTTTGTAAAATAGACATCATTTTTGAATTCGGAATATCAATTATATCTTAGGGTGAAATTTTGGCATTGTTCTGAAAAACTTCAATTTTTGATGAATAGTGAAACCACTAAGTGGTAGTTAAATAACTGATTTTTCGTTTAAATGAAAGTTTACCACTAATGTGTATTGAATTTTGAAAATCTGACATACATGGTTGTCATTAGTATGTAAAATGTGGATCAATGGGATAAAAATAATTTTTTGGTGAATAGTAACTTATTAAGTCTTAATCGCGATTAGTGGTAATTAGTGTAGTTTAAGGTATAAATAATACTTTAATAATATGAAATGACCTAGACACATGTCCCAACCTCATTGGTTGTGTCATGGCCGACCAAGACAAGCCATGGCCTAACTTGGGGACCCCATGGATCCACTTTTGTTGGGAAATAACATAAATTAATTTTTATTTAATGTTAAAGTGAAAATGACACTAACATAAAGTGTTTTACTAAAACAATTTTTATGTAGGGTTACACAAGTCCAAATTTTGACTATAAATATTAATTAGAAAGCTAAAAAGATTTCCTACATCATAGTATTTGTTTTATAATTTTTAGAAATTAAATAAATTAAATTATTTATGACATCATTATGATGTGGCGATGACCTCATTATTTAACGATTTAAATAAAATGAGAAGATAATGAAAAATCCAAGGCTTACACTTGTCCAAAGCCTATTGGATGAAGAGATTTCGAAACCTTATCACCTTAGCCTCGAATTATATAAGTGTGGGACCTTTAGAATCCGAAAAGCATTGTGAAATAATGTAACATTTCAATCTTTCCAAAAGTGCCCCTCCTCTCCTCTTATAAAAGGCCCCCACCTCTACCACCTTATTCACACTTCCAAGCCTTTTGGTTCGGCCAACCCCTGCCCAAATACTCTCCCAACTTCTCTCCCTTCGTCCTAGAAGCTTTACTTTAGTCAGAAAGCCATCCTAAGGAGTCCTTTTGATCAAATCAAAAGGAAGAACCCGAAGAAGAGGTAACATTTTCATCACCCTCTTTCAAGTTTCTTTCTTCTTCCACTCCCTCTTTGTTTATTATTTCAATTCTAAAATTATAACTCCAGTATCTTCTATATACTGTGATGTTATTATAAATATGGAACAACCATATTCAGTATTCTACCCATCATTTGAATGACATGTCACCATACGTGCGTACGTACGGCTTACCGTCTCCACGTCGTGGTGTAATTGTTATTCATTATATTATTATTTAGATGGGTATAATAATGATATGTAATTCATATAAATAATAAATATAACATGATAATGATTCTTTATATATGATACACTATCCAATTATATATTATTTTAATATCAAAATAATGATATTGTCGCTCGTGCGTACGTACGGACTACCGTCTCCACGAACGCGATGAGATTCATTCTCCGTCGTATCCATTCAAGTATAATTATCATTTTATGATTTAAAAATAATGTTTAAGGACATGATATCATTCTGGATATGAATAATATACAACCTATCCATGAAAAACAAGACTTACATGACAAAACATATAAAAGAAAACGAGTAAGTTAACACCCAAAACAACGATAAATCTAAGATATTGTTAACAAAGCAATGTTAAAAGATCATATATGATATCATATGAATGTATATGATTCTTGTATAATTTAATAACAATTATTTCACCATTATACAGGAGGTTAACCTACCCCAACCAAGGAAAAGTACAAGGTAAGGGTTTACTTCACAACCTCTTCATTATCCAAGGTTGTTTATACATAATTATCTACTGGGACCTCGTTATCAATCAAATCCATGTTTCTTAAAAATGTCTTTCAAAACATTTTTACTATTAAATGGAAAATGGGTTAAAGTCTTTTATACCCTTATACGTTTTTGAAAAGAATCTCACCGTCGTTTTCCAAACAATGTACTTTTTGACCTTTTTGACAAATTTAAGGTAAGAGAATTTCTTAACCCAACTTTTATTCTTTGGGTTAATCTCCTACTTTCAAATTATGTCATGATATTATTATGTCTTATTTTGTATTTTTACTTTCTTTATCTGTACCTATAGTGAATACACATAATATATCTATTTTATTTAAAAAATGATCTTTGTATGGGACTTCGTCTCAATCTCCTTTCGTTGAGGCATATTTTATTTTATACACAACTTTCTTTTATACGGTGTATAAACCCATTTGACTTTTATGTTTATTCAAAAGGAATTTTTTTTATACGAAGCGTTTTGCTAAACGACAAAAGGGAATGTTTTTCTTTCCGTACTTATGCGGCGATAATTACTTCTCCACCGCTGTGACCATTATTTGAGTTTCAGCTTCCTCTACAAGCCATCTTTTTTTTATGAAAAATAAATACAAAGTTTTAACTTTCTTTTACTTTGGTATTGAAAATGGTTTTGAAAGAGTTTGTATTATAACAATGTGTTGTATTGATATCTTGTGATTGAAATGTGGAAATGTTATGTTTCCTTTATGAATGTTTTATGTGATATGATTATGTTATGGTTTATGATATGTTTAAACCTATTCATATGAGGAATGTATTGGACTTAATAAGTGACGGGTGGAGCCCGCTATAGCTCTTCGATGCATCGGTAGGTCTCATGAGACAACTAGACGTGGAATTGGCCGAGGCCCTTTCCCAATTTGATTTATGGTTTTGGCCGAGGCCTTAATCATTTTAGATGTCTTGGCCGAGGCCTTGACAAAATGTTTCAGAATGTCCGGCATTATACATTCCCTCATTATGGAAGTGGTTAATGATATTTCATGTGATTATTCGACTAGTAGAATATCCATGTGAGTAAGTAAATGGCATTATTTCAGTTTACTTTTGCCATATTATGCTAAAGTTCATGTTCAATAAGGCTTTTGTTTTAGTTATACATTGCCTTAAATGTTAATGTTTATTTATGAAAGCTTCCGCAATATTGTTATCCTTACTGAGCATCTGAGCTCACCCCTTTCAATGTTTAAAAATTTTCCAGGATGTGAAGAAGTGTATTATGACTGACTTGCAAGAATAGTCAGTGAAGATATGAGTGTGGGCTATGAAGACCATGTTATTGTAGTTTGTTTAATTTTGATGTAATGAAAGACTTATGAATGTATCTAGTGTTTCCAAGGCTACTAAACTAATCGGTCTTTCGAGACTTGATCTTTTGTGATCATGCCAATGTTACGAAGTAATGCACCGACTCTGGGTAGCTGGGGTCGGGGCGTTACACTGATGATTAATTTATCATTTAAAGATATAAATTAATGATAAAACATTACAAATGAAAATATATATTCCTCAAAAATAAATTTAGGTTCATAAAAAACTTGATCCTCAGAAATGGAAAATAGTGAAAAAAATCATATCGATTTGGTAAAATTTGATACATAAACACCATAAAATAAATATTATAGAATGGATATTTATAAAACATTAAATTTATGAATAATAATTTTATAATACATTCATGGAATGTATATACAAAATTAAAAATAAAAGATAGGTGAACAAGGCAAGTATCTCATAAATATTAAAAAAAGTGAGATGAAATTCCCTTAACTTGTGTCCTAAATATCATTGTACTCATAAAAAATACCTATATAGTAAATATATATTTATTATAAATCTTTTACCGAACCATATTCCTATATATAATAACATATATTTCTTAATTTGGACTTTATATTACCCTCTTGATAAAAAATCTATTATAATTATTCACTTCACAAATGATCTGCTTTGTTCTTCGCATCTCTCTCACTTTTTTATAACATTAGTCTTTATACATATCTAATGATTTAAATTATTTAAAACTCACTATAAATATAATTAATATTATGTTTATTGATATTATAATAATCAATAAAAAATGGATGCTTGAAATGTAATATACCATTCATGAAGATGGTGGGTCGTACGTCTTCATTAACATTGTTTCAATTTTAATTTCATTTTGAATGAATGAAAGAAAATGAATTAAATTTTTATAATATACTTATATAAGAATTAGTATTTCATATTTATCATATTATTTTTTTAAACCCATCCTTAATATATTCCTTGTAGTGTGTGATCGAATCGCATCACTTCGATGGGGCGGTAGTCCACACTTTAACAAACGACTTTATCACAGATACATAATATGAAATGTTTAACAAAATGTGTATTAAAATAATTATATAATACTAAATACATAATAATTATAATCCATATCATATATATATAAAATTTCTCTCAAAATTCACATCCATTAATGGTGTTAAAGGGAATAAAGTACAATAATCATTTCGTGGGGAAATAGTTCGCCATACCCATAAGCATTATGTTCGTTACCCATTATATGTAAGTGTGTGTAAGTGTAGGTATAACCATTTTATTAAAAAAATTCATAATATACAGTATATTTAATTTATATTTATGGTATATGGATAGTGTTGGCAGTGGATAAATAAAATAATACTAAAGAGCTTGTGGAAGGGTGTTACCTCTTCTTTAGGTAACACATTTTGGTTTTCACCAATGGGTATCCATGGATATCTTTATACCAAAATGAAGCCATAAAAAATAATTTTAATGTTTTTTCAAGTTGTATTGGGACGATATTTTTTGAACCGAATAATATTGATAGGTTATAAGAAAGGGGAGAGTTAGTGGAATTTTATAGTGGATGAAATGGACTCACTTAGTATTATTGAATACAAGTTTGGTGAACTCACGTTTTTTAAAAATAAAGTCACAAATAACCAAAAAAACTAAATTATGGAAGGATTTTGTCCATATAATGCCTATATGATGGGTCTTGGTGAAAAGGATACGTCATTTGGACCCTTAATATTAATATTTAATCCCCTTTTAAGGTGAATTTTACAATAATCATTTTATGTAATATTAATTAGTTCTTATAATATTTATTTTCAAATATTTTCATCTTATTGGACATTATAAGTTATCATGATTTCTAATATTTAAACCATTATTTCAAATTTTAATAATATAAGTGATATAAATTAATATAAAAATAATGTTGTAGACGAGGTGATAATGTGAGTTGTTAAAGAAAAAATGATCAAATGTTTTTTATGTTTTTTATCAAATTACAATGTTAAATTGTTACCAATCAGTTGAAAGGATTAATAAATAAAAATAATATATTATTTATCATTAAAAAAATTTATTATGGATCAACCTTCTAAAAATATTTATGAAAATTTTGTTTTGAATTAAAATTCATTATTTTTCATTATCCTTCCAAAAATTGATGTTTCTCAGAAAACACCCAAAAATTATACCTATGCAAATTCTAATAATCTAAATTATAAAATAATATTTATTTTAAGAAATTAAATTTTTAATAGTTTTTAAAAATATTTTTTATTTTTTTCATTAAAATACATTAAAAGTAGTTCATTTGAGAAAATAGTTTTTTTACATATAAAAATATTACAAAAATAATATATCTCATTATCAATATTTTTTATTCAAACCATTATAAATAAAATTTGAATAGAATATGTTACTATTAGTATTATTAATTTTAATGTATACGTTATAATTATCTTGTTTAAATAATTATACCAAAAAAAGATGTATCATAGAAAGTCATTGTTGCATATAATGTTTTCCCAGTTAGTGTTACATGTAACATAAGCTAAGATGGTGCCATGTGAAATAGATTTTAGGTTTTTTGAAATGACATACAACATTTAAAATTAATTCATTTTAAAGATGGTCCATAGAAACTCAAGGTGTTATATTATACACCCATTAAAATTAATTTCTCCCACAAAAATAATTCCTTAGGTAAAAACATGGATACTTATTTTACATAATATTCTAATGTTCTCACATATTTTCTAACAACTAGTGATATCACTAAAAATATCTTACTAGGTGTGTGGTATTTTTTAGTAGAACATTCTCAATACAATCCATAATTTAAACATGTTATTCCTCGTATGAAAGGTCATGCTCTAACAGTATAACCTATGAGTTTAGTATATGTGAAGGATGATCTCTATACTTTTTCAAGATACATACAATGAACACATATTGTACTTGAGAGATATTTAGATAATATTCGATGAGATAAACTACAATCCAGATATGATGAATAATATCAAAGGTGGGGATATAGTAAGTGCTTAGTTTCCCGTTCTTCCTGAATATCATAACCATCATCTGGGTTCATATTTGAATAAAATCATTTTCACTGACTACAAATTCTATATCATGTTTTTGGTAGTCCGCATTACTTTTCTACTAATTTTGAGCTTCCATAAAATATTATGAAATGGTTCCAACATTCCCTGCCTTTTCTTATATGATATCATGTCCTATTATATTTATTTCTCTATATTTGTCCCCATATACTGAAGCTAAAAATTTATTCATGTATAGGTATTCATAAGGTTCTGTCATAATGCTTGAGTGAAAGATATTTTTTTATGAAAGCTCAACTGGAGGAAGTTGTTGAACCCAAACACCTTTGAAATATAGAGAACATGATCTCAATAAAACCTATAGGTTTTGAATTCTTAATTTAGGTAGAACCTCTATTTGACTAAGATAAGTAGTGTTGATCCTAAATTCCCTATCAATAGGTTTCCTAATGGTTCTCTAGAGCATTTAGGTAAACCATGAATCCCTATCTAATCGAACAGAATATGGTACTCTGTGAAACCTTACAACTTTATTAACATATATCCCTAAAATCTGATCTAGATATAATTATTCGATAATAGTGATGAAGTGTGTTTGATTTTAAATGAGATCAACTTCCACCCATAAAAAAATTATCACATTCAAGGTTTTGGTAATTCCAATTAAAAAAATACATAATTATGTTCTATAATTTTAATTTTGTATGGGTAAAGGATGCAACATCACTTTAGACATATTCTTCCAACCATATCATACTATAATAACAATCACCAAGATAAAAACTCGACGATATCACTCTTCATTTCATCCCATTACAAGTAATCTTTCAAATCCCAATACATCATCATAATTAATGTATGAAAGAGAATGTAAAAGTATGAGATTCCTATGATAAATCATTTATCAATTATTCTATGGAGTGAACCCACACATTGTTTGTGAACCTTATTAGTATATGAAAATCTTTTTTAAGCTCAGGAATATTTCTAAAATTATTTTGTAGCTCTTCATCTTTCATCTAAACCACTTTCATATTCAGATGCATAAAGGGTTGTACATTCATTTTAAAAGAATAATATTTTCCACTTCTATATTAATTTTTAGGACCAACCTTTTTAAAATCCAAAAATATTGGATCTTTTATGATCCTTATAAAAGAAAAAGTAGCACAATCATTTCTACTAAAATCATCTTCCACCTTGTTTTCTTTCACAGGGCGATAATTTATTAACAGGTCTAAATCAATTATCAACTATGACCATATCATCTAAAGAAAGTTCAAAACCTTATAGGTGAATATATATTTCATTATTTTGAGAGTTGTATATATATCAGACATTTCTCCACAATGATAAGGAATCAATATCTTTAATGAAATAATTTACACTACTAAATCAAAATCAAGAGTTGGGTGGTTTTGAATATGAATCATTATGTTTGCCATGGCAGAATATATAACCATGTTTTTAATCATAATAACCAATCCCAATACCTTCTTGGATTCATCACTATATATCACAAAACATCTCTGTTAATAGGTAATGGTATAACAAGTGCATTAACTAACCATCACTGTAATTCCTTGAATTTTTCCTCACATTCATATATCTATATGATCTTGGCACCCTTCCATGTTAACATGGTCATAGGATTAGATAGTCCTTTGAAATTATAAAAAACCCTCTAACATATCGAGTTAAACCATGATAAATATAGATCTCAATGACTGTGGTAGTTCTACACGAGCATTCAATGGTTAATACCTTAGACAGATGTACTGTTATATTATCTCTTGATATTATATGACTGAAATTGAAAATTTTCCCACCACAATTCACACTTTTAAATATTTCATATTGTTTCAATTTTGTTATAGTATTTATTAAAATTATCATCTGATCAACATGCACATACATTCTCTTTGAATAGATAAGAATATAATTCAGAATGTAATCATAAACTGATCTAGGTAATCCTTAAACTCTCTATTCATCAAATCCATCATGATAGAAGTGGAATTAGCATGACCAAAAGGCAAAACATTATATTCAATGTGTTAATACCTTGTACGGAATGTTTTATTTCTTATATCCTATTTATTAATGCACAGTTGATTATATCTATAGTGTAGGATAATCATAGAAATATATTGAGATCCACACAAGTGATAATAAAAGTCATTAATATGGGGAAGATGATACTTTCCCTTGATTATGATCGTGTTCAACACTCGATAATGAAAAAATAGTCTCATTGATTCAACTTTGTTTTTTAAAAAAATAACAGGTACACCATAGTGTGACACACATGGCCAAATGAAATACTTATCTTAATTTTCATGGGGTTTCTTCTTCAATTATTTTATCTCAATCAGGGAGTATCTATAAGGATTTATTCAAATTGGTTTTGAACAATGAATGAGTTCTATTGATAACTCCACTTCATGTTTTGGTGGAAGACTAATAAATTCTTCAAGAAAGACATCCCAAAAATCTTTATCATTTGGCATATCATCAATGTCAATTCTCTCCAAACCATTTGAGTTAAAAAGACCATATAAATGTTAATTAAGACCCATAAACAGGATGAAATATCCATAAGATGTTAATCAATATCGTCACATTGATGAATTATCATAAGAGGGTGTGAAATATAATTTTCAAATTTTATTCCTTGAATGATGATGTGAGATTTATTCAGTGAATCCCAATCCATGGCTATGATAACATCATAATCGAACAATGAAATAATGATTATATTTGATGAAAGAAAAATCCTATAAAATTCAACTAGATATGAATTATAGATTTTGGATGAAATTGTTTTATCATTACAAGATTACACTAACAATTCCACATCTAATACTTTAGGATGAATCTAAACACCCATATAAATTTTAATAGAAATGAATGTTTGGGTAGATCCATAATCAAGTATGACATTATATGTTCTAGTTTGGATGGTATGTGTACCGTATACCACATTTTAATTGAATTCCTCTTCAGAAATTAATGCTATTTGGTATTTCCCCATCTCCATAATCATAAGATGATGATGAAATAAATCATCTTCCCTATACACTGTGTTTGGGAAATAGTTAGCATATTTCACATGCCCATTAGACCAGTATCACTAATATAGGGGAGATGAATTATATTCCACTTTTTTCTCCATTTTCACGATTTCATAACTTATTCCCATCACATTAGTAATCAAATAACCTATTTTAATTCATATCAATAAATAAAACTTTTATTAGATCTCATATGGAAATATGATTCATGATTCTTCTATTATGTATGGAATAATAGAATGGTCATATTCTTATGTTCATGTTTTTTTGTATTTATATTAAAATCATACTTAATTTTAGTTTCAATAACCTATTATTTATTTGAGGCACTGACCTCAAATTCAACCAATATTACAAAACTCACGATATATTCATATCTACAAATGTTTCGTATAGAAAATTCATTTATGAGATGTATATATAACCCAATGATGAACTAATCATCATTATATTCGTGTGGGATGATAATTATAGATTAATGCCCACTAGTCTTTTAATATATTCCTCATAGGTACCAACCAATTAATCATCCATTTTATTCCATTAAAATCTCTCTTTATCCAACATTTTAAAAATATTATGTGTAATGTACATTTTGAAAAATATACTCTTCAACTCATCCCAATCAATGGATTCAAATCAATCTTGATGCCTCCTATTATTAATTAGATTCCAATACTATTATTATTTTATGAATATAAACAGTCTAAATGACATGATCATTCTCTAATCATTAGAGAATAAAGAAAATATATTTAGTTTTACTAATCTACAATTCACCAACAAGTGGATCAGAAGGCTGCATAAAATAAGATGTACATGGCCTCATGATAGACTTAACAGAATGTTGTTCCCTAGATTTTTCATTTGGAAGTTCCCGATGATTCATATATTGAGAGATTTGGCTTATAATGCCAATAAATATTTTCAATTTATACCCCATTTCATTATGTTTATTAGGTGGACAATCATTCCATTATATGTTACAATCATAATTAACATATTTCCTTCCACTTCCAACTAATGTTGAAAACCAAAATCACAGAGTAGGAAACATTTTTCATAATGAGAAACCACATAATAAGTAAATGATACTTATATGATGTCTATCATATGAAATATTATTTATTCTATGACACCTTTGATTTATCCTAGTTTATTCATAACAATATTCTATTTAATACATTCATGATGTTTCATGCATATTTTATCAATTCCCAAATCATATCACAATAGAGTGTTAAACCAGGTTTGTAATAAGGCCCATTTTCTTGTATCAGGTGTCATTAAATCAAACATGAAATGCATTTTCATAGTTATTACCCCTAGCTACATCGCTTTCAGATCCACATTCACTTTTATAATATATTCATGGATTAATTTTATTGCAATGATTTTTTTCTACCATTTATCAAAATTCAAGGATACTTTACTATACATTTATTTTTTCAATAGAAATATATTTTTACATTAGCTAAGGTTTCTCACTATGGTTCTCTCATCCCAACATCCAATTATTAGTCAAACCATTTCCCTGATAGAAACTTTTGTGATCCTTACTTTTCTAAAATTATCACTACATTATAGAATTCCTAAAATAACATACAAAAAAACACCCATAGATATTTATTATTATTGTCCCTTTAGAAACAAAGAAACATAAAACATGGTACATATGTGATCGTAATTATCTACCAATATTTTCTTCTAAATAAAAACCATCATAGATAAATATTACTTAATAAATATCTTTTTGAATGGGAAATGATACAAAAAAATTGGTGATATTAGATGCTGAGTAACAGTAAACATGGGATTTGTGTGTAAAATCATGAGAAAAAGGGAATGAATACAAGACCATGAAAATAAAATATCATACCCACCATATGAATGATTATATATATGAATACTAGAATAAGGATTGGTAATTCATAATACATGAATCATACAAAAATGAAGAAAATATTATGTGAAACCATAACATAGGAACAATACATTGAATTGTGAAAGGCACATAAAAATATTAAATTATTTTTATAATAGTCAATGAATATATTAAATGGACATTGTGGTAGTATTGGTTTAATAACCATACCATCTTGGTAGTAATGTTTTTCTACCATGGAAATATTAGTAGAACAAGTTCATTCCGCACAAAATCTAGGTAGACATGGTTAACTACCAATGCCATGTTAGTCCTTATGGATCACTCCCATGAATAGCTTAATAGATCTAATGAGATATAAATCATTACCTTATTAATTCATGGGATATATATGTCCCACCCAATGAATATTTAAATAATACATGCATGTTCCCAAAGATCATTAAAAATTATATCATAAACCATGAAATAAAATGAGTACAATAAACATGTAATCATATCATAAACAGCCGAAAAATGTACAGTTTTCACAATAATATCATCAAAACATATCCTAGGAAAAGAAGATTGTTTCAAAAGTATATAAACCATTAATGAGAAATGTGTTGCATAATCATATAACCCATGAAATAGAAATAGGTTTCATAAAAATAATTCCGTAAAAAGATATTAAATTCAAAGAAATAACATGAATTGAAACATTGAATTATTTCCTTAGAAAGGAACGAGTAACAACATTGGATGTTCGTATATATAGAAAGTAATTCTTAAAAATCATTAAAATCATTTTGAGGTATATATCATTGCAATATTGAATATTACATTTTAAAAATAAATCAATTTTTGAAACATTTTTTTAAAATAGATTTTAAAACATACAGTGGAATATTTGTAAACATAAAAAATCAAATCTATTTTCCGTTGATAATTATATGAAAGGGTGATTGGAATATATTTTATAATTTTTTTTAATGCATGGTTTCTGAAATAATTCAGATTTTTTATTGAAGAGAGATATATAGTAAGATTTTTCCTCAAAACATTTACATAAATATTTTAAGCAACAATGTGTTGAAAATAGTATTAATACGTGGAGATAAATTCAATAAATAGATTATAAGGAAACTCGTGATTTTTTTCTGATATAGGTCATAATGTTTCATTAGTGGAAGCAAAACCATAACCAATCCACACCAATGATTAGATTATCTCAATAAACTCTTACAACATTGTAACATGGGGATATACAATCCATGTAAGATAAATGAAATTAGCTCAAGCTTAAAATATCATGAAAATAAGAAAATTAATGATATTATATCTAATATGTAACTACACTCACCTTGAAAATGGATTCTTGTTCATAAAAAATCATGAATCTCAAAGATAGAAAATTGAGACAAACTATCTTAACAATTTGGTAAATATTGGAACATAAAAACACAAAATAAAGATAATAGAATGGATATATAAATACAAATAAAATTAAGAATAAGAATCATATAATATATTAATTTATAATATATTCACCACAAAATAAATTAATGTTTAACATGGCATGTATCTCACTGATATAAAAAATGTAAGAGTAAATTCCCCTACCTCATGTCTTGACTATAATAGTACTCATATAAACATCCTGAATAATTAATAATTTTGTTATACATGTATCACAAAAACCATATTGTATCATATAAAACCATATATTACTTTCTTATTACTTTATATTACCATCTAGCAAACAATTCTAAATTAAGGTTTCACTTTGGGTAATAATCGCTTTGTTCATCGTATATTTCTTAATTTGATATATCATTGACTCCTATACATATATCATAATTTTAATATATTAGAACGTGATATAAATGTCATCTATGTGTATTATATTTTTATTATTATAATCTATAGTTAATTGAATTATGAAATTTAATACATCATTCATGGATAAGGTAGGTTGTATTTATGTATGAACACTATTTCCATTTTATTGTTTTATTAAATGAATGAAATTAAATTAAATATAGGAATATAATATAATTAATGTATAACTATTATTATATATATATATATATATATCATAATTTCACTAAACCCATATTTAATACATTCAAGGTAGTTTGTGAATAAATATCATCACTTCGAGGGTTGGTAGTCAACTTTTCCCCAGACAACAATATTGTGTTTACAGAAAATAAAAATACAATGATATATGTTGTAAAATAATTAAAGAATATTAAATACATAATAAGTATCATATATAACATTTATAAATAGTGTGTTAATCAATATTCACAACCATAAATGTTGGTAAAGTAAAAATGAACAATATTCGTTTTGTGATGTGGTAGTTCACTATACACATAAATAGTATTTCATTACCCATTAGATGAATGTGTGTGAACGTTTAGGTCAAACTCATAGAATAATAAAATATCAGTATATTGATTATAGTGGTGTTTTTATATGTATTTTAGTAGGAGAGTGGAGGGTCTAGAGTTTGAAAATAATATAAGTGATATTGGTAAAGGATTTTACCCCTTCATTAGGAAACTCCTTTTGGTTTTCACCCAACAGATTCCTCGGATTTCATTCGGACCAATGGGAGGATTCAAGGATGAATTTTGGGTTGTTGTGTGTTGTATTGAGATGATTTTTATAAACCTATGTGTTTTGAGTGCAGTGAAAATGGTAACATGTTGGTGGCCTTTTATAGGGGTTAAAAGGACTGACATGGTATTTTGGAAAACAATTTAGGTTTACCAACATTTTCTACCTAAAGAAGACATAAGAACGAAAAAATGATGTAATTTAATGTTCATGGAGTAAAATTGCCCAAAAAATAGGGTTTTGACTAGTGAATAGTTAATTTTGGCCCATATGATTAAATTTTTTTCCTTTATTATGCTTAATTTTACCTTAAACATTTTATTTAATTATAATTATTTTCATTATATTATTTAGAAAAATATGTTGAACATATTATAAATTATAAACACTGATGATTATAGTTATAGAATCAATTTTTTCAAATATTAATCCAATATTTCATAGAAATTTATTTAAAAATAATCTCGCAGATGGAAAGACAGTGGAGTTTTTTAAAGAAAAAATGATCTAAAGTTCAATATATTTTTATATGAAAATTCAATTAGAAAATTATTTAAATGACATAAGATGGATTAATTGTAAAAAATATGTCATAATTTTAATTTTAATTTATATAAAATATAAGATAAACTTATAAATAAATTAGATGAAAATTCATTTATGAATTAAAATTTAATATTATTCACTATTCATCCAAAAATGCAATTCCTCAAATAAATCATAAAAATTAACTATTATATCATTTTGACATGCTAAATTAAAAAATAAGTTTTATTTTATCAAATTAAATTTCCGAAATATTCTTAAGTTAATTATATTTTTTTCATAGAGGGATATAAAATGTTGTCCATTTAAAAAATTAATATTCTTCAAATATATAAAGACTAAAAATATTTTTTCACTATCATTATGTTTTATTTATATAAAACCTTTATAAATATTATTTTATAATTATTTATTACACTTTATATTAATATGTTTGACATCTAGTTAATGATTAAATCATTTTTATAATTATAACAAAATAATATGTTTCAAAGAAACTCATTGTTCTGTGAAACATATGCCATGTAGACATTACATGTAATGTATTCCATGTATATTGAATGTGACTATAATTTTTGACTTAGTAGACCTCAATACGTTAATGTAAATTAATTCATTCAAAAAATAGACCATAAAAAATTCATGTTTTTACAAAACCTGTGTAACATGATATATCTGTGTAAAATATAATTATAAGTTAATAATTTATTCAATTCAAAAAAATTATATTTTTTGTCTCAATTATATCAGTTAAATTTTTACTAATTAATTTCTATTTTGTAATTTCATAATCATTTTATGTAAATAATTTATATCTTAAAAATCTAAATAAATTGAAATGATAGAAAAAAGTAAATTATCTTTCAAAAAAATATATATAAATGAATTTTTTTTCACAATCATAAATAATTATATAAACTAAAATTACTTAAATAATATTATTTGTCATTTTCTTTATATGAAATATTATTTGGGTCATATTAAGCAAAAACTGGCTTGAAATTTCAAAATTTCAAAGAAATTTTGGATAGTATTGAACTAATTCTCTAGATAAAAATAAGATAATATTTTAGGTTATTTTAAACCAGAATATCAATAATTAAACCCATGGTAAAACATGTTTCACTTTAACTGTGATAATTATTTTTTACTACATTCAATATATAATTTGGTAAGAAAATTTTTAGAACTTATTAGACATTATAAATAAACATTATTCAAAATGTGGAATCTCTTTTTAAAATTTTAAATAAAATAATTGGACAAATTAATTTATAATATATTTTGTAGACGAGATAATAAATAATGTTTTTAAACATAAACGTTGCAAAATATTAGAATTTTTTATATATAAATATAATAAAAAATGAATCAAATAACCAATATGTGATTAATATGTGTATAATTTACATAAATATACAATTCCTAAATTTATCATTTAATTTAAAATTAAATATAAATTAAAATAGTACGATGTTTTAAATTAAAATTCATTATTTTTCATTATTTATCAAAAAAATGAATCCTTTCTGAGAAAAACTGAGATATCACAATAAGATAATTTTTAAATTTAGAATTTAATAAGATTTTTATTTAATGAAATTAGTTTTATAAATGATTAGAAATTAATAATATTATGGATCATAATATATATATATATATAAATTATTTTAAACAAATTATCTTTGAAACATATAATGACTTTAGAAAAAATTATTTATTTTATTATCAATATGTTATCAATATGTGAATCAAATAAATATATTGTTTAATTATTTTATTATCCATATCAATGAGTTTTTCTATTTTTTTATATTGGTAGATTTACTATTATATCATGGTTTTGTCAAAACCTAGTGTTGAACATAACAAAACATATGCAATTGTTTCTTGGTTAAAAAGATTAACCTAGTGTGGCATATAACACAAGATAAATTCTGTTTTGGTTGTAATGAAAATTATCAAAAAGTTTAATGTTATTTGAAAGGATAATTTAAAAAATTTAATGGTGTCATATTTTACTATCAATTAATAATATTTCCCCATAGATGTTAAGCTCAGTCATCATATATTTATGCTATAAAAATTTAGCTTTATAAAACCCATATTATTGAAATAAATGATTAAACATCCTTTATGAAAGGACCACTTGAAACAAATTTTTTACACAATTTAACATATAAAAATGTTTCCACATAGGATAATATAGGTGGGAGTGAATAATATAAAAATGAAGAAAAATATATTTAAATTTAGACAGTGATAAATATCAATGATCTCATGAATTGTAGTGATATAAATAAGGTTGTGATCACAACACCATAGACCAAATTCGTGTGAAAAATGACATTTATATCATAAAAAGGATCATAAAAAATTTTTTTATTTCATGATCATTTTACTATAGTTGAATAAAATTAACTGGAAGATTAACTTAATTTATTTTAATTTAGTTTGTAAATAAAATTTTATCCATCAGTTGTGCTTTAATCAATTACCACTTCTTCTATTAGTCCATGAAATTAAGGTTAATTTTTTGTAACATGGAATGGTTTTATGAAATATTTCCATTAAAATTAATTTAAATTCATTGATGGATTTTGGTAAATTACATGTATAGATTGTCACGCCTTATATGGAAATACATGTGTACTTATATAGAAAGTAACAACATTTTTCTTAAATAACATGTGTTATATGACAGGTTGAGGCTTACCAGACAATAATATAAAATAAACATTATTACATAACATGATATTTATATCCTAGAAATTTGAATATAGGGAATAAAACTGATTAAATATATTATAAAATTGTAGTTAACATGATTTTATTGAATTAATTCAATTATTACCCATTCATTAGAAAATAAATTGATAACTAATTAAATATAAAGAAAATATTGTTATAGAAAACTATTTATATGCACTCGGATAAATTTTATCATAAAATTTTCTTTTGAAAATTATTTAATTATATATATATATATATTATATCTTATATCTTTAAAATCATCCAATTTAATAGGAATTTTTGTCGCCTTTTAATGGAACAGATTTTTTAAAAATAATTTAATTTCAGGGAAAAAAAATCTATTTTAATGTGGAATATATATCTTTTTTCATTTGGTAAATTTTTGGGATTTTTTGGAAAATATTGAATTTTCAGTGAACAATGATATATATTGATTTTTATCAAAAAGGCATTTTTTTAATATATAAAGAAATGTAAGAGTAAAAATATGTTTTTATCATTACATAAATAACCCTATGTTATATTTATTTATATTTAATATAGTTAATCACATTTTAATAAACATTATAACATCCTTTATTATTTTTTTGTTTAAGGATGTGTTTTTCAAAAATTTGTTTTCAAATGTATAATGTTTCAACGATTTTATTAAAATTAATATTCAATAATTAAGAATAATTTAAATGAACATAAAGTTATATATGTCAATATATATTATATTAATTTCATTAAATTATTTTTATTATTCATAGATCCAACATAGGATCATCTTTTTCTAAAAACAATTATCTTCATGAAATCACATTATATCTCATGGAATGTGGAATTAAACTTAATTTAAATTCTAATATTTTTTAATTAAATTGGGAAAATTTATTCCATAAATTTAATAAATAAAACTTAAATATTATAATAAGTGAAAATTACATTTTATGATAATAATTATTACTAAAAATAGTTGAAATTAATTAACGTAATTGTGGCTAAAACAAGGTTTTTAGCATTAAATGCCACTGTAATAATATTAATATTACACACACAAATAGTTTGTAGATATTGAATATAAATTAACATTTATATTATGTTTTTATAAATTAAAAAATTACTATTTTTAAAATTATAACATTAATGGTTAAACTACAGAGGTAAATAAAAAGATACATGTTACCACTATGAAAAATATAATGAAAAAATTGAGTTAACATAAATAATAATGACTAAAATTGAAAAGTTATATTTATTATTTGTCATGGAGATATGAATCAAAAATTTAATAAATTCTATCTACTATTATTCAACATTTTAGGAACATTGGGTTTGGGAGACGCCCTAATAGTAAATACGTTTGATTAATTAAAAGAATGCAATACCTCCTCAAAAATAATAGTGGATATTATTCACATCACTCGTGCCATTTCAATAATACATAAAGTATAAAAATAACATCCCAAATTCCATAGTATAATATTATATTCCTTAATTTGGTAATAAATTGAACGGATGATGTTTTTTTATCCTAAATGGAGATACCTGAAGAAGAAGAAATTTTCATCAATGAAAATTTATTATCTTATTTTTTTATTAAAACCCATTAATTGTTATTACACAAAGATTTTATAAAAAAATAATTCTATTCAATTTACATAGGTGTTTTTATTTTAATTCAATAACTTATATCCACACACATATCCATCAAACCTTATACAAAATCAATGTTCATGTGTATGGTGAACTATGACCTTGGGAAATGAAGTAATTTTTTTCCACTACCACCACTCTAGGTGGGGAATAATTATGGAAACTCTATTTACATATGATTTTTTTTTCAAAAATAAAACATAATAATTTATATGGAGTTACATTATACTATAAAACCATTTTACATTCCACAATATATGAGATATGATAAAATCCCTCAATTTTATAGAGGACAACCCCAACATGAAGTGATATGAAGAATGTTTCACTAACGAATTAAATGGATGTAAAAAATGGGTTTTTATAATTAATATATATGATATAAATGAAATAATTATGATAATAATTATATAAATTTCATTCTTAAAATGAAAATTATAATTATCATTACTACCATCTCATCACTAAGAAAGTAATAACGTTGTTCGTGGACATGTGGACTACCACCTCCCAAAGCGATATGAATTCCTTTATAGAATAAGAATGATATGTATACATATATATATATTTAAATATCATGTTATTACTATTATAATTACCATTCTATAAAAAACTATTATATACCGTCTTTCCATAATGATTATTGAAAAATAGAAAGGTTACACAAGTATATGTAAGACCTATCTACTCTATGATCACAAAAGTGTTCATTTTTCATAACCATATTACAATAAATGTTTAAATGATTTATTTTTGTATATATATTATAAATATATGATTACTATTATTCTTTATATGTTTAAATAATTAACTCATTTAACATAATTGACTTACCAAAATCAGTTTGGAAACATAAAACAAATTTGTTCAAAGCATCATCAAGAACTTAATTAATTATGTTATTTTATAAAACATTTTTATATAAAAATAATAATAAACATTGAAATCATCTTTTGAATGTAAATAAAAACAATAATTTTATTATTCATGAAGATAATGGACTTGGCTAACAAATGAGCCTCGAGGTTAGGGTTTTTCTAATATTGCTTTTATTTTTTGAGATATATGAAATATTAACCAGATATTTTTGTTGTGAGGTAAATATATTGCCATAAATTTATCGTATGATTATTATCCATAAATTAATGGTTTATAATATCATATTTGGGATCTACCTTTCAGGGGGAATATAGTTTCATGTTTACCCAAGTGGTAATTTATTTTTTCATAACATACCTTCATTTATAAAATTGTTATGTTATACAAATATCATATTTTATATGGTTCATATATTAATCCTTAGACATGATATATAATGGATATTATTATATTTCATGATATTATATATTTAATATTATTTTATTCTTTCATGGTAATTATTATATAATGTTACAAATGCGGTATGAGTCTTCTATTATAATATTATCTATTATAGAGACTATGAATGATTGGGTAAACAATGATTAAACATTATAATTATCCCAAGTTCTCATGTCCTATATTTATTCATGATACTTCGATGTTGATTTACCATCCTTTTCTACTACAACGTACTAAAAAAATGATGATAATGGTATTATAAGAATATTTTATGTGATTTTTCTCTTTTGTAAAAAAGAAACATTCTTTTATAAAAAATTTCTATGATTGTTTTAATTTTTTTTAATGAAGTTTTTTGTTTATTTTTCAAGGAAAAGTATTATAGTAATAGTTATTTAAAAAAATTAATTTATTTTCAAATATTAAATTATAATTTTAAATGGATATTTAAATACAAAAAGGCATTAAAAATGATTTATATCTTAAAAAGTGGTTTTCATTATGGAAATGGTATTTTCATCCAAAATATTTTAATGAGATTGTATTGAAATATCCATTAATCTATATAAGAAAACCTGATTAAATTTATCCTACACTTGTCGTGTTTTATATTGACAACATCCTAATTATTTTTATAACAGAATAATATTGTATAAAATATATTAGTATGGAACCCGATTCTTTTCCTTGAGTTAATCGTGATTCAATGAGATTTTTATGAAAAACATTTAATTTTACGGGTTTAATCACATTTAAATGTGATTATTGTAATGCACATTACATTTAAATGGGATAATCATGTTATAAAGGGATTAATTATAGTCTCTAATAGTCACATAATGAATGTTATTTATAATTTATTCATGTTGTGGGGTTCTAGCATATTATATGATGGGGTGTAACATATATCCCTTGGTGAGTTCGTTACATCATAGATGGTGGGATGGATCATATAGAAATCGTTGATTCCATCATAGATTAGATTATGTGGAGGCCACTATTATGTCTGGTGAGCCCATTATATATCAAATAATGGGTGCACAAAGAGAGAACTATAATGTATTGGTTAATGTGCCATTTCATGAGAGGAAAATGGTGGGAGTGTCTTAGTAGTTTTTTAAATGGATATTATTGAGATCTTCTTATTTCAGAAATGGGTTTGACATGTGTTATGATGTATGATTTTATAATTTTCCACCCCATTAATGTGATTCTTTATATTTGATTATGATGATTCATTTGATCATGATTTATATCAAATGGCTTAGGATTATTGATTCATTTTACTATTTCTATAGGTAAAAGCTTCTAAAATGTTATAATATATCATTATTTTGGTAAATATAAAAATCAAATATTTTATGATTCTGATATTCATTTTGTTTATGTTATTATACCTATATTCACTTCCCATTTCCATTGATGACTTTTAATTTTCAATACAGACAATTTCTCTTAGTGAGCTCTTCATTTGAACATTATTCATTTTTATTTTTACATGTTTACAATATATTTTGTTTATTGATTTTGGTCTATAATTATTTTCAAAAGGATGATTTTGATGATCGAATTTTAAATCATATAACAAGGGTAAAAATTAAAAAAAATCAATTAGACAACATGTGTATTATTTATTTATAGGTTTTCATAATTCACTGTAACTCTAAATCTAAATTTCCCATCCGAATGTAAGTGATCCACATATTAATTTTTATGTTGTATATTTTTTAGAGAATAATATTGGGTTATAATTATCCACATCATAACTGAAAATGTAATGTTCATGATTTCAAAATATGATATGGGAGTGCGATTCATTGGATATTGTTGTGTATATAAATGGAATGTTTTAATAACATTTGGGATTAATTGGATGTTATCATAATATTTATGGATATTATCATAAGACTATATGGCTATGTCTGATCATAAGATCAATATACTCGACATGTTAATTGGTGTTTTAAAGTTGTAAAAAATATTTAGGAGATTAATGATATTATAAGAGATATTTTATGGGGTTCTATTATTTTAAATAATATTGTTTGATGTGATGTATAAATTACATTTGAATGAAATATGTATTATGGTAATGATAAGAATTATTGTTTTATATAATCATGGATTGTCACGACCCGACCCTACATGGGCTCGAGCCGCAACTACCCCAAGCCCGCCTCCATAGGCCAGGGGCTAGCGACCAGCGGAGAAGGCACAATAACTCGGGGAGGCCATTGCCTAAGCACCTGTACACACACACACGCAGCACACTCAATGCAAAAGTGCAGATTAAAGAAAGAACAAGCAGAGTAAAAAAGAAAAGTAAAAGGGAAACTGCGATAAATAAACCACAAGTGTGCATCGACCTCTAAACAGTACAAAGTACAAGCTGAAAAGAAAAGGGGAAACACACGCGCCCAACCAAAAAAGTGCCACAACCCGACAACAGGTAAGCAAAAGTAATAGCTAACAGGTCTCCCACCTGGAACCCGGCTACGACCACCGCACGCGGTCCAAGCTCCTACGCTCCACTAAAGTCATGGTCCACTTGTCCGTCGTCTGCAAGGGAACACCAAGTGCAGGCAAAGCCCAAGCAGGGGTGAGTATAAAAATACTCAGTAGAATACCCTGAATGCTCGAGGGAGGAACAAAGGAGGTAACGAAGGGTGACTAGTAGAGCGAGCAAGGAATAGAAAGGAGTATAACCAATGGTGCAGTAAATAGTAACAGCTCAACCCATCAAGAGAAAGATAGAAGACTCGTCCTACCACGAGAATCTGGACGCGGAAATCACGTGGCATACCCTGTGCGTCTTCACCTCTCCTGAAGGAGAGTTGCCAAAACCCAAGGAGTGGGTACTCAAAACATGGTATATACAAATCTTTATTCTCTATCGAGAAGCCCGAACAACTTTGTAAGTGGATCTCTGTCCCGTAGCTCAGCCTAATAAAAAGTAAACAACAGTCCCAGACATAACCCCACCATCGATGCCCAGCAACCCGCACGTCTGCCCTGAACTGCAAGCTAAGGGGCTCAATCACCGCACCTTGACACTATCCGCTTTGGGCGGCACTGACTCGCCAGCACGGTTTTAGATCACGTCACAAGAACGCGTCTCGGTGGGGAAAGTGCCCTTCATACTTGAGAGTTCTAGGGAAATTCAAACCACACCTTGTCACTGCCCTGCAGTCGAGATGTCTCTTCAAAGACAAAGTCTTTCCATCACCGACCCGTACAACCAAGGGTCCCGCTCCGGTAATCACGGAGGAAAGCCACAGACTAGCCTAGTCGGAAGGACTGAGTCTGGAATTCCAACCGGTGTCCCACTGCCCAGCCCCGCTGGAGGGTAATTCATAACTAAATGTCAGGTGACCCACTACCCAGCCCTGCTGGAGGGTAAACCTTAATACATCATTAGGCAACCCACTACCCAACCCCGCTGGAAGGTAAGCCATATTCAGATATCAAGTGACCCACTGCCCATCCCTACTGGAGGGTAAACCCTAATACATCATCAAGTGACCCACTGCCCAGCCCCGCTGGAGGGTAGATCTGGAATAAGTCGACAGACGACCCACTGCCCAGCCATGCTGGAGGGTAGACCTTGAACTAGACGACGAGCGACCCACTTCCCAACCCTGCTGGAGGGTCGGCCCTAAGAGGTCGTTGGGTGACCCACTACCCAGTCTCTGCTGGAGGGTAGACCCTAAGTGCGTCAGGTGACCCACTGCCCAGTCTCTGTTGAAGGGTAGACCCTAAAAGTGTCGGGTGACCCACTGCCCAGTCTCTGCTGGAGGGTAGACCCTAGAATCCGATTAGTAACCCACTGCCCAGACCCGCTGGAGGGTAAAACTCTGAACTACTCTGGCCACATCCACTAAAGGGTACAACACTGGCCAACTGAACATAGAGTGGGCATCACGCGACCACCCAACTGCATCACAACTCACCCAAAGGGGGTTCAACACCTCTTCCATCACTAGGTGCCACTGGCCCCGCTACCGGCCAATCCATCGTGAACGAAACCAGGGGGTGACCACTCAATCCTGCTGGTCAACCAAACACACAGAGGGACCCTCTACGCCGCGAGAGGTCCAATTATGCAAAGCAGAACACGACACGCACGTGGGGCCCACACGACGTGTGGCCCCAAGTCAACCCCAACCAAGCACACGAACGACTCATGTACAAACCACACGTACCTCCAAGCGTTCCCGTATACTCCAATAGTATACCTCTTTCTAGCCCAAAGGCTATCGTGCACATGACACCCAGCGTCAACGCGAAGGCGTGACATAACAAATCCAACCTGCCACCTCATCGGCTGAGGCACAGCCAACCACATCTCGTGGACCAAAAGTATCACTCTCCCAAGAGTGCGCAATCACACGCCGAGGATCTGCTACAAACAAGGTAGGCCGAACCACCTCTAGAGCACCATCCATGCTTCCACAAAAAAGATCGCACAAGAGGCTCTGCAAAACCAATCTGATTGCACTATTGCGATCCTGATGGAAAAACATGAGAGATCGACTACTTACTCGTCTCAAACGGATATCCGACGAAAAAGTCACCAACACCACCTCACGCCCGAACGACGTCCCGTGATCCCAAGCCTCGGCCTCGAAAATGGTCGGGCGCATCGCACCATTGCAATCCCCTCGGGAAAACACGTCAAAAGCACTACTCACTTGAGTGCAATGGATATCCAGGGAAAAAGGCGCATCCTGGCGCACCGCACTCGAGCGGTGCCACGTGGGACCCGCATCCCGGTCCCAAAACATAATGAACATATCACACCGTTGCGATCCTCTTGAAAAAGTACACAAAATGGACTATTCAGTTGTCCAAAACCGTCACCTGGTGACACCGCTGCAAAAACACCGTCAACGCCCCAACGACCCTCGCGGGGCCCGCACCATCGTGCGGAATTACAGCGGGTGGATTGCACCATTGCAATCCCCTCGGGAAAACACCCAACATTGACTGCTCGCATGCCCCGAACGGACTTCCGAGGAAAAAGTCGCTAAAAGCTGCACACAGCTCAAAAGACGGGCCGTGGGGCCCACGCCTCAACTCCGGCTTCAACGCCCGGAACCACCCTAGAAACCTCCGCCTCGACGCTAGGGTTCCATCACCACTGACGATGCTTAAATCAGACGTCGGACGCGTCCGCGCCGTCCAAACAAGAAACCTGGAAAAACGACATTCAACTTTAAGACGCGTCGCACCTCCGAGGCCCATCGTCTCGGGAATTAAAAATTCTCGAAACCTTCAGAAAATATTCCACCCAAGTTAAGGGATGCGCTGCCGCTGGCGGCACGCGGAACCGACCCCTGGTTTATGATTTATTAACATAAATCATTTCCATAATAATAATAATAATATTATTATTATTATTATTATTAACTTAATTATATATTTTTTTCTTTCTCTTTTTTTTCCAACGACCGGCCGCTGGCCGGTCGGCCTTCCTCCCCGTGGAGACTCGCCGATGGCGGGTCTCTGTTTCCCGAGCAGGGTCGCGCGCTGCGACCATTGCCGCTGCGTCGGCCGGCCGTCCCAGCCGACCGGTGCTCCCGCTCGGTGCCCGAGCGTCTGCGGCCGACATCCCCACGACACCGCCAGAGCCGCACACCCCACCGGCCACCCTCGTTCCGCCCCACGCCGCCCTGTGCCGCCGCCAGATGTCTTGCCACGCCACCGTCCGAGAGCCCCACCGCCGCGCCAGGAGCCCGCAACTGACCGCCCCGCTACAACCTCCGATGACCGCCACTCTGATGAACCCTCTGAAGGAACCGCCACCACCCAGCTCGCCGGACCGCCGCGTCTCGGACTGCCGGAACACCCCCAACCGGCCGGAAACCTAGGAAAAATGCCGAAAAACAGCGTTAAACCCGCAATCTTCAGCGGATGTTTGCGGGGTCCCCGGAACTCGGATTTACAAACCGAAATAGGAGACGAATAGAGAATAAAATCTACTACAAGATTAGGGGATTTAATCAGATATCCAACAGCAATTCGACAGGATTAAAAAAGCTCTAAGTAGGTGCGGGAAAACAAAAATGAGAACAACAAAACCTACCTTGCGGGGCGCAGCTCGAAGCTTCTCCCTGATCCGCTAGAGCGTCGTCTTGGAGAGCGGATGAGAGGACAGGGGGCCCCCCTTGGTTGAGCTCGTCTACTAGGAGGAAGGAAATGGGGAAGGAGAGGGGTCGGGTTAGGGATTAAATAAAAGAAATTAATTAAAATTTTAATTAATTTAACCCACAATTTATCCCACGCCCGAAACTCTCGATGGGGTCGAGGTTAAGCCTCCCCTAGGGTAAACACCACCTCCCAAGCACAACGGAGGTATCCGAATTTTAATCTGAGACCTCGTTCAAAAGTTATAAATTTTAACGTCTGAAGCTGCTAAATTACGAAAACGCCCCTGGGGCCCTTTTTCACAAACGGCCCACGCCCGCAAAACTTATACCCCTCCTAGGGTAAACGGCACGCTCCGAACTCAACAGTGCCCTCGTTTTTCTAATATGAGCCACCGTTTAAGAGAAACTTGCGTTTCAACATTAAACGAATTAATTTAATTTATTTAATCCGTTTAACGTTCCAGAAGCGAGCGAGGGGTCCAAACATCCGTCGCCGACAAGTTTTATGTCGTTCCAAGGGTAAACACCCCATTTTGGACCCATCCATACACTCGGATACCTGATCCGGAACTCCGTTTAGGAGTTATCTCATTTATTTAGAGTTTCCAGTGTGAACGCACTGAAAATTAAATTCCATCCACTCTGGGGCTCAGAATCGCACGCCGTCTGAAGGCACTACTCTGTAATATTATCAAGAATATTCCAAAGTCTTTCTCAGCAAAAACTGGGTTCTTACATCATTCCCTCCTTCAAGATTTTCATCCTCAAAAAGAAAAACCAGGGAGAAAAACAGGGTATGATGCCCACACCTGGATTTCCCATACCCAAAAGAACCCACGCATAGCTCTGCGTCACCGCACACTGACCAAAAGATTGATCTGTTCATGCTAGGTCGGCACTTGTCGATGTCGTTCACCCACTCCAGACTTTGGGGTTAGGGCACGACGGTAGGGAACCTCGCCATCCCTTTTGCGCGGTCTCAAACGGCCCGAAGGCCCTCGGGGGGTAGCACACCTCCCCGAACAAACCTCTACGTCGCACACCATGACTGGAATCATCGCCTACACCTGAAATAAGGCCCGGTGATTCCCTCCTTCAAAATATCCATATGGTGAAACACCCAAGGATATCTGGTCATGCTAGGCTCCACAGTCGATGCTCTCTTACACGCTCAAAAGGCGAAAGAGTCAACACCATCGACTTAAAGGAAAAGGTCTCATGCCTTTCTCCATACCAACACAGGGTTACACCCGACACCTTGTGTCACCCTGGTAACACCTCGAACAAGGAGCATGGAGAAAGCCTTTCACGCGCATAGACTAACAATTCTACTACAAGAAGTAGAAGAGTCGCAAGGGGTACCTCTCACAATCCAATTCTCTGAAGGATCGTAGACATCCAAAGCTCGCGGTTGTCTGTGGTCCCAACTGTCAGCACCTGGAGCATGACATGGACCGCCTAGTGGTGATCGGAATATCTCGTAAAGTCGTCCCCCACCACCAGCTCCTCCCGCTCCTCTGCTAGCACCACCTCTCTGGGTACTACTCCGATCATGGCGCTTCCTCTGCCATGGCGGTGCGCCTGCTGCCTGCCCGATGCTCCCAGCCACTCGGGTCAGGCAACCTCGTGCCAAGTGACCTCGTCCGTCACAAGAATAGAACCTACACTCTCTGGGCTGCCCTGGTGCCCTCCGGCACCACTTTGGTGTATGACCACGACCCGAGATCCACTCACGGAAGGTCATCCTTGGCTGAGGCCCCGCGCCTTTTCGCCACAGTGGTATACGAACACATCTCTGAAACCGGTAGTGGGAAGGCCACCCGTATTGAGGTCCTGTCCTCCGGCGCCTGCTAGCTACGGCAGACGTCCCGGCTCCATCGTGCCCACTGCCACTACCAACCGCAAAACATGACAGGAAGCCCTCTGTCACCAGCGTATGCTCTAGCACCCCGGCATATGAGGAAATTCCCAAGGGTACTACGACAGAACGAATCTCTCTGCAGAGACCCTGCTCAAACTTCCGCGCTCGGAAGTTGTTGTCATGGACCAAGTCCGGGTAAAAGCGTGCACGGTCTGCAAAACTAACCACGTACTCGGCCACTGTCATCCCTCCCTGCTGAAACTACAGGATCTCTTGAATCCGAACGGAGCGCAAACAGGAGGGAAAAAACTCCTCATGAAACAACAACTGAACGTAGTCCAATGAAAATGATGACTCGTCAAGAAACTGAGTCACCAGACTCCACTAACGCCGAGCTGCTCCACGAAAAGGCTGGCTGCCAAAGCCACTCTCTGACCTGTCGGCGTCTGTACAAGCCTTAAAAGGCGAACCACTGCCTCGAGTCAAACCTCTGCTGCCTGAGGGTCTGGCTCACCACTGAACCTCAACGGTCTCTGCCGCTGGAACTCGCGGAGCGCGCTCAACCTGCTCTGCTGAAACTGTCTACTTCTCAACAGGTGGGGGTACTACTACCGGCCCACCCGGAGAAAGGGCTCGTATGATGGGTTCTGGAATGAGGCCTCCTAGCTCACAAGGTCATCGTCACGTACCCAAAGCTAGTATCATGGCTGGCTGTCCTCGTGGAGACATCCAGAATATTATCAAGGAGTGTCGCAGTCATATGAGCATATATATATACCAATACAACAACAACGATGGGGAGATGACTCAAGAAGGGCAATCAAAGACTCGATCTTCTGTGATGCACAAACAAATTTCCCTGCATCAAATGTCTCAGCATTCCGAGTCAACAAGCGCGTTATCAAGGTCCTGGTGAATGGATACGTCGGCCGCCGCACCATCACTAGACTCCCTGGCCTGAGAGCCGCTCTCGAGACACGTTAACACTATTGCCCTATATCCCAACCAATTCCTCTTTTAGGGACGTCCGCACAACGCCACAAGGAACGAACCACCTCTGATACCACTTTGTCATGACCCGACCCTACCCGGGCTCGAGCCGCAACTACCCCAAGCCCGCCTCCATAGGCCAGGGGCTGGCGACCAGCGCCGAAGGCACAATAACTCGGGGAGGACTTTGCCTAAGCACCTGTACACACATACGCAGCACACTCAATGCAAAAGTGCATAGTAATGAAAGAACAAGAAGAGTATAAAAGAAAAGTAAAAGGGAAACTGCAATAAATAAACAACAAGTGTGCATCGACCATTAAATAGTACAAAGTACAAGCTGAAAAGAAAAGGGGCAACACACGCGCCCAACCAAAAAGTTCCACAACCCGACAAGAGGTAAGAAAAAGAAACAGCTGGCGGGTCTCCCACCTAGAACCCGGCTACGACCACCGCACGCGGTCCATGCTCCTAATCTCCTACGCTCCACTGGAGTCATGCTCCACATGTCTGTCGTCTGTACGGGCACCCAAAGTGCGGGAAAATACCAAGCAGGGGTGAGTATAAAAATACTCAGTAGGATACCCTGAAGGCTCGAGGGAGCAACAAAGAAGGTACCGAAGGGTGAGCAGTAGAGCGAGCAAGGAATAGAAAGTAGTACAACCAAGGGTGAAGTAAAGAGTAACAGCTCAACCCATCAAGAGAAAGATAGAAGACTTGTCCTACCACGAGAAGCTGGACACGGAAAGCATATGGCATACCCTGCGCGTCTTCGCCTCTCCTGAAGGAGAGTAGCCAAAACCCAAGGAGTGGGTACTCAAAAAATGGTATATACAAATCCATATGCTCTATCAAGAAGCCTGAACAACTTCTTAAGGGCATCTTCATCCCGTAGCTCAGCCTAAGAAAAAGTAGCCAACAGTCCCAGACATAACCCCACCATCTATGCCCATCAACAAGCACGTCTACCCTGAACCGCAAGCCAAGGGACTCAATCACCGCACCTTGACACTGTCCGCTTTTGGCGGCACTGACTCGCCCGCACGGTTTTAGATCGCGTCACAAAAAAGCATCTCGGTGGGGAAAGCGCCCCTCATACTTGAGAGTTCTAGGGAAAGTCAAACCACACCTCATCACTGCCCTGCAGTCAAGAGGTCTCCTCTAAGCCAAAGTCTTTCCATCACCGACCCGTTCAACCAAGGATCCCTCTCCCTTAATCACAGAGGAAAGCCACAGACTAGACTAGTCGGAAGGACTATGTCTGGAATGCCAACCGGTGTCCCACTGCCCAGCCCCGCTGGAGGGTAATTCATAACCAAAAGTCAGGTGACCCACTGCCCAGCCCTGCTGAAGGGTAAACCTTAATACATCCTCTGGCGACCCACTACCCAGCCCCGTTGGAGGGTAAACCATATTCAGATATTGGGTGACCCACTGCCTAGCCCTACTGAAGGGTAAACCCTAATATATCATCAGGCAACCCACTGCCCAGCCCTGCTGGAGGGTAGACCTGAAATAAGTCGACTGGTGACCCACTGCCCAGCCTTGCTCGTGGGTGGACCTGGAACTAGAGGATGGGCAACCCACTGCCCAGCCCTGCTGGAGGGTAGGCCCTAAGGGGTCGTCGAGTGACCCACTGCCCAGTCTCTGCTGGAGGGTAGACCCTATGTGCGTTGGGTGACCCACTGCCCAGTCTCTGCTGGAGGGTAGACCCTAGAATCCGATGAGTAACCCACTGCCCAGCCCCACTGGAGGGTAAAACCCAGAACAGCTCTGGCCACATCCACTGGAGGGTACAACACTGGCCAACTGAACATGGAGTGGGAATCACACGACCAACCAACTCCAACACAACTCACCCAAAGGGAGTTCATCACCTGTTCCATCACCAGGTGCCACTGGCCCCGCTACCGGCCAATCTATCGTGAACGAAACCAGGGGGAGACCACTCAACCCTGCTGGTCAACAAAACACACAGAGGGACCCTCTACACCGTGATAGGTCCAACTACGCAAATCAGAACACGACACGCACGTGGGGCCCACACGACGTGTGGCCCCAAGTCAACCCCAACCAAGCGCACGAACGTCTCAGGTACAAACCACACGTACCTCCAAGCGCTCCCGTATACTCCCAGAGTATACCTCGTTCTAGCCCAAAGGCTATCGTGCACACGGCACCCAGTGTCAACACGAATGCGTGACATAACAACTCCAACATACCACCTCATCGGCCGAGGCACAACCAACCACATCTCGTGGACCAAAAGGATCACTCCCGCAAGAGTGCGTGATCACACGCCGAGGATCCGCTACAAACAAGGTAGGCCGAACCACCACTAGAGCACCATCCGTTCATCCACAAAATGATCGCGCAAGAGGCTCTGCACAACCAAACAGATTTCACCGTTGCGGTACTCGCGAAAAAACACGCGAGATCGACTACTTACTCATCTCAAACGGATATCCGACGAAAAAGTCACCAACAACACCTCACGCCCGAACGACGTCCCGTGATCCCAATCCTCGGCCCCGAAAACGGCCGGGCGCATCGCACCATTGCAATCCCCTCAGGAAAACACGTCAAAAGCACTACTCACTTGACTGCAACGGATATCCGGAGAAATAGGTGCATCCCGGCGCACCGCACTCAAGCGGTGCCATGTGGGACCCGCATCCCGGCCCCGAATCATAACGAACGGATCGCACCGTTGTGATCCTCTCGATAAAGTACACGAAATGGACTATTCACATGTCCAAAACCGTCACCCGGTGACACCGCTGCAAAAACATCGTCAAAGCCCCAACAGCCCTCATGGGGCCCGCACCATCGTGCGGAATTGCAGCGGGCAGATTGCACCATTGTAATCCCCTCGAAAAAACACCCATCATCGACTGCTCGCATGCCCCGAACGGACGTCCGAGGAAAAAGTCGCTAAAAGATGCACACAGCTCAAAAGACGGGCCGTGGGTCCCACACCTCAACTCCAGCTTCAACACCCGGAACCACCATGGAAAACTCCGCCTCGACGCCAGGGTTCCATCACCACTGACGGCGCTTAAATTGGACTTCGGACGCGTTCGCGCCGTCCAATACAAGAAACCCGAAATAAATGAAATTTCACTTTAAGACGCGTCGCGCCTCCGAGGCCCATCATCTCGGGAATTAAAAATTCCCGATACCATCTCAAAATATTCCTCCAAAGTTAAGGGATTCGTCGCCGCTGGCGGCACGCGGAACCGACCCCTGGTTTATGATTTATTAACATAAATCATTTCCATAATAATAATAATAATAATAATAATAATAATATTATTATTATTATTATTATTATTAACTTAATTATTTTTTTTTCTTTCTCTTTTTTTTATTTCCACTGACCTGCCGCTGGCCGGTCGGCCTTCTTCCCCGCGGAGACCCGCCGATGGCGGGTCTTTGTTTCCCGAGCAGGGTCGCGCGCTGCGACCCTTGCCGATGCATCGACCGGCCGGCACAGCCGGCCGGTGCTCCCGATCGGCGCCACAGCGTCTGCTGCCAACGTCCACGCGACACCACAAGCGCTGAACGCCCCACCGGCCGCCCTCGTTCCACCCCGCACCGCCCTGCGCCGCCGCTCGCTGTCTTGCCGGGCCGCCGTCTGAGAGCACCACCGCCACGCCAGGAGCCCGCGACTGATCGCCCCGCTGCAAATGCCGATGACCGCCGCTCCGACGAACCCTCTGAAGGAACCGCTGCCACCCAGCTCACCGGACCACCGCGTCTCGGACTGCCGGAAGACCCCCAACCGGCCGGAAACCTAAAAAAATGCCGGAAATAGCCTTAAACCCGCAATCTTCGGCGGATGTTTGCGGGGTCCTCGGAACTCGGATTTAAAAACCGAAATAGGCGACGAATAGAGAATAAAATCTACTACAAGATTAGGGGCTTTAATTGTAGATCCAACAGCAATTCGACATGATTAAACTAACTCGAAGTTGGTGCGGGAAAAAAAATGAGAACAACGAAACCTTCCTCACGGGGCGCAGCCCGAAGCTTCTCGATGATCCGCCAGAGCTTCATCTTGGAGAGGGGAGGAGAGGAGAGGGGCTCCCCCTTGGTTGAGCTCATCTGCTAGGAGGAAGGAAATGGGGAAGGAGAGGGGTGGGGTTAGGGATTAAATAAAAGAAATTAATAAAAAATTTAATTAATTTAACCCACAATTTATCCCACGCCCGAAACTCTCGATGGGGTCGAGGTTAAGCCTCCCCTAGGGTAAACACCACCTCCCGAGCACAACGGCGGTCTTGGAATTTTAATTCGAGACCTCGTTCAAAAGTTATAAATTTTATCGTCTCAAGCCGCTAAATTATGAAAACGCCCCTGGGGCCATTTTTCACAAACGGCCGGCGCCCGCGACACTTATATGCCTCCTAGGGTAAACGGCACAATCCGAACTCAATGGTGCCCTCAGTTTTCCAATCTGAGACACCGTTTAAGAGATACTTTCATTTCAACATTAAACGGATTAATTTAATTTATTTAATCTGTTTAACGTTCCAGAAGCAAGCGAGGAGTCCAAACATCCCGCGCCGACAAGTTTTATGACGTACCTAGGGTAAACACCCCATTACGGACCCATCCGTACACTCAGATCCCTGATCCAGAACACTGTTTAGGAGTTATCTCATTTATTTAGCATTTCCAGTGTGAACACACTGAAAATTTAATTTCGGCCACTCCGAGGCTCAGAATCGCACGCCATCTGAAGGCACTTCTCTGGAATATTATCAAGAATATTCCAAAGTCTTTCTCAGAAAAAAACGGGTTCTTATATGGATAATGAAAAAATTACATGGAAATAAGTATTATCATATATTTAACCACAATATTGGGATGTTATTTGGTGATGTAGTGATTAAAGTAACCTCAAAAGTATATTTCCATAATTTTGGGTTTTAAATATGGAATGTATGAGAAAACACAAGAAGTTAAAAAACATAAATTTTGAGGAAAATGAGGTTATTTGGGATATATAGTTATGGCCGAATTTAGTTTTAATAATTGTGTGGTATTATTAATTTTTGATTATTATTTTATCTTATGAATATATTGATGATTTTTGTAATTATCTTAAAACATGCCAAACATTTTGAATTTGGTTATTTTTAATGAAATCAGTATTGTTATTTCTTATATTGATATGTGTACTTTAAAATAATATTTTAATGCTTTTTGTATGAAAAAATCGACTATAATGATCATCATTTGGAGTAAAAGATGTGACTATGGAAGAAATTTGATAAAGGATAAAATTTTACAAGACAATTAATAATTTTTAATTGTTTTTTGAGTATAGATGGTGAAAATAATGATTTGATATTGTGAAAAGGATCTTGAAATAAAATTCTCCACTATTTTTATATTTTTCGATAATATTATGGAACTTTTCCAGGTCTATATGGCTAGTGGCATTGTTTCCATTGACTTTTAGTCAAGCATGTTATCTATAAACCTATATTAATCAATACTAGTTAATTTTCCCTACCAAATCCATCATTTTATTTCACAAATATGTACTCCCTAGATGGAATCCTAGTTAAGGGTATCATCGGGTGACCATTTGTTTTCCAATTTCCATTTTTAATGGATTATTTTTAATTAATTTGTATGAAATGGGTTTTAATAAATCAATTATCATAATATTAATCATTTTTAACTATGAAATATTTTGGGGGAGAAATTCTATTTATGTTGATAAGGTGTTATATTATTATATTTTATGATATATCTTCATTCAAATTATTATAAATTATTAGATACCTTGGGTAAAATTAAATTCATAGATTATATTTCATAACATGAAACACCAAGTTTTTCTTATATTTAATATAAATACTTTTTTTATATCCATTTTACACAAAAGGTAGAGTCTTACACAAAAATAAATATATTATTATTATTAGTCTTTATCATGATAGGTATCTACAATATATTATAATGAAGATAAATAATAACATTAAATAAATTGTAAAAATAATTTTTACATGTGTTTTTGTAATTACATAATTTTTACTAATATATTATTCATGAAATGAAAACCAATTTAATCAAAATGAGGTGTTTTTATAAAAAAAACTATTTTTATGCACCTAGTGGTTTTTTATATTCATTAGTTAAATTATTGTAATATAATAAATTTATTGATATCTATATATTATATATTAATTAATATATTATTAAAACTATCTACATGATTTTATAGGTATAATACAAGAATTAATTCAATTTTATGCATAAAAAGAGATTGATTTCTAAAATGTGGAATTAATGTCTTTTATTAGTGCACTTTTTTAATAATAAATTTTTAAATTTTTATAAATTTTATTTCAAAAAATAAAATTAATATCTGGATGTGTGATGAAAACATTTATATTGAGGAAAATTTCATATTTCGTGGAAAATATTTATTTTTCAGTGAATATAGAAAAATACATATATTTGAGAAAAGAATTCATTAATTAATATAAATCAAGTAATTCAAGGGTACCAATAAGTTTTAAATATATTTTAAAATATCAAAATAATTATTAATTTATATTTTAACCAATTAATGAATTTTTATTAGCTCTATGTAGGTAATTATATATGTTTATTTTTGGTTTTAAATATAATTCATTCAAAAAAAATTATGTAATTCATAATTTTTTAGATTTATAAATAATTAAAATAATAATCAATAGGGAATATTTTTAATGAAATTTTTATTATTATTAATTTTTTGTTATATTATATTTCATTAATTGATTATTATTTTCAATTGTGTTTATATAGAATCATTTTTTTCTAAAGAAATAGTTTTCTTAACAACCAACTATGACTTGAAAACTATGAGAAAAATATCAAATAACATGACTCCACTTTCGATAATAGAAATAGATAAAATATATTTCATATTTTAAATCATAATAATTTATATTATCTAATTAATATCATCTTAATATTTCTAACAATAATTTTTACTGAAAACATTTAAAATTAGTTAACACAATTCAGGCCAAAAGGGGGTTTTCACATTAAATGATTTTGTATTAAATTTAATTTTATTGACAGGATGTATTATTAACTACTTAATTTTAATTATTAATTATAATTAATGTATTTAAATAAAGGTATAAATATATTTTTATTTAAAATATTAAAGGATAAATTTACCAGGTAAATAAAATGATATGTGTAAACTATGTAAAATCTATAAATATAAAATTTAGTAAGAATAATGACTACGGTATTACAAGATAAAAAATTTATTTAATTTTTAGTTGGAGGTATGTATCTACCAATTCATCTTTCTTAACAATTATTATTAAATTTTTAAGGAACTTTAGGTAATCGAGATTACATAAAATTAAATATAATTGAAAATTTACAAGAATGTCACTCATCATCAACTATAGAAGGAAAATCACTCCCCTCAATTATTTAAACTTATCTAACATTTTTTATTGACCAAAATCCATCAATATAGATTTAAATGTTCTTTTAAAATATCCAACAAAACTTAATTTGAGATAAAAACCAACCAATAAATTCCATTGGTGAAATCCACAAGGGGATATCTAAGGAAGATGTATCAATCATCAACAATCATTTTTTATTTATTCTTCAAAAAAAATTATTAATATTATAAATTGATTTTATAATATCCTAAGAATCTTAAATATAATTACATTTGGTTATGTTAATTTTATTACATTAAACCACACACACATCCATCTACTATGTTATGAAATCATTTTATGAGTGTACAGTGGATAGTCGCCTTACAAAACTATTTCATTCATTTTTTCATTACCACCTTTCATGATTGGGAATAATGATAAAATAGTATAAATATATATATATTATATTTATAATATTTATAACATAATAATATCTTAAGGGTCAATATCTTTTATTCAACATTTTTTACATTCCATGTCATAGGGTATATGATAACATCTATCATGTGTCCAGTGGACTAGCCCCTCACAATGAAATTTGAAGCATCTTTCACTAATGTGATACATGAATGGTACTGAGGTTAATAATTATAAATAAATACTATATAAAAAATATATATGATATTCAAGACATAATTATGTATTGTGATTTATAATAAATTATTATTTTTCCTTTTCACACGCTACGAAAATGATAACGTCATTCGTGGACATGTGGATTGCAACATCCTCAATGTGATGTGATATCTTTTAAATCTGAAAAATAATATAATTATATATAGTTAAATATAATTTTATTAATTATTTAATGATCATTATAAAATTTTAAAACACAATTTACTATCAATCAATACTGGTCAACGAAAAAATGAAAAAATGACCCATGCATTTATACGACCTAACGTCTCAATGATCATAATGATATATCGGTTTTAATAAAAACCTCCAATGAATGTTTTAAATATAATAAATTTTATATAAATATTATATTTATATCAGATTTTTTTTATATGTTTAAAAAATGATCACATTGACCAAATTTGATCTACCAAATTCATTTTTGACACATAAGCTGAATATTGTGAAAACACCGATCATCAACATAATTGGTTAAGTAATTATATGTAACCTGTATTTAAGTTAGATAAACCAAATAATTTGAATTAAAATTTTTATACATAATGTAAATAATTATAATAATAATATTATTCAATATGATAGAGAACAAGAATAATGAAGCAGACCCATGGATACAGTTTTTCTCATATTACTTTTATTTCTTTGAGATGCTTGCCACATTATTCAATTATTTTGATTGTGTACTGTATATACATCCCATTAATGTATTTCAAGATTCATATACATATATATATATATATATAATTTTAAATATTAGTTTTATGACCTTTATTTCATGGGGATTATGAATTCATATTAATAAAAGTGGTACTGGATCTAGTCATAATTTTCCTTCTTTGAGAAGTTTGTTATGTTATATACCTATCATATTTAATGAAGTGGATATACTAATAATTTTGCATTTTATATCTTGAATTTCATTTTTAAATGAAATTATTTGTTTTATTTAAAGTTATCCATTCATGGGGTTTAAAACTCAATGATTCAAAGTATTAAGAGGGTTTTTTACAATCTCACTGTTTATTGGGATTGGGTATGTCTATATCAATGATGTTGAAATATTAAAATTATCAATAATTATCTTATACTCATTTTATTCATGACACATAATAGTAATTATAAAATGTTTTATAATATTTTATAGTTATATTTTTTAAGGATGTGTTTTAATGAAAAATGGATTGTATATATAAATTCGATTGAAGAACTATGTTCATTCAAAATAATATTTTCTAATAATGGTTTTAATATTTTATAATATTATACTTTAAGCTCATTTTTATTGCAAATAAATTTATTTTTTCATGTTTATAAATAAGTTTTTTAATAATTATCTAGGCTTAAAAAATATTATTTCATGGTTTTATTCAATGTAAAAGATTTTTGAAATGTTTTATGTTTTAATAAGTAATTTTCAAAATTAAAATGGTATTTTACTCAAAAAATTTATAATGCATTTTTAATGGAATTTCCATTCATCGAAGTCAATAATCATTTTTAATACATATACTATACTAGGGATATTAGGTATTGATACCATCATCATTTTTTCTATGGATGGAATATTTAATTTAATATGAATGTTTTGAAACATGATTTTTCCACAGGTTAATCATGTTTTAAATAGATTTTTATAAAACCAATTTAATTTTCATTATTTGATAATTTTTTAAAGAGATAGTTATAAAAATAATTTATTTTACATGGGTTGATCATTTTATAAATGATATAATAATTATATTTATAAAATATATGATGAAATATATATGTACATTATTCAAGTTATTGTTATTGGACATATTATATGATGAGGTGGCCATGATTTCATTGGGTGATCCTGGAACAACATAGATTACTGGCTATCCTAGATAGTATTGGGTGATCTCATTATAGAAGTGATAATGTGGAATCTAAAATTTTGTCGAGTGATCCGATTATAACATAAAAGAAGGGTGTTTCTAGATAGTACTCTGATGAATTGGGTAATATGACTTGTCTTGGGAGACACAAAAAAGAGGGTTACATAAGGGTTTATACTATGGATAAAAATATGCTTCAGTTTTCCATGACAATGGTTTATAACATGAAATTGTAAAAAATGTTCCATCATAATAAATTTATTTATTACTGTTACCATTTTATGATATTTCATTTGGTTAAAATTGTTAACACATGGATCATGATTATTGATTCTTATGACTATTTCCTTTGTTAATGATCGCTACTATAATTTCAAATTTTATTATCTAGTTTTTTATGGGCGTTAGTTATTTTTTTATTTTCTCATGGAATTTTATTATGTAATCAATCCTTTATTATAATCTTATCTTCAATAAATGTATCTGATCCCTATTTTCTATTTTCTGTTTTAAGTGTTTTATGGTAAAATTGTTCAAAATTATTGGATTCATATTTGGAAATGTAAAAATAATGATATCATCAAAATATACATGTTTTTCTAGACCTATGATATTTTACGTTGTTACATATGTATACATGAATCATGTGACCCATATATAGAATGATAAGTCATTTTCTCTATCTTTATTTTTCTTCATAATAATTTTTTTAGCACACGTAATCCAGTGTGGATAAATAATCATATGATGATGTTATAGACTAATATAAAAAGCCTCTTCTAATTATCAAAACCAAACTCTATATAAATGGTTATCTTTATAACACATCCAAAAAAATAAAATCCCAAAATTTAGAAACAGGGTCAATGAATTACCAAAATGAACTTATCATTAATGTACATATACCATAATGTGGTTATTCATTGTCACATACTAATAATGTAAATAAATTTATCACTATTTCTCTTGAATTATTATGTAACCTAAATTATTCATATAATGGAATTGAAATCAAGCTCACTTCTTCATACTAGGAAAAAAACATTTTTTTATTGAACATTTTTTATAAAATAATTATTTAATCTCTAATAATGTTAACATAATCCATAATTTGAACAAATATTTTATCAATTCTGATGTCATCAATACTACCAAATTTACATTCCCATATCAATATACTATTTATCCACACAAAACAACATTTTATCAATCCCATAAACATATTAAGGGTTATATTTTCATTAATAATTTTTTTCTATGAATATAACCTATCCATTAAATACATATTTTTTGTCATCAATATATGTGAGCTTATTATTTAAAATACTCTATTAAAAAATATACTAAAAAATAATTTATATTTCACAATTAATATAAATCAAATTCATAAATCCAAAAGCATAAGCACCTAAATTCAATAAAATTAATGATTTTAATAGAATCATTCCATATATGGTCTAAAATTGTTTTATTAGGATATGTAATTATGTTGGGTTATTTCCTTGTTCCCCACACATTTTATATTTAACTTCTCAAAATAAAATTCACTTTACTCCATTCATTACATGAAAATTAAATATTCCCCTACATTTTAGATACACTTACATGTTCATCTTCCTAACCTCATGTCATGTAAGATGGTGAATATTATTTACTTTATTATAATTTCCACATAATCATTCATAAAATGTTCATATTCCCCTTATTTTTTGTTTTAGGGATATCACCAAAGCCAACATTGTTATTCATATATCGCAATAGAAGAATATAATTAATCCAATTATCTTTCACTCAATTATTAATAATAATTGGTTTCTCATATTCAACAAAATTTCCCGAAAATTTAATTTCAACATGATTTCTACTAGTTTAATAAATATATTAAAGAAAATATTATTTTGATCTTGAATAATCAAATTAGAATACCAAAAAATCATGAATAATTTTTTATATGATATCTAAATTAATACACCGTATTTTTAATATATTAAACAATTAAATATTAATTTCTCCAATAATTGTAAACTTATATTTAAATCTTTCATCATTGTTCAATATGATTTGTATATTTTAAAAGAATATACCCTAGTAGTGTCAAACCATTTGTGCCTGAAGGCTCATCATCGTTCACCTATTCTAGATCAATTACAGCTCAATATAGTGTATTTAATGTTGTCAAACCTAGGTAAATATGTCACAATGACACGTCCACATGTACTATAGAGATTTATACAAATTATAATAATCCACACAATCCCTTACCAAATTTATAAAAAAAAATTCATAAAAATTGATTAGTCCTTATATATATCCCTAAAGATATCTACAGAACTATCTAGATAAATATACTGTGGGCTCTCCCTGAATAAAAACCAAAGTAGATTCAAAATTTTATGAATACCATTTTACTTATACAAACCACATTGACCTAGGAATTTAATCCATTGATATTACAACATTTTTTAGGAATATTCAATAAATTATTTAAACATAGATAATAATATTTAAATCGTTTAGTGCCTTTGAAAAAATAGAACAAATATTATATTTTGGTGAAAGACCATCAATGTTTACAAAAATTATATTCCAATTTAGAAAACTTCAAATAAATACATTTCATAAAACCATTCTTCAAAACATTAGGATATGACAAATAATAAATTGTGAGCTTAGATGTAGAGTAATGTTAAAATAGAGAATTATGAAAGAATAACATGAAAATACAGGTAGGAGTACATATGAAAAAAAAATTAAAACCGTTCCATGCATAACAAAATCATAATTCTATGATATGTAACACAAAATGTAAGTTCATAATACATGTATCACAAAAAAATAAAAACATTTGATCCATGAGAGAATAAAATTAGCATAATAAATAGATTTATGGAATACAGATATGAATATAAATTATTAAATCAAGGCTAACAACCGAGATATTTATATCATTTTAAAATTAGGATAACCAACCACTTAAATACTTCATGATTAGGATGAAATTTTGTGTACCCTGATTTATGTTTTGGATATCCACATATGTTATAGAATTTTTCTTTTATATAAAATAAAAGTTTCATTTACATGGTACAAAGAGAGGAAATTTAAAAAATTAGTTTCATTGATATAAGTTACATAATACTTGACAAAATATTACATTATTATTAACAAAATTGATGGGATTATTATGGGTTCATCCTAATAAGATTTACTTCATGTCATATCATGGGGACATACATCAAAAGAAAAGGGTGAACATGATGCTTGGTAAGGGAAACCAATTTACATGTGATCATGAGGAATCCAAATAAGAACATTATGAATGTAATTAAGGCATGTGAAATGTATCATAATGAAAAATCATAATAAAAATAACATGATTACTAAAATTGATATGTGGAAATAGTATTTATGTTTAATATTCATATGAATATCACCTTGATTTTCTCCAGGGATACTTAACTGAAAATCCCCAAGGATATTCACCATGGTATCATAAAACATGCCACCTAGAGATTAAATTGTTTACCAAATTATTTGGAGTTCAATCAGGAAACACCCTTAAAATTATTTAGTTAATGTGAGGCACATATATTATAAGAAAATTTTCACAAATAACATGTGGTGAATAAATAACCTATTTTTTAATAAAATAATTTCATTCAAAAAGTGTATAAAATTATGATCAATAGTTTATTTTTAACATACAAAAAGGGAATTAAAGTTTCATATATGATAAAAAAAGAATCTGGTAAATATTTTTTGTTAATTTGGTCGATACACTATGATATATAATAGGATTAGGTATTCATAAGTAAAAAATAGAACATAATAATGTGGAGTATAAGAATATTTTGAAAAGTAAATTTGGATGTAGAGCCTATATATATTTTTTAGAAAAGGTTAATGTAACCTCTTATTACTCTTCAAACAAGTACATTTTATACCATGTCCTGTTTTTTATTTTTAGTTGCATGGGTCAGGCCAAAAAGGAATTGGAATGATACATATATTGGTGAAGTCGTATATTTGTTAGATTATAGTTATAAAACATCTAGGTTTTAATTATTGTTGGGTATTTACATGTCATGTTTTGTGGTTACATGATAGTAATATTAAAAAATGATAATAAATATGATTTTATCAAAAGGAAATTATTTTTTTGAATATTTTTTTTGATTTTTCAATATATCGATGTGTAGTTTGGTAAAACGTCATGTAAATTCCATATAAATTTTTTTAATAGGAAAACTAGATGATTTTTCTTCTCATTATCTCTAGTTTACAATACTCTAGATATAAGTTACTTACTCAGGTGGGTTTTGATCCCTATAATACTTCAGGACTGCCTCTATCAATGATTGATTTCCACTATCATTATGGGGTGAATTTCAAGGAAATCATTCTTCCATTATTATTGACTCATTCTATTTTTGTGGAGTTTGATAGATATTATAGGTATTTATGGATATAAAATATGTGGTTTCAATTCTTTTTTATAGGTTTATGTCTTTGATATAATGATCCTTCATTCTTATTTCCATATTCTGTTACATGCTTGGGGTTTTTAGGGGAATGGTAGGAGGTTCTATTAGTATGCCCAATTTATTTAAACCCAAAATTGTTCAATTGATTGAAATAAATGAAAATGTTTGATTTCGATTAAATTGATATCAATAATATTTTTTTGTAAAAAAGTCCATTTAAATGGTGTTTTAAAAACAGGGGTTTGTTATGAAATGGGAAAATAAATAATTCCATTTAATTATGTTGTGTTTATGGCAATTGGTGAAATAAAAAAAGTAATTAAAAATGTGAATGGGATTTGATAGAGTAGTTGTGAAAAAACTCAATACCATTTAATTGTGGGGTCTTTTGTGAAAATTTATGTAATTTGGAAAAATTAAAATTATTGAATTTAATTGGGAAAATAGATTATGAACTTATGTTTTTATTAATTTTCATATCCCTGTATTATGAAAATTACTTACAATGGTTTTTCGTTGAATCCTTTCGAATTTATCATTGAAAAAATGCTTTTCATTAAAACCCATTTTTTATTTTAAACAGAAAACATGGATTTTTGAAATAGAAAATGGGATGAATTTCGGTTTAAGGATTAATTATAAAAAATGTTCATCAATATTTTATCAAAGAAAAAACACAATACTTTAGTAGTTCTTGAATTATTTGAATGTCACCTTATTATTTACTGCATCGTAGTCATTTGATCATGTTTCTCACATTTTTGTATTTCAAATGAATATATATAGTTGTTGTAAACTATTTTACTAGACTTATAATATATATAAACTATTTTTTATAAAAGTGTGTATTTAATGAATTTTTGAAAAGCACCATTGTTTGAGAAACATTCCATCAATTTTACTATTATGATTTTTTTGAATCTATTTTCCAATTAGTTGTAATGTAAATAATGAATTGTTTCATTTCATCTCTTTAGAAATTCTAATACACATTGTTTTAAATTGAATTCTCTATTTGGTAATTTAATATTTTCACATATTATAGAATCTTTTGAGATACCCTACATGTATATTATCTCACACCCTAACTATGTATTTGGGAGTTATTATGTTAACACATTTTGGGTCCGATCAAGTGAAAATTATCACTTAGTGGTGGGTTGATCTATTAATCTATGGACATTGAGAGTTGTGTTAATTCGGACTTAGGTAGTTCATCTTCTTATTTCTCTTGTACATTAGTATAGTAAATTTCATTTTTTACACATGTTTCACTTATGGTACAAATATCCTATAGTAGTTATTTTTTATGACTATTGTATTTTTATCTTTTTTATCCAATTTTAGTGGAAAAAATTGGTCCCCTTCCATTTATTTATGATTTAGGGTTATAGTCATTGACTAATGGAGATAAATAACACCCTTCATGATATGTTGGTACCAGCATGGTTATGGGTATACCAGAGTAACTAGGATAATTTATGAAAAATTAGTATCAGAGGCAGGTTGAGATCATTGTATTTAAGAAATTATGCATTGTGAAATCTCATCGGGACATAGGATGTAGTTTTTGATTGAGTTCCTGAACCATTCTAACCACAATGAACCATATGTCACTTGAGGTGGTTGGAGAATGATCTATTGGTGATTAGTTCTATCATATCACCAATCTTGATTTGGATAGAGTGATATTCAAATGTTGTTAGTTCTATATAATGGGATTAATTTCCTTATTTATCAGCTTGAGTGTTTATCTGATGTATTATTTATTATATTCTAATGTTATATAGAATCATTTATCTCTAAATATGAATGAAAAAAATTCAGGAGGAAGATTTTAGTGAACCTCATTGTGAAAGTCCTCTGGTGGTTAAGAATCTAATTGAGGTGATTGACAACTCTACCCAAGCTGTAAGACATGTATTACCACTATTTCCCATCAAAGTAGTAGATGGAGAGCCTCATTGGTACATTATCGATAATTTTTTTCCAGAGTTACATAGATTTATGTAAGCAGTGTTCAAGGGCTTGATTGATCCTCAATATGACCTGGGAGTCTTGAGATTGATAGATCATTTGGATTGGTTTTAGGATACTCCCGACGATATCAATATGAAGTGTGCCACCTTATTTTTGGATATACCAGGAAGGAGATGGTGTAACATGATGGTGATAGTTATGTAACATGAGGGATTATAGTGGAAATACATCAATTTCATTTTCAATAACCATTTCTATCCCGGGTCTATGATATTGGCCAAGGATATAGGGTTTTTGAAACACGAGAATTCTGATAGGGATATGATATATTTTTCAAATAGTTATCTTTTTCACGACCTGTCCAAGGGCTGGTGTCGTGGCTACCCCAGGCCTACCTTCCTTAGGCCAGGGGCTGGTGACTAGCACCAAAAGGCATATCCCAGAAAATAGGGAAGGATTTTCCCTTAAACCTGCAACTCACACAGACTATACACAAACAGAGATAACCAAAGAGTAATAATAATGTAATGTATGCTGAATGTAAATGGGCCAGTATACAAACCCAACTGAAGTACAAGTATAGAAAAAATGGAGAACAACTCCTGGATCATCTAGCGGGAAATCCTACCTGAAGCATAGGTACAGATCTCGATCCTGTCATCCTTGAGGTATGTCCCCTCTAAGTCCAGTTCCATGCAGCCTCTCATTCGTCTCTCTCCCTCTCTTAGCCTTGATCACTGATGTCCGTCATCTGCACAGGACACAACAAGGTGCGGGCAAAGCCCGTGTAGGGGTGAGTATAACAATACTTATTAGGGACCCCGAGACCCCCGAAGGACTTCCACAATCAACTAAGGATAAAACATAGAAGTAAGAATACAATCACAAAGTATCATCTAACCCTACATAGGTATATGCCCATACATATACCTAAGTAATAAAATACAAACTGACTCCAACTCATGAGCCCAAGAATAACCTGTTCCACGATGGAAGAAAGACAAATCGTTGATAACAACATAGAGTCAAGGCTGAGCTCACACAGATATACAACTTATGTAGAGAGATATATATGAATAGATGTATCCACTGAATCATCTACTCTGTCGAACCCACATAAGATCCTGGTACAGTAATCAATGTTGTTGAACCCACGTAGGATCCTAGAACAATAATTAGAGCATTCGAACCCACATAATTCCTTGGAACAATAGTCAGACCTATCGAACCCACGTAGGATTCTAGGATAGTAGTCAGTCCTGTAAAACCCGCATAGGATCCCATTATCACAATGCAGCCAGCCACAGGGTTCCGCACAAAGCACACTTGATTCCTAGAGGGTACACTCTTCAAGACAACTGTCTATACATCAACTTCCACGAAGTCCCAATTTGATGTATTGAAAATATTTTTCATTCCATAAGAAATCCAACGTGATAGAATGCACGTCAATCGGACGCCCGATCTGAGAGTTATTTCCATTTCCGTTTTGAGGGCCCTGCTGGATTTACGTCCAATCCATCTCGGTCATACCATATCTGTGTCCAAACCTCGAGTGGGGTATTCCAATAGAACTGTCTCCCTATAAGGATTTTGTTGTTGGAGATGGTTCGTCAATCATAATCTTGTAGCTCATGTTATAAGCAATAGAGTATAAATAGATCAAAGTGGGTCCGCGTCCGGTCCAGCCTAGTCGGACTGACCCGGCCCAACCCCGCTTGACCTGGGTCCGAATAGGGGTCTGAACCGGTATGAGGGTCCGACCCATCCCGTGGGGGAGGCTCCTCTTGTGGGGGCATCCTGGACCACACTTGGTGCCCAGCACGCGCTGGACGACCCGACCCGCAATGGGTCCTGCCCGCGCTGGGTCCAGCCCGCGCAAGGCCCATGGCTAGTGCTCCCTGTGGGGTTTGCACTGGCAGCATGGAGGGGGGAGGCCTTGCCCCCTTGAGTTTTGATCAGCTTATCCATTCTGGAGGTTCATATATGACGCCACATGGTGCCAGTTTGTGTCATGTAGGACCCCCATGGTGGGTCCCGATCCTCCCAGTTGGCCGAGAGGTGAGCCGCCTCCCACGTGCCACGGTTGCGCTACACCTCCTCCGGTGGCCGGCAGAGCCCGCCACCCATCCTCCATCGTTGTGGCCAAGGTTGTGCCCCCTTCTCCCCCACACGGCACGCGCTGCACCGCGCCTTCCCCGACATCCCGGCGGCCCGAGCCGCCAAGTTTCCCTGCGATCGGCCTTGCGACGACCACCACCACACCACCGTGGACCGTTGGCCATGGCCTACTCTTCTGGCACCATGGTTGCGCCACAGCCGTCCATACGTCTGGCTGGAGTGCTGGCCGCAATTGCCTTCTTTTACGGTGACATTCACCAGTTCCAACCGCCAACGAACCTTCCTCGGGCACCGGACATGTTCTGGTGTCCCGCACCCTCCACGTTAGAGTGATAACGTGCGACTTTAAATCGTAATCCACAATGGAAAACTAAGATCAAGAAATAAATAACAAATCTTGAATCCCTACATCAGATTCGAAGATGTCAGGAAAGAAGATGAAGAATTCGAGGATGATGCCGTTGGCATTCTTCAAGGACAACGCTTCCTCCCTTGATCTGGTAGGGGATCAAAGAAGAAGAAGAGGAATGTGTTTGTTTTTGGCGAAAGAAGAGTTATTCCTCCAAGGATTCCACTAACAGCCAAAACACCAATTCCTGCAACTCCCAAAGGATGGGATCAAACACATCAATTTGTTCTGTAACCCCCTTAATCACTTAATTTAATGAGGGGGGGGGGGTTGGTAGGAATTAATGTGGGGGTTTAGTTCGGGTTGACCCAACTTTAATTCAAAAATATATGAATAAAATAAAATTTATGTTTAAAAAATTTTATTTTATTCCACCTTTTATTATCCTCCACTAAAGGTTGGAAAACCAAATTCTGTTCACATTTAACCATAGGTGAGGTGAACTTCCCCTTATGAAATCACTAGCATTGTGAGTTTAGCGCTGCTCTCAGATTTCAATTCCGAGCACCAGTTCTAAAGTTACCATAACCCGCTCTTAAGTTCCCTAAACGTACTCACCATCATCAGAAAAACATTCCAGGAACTCCAGGCCTCAAGAATAACATGACTTCAAAAACTGCAGTTAGAATTATACCATATAATTTTAAAAAAAAATTACCTGGATTTTTGGGACTTTACATTCTCCCCAACTCATAGATTTTCATCCCCGAATGCCAAAGCTAAAAAAATAGGAAAACAAATGGGGGTACTGAGCATGAATCTGAGCCTTCTGTTCCCATGTGCTCTACTGGAGGATTATATGCTACCATTGCACACACACTAGAGGTATCGATCTCCCACGAAGAACTCTCTCATGTTAATCCTCGATCTCCACTAGAACCTCTAAAAAATTCACCCATTGTCGATGTCAAGCTCGCCCAATTCTATGATGTGTGTAGGGTCATGCTGTATCTCCTCAGCTAGGATACATGAAAAATGTCGTGCACCCGGTGCAATTGAGATGGAAGTTCCAGGTGGTAGGCCACCTCACATAATCTGCTGAGGATCTAGAATGGTCTGATGAAACTCAGAGATAACATGCCACCTTGGCCAAATCTCCGCTGACCTCATCGAGGTGAGACCCGTAGAAATATGTCGTCTCCATCCTCGAACTCCTGAGGTCTCTGCCTTCTGTCAGCATAAGACTTTTGCCTGCTCTGTGCAATCTTTATCTGCTCTAGGATGATCTGCACCTTCTCCATGGAAGCCCATACCATCTTTGGTCCCACTAGTGCTGACTCCCCTGGGTCTGTCCAACATAGTGGAGATCTACAAGGTCGACCATACAAGGCCTCAACAGGTGTCATCTCAATTGGGGGGTGATTACTATTATTGTATGAAATCCCTACAACAGTTATGTGGTCCTCCCAACTGCGATCAAAATTGAGGATGCTTGCACGGTGCATGTCCTTGAGAGTATGAATGCTCCTCTCAGTCTGTCCATCTGTATGAGGATGGAAGGCGGTGCTCAAACAAAGCTGCATCCTGAAAGTCTCCTACAACCCCTTCTATAGCCGTAAAGTGAAACATGTGTCCCGATCAGAGACAATCGTCGATGGTATCCCATTTAGTCTCAGAATCTCCTGCACATATAGTCGTCCCATTCTCTATACTAAACCCTTCTCTCTGATCAGTTAGAAGTGTGCGGAATTGGTGAGTCGGTCGATGATCACCCAAATCGAGTCATGTCCCTTGGATGTATGTGGAACTCATGTCATGAAGTCCATGGATATCCCATCCCACATCCACTCGGAGACCTCTAAAGGTTGAACCTAGCCTGCTGGGACCTCATGCTCCGCCTTCGCTTGATGAAAAGTGGGGCATCAAGAGACAAACTCCACTACTACCTTCTCCATACCTGGCCACCAGTGCGGTCGTCGAAGGTCATCACACATCTTCGCCACACCTGGATGTACCGAAAATGGGGATGTGTGGAAGTCCCTCAACACTACCTCTTAAAGCGATGCTTGTACCGTGGTACATTCTCTGAGGAGGATGGCGTGCTCCCCACCTATAGAAAATCAACCAGGTTCTTTACCTATAGATACTTGTGCATGTCGAGCCTCGCTTTCAGCATCCCCACAATGCGCCTCCCTGACCTGTTGAAGGAGTGGGGTGTGACTGCAAGAGACTGTAGGAAATATTCTCCAAATCAGTCCTCATAATAAATCTACAGTGTGGCCAGCTGCTCAGTCACCAATCCTAGTAGCTGAATTTCTAATCTCATACTGAGGGAACCTGTAACAACATTCCATTTCCAATGACTGTAGACTCTCTTAAAATCATTGTCCTGGAGGTACTCAAGCCAACATCGTTGTCTCGGGTTTAGGCCCCTCTGCGTTAAGATATACCTGAGACTCTAGTGGTTAGAGTAGACCATGAAACGCTCTCCCATCACTTAGTGTGACCAAATATTCAAGGTTAGGGCCACTACTACTAACTCCAGGTCATGGGTAGCATAGTTCTTCTCATGATGTCTTAGCTTACGAGAACCATAAGCTATCACTACTCGCTCCTACATTAGGAATCATCTGAGCTCAGTCCCAAATGCTACAAAGTAGACCACATACTCAATGCCCTCCTCCTCTAGCCTCAAGATGGATGCACTAGTCAGACTCTACCTTAGCTTCTGAAAACTACATCGGCACCTCTCTGACCACAATAAGGGTTACCCCTTCTTCGTCAACGTCGATAAGGGTGCTGCAACTCTGGATAAGTGTAGCACAAATCTTCGATAATAACCGGCCATACCTTGGAAACTTTGTTCCTCTGTTACACTCCTCGGAGGGTCCCAAGATAGAACAGCCTCGGTCTTTTCTAGATCTACACCAAATCTATCCTTTGAGAGGATGTGTACCATAATGTGAACCTCTTGGATCCAGAACTGGTACTTCGAGAGCTTACCATAAAGCTGGTTCTCTTAGAGTGTTTCCAGTACTATCCTCAAATTATAGACACGTTCCTCCTCAGTAGTCGAGTAGATCATAATTTCATTGATGTATACAACCAAAAAAGAGATCATGGTATGGCTGAAATATTCTATTCATAAGCCCCATGAACAAAAATGGGTTGTTGGTTATGCTAAATGTAATAACCAGGAACTCATTGTGGCCATACAGACATTTGAATTCCTTCTTCTGCACATCCTCATCCCGTACTCTGAGCCAGTGGTAGCCTGATCAGAGGTCTATCATCGAGAAAAAATGTTCTCCCTTCAGTTGATCAAAGATTTCATCAATCCTCGGAAGTGGATACTTGTTCATCATGGACACCTAGTTTAGGCGTAGGTAATCAACACAGATCTCCAAACTCCCATCCGCCTTCTTGGCGAACAAAAGTGGGGCTTCCCATGGTTAAACACTGCGTATGACGAACCCCTTTCCCTTCAAGTCCCCCAGCTATACTCGTAGCTCACGAATCCCCTTGGGATCCATCCGATATGCTAATGTAGATATCAATGTCATCCCATGATACAAGTCGATGTAAAGGTCTACCTCTCTACGAGGAGGTAGTATTGGCACCTCATTAGGAAAACAGCTTCCTACTGATCCACAACAATAGGATAACTTAGACTCTGCACATCAACTGCTCTGAGGATATGGCTATCCAACTGATGAGTAATCGACTTCCCCCTCCTATGGTTAATTCTATCTAGCACTATAAAGGATCCCTTCTCACCGGTGAAGATAAACCTAGTCCTATATCATGGACACACTGCACTTTCTACCTAGTACAATCAACCTGAGCATGGACAATAGTTAACCTGTCCATACCCAAGATGATGTAATAAGGCCTCAAAGACACTAATAAAAGATCTTAGCTGATGCTCTAGCCTCTTATAGTATGATCACACTGATAGAAATAGTGGTTAATCGTTGAATATTCTCATGTATGAGTCTCTATCTGTAAGGATCAAGCTAACAGATCCGTCAGAATCTCTGAGCTCCGAACGAGGGAAGTTGAAATGAAAGAGTGACTGGAACCTATTTCTATATGTACTGTAGCTACGGTGGAGTAGACACACATAATACCTCAAATCACCTCCAGAGCACCATGATCATATGCCTCATCTGCCTGGAGCTGAGCTCTACCAAGTCCACATGTTCTTTATGGTCGGGGTGGACCTCCTGGTGGTGGTGGCGGTAATACCTTGAATCGTTTCCCACGGCCAGCATCTCGACCAACTCCTCTTCCACGTCTTCCTATACCCTGTGAACTTCCTTGATTGAATCTATGTCTCTACCTAGGTGGTCCTTCGACCATCTACTGATCATATGCATGGTGGGTTGGACAATGTCGAGCTATGTGACCCTACCTGTCTCATGCAAATCACTTCCTGCTTCTCATATGGCTGGCTCTGTCTAGTGTTCCCCGCACCACCCAACCCCTATCATGTGGTCTTCCATCGAATGGTCTGGTCCACTTGGATCTCTGTGACATCTGTCAGCTTCCAGATGCAGTACTCTCCACTACGTAATGCTTGGTGGTGGGTCTCGCTGCTGGTGACTGCTCAGTAAGGAAGCTCTCCACTAAGAGGGCTCGTTCCAACACCTCCACCTATGTTGAGATGATGAGGGAGATAATCAAAGCCCTGATCTCTCACCTGAGCTGCCGCTCGAAGGTTCGGGCACAAAAGAATGGGTCCCGCACTATATATATGTAGTTGTGCAAGAGGTCGGTGAAGCTCACTGAGTACTGTGCCACCATCATGCTACCCTACTACAGATGAAGTAGCTCTTGTATCTGCACTGCACGTAGGGTGGCTAGGACAAACTCTACCTAAAACAGGCTCTCGATATCTTCCCAGATAAGTCCCGCCTCATCATGCACTAAGAGCATCAGGCTCCACCATCTGCCTACTGTTTCCTGAAAGAGACTCGCGGTAAGGATCAACATAAGGCCAGATGGTGTCCCTACAAGTCTAAAGTCTCTCACCATAGCCTCCATCCAATCCCCATCTTCCTGTGGGTTCGTATTACCCCTGAACATGGGCGGCCTCTAGAACTGGAACTTGTGAAACTCTCTCAGGAGGCGTGCACTCTCTACTGTTGGGGCTAGTGGCATTGGTGGCCCAACAGGTAGTGGTACCGCTGGTGCCTCTGCTCTTATAGGGCCCTGCACCAAGGCCTCGTCGCTCGGAGGGCGTCCATCTAATAAAAATCCTGGAACCCTGACTGGCTCTCTACATGTGGCCAGCTTTATATGAAACTGGTGTGCCACAGTCAATAAGTTATACCTAGTGAGATGACTCAAAGATATCACAGATAGAACTTTCCCAATGAAACACACACGAAATCAATGTTTTTCATGCACTGAGTTGGAAATAAGAAGTCAGAGTCCAAGTATATGGTTACATCGGCTGCTGCACCAACAAGGGTTTCCATAAACTGATTAACACACCCAAAACACCTAAGAATATTTTCACTAAAAGATCAATGTCCAATTTTATGCGGTATATCTGACTCCGCTGATACGAATTTGTCACGACCCATCCACGGGCACATGCCGTGACTACACCAATAGCACCTTCCATAGGCCATGGGCTGCAGACTACACAAAAAAGGCATATCCCAAAGAATAGTGAAGGCTTTGCCTTTAAAACTGCAACTCACATAGAATGTACACAATCAGAGATAACCAAAGAGTACTAATAATGTAAAGTGTTCTTAAAGTAAATGGGCAAGTATATAAACCCAATAGAAGTACAACTACAAGAAAAAGGGGAAACAACTCCTGGATCGCCTACCAAGAAATCCTAACTAAAGGGCCGGTACAGATCTCGATCATGTCATCCTTGAGGTTTGTCCCATCCAAGTCCAGCTCTGAGCAGCCTCTCGTCTGCCTCACTCTCTCAGCCTCAGTCACTGCAACCTTTCGTCTGTACAGGACACAATAAGGTGCGGGTAATGCTCGTGTAGGGTTGAGTATAATGATACTCATTAGGGACCTGAAGACCCCCAAAGTCTCCCAGAATCCACTAAGGATAAAACACAGTAGTAAGAATACAATCACAATGTATCATCCAACACTACTTAGGTATATTCCCATACATATACCTATGTAATAAAATACAAACTGGCTCGAACTCTTGAGCCCAAGTATAACCTGTTCCATGAAGGAAGAAAGATAACTCATTGATACCAACATGGAGTCAAGGCTCAGATCACACAAGTATACAACTTATGTATAGAGATAGAGATGATTAGATGTAACCATTGAATCATATACTCTATCAAACCAACGTAGGATCCTGGTACAATAATCAAAGTTGTCAATCCCACGTAGGATCCTGGAACAGAAATAAGAGTTGTCGAACCCACGTAGGATCATAGAATAGTAGTTGGAGATATCGAACCCACGCAGGATCCTAGAATAGTAGTCAGTCCTATTGAACCCACGTAGGTTCTCTTTATCACAATGCATCAAGCCATAGGGTTCCGCATAAAGCACGCTTGATTCCGTGAGGGTCTTCTCGTCATGAAAAGTATATATACATCAACTAATAGGAAGTACCAAGTTGATGTATTCAAAAAATATGTCATGCCATAAGAAACCCAATGAGACTGACAGGGTGTCAATCAGACTTCTAGTCTAAGAGTTATTGGCTTTTCTGTTCTGAGGGCCCGGTTGGATTTACGTTCGATCCAAACCAACCGTAACCCTACTACGTAAAACCTAAATTGGGGTATACAAAAAGAAACATATCCTTCCAAGGTTTCTATATTCATAGAAGTTTTTTCAATCAGACGTTTGTAGCTCATGTTACGAGAAAAAGAGTGGAAAAAGATCAAAGCCAGTACGGGTCCGGTCCGGCCTAGTCAGACCGACCCGGCCCGATCCAGCCCGACCTGGGTCCGGACTGGGGTCCGACCTGGTCCGCAAGTCCAACATGACCTGCGGGGGCAGCCCGGCTTGTGCTAGGTGGCCTGACCCATTTAAGGTCCACAACTCAATATCCCCATGGGGTCCGCCCTAGACGTATCCAGCAGGGAGGCCGCGCCCCCTGGAGTCACGAACGACTTCTCCATTTGGGCAGTTCAGATCTTGTGCCATGTTGTGTCGGTCTGTGTCACGCGGGACCCCATGCTGTGGGTCCCGCTTATCCCAGATGGCGGAGCGGCCGATATCCTCTCACACGGCGTGGTTGCTCCTCCTGTCTTCCATCACCACGACCACCCCTTTTTCTCCACCGTGCGGCGTGCTCTGCACCGCGCCTTTCCCGACACCCTGGCTTCCCGAGCCACCGATTTTCTTCGTGGTCGGACTTGCATCGGCCATCGCTGCACCTCCGCTTCCAATCATCCATGGACTACTCCTTTGGCAGCCCGGTTTTGCCGCCACCATCCATGCAGCCGGCCGGAGTTCTGACCGCCCTTCCCTTCTTGACCGGTGATATTCTCCAGTTCCGACCATAGACAAACCTTTCGCATGTCATTGGATGAGTTTCGGTGGCCCAATTCCCGATTCAAAAGTTTCCGCGCACTACTTAGGATGTCACCTTCGATATTCAATCATCATTGACGAAAATTTCTCAACTCAGACTCATGCCGTGATTAGCGTCAAAATCTCCAATGTAAGGTGGAGGGGTTGGGATGTGTTCATTCAGCCCACAGACTATGCATTAGAGTGATAACATGCGGTTTCAAATCATAATCCACGAAGGAAAACTATGAATGAGAAATAAATATCAAAGCATAAACCCCTACCTCGGATTCATTGACGTCGGGAAAATAGACGAAGAATCCGAGGATGATGTCATCGATGATCTTCAAGGACGGCACTTCCTCCCTTGTTCTGGTAGGATATCAAAGAAAAAGAAGAAAAATATGATCATTGTTGGCAGAATAATAGTTCTTCCTCCAAGGATTCCTCCAAAAGTCAAAACACCAATTTCTACAACTCCCAATGGAGGGGAACAAACCCATCAATTTGAGGAGTCTCCCCCTTAATCACGTCATTTAATGAACGAGGGGTATTGGAAAGAATTAATATGGGGGTTTAGTTTGGGTGGACCCCAATTTTATTAAAAATGATTTGAATGAAATAAAATTTAATTTTAAATTTTTTTGTTTTATTCCACATTATCTATATCCTCCATGAAAGGTTCGAAAACCAACTTTTGTTCAAACAAAACACAGATGAGGTGAAGGTCCACTTAAGCAATCACCAGCGCTGCGAGTTCAACGGTGCCCTCAGATTTCAATTACAATCACTGGTTCTAATGTTACCAAAACCTAATCTTAAGTTCACTAAACGTACTCAGAGACTTCAGAAAAACATTCCGAGCACTCCGGGCCTCGGAATTACGTGTCGTCATAAACCACAGACTCGAAATATTTACATATAATTTAAAAAATATTACATGGATTTTATAAATATTACAATCTTAAACTCATACATTTAAAACATGATATATTATCGAATAAAAAATAAAACCCCATGTTGGGATTTGTTTTTGATATACATTCTGAGATATTCTTGCTACATATTCCTTCTTATGTTGATGTATCAGATAATTCACTAATGGTTGATATGGTCATGGCTGGAATGGAATGGTTAAAAGGATTTCATTTCACTTCAAGTGGCATAGTATATCTCTCTAAGAGAGCGATGAAGCATGATGAATCATAGGGTGGTTACCAATATCATGATTTTTATGTACCTTGAGGTAGTGCCTACAAGATATCCTTGGGTATGATACAAGTGTTTCATGATATGAAATTTGACGAGAGTTTGCACTAAGGAACTAAATAATTGAGGCTCATATGGATTCTTGGGTAACCTATATAGATTATTCAATACTTATTACACTTCACATAGTATAATGAAATCCTTAACATCTTTTAAATCTATAGACGAATCAAATTATTCATGTGGAAAAGGGATCCAACCAAATTCATCTGAAATGAAGCTTTTCTCATGCAGTGGAAGAATTTCTAGAGGAAGCAGATATGGGTCAAGTGACCATGAGAGATACCAATACTATAGCTTCATCATTAGTGAAATGTATATTTTAAAGTTGTGAATATAAATAATTTATTTTTCCCCATATTTTTAATATGCTTAATATTTAAATGGATATTTTATCTTGTGAAAATGATATTACTATAGCCTATCATATAAAGCTAAATAATGTACTCAGTAGTCACACTTTTTTTCTCTCTATCATATTTTTTCTTTGCTTTAATTTATCTGGACATTGACAAGAAATCACATGAAATCTTTTTCTCAATAGATTGGATAATTTATAATAAATCGTGAATTTATTATTATCTTCAAAAGGTCTCCATGAATACACATCATGTTGTGTGATGCATGTTTTAATTATAATAGAACCTAGGTTTGAGTAGAGCCCACACTGATAATCTATATATGGGGAAACTGATGTCTATGTTTTCCTTTAATCTATAGAGATAATAATTGATTTGTGATCTCCTTCCATATATCTTATTTTTCCCAATGGTTTCAATTTGAATTCTCAGGTTTGGCACCGATAAGGTATGTTGAGTTTGATATTGACATAATTCCTTGCAAGCAACTAGTTTCTATTCCATATTACAACCTGAAACCTTATGATAAGAATGAGATGAAGTCCCAGTTTGAAGAAATTTTTAGAAAATAAATTATATTCTCAATTGTGTCAACTGGTTTTGAAGCCATTATCATTTATAAGAAATATGATGTTTCACTTCACCTATATTTTTATTATCAAGAACTCAATCAAGTTATAGTAAATAACATGTATTTATTTGCATAGATTAATGATTATTGTGATCATTTTAAAGGGGAAAAGGGGGTTCATGAAGTTCTAACTGTAACTTGGATACCATTTGCTGTTGATAAAAGAATTTTATGTTCATAAATATTCCATTCAAAGAAGTGACATCCATTATGAGCACCATGTCATTCCATTTTGTCAAAAAAATTCTCATGCAATTAAAATGGATTTAATGAATTGGATTTTCCATGAGTTACTAGATTCCATTGTTGTTGTTTTTAGGGATGGAATCCTTTTTTAAACTTTGTATGAAGAGGATCATTTTCATCATCTGAGAATAGATCTGAGACTTTTGAAAAATCACCAACAAGATCCAATATTTTCTAAACATGATTACTGGATTTTGAATGCAAAACGAATGGGATATTTAGGGTTGAAATATGGGAAAAAAATTGATCCTGAAATGGTGAAGAATGTTATAACATGGTAGAAACCATGAAATTTCATTATGATTCAGAGCTACTATGATCTAGATTGGTATTATGATAATATTTTTAACGACTTATCAACATTGTAATATCAGAAGTCAACTCAAAATTTTTAGGGGTATTGATCGATTTGGATGATAATTATCAAAATTCATTTTTCATCTAAAATGTATTTTTACTATTATGTATGTGTTGAATATTCCTGAGGATGGGCAAGTCCTTATGGTCCTCTATAAGGAATCACATTTATGTTAAAGATGTGTTTTTAATAAAGGTGATCATTTCATTTCCTACAAATCTTGAATGATTTGTCCATTTAAGAACAATTATCAAAACAATGACCTTGATCATGCAGATATGATTCTTGTGCCAAAGAGTTCATGATATTTCATTTATGTAGAATTGTTATCCATGATTTAATAACAAAAATTATTTATTTATATCTTCTACTAAAGATATTTCAATCCCCACTAGATGTTTTTGGTGAAATACTTGCAATATTTTGAAAATTAAATCACCTATATTCATAGGAAATTGAATTTATTAATGGATTATTTGAGCATGAAGCATATAACATAAGAAGTGAAAGAATTATCAGCAGAGTGTAATTTTATGGATATCTTTTCATTGTAATGTATTAGAGTATAGGAAATAGAGGATTAGGTTTCCATATATATTTTGGTTCAAATCCACTCATATCTAGATGATTCTTACGACAAAACTGATTGATGATGAGTTACATTGAATTAGAGACTCTCTTTATGATAGGAATATAGTTTTCAAGTGGTTGTTTTCCAAATGGTGAAGTCTATGGGATCCAAATATCTGGGATTGGACTTTTATTTTAATGAATGTTATGATAGATTATTTTCATTATTAATAGTGGGAAATGCACATAAAAATGCATAATATGTTCTATTATGTGTGGAAACAGTTTCAGGTGCCAGGTATGAGGTAGTCATCGCTATGTTTGTTTTTTATTATAATATGTGATAATATGTCTAGATTGAGAACCAATAACCTTAGAGATTACTTCAATCACATTTAGTAAAATCTCAGAAGTGGGACGATATCCCGAGGGAAATTATGGTCGGGTTTTCTCATATCAAGATAATGAATAATAAGATATGGGTTTTGATACAATGGATGACTATGTCAACACACATTATAACAATTAATGATACAACCAATTTTGAGGTATTGGTAAAAATCTATTTGAAATGGATTATTCATATTAATGGAGTTTGATATTCTATAATCTCTGATAGGGATCCACTATTCACATCTCTATTTTTTAAAGGCCTTCCCGAGGCGCTGAGTTCTCAAGTAAATATCAGTAGAACATAACATCAGTATTCGGATGTCCAAAAATAATGAGCGACACAAATTCCTGAAGATATGGTTGAAACATGTGCTGTTGGAATTGGTGGGTGCATGGAATTACAATTTTGGGAAGGTTTAGTTTTCTAATCATATTAGTTACCAGTCAGGGATCAGAATAGAAGTTATTTAGTCTTTTTATGTCCACACTTTTATATCCCTATTATTTAGTGCAGTTATTTTTGAATATTCATTGGTTGGACCGAGCCTGATCCAAGAGATGAAAATAATGATTTGCTTTATTCAATATATTATTTTGAAGTCAGAGATCTAATACAGGTATTATGTTGGCCATTAGTTCATTCCTTTCAAATTATCATATTGTTACTAGATTTTTTTGAATTCATCACTTCAGTTGGGTCCTAGATGTGTTAGGTGGAAAGGAAAATTTGTTCATTGTTTTTTTAACTTTTGAGGTTATTGAGGTTGTGGGGAATATTTCAATCCTTTTAGCATACCCGTTATATATTTTACTGATACATGATGTTTTTTATATATCCCATATACAAAAGTATCTATATGATCCATCTCATATATTAATATTTAGTGACCATGTTATTAACTCTGATATATTCATGACTGAATGGATAGTTCAAATAATGGATTCTAAAACCATGGTACTTTTGAGGGAGGTCGATACCTTTAGATCGAGTTCAATTGCAACATAGTTTTGATTTTCATGAGTTATGATAATATAAGGCATTAATGAGTGAGCAGAGGTCTCAACTTTTTAATATGGAAGAATATTGATATTATTCATGGGAGAATAAATATTTTATGGTGGGGTGGTAGAAAAATTCTATTATTCATCTAACAGGTTCATTTTAATACTTTTCATGGTTTTCCTAATTCATTGTCTCATTATAGAAGAGATGTAATTGGGAGGATACATATAATTTTAAAGCCATAGATTTTTTTCATTTTCATTATTAAGAATCATTAAATATTCTTCATTTTTATGATTTAAAACCATATAAAGTGGGAACTTGAATTTTAAATTCTAAAAAATAATAACTTTTATTTTATCTAAATGTGATGGTTTTTATGAGATTTCAGAATTTTTCAATCACACGTTCTGTAACTAGGTTACACATCATATTAATCACCTATGGTTGTTTTATTATAAAACTCCTTGCTATTTCTTCTTCTCACAATATCGTGTTCTTAGTGTATTCAACCTATATGATGGCCCTTGTTGAATTTAGACCCCTCAAAAAATTCCAGATTGTTTTGAATGGTGATTAATCACCATTGTGGTTTCTGTGTGTCTTTATGGGCACAAGTTATCCATGTATCTTTACCTCGTTGTATTATTTTGGAGTTTTTAGATCATCTATGGAATGATGGACCTAAAATCCTAATTTCAAATGTGGTTTCTAGGATGAGTTCAAATATATTCCACATCATCATTTTTGTTGTTTGGTTTTTAAGGGTTTTGTGGTTCCCTTATAAAGCACGTTTGTTCCATTATTATGGCCTATTTATGTAACACTAAATTTATTTATTTAATTTTTATTTTATAAATTAAATGATATTTTTGATATTGAATAAATAAATTTAAATTCATTTTTTGGAAAATTTAAAATCCATAGGATTGGGATTTCAGAAATGGTGTATTTCTATTAAATTAAATTACCCCATATCCACTGAACTAGGGTGTGTAAATTTCTATTTATGAAATATAAATTGTTTATTTTTAATTTGGAATTAGATTAAAATTAAATGATATGAAAACACCTAAATTCATTGAACAATGTGTTTGTTGTTAAAATTGATGTAATTGTTGAAAATTATAATTTATTAATTTAATTGTGAATTTTGATTTTGAAATTCTATTGTGAATTAATATTAAATTCCCAATATTTTAAAAATGGAATAAAATTATTTTTGAGAGTATCCTTTGGGTTTTATCATGGAAAAGGGAATTTTTTATTAAAAAACCATTATTGTTTTTAAAGGTAATATTAGAATACATTTAATGTATAATAGGATAAATTGTATTTTATGTTTGATTGAAGTATATTTCCCATCATTTTTTGGTAGTAGATAACATGATATATATTTGTAGTTAGTAAGTTTTTATTATGAAAAAAACAATTAACAACATTAAAAAATGTAAATGCATCACATAAAATCCCTTAGGCCAGGTCGATGAGTCATATTTTTCTTAAGTTCAAAGGGATGTATGAGAATATGTCCTTACCAACAAGAGTGTGGAATCCCTATATCCTAGAACAATTGTACATTTATAGGGATATGAAAACATTTCCCTCTTGTTTGTATTTAAAATGAATAACTTCCATCGGTCTTTGTTTTTAGACATTATTTATGTGTGTATAACTATTTTAAATAAAAATATTTTATATGTTGTTTCTGAAAACAAACATTGTTTTAAAAACACAGTATTAATTGTATTTTGATGTTTTTTAAAAGTTTTTTTCCATAATTTAAAATGTAAATTATGGAATATTTAATTTATGATCTTTAAAATTATTATCCTATTTTTTTAAATTTAATATAGTCTTTGGTAAAATATGTTTTTATAATATGTCATGGAATCCTTTATGAGACCCTACTAAGATTTTATCTCACACTCTATGAGTTCTGTTAGGTGTTTGTAGCTTATCTTTATCCATGTTATTGTAAGGGAAAAGGATCACATGGAGGTGGTTCTATCTATTCATCCAGGGACATGGATAGTTGTGTCTATTGGGACTTGGGGTAGTTTATCATTATTTTTTGTGGTAAATTTCTATAGTACTTGGTCTAATTATTTTTATTTAACTTATTGTTTATATATTCCAATCGAATTTATTTTGTATTAATAATATCATATTATATTTTTTAGAATAGATATAAGAAAAAATGTTTCCACTTAAATTTTTTATTATGTTATGTTCTATTTTCCCACCTTTGGTGAATAATAACGTCATTTGGGACACGTCAGGATCATCATAGTTATCAGTTTACTGGGGTATCGTCTAGGACTATGACATGTAAAGTGAGAGAGGATGGTGGTATACCATTCATAAAAACCATTTATTTTAGTAATGGGATAAAATAAACTATAAAATATAACATAGATTGGAAATAGAAACCCCCACAACATAGGAATGGAAACCTGAATCGAAAAGAGATGTGGAGATATCCCTTCCCATGATGAGTTACTCCTAGATATTGAGAAATTGATCCATTGGGGTTTGAGAGCACTTGGGAGGAATTAATGTGAAGAAAAACTACTTGATCTATTAACGTATGGATTGTGATTGGATGGTAATGTATAAATAGGTTTTTATTTATATCACAATTTGAGAATTTGTTTAAGAATATTCAATAAAGGATTTGGAAATATATTTTATGTATTACAAATAATAATTGTATTACAGATGTTTTTCCTATGTTTTGGATAATTTAGATATAGTTTTTGTAACCTTAACCCCTAAGAACCTAGAATAATTTTATAATATCATTTTTATAATGAAATATAATTTTCATATAAAATATGATTTTTAATGTTAAATTTCCCATTTTAGGATTTTGTATGTACCTTATACATTGTGAAAATTATTAAAATCATTTAAAATAACTAATCTTTATAATATAATATAATATTCATAATTGATTGTGTTGAATTTTATATTACATCATGATAACATAATTATAATTTCTTTAAACACACTAGAAAACCAAAAACTATATTTTTACTATTCATAGAGTAATATAATAGTATTTTAGAAAATTTTAGAAAAATCACCCTAATATAATTTTGATGTGATAAGTTCAAATATTTATTTTCATTTATCATATAAATTAAAAAATAATGTGAATATTAAAATTCAAATAATAAAATCCTTATTTATTATGAAATAGAGCGCTGAAAATGCTTAATAAAATATTGGAAACAAAAAAAATTAGAAAAATAATAAATTTATTTTATCATTTATATTTAAAATATATTATTATTATTATACTATCTTATAAATATAAATATAATTCAGAATACCATAGTTTATAATAAAAAATATAAATTATTCCTAAAAAGTACAATTTCTATTTGAAAAATCATTTTATGAAATATGTCATATTAAAGAAAAACAAATCTAAAAACTTAATTGATTGAATAAAAATATTATTTAAGCATTGTAATTTCACATTAACAAAGCCCAATACACATTATAGCATGCATCATAAATATAGACTTGTTATGAAAATATTATATAATCAATCATATATATATTATAACATATATAATTTATTTATGAACATTTATTTTCCATTTATTAACAATTCCTCATTAAAATTGTAATTGTGGTTAATAACTATTATATTTTACATGTATGTTTTGATTGGTCTTTTTAGTTAATTTTATATGAAATATTATCTATAATCCGTATAATTTTTTCAAATGCAGTAATATCACAAACACAGACACATACACACACACACAATCGTATTTATATTCATTGTAAATGTATTCGGAGAAATCCAAAATAGTTAGAGATAGAAAATGAAATATTCTATTCATAAAGAAGTTTTGGCATACATACCCATGAAAATTATATCCTTAACCATGGAGGATACAATAAAATAATGATTTAACACATATTACTATTCTATAGTAATTTTTCATTCATATAATTAAAATATTTTTATTTAATCTATCATTGTTAAATTCCTTGTAAATCATAAGGGAAAAATAATCAAAATTCTTAATGTGGTGGAAGTATGTCATATAAATGATTGATGTTATCATATTCCCTCAAATTTTATTTTAACAAGGTATATATTATATTAAAATTGAATAAATATAACTAAGTTATTAATACAATATAAATATTTTAAATCCATCATTGTTTTTTGTATGAAGTGGTGGTGATGTTGTCCATGAGGCAACAATCTTCTATACATATAATCAATAGTTTCATTTTTCATTTCACGGAGTAGGAGATGGATATTAATCATGAAAGTAAATTAAAAAATATTTTTATATGGATGATACTATCTTTATTATCATTGAAGTAATATATAATTAACTAAAGTGGTATGATAAGAATTAAAAAGAATGTGGATAGTGAATAAAATATACTTTGATTACATCGACCCCCTTTGGATGTATTATTATAAACTCTAGGGTTGGTATTTGTGTTAATCATAATCTATAAAACATGTATAATGTTATTGAGGATGGATTTTTTTATGTATGGGTCATATAACAGGTTTAAGATATGGGAATAAATGATTATTGTAGGTACCCATTTACAATGATGGAGGTTTGGGTTTTTTATAAATACCCAAATGTATTCAATAATAGAGAGTAACTCACACTACATATATCACCAATATTTTTGAATAATTTATTAGATGTGTCGTATGGTCTAGAAAATTCCCCAAATCACAAATAAGAACATGTAATAATTTTTTTATTCATAATCCTTTTAGTTTACTAAAATTTACCAATTGTGTTTTCATAATGGTAACATGTAATTTTCCTTACAAGGAAACTAATAAATTAATAATAAAATCAAAATGAATCTAATTAGATAATTTAAATTAAATAATTATAAATATCAAATTTAGTTTATTTCATAATATTTCAATTTTGTATGTCAATTTTATCCCAATCCCATGTTATATAAAAAAACCTATTTTAACCGTAATGATGATAATTAATATTATTGTGTTTCTTGATCATTATTGTAACATCACAATCAAAACCACTACATTTTAGCTAGAAGGACACATGACCACATTTGGGCCTCCCCATATGAGAGACCCTACCAACTTGTAGTGGGGTTATAATTACATTAGTTGGGAGACTATACCCTCATTATCTTCTCATAGGATCATTAATCATCAATTGAAAATGTAATAAACAATCAGAGTAAAAAAATATGAAACATAAATATAAAATAAATTTCATAAAATTCAGAATCTCTAAAATTATTACGTAAAATTATTGTAATAAGAATTAGAAAACATAGATGAATACAAGATTGGGTCCTCTGAATTTTAACTAACATACTACTACCTTGATGTTCCCTTACAATATTTTCCACCACATGGGCCATTTCCTTCTCCACATCACTCTTGAATTTTATATGATCAACAAGATTACCATATAGGGTATGAATTCATAACTAAGTGAGACACCAAAAATTCATAATTAACTATATTAGAGTAAGCATTATAATGTATTCTATAATAATAATCAATGTATAACCAGTATAAATACATAATCCAAAATAGAGATATCATTCACAAACCAAGCCACCCAAACCCCCCCAAACATACCATCTTCAGATCCAATGTAGAAATGTACTATATTTCGATAAGTATACATACATGACACCATAATCTTGGTATGTCACACTAAATATACTAGGAATAGAGTGAAATCAACATATTTGGAATTTATAAGACTTCAGGTAATCCTACTAATCCATAAGGATTTGAGCATATGTTTCCTACCTAGAATCCACAAGGAATCATGTAGTACTCTGAATCCACATGGCCTCATGTTATGACAATCTTCTCAAAATCCAGAACTCATCGAGTAGAAAAAAGGTTATAATTTTACCATGTTATATCGCGATCATCACCACACATTATGGATGAACCACATAAAGTGTGGTTATTCAATGATTTCTACCTATCATTTATACAAATACGAATAATCTATAAAAAATTTATAATTTATAACAGTATAACAACCATAAAACCCATAATTATAAATATAACATCACCATATACATCAAAAAGTGAATTAGAAAACATCCTGGAATGATTATATCACATAACTCTTGGGGATTCCATCATACAATATTGCTGTCTACGCAAACATAAAATATTATCCTAAGTAATATATAACAAAAAAATGTGATCAAAATCACGAAATAATATATAATATATAATATATGGAAGGAACAATGTGTCACATAACGATCTATGGTTGACACACACACACACACACTGGTGAACATAATGTTTCATGGTCATCAAAAATCATTATGCATAAATAATATTATAGAAAATGTTTAACAAATAAAAAAATTATAAAGACATTCCTAACTCAGATGTTGTTGATGTTAATGGAAAAGGGAAACCACCATATATGGTTATAAATCTGGAGTAGAAAACTCAGTAGTCATGTACACATTTTCATGGAAAATTATCAGAAACATCGAATCGCCGAAGATCAATGTTCAACAAGGTCACATAGAAAAAAATACAAATTAATTATTTTTAAAATGAAAAAATTATATGTGACTAAATATTCTCCGATAATTTCTAAATTATCTTTTAGGTTAATTCATACACTCACAATATTCTCCGCACGAAAATTTGCCTTTGATAATTTCAAATAAATTATCATTTTTAATCATCTTTTGAAAAAATTTCCTTAAATTTTTTTTATATATATATATTGATAATTTGTCAAAAAAAATTATTAATAATTTGTGTCAAATTATCCTGGATAATTATATACTATTATTATTTAATATTTCATTATTCTTATTGTTTTATAGTAATTCATAATAATCAATTTATAATGAACAAAAATTTCAATTGATAATTTCGATAATCACTATTATGTGAAAATTTCATCATAATAATAGTTTTATAATTTATTATAATTTATATTTTATAAATTAATAAAATTATTCTTTAATAATTCATTAAAATAATCAATTTTTAATTATTTATCATTATACAGGTATAACACACATAATTATCCTATGATAATTTTTATAGACATTACGATTTGATAATTACCATATAATTTCCATGAATTATTTATTTAAAATGGGGATTGAAAATTTCATTTAACTTTTTTAATAATTAATTGCAATTATCTCTTGAAAATTAATAATTATTATCCATTGACAGTTTCTCTAAAATTAGCTTTGATGGTTTCATGAAATTATTCTTTGATAAAATATTAAAATAATTTCTTGATAATTATTTATAATAGCCCTTTAATAATTGATATAATAATATTTTAATAATTCTTTAACTACATTTTGAGAATTTTGGAAATTTTACTAAGAAGTATACATTGATAATTATTTTATCATTATTTTATTTATATTTAATTTCTTATTTAAAATATATTTTCTGATAAAAATAGATGAAATAAAATAATAAGAATAATAAACCCACCTTTTACCCTTTTATGTACACACTACAAGGGAAAATAGGAAGAATATGCTTGGGAAAAAATTGAAATTCATTATCATAGAATCATCGATCATAGAACATTGTATTAATGTGTTATAAAACATAATATAACCTAAAAACACTATTCCACAATCCATTTTTTTATTTTATTTAATAAAATACACTTTTGGGTAAGCGGGAACCATAAAAGAAAGAGCCACCAGTTCAAGCCAAAATCCCCCATCCATCATCCAAAATTAAAAATAGAATATTTAAATTTCAAAACCAAAATTTAGACAAATCGCCCAACTCAGCTACAAACCACGAGCTACCCACCACAATCCACATCACATGGAGACCTCTAATATCACCCACTACAATCATAAAAACACCAACCTAACATCAAAACACCTTCACCGCCATTGTGTCTTCACATAAACAATAGAAAACATCCTCTTCAGTTTAGCATGGCCGATTTCATCTCTGACCACCACTAACAGAATGATGAAACTCATCACAGTAACATTGCGTCATCCCCCATCACCAAATCATCGACTTCATCATCATAGAAACCGAAACACAACCTTGTCATCCATGATTGAAATCTCATCAGCATAAACCGCTTCAATCCACCCCCTTATACTGACATTCCAAAGGACCTTGAAATCCTCCATGCATCTTCACCTCATAGAGAATGGTGTCCTCCTGGTACCAGAGTAAAGAAAAAGATAGATTTTGGAAGATGAAACATGGTAAGAACAATTGAGAAACATCAATGCTGAAGATATGAAACCTTGTCACTGCGACAACATCCAACGTTGCAACCAAAACATAAAACAACAAAACTAGAAACCAAAACAATTTTTCCACTGAATGGATATTAAAATGAATAAGGAATCATAGAATAGCACACCAAAACTTCATCTAAAACCTTGAGGAAGAATCAGAAAAAGGTTTGATAAACGAAAAACCTACTTCACTAGAGAAAATCAACACAACCCGCACAAGGAGCACCAAAGGCTACCTATCTGCACATCCCAAAACTTCATATTTTCCCCGGCACCAGTTCTGACCGAGAGAGGCATAGAGGAACCCAATGTCCAGGACGGGCATTAGTTTCAGAGGTATCTGAACACCTACAACCATGAAGAGGCAGAATACTAGAAACAGTCTGGCTCCAGTAAGACCTGAAAGCCCTATGTCCGCTGAACCACAAAAACCCAATGCCTCTTTGAGACCTCCACTAAATTTCCAACTAGGAGAGTCGCAGGGAATCGTGAGGCTAGAGTAGGATAGGGTGGAAGAGGGATTCCACAACACATAAGTGAACGAAAAGAAATAAGAAAAGTAAAAAGGAGGAATGTCAGAGAAGGAAAAAAAGGAAATCTCCATCAAGGCCATGAGGGTCTTAGAAACCCTACGGGAGGAGCCACCAAGAGTGAGAGAGGAAAAGCAAATGCAGCACCATAACATTTCCCTAGTACCTAAGAACACTAAATGTGAGGATATCTAGTAATTTAGAACACCAAATGTATATTACTACTCACTGACAGAACACCAAATTTCAATCTGCATATTTAATGTGTGTTTCAACCGAAAAATAATTACAAAAGGTTTAATTTTACCACATTAATGTTTTTATATTTTTAATGGTTAAAAAATAGTGAATTATTAATGCATTGAAATAATCGGGAAGTCTCATTATAGTTGATAGGTGAATATGGGGAGAAAATGAACAATAATAAAGATTAATTTTTAAATTAATAAAAATAATTTTTTTAATATAAATATTTAACAACATAAATTAACAAAATACATATCCAAAATACAAATTCTCATAATAATTATTACCCTCTTAGGTAAACCCATCATTTCAGACCAAATAGTTGTCTTGGATTTTTTTTTCAAACAACCATTTGTTGGATATTTATTTATTAATTATTTAAAATAGAAATAACAATAAATTACATAATAGAAAGGTATTTTACAATGTTATTGGTCCATAATTACAATACTCACAATCATTATACACTAACTCGAGAATAAACTACACCCCATAACTAACCTCGGTTTCAAATTTCTCATATGATGCACTGTTTTGGAGGCATTAAATTGTTTTTTAGGAAATTAATAAATTAAAAATATTGAATTGGTTATCCTTATGTTTGTTCTGTCTAAATGTCTTACACTAAAAACTTTCATAGCCTTCCTGGGGTATACACTATTTCAAAGACCTATCTATGTGCTCAGATTTCATATAGGACATACTGTTTGGGTTGTATATATTCAGTTTTGGTAAATAACATGAGCGTAATATAATATATTTATTATTTTTATTTTATAATCGTTGAGGCCCTATAAGACTATGTATAATTCTATAACATATTATATATCATTAATTTTTGTTTAAAAAATATTCTAAGAAGCTATCTAATATTTCACCCTTATTAAAACCCTTTAAAATATTTATTAAAATATTTTTATTAAGAATTACATTTCTAAAATAAAAACATATAAATTATAAATGATATCGGTTTTTATTGTCCATAAAAAAATTATGATATGTTAATTCTACCCCTCTATTGATTTTTTCATCCTTGATAAGTATATATACCAATGTTTGTTGAACATCAAACATTGGATCATTAGTTATCGCTTAGATTTGTCCATCTATCTACAAAATATAGACTAATGGTACCATATTTCATCCCAAAACATTCTCACATTGATGAATGATCACCGTCAGATACATCTCTTATCATGCATCTTGCTTCATGTCAACATCATTTTTATCAATAACATGTGACGTTTCACATATGTACCTTTGAAGACTTGAAATAACAAAGACATAGTGCATACCTTGATAGCAATATGTGAGAACCATATTATATTTCATTTTTCCTATAGGATCGGTGATATCAAATTGTCCAAAACAATGAGGTGATGGAACACCCTTCATCCCTAGAAATATCCTCCCCATATAATGAGTAACTTGTATGAACACCTAATCAGACATAAATAACTTAAAGGGTCTTATACAGTGGCCATCATAAGAAATATATCTGTTCCAATCAGTGATCAAAAATTTCATAATCTGATGCACAGTATTAGAGTCCTCCTCAACCAAATTGATCCATCCACGGAAACCTCTACTACCTCGGTCCAACAACAATTTGTTGACATAGTATCTCATATAGAGCCTCATACGGTTCCCTCTGAATATATGATTTATAATCGCTATTGTGTTATAACTTAATCAATTCTGGGTTATCATTCCACACTCTATAAAAGTCTTTCATGAATGATGCAATCATGTCCTCCGATATGTGTTTGGTCTTCTTTCGCTGTGAATCGATGTGAGTATGGTGCCCCATGCTCAATCTCAATAGAGTCCCAAGTGTTTTCTTCAATACACTCCAAAAAATGTAAAATTTCTATCTCTATATGAGATAATTCTCAAAGGAAATCCATAAAGGAATATAATCTCTTTGAAATATATCATTCCCACCTCATCCACTAATAGTGTCTCAATATTCGATAAAAAGTAATAAGGAATCAATTACAGATCATAAATAACCCAAACTATGTCATGAATTATTGGGGTTATGGGTAACCCAACAAAAAATTCTAAAATCATGTACTTCTTTGTCTACATTGGTATCAAGAGTTACTGTATCAAGCTACATGGACAACAGTTCTTATTATTTTCCCTTTAAAAGGAATGACATCAAGAGAAAAAACCATGAATGTCTCTTTTAATCTATGGCCTAATCACATCCTCCTAATTTAATAACACAACATGGTATCAAAAGGATATACTACACATAGAGTGTTATGTTAATTTCTTATCAGCTCATATCAGATGAAAATAGGGGATTCTAATCTCACATATACCAAAATAAAATCCTCGTTACCCATCGATAACTCGGGTTTTTGTTCAACTAAAACATGATGTTCCATAAATATAGAATGATCTGATGTAAACCTATTAGAATAATTTACCTATTCATCGTATTAATAGGGTTAAAATAAGAGACAAAATGTCATAAAACTTAGTCTAATAAGGAATCATTCCCCCAATCAGTCAATAATCTCAACAATCATCACTACTCCTCTAAAGGCCTCTCATCACCCTATAACCCAGCCTGCATCTTATGGATAAGAATATCTAAAATACTATTTATTTTTCCAATTGAATAAATTACCACAAGGATTAAAGTCATTAAATGCGATGAAAGGATCCTATATTATAGGTTATCCCCATTTATGTGAAGATATAGTGAATTCTCTTGTGGTATACAAAATAAAAAATCCATCTCAAAATAGATAGTGTAATAAAAACATATGATATTATAAATCAAAACCCTGATCGATGCCAATGGTTTTGTAGATCCTCACATGTGGGTGTAGTGGATGCGAACCATATGTTAGTAACTTTTCATATTGAAACATCATCGTTCCAATATTAATTTATGATGCATCTCAAAAAACAGCATAATGAATAACTGGATCTAGGATTGTCCTTGTTCGAGATGTCTTCAACTATATCATTAGATCATGAAAAATATCTTCACAATTTTCTGACCACTAGAACATCACTTCCATAATTTTGGGTTGTATCATGGATGTTGATAGTTGGTTGAAGTCTTGAATAAACCATTAGTAATATCTAGGTAAATCAAAAATATCATAATCTCAAATACATTCTCATGAAATTTACTAGGAATGGTGGAATCATATCTATCTTTGTGTAAATATATATCAGTATAAGACACCACATGTCTAAGGAATGCCATCCATCATATCCAAATTTCACCCAGTGACAGTTTGGTATAAATCATGTGTGATAAAAGCGTAATAAATATTATATCTAGTTTACATGCATGTTTTATAATTTAAGTGTTCAATTGAGAATATCATCAATTAATACCTTGATGATGGAGTGATGGTAGGGATGGAAGGTCATGTTTTCAATGTTTTATTTAGCCGAAATAAAATTACAATGTACCCCCACAATCCATACATACTATAATATTCCCTCTTTATAATTTCCTCCTCTCTAAATCAGAACTGATGATACCCCTATTAATGATCATTCATAGAGAACCACTAAGATCAATATATATGACTAAAATTGTCCTTGATATTGATAAATGGATACTAGTTCTTCAGTACCACATTATTTTTTATGATATAAACACATAGATGATGGTCATTGTCCCATATCTTGCAAAACAATATAGTTGTACCCCATGTTGATGTAATCAACATTATAAAACCATTTCTCCCATATTTTTTCCAACTCATCCTTGATCTCCTTCAAATCGGTTGTCACCATATGATATGGGGTATCAAATTGGTATTGCATCCTAAAAATTGAACTTTTATGATTTACACTATGATTCTTTAGGGTCTATAATAAGTCAAAGTTCCAGGAAAATGTAAACCAACTACACTTACAACTAAGGTCCTCTAGATACTAGGATGGATGAATAATGATAAACATAAACAAAGGGAATATTTGGAGACAATAATAAATAATTTATCCTTGGTCTGACACTAATTTATTTACTTTTGTTAAAGCTTCCCCACATCCTAAACCACAGAGTAGGTGTCGTACAATGCCACACTATTTTACCGTACATTTCAAGTGTTAGATTACCGACATCCTCATTTGTAGATTATGTTCTTCCCTATATTACAATTTACATTATAAGAATAAATTGAGGAAAAAATATTCATTAACAGGATAGAAAAATGGAAAAATAATAGTTCGTATTTAGTTTACAGAATCATACAAGGTCCTCTTACGAGTTTACCCTTAACCAAAGGTATACCCTGCCAAGAACGAACCCATGATTAAATCCCTTCATGTTAGTCACAATCATTATATATATTCTACCACAATTTCATGCTATGAAAAACAAATTAATGCCAATAAATATGTATAAAAATATCTTGAATCCTAGATAGATCACCTAATGACACTATCCTGAATTGATAGTGAAAAAATGCATTAACTGAATGGACAACTGTGCATCCCAATAACGGGAATATATATGTAATGTGATCCTATGTGCCAAGTCATAATACATGAACACAACTAAAATCCAATAAATCAAAAATTAATATTATGGACACCAATGAAATTGAGTTTGATAATTTGTAATAGTAGAACATAATTCCTATATTATTGTCAATAAGATCACCACTGTATTGTGTTTCCTAGATACAGTGATAATTCCAATGCTAGAGCCCTAACCATCTTATCTCATATCTACCCTATCCCATCCCAAGACAAAGAGAAGAAACATGTTATTGGGTTCTATTTCTCTGATTCGATTTTGGAACATCACAACCCAAACCAAGGGATATTAAGTAGATGCTCACATGAACTCATTCACTCCTCCACAAATAGTAGATTCCTCCATCATTCAGTTATTTTCTGTGTACATCAATGGGGGGACGATACATATAGTATTATATAATAGTATTAATAACAAATAATAAATAATAAAATAAATAAATAGAGTTATCAATATAAAAATATCAATATGGAATACATTACATTCAAATAAGATGCTCCCAAAACTGAAAGAAAATTCTGAGTGATAATTAGTAGATTATGTAAATAAATAAACAGTGGATCATATAGTGTAAATCATGGTTTCCTACTATCACAATGCTCATATACATAGTTTTCAAAATATTGACTGTGCCTTTCGCAATATCACTCATGATATATTCAAGAGCATCTAAATTCCCATGTATGGTGTGAGTTGATGACTCAGTATGATACCACCAATGCATCGTTATCCTCGTGTGATCACATATAACTAATTATCTGATAAAAATGATCAAATTTTAACTAATGTCATCAAAAAATACAAAACCAAGAGGCCATATAATAACCAAGCCACCCCAAATCCTCAATTGTACAGTCTTCAGATCTAGTCTTGAAATGTAATATATCTCAATACGTAAACATAATGGGCACAATTATATTGGAGAATCAATCACAATAGATATATAATTTAGTGAAAACAACCTACTAGAAATCTATAATTCATTGGATAATACTCATAATCAATAATGAATCATCTATCTATAACCTACCTAGAATCCAAAAGGAATACAAAAACAGTCAAATCATGTGTTGGATATCTACATAGAATCCCATCTTATCAAGTAGATACATTGTTATATGGTTATCATTCCATGCCATATTCTTTATATATATTATACATTCACCCTACAATGAGTAATCATAACATGATGACCACTTTTCATGTATAAACATAAATATTATCTAGAGGAAACCATGGAATGTTTTATCTAGATAAGAAAAACTGTACACTTCATGAGAATTTAAGATTCATCATATACATCAACATGTGAATCAGACATCATCACAGAATAATTATATAACATCAATTTTAATAATTTAATCATACCATGTTTTGGTAGACACACACAATACATTATAATAAGTAAGATAGAATAATGATACATGTGATCAACATAAAACATAAATAATAACCATCAATGTAATCCTAGAACCAAGTGGCCAAAAAGGATACTCGGATGAAACAAAACAAACCCAAATATGATAATAATTTCTCATAGTCATAAATATTTCTACACATAATTTTTATAAATGAAATATGTGTAACAAATCCAAAAAAAGTAATGGAACTTCTAACATTAAAATTCATTCATTTCAATGGAAAAAATAAACCCCGTGATGTGGTTCGTAATTGGTGTGGAAACATCAATAGTCATGAACATCTCTTAATGAACATATTATAAAATTTTTTGAAACATCAATGATTGTGGTGTTTAAAGGGAATCTAGAACCAAAACCAATTATGTAATTTTAAAAATAAATAAAATATCACATGTGGTGATACCATATATCTTCTGCATAATTTTCAAAATATCATTTATATAAGACCATGTTCTTGTAGTATTCTCCCTTTGAATATTTATCTTTTAAATATTCCATTAAATTATCTTTTATAATTATCATTACATTACCTATCCTAAATTATCCTTTGATAATTTCTATAAAATTATATTAGACAATTTTAGGAAATATAATATATTAATTCACTTTAATTATTGATGAATAATTCAATATCATTATCATTTTATATTACAAGTAATTATCATATGATAATTTCAATAATCTTTATAATGTGATAATTACCATATAATTATCCTTTAATATTTTCCATAGACAAGCCTTTGATAATTTCATGGTAGTTATACTATAATAAATTTGTTTTCTGTTATCACATGATAATTCATGATCATTGTACTTTTATAATATGTGTCATAATACTATAATATCTATTATAATCATTGTCATGTGATAATTTCCATATAATTATCATTTAAAAATTTGTGTTAAATTATATGGGATACTTTCATGAAACTAGTCATTAATAACTTTTTTGTAATTATCACTTTAAAACTCCTCTTTACTTTTCATTTATAAAGATGGTATCTTATTTTCTAATTATTTCAAGAAACTAATTTTTAATTTTAAATTTCAGTTAATTCTTTATAATTCTACTTCATTATCCTTTGATAATTTATATAATTATCATTTGAGAATTTTTAACAATCATCTATCATTTTTTGAAAAGATCATTTTATAAAACTATTTAAGAATTATAATTTCTTAATTTATTTTTCATTATTTGATTTTTATTAATCATATTTTCTCAATAAATTAGAAGTAGTAAAATAAGAAATAAAATAATGACAATAAAAAACAAACCATTTTCCCATATATACACACACATCAATGATGAAATAGAAAGAAGATTCTTATGGAGAAAATATAAATTGATTGAATAATCTTCCTCAATCTGGTGATACGGTATTATGAAGACTCTGAGAGTCAATCAAACCTATTAACCCAAAGAATTGAGAAGTCTAATTATTGATAACTTTGTATCAGTATTCTTATTCATTATCCACACCAAAAATTTCAATCATCTCTTTTAATGTCTATTTCTATTGAAACGTAATAATTAAGGGTATAAATTTACCCCATTATCATGTTAGAATATTTATTGGGTAAAATCATGTGAATGGTTGATGGTTTAAAATGATCTGTTCATTTTAGTGGATCACACACATGAATTTGGGATGAATACAAATAGTAAAATATATTAATAACATTATTAATAATTCTAATTATTTAATATAAACATTATATAAACAAAATTATGGGAATACCATTCCAAACTCATAACACACATTATCATTAGTCCCTAACTATGGACACCCCCTTTTTATGGTCCTCAAAATGTTCTCATAATTTTAATTCAATGCACCGTTTGATAGATATTAAATTATTTATCATTTAAAATAAGAATAATTATATAATTAAATTATTGATATGTTTTATCACATGTTTTGTGACCAAATATCTAATGCTCACTAATTAAAAATCTTTCTAGGGGTATACATCACACCATATATAGAACTTTGGTCTATTATTTCTCATATGATTCCCCAATTTGGGGTTATATTATTATTTTTATATTATAATATATTAAAAAAATAATTTAACCATGAGTGTGATCCGTCCAATATTCTCACACTCACAAATTTAATACCTCATCTAGGGTAAACACTGTATCCTAATAAAAATGAACATTAATATATTCCCTAAATAACAGAATTTTGTTATATGTTATTAGTTTGGATAATTCAAGTATGTGTAATACAACACATTAAATGTTTGTATTCTATCATTCAAAAATTCAAATAAATAAATCGTCTATAATGCCAAAATTCTTATATAATCACATATTTTTGAAAGGTCATATTATCATTGAATTTTTAATTATTGTGTGAGACTTTTTTTCATCTTGAATTCATAATATTCACAATGAAATACATTCCTATTACCATAAGAACTGACAGATAATATTTATTATAATACATGTTGCGATGTGATCATCATGTCGTGAATAAATAACTCAAAAATGATAATATTTTGAATTGAATTACATATGAATATTAAAAAAAATTATGATGAATATTTTTTACCCACTAAATTTTTAGCATTTCCATAAAAGTCATTGTACAGTTCTCCACAATCATATATTATTACATCTTAACTCTTCTAAAAACACAGTAACAAAAATATTAACCTAAAATTGAATGTGAGTAATATGATGACAATGTTATTATTAAGATATCCATAAGATAATATGAAATCAAATGTTATATCATGATTTCATAACTAATCAATCAATAATTTCTATTTCCCATCCAAATACCACAATGTAATGTTTTACTTAAAAATAAATTTAGGAACATTATGTGTTCATATAAAAATTTATTTGATGAGCTTTGATATGTTTATTTGGAAAAGGCATAAATATATGATATATTTTGATAAAATTAATTCAATACAACAATTATTTATTAAAATATATTTCAAATGGTTTTGGAATATTTTTTTCATTTGATAAATAATTGTATTTAACTACATTATGAGTACATGTTTAAAACATCTTATATGAGGGAATGATTCATTGGATGATTATTGTTTCATAATAAAATTTCCTCTAAATCTATTATTTTTGGATAGTATAGTTTAGTTAATGGAAATTTCTATATTGTGAATTTAATTATCATTGTTTTTTATTATACATTACTCTATTTATGTGATCACGGAATCATTGAGTAAATTTATCCAAGTGAATATGTGGGATGTGGATTATGACTTCCCTATGTTAGAAAATTATGCTTCAGTTCATTTAAAGTAATAGTTTTTTATCATTAAAAAAGAATTATTATTATGGTTTATTAATGAATTATATTAAATGATTTATAAAATAGTATATTATCTACATAAATATTTAGTTTAGGAATATTTATTTAAAAATATATTTTTATATAAATTTTTTCTTTATTATAGTGATTTTTTTGAGATATACATTATCTCTGAATCAATGAAAAATTTTTGTTTTAAAAAAACCAGAACATAGGGTATGAAAGTGGTAAATAAAAATGTCAATGAATACATACAATGATGAAGAAAAACATATCATAAGAATCCATCATATTATAATACAATTTTAATTTTACTCGATCTCCCATTACTAGCTAACATATCATCAACAAAATTCCATTTAATCCATTTTTTTCTAAACACAATGCACAATCTAATGATAATAAATTACAACATGATGTAATTAGGTAGATCTATATGGGTGATGTACCTTACCTGTTGGAATCTAACTTGATAAATGGTGACAAATTTCACTAAAGATGAGTTGATGTTGTAAATTATTCACATTAAAAGAAACTAAACATATATATTTTGAATACACCAGCAGATATGTCTAATATATAGTATGAATTGAATTAAATTTAATACATTCCCCTTTCATCCCAAACTAGTCTGCTAAATCTCATCTCCATAGGAATTCTAGAACAATAAAAATTTATCATCAGACTAGTACTGGGTTCCATCAATATAAACCATCACCATTTTTTATCCTTAAATTATCCCTATGTTATTGGGGATATCCAATAGATCATCATTGAAAATTTACCAATGAAACTAATCATTTAATGAGATCATTGAGGTTATTCATAATTAATTTCTCATGAACCTAGACATGTAAGTAAGGGAAGTGGATTCTGTCAATCACGTTGTCCCTTACTACACATAATACCAAGAACACGATTGTAAAAATCATGAAATACATATTTATTTTAGTGTGATTACATCAATAACCTAAAACAGGGAATTGATAAAATCCATGAGATACCCCCCACGTAAAAAAATTTCTAGGATCTATCCAATAGCTTCGGTGATGGTTCTATCACATTCTTCATTGATGAACAATTTCCTGGATAATTATGTACAAGGTGAGTCACAACATAGAAAAAGTGATTATATTTAAATAAAATTCTTTTTTACAATATCAGCTATCTGTAAAACCTCAATCCTCACCCGTGATCCCATTAAAGTTTTCTTCATAAAATTATATATATACAATATTCATCTCTCACATGAATTAGACTCATTGTTTGTTTGGAGCATAGATAAAATTTACATTCTACTAAAATATCTAAACGACCGCTCTGAATAAACACACATATCAAGATGATCAATGATGTCTATGTTCCTATAGTGAATGTAATTTTCTTCACTGAAAATTAGTATGATGAATTTGGGGTACATATTGGCCTCTCTAAAGAATATATATGGGATTAAAAACCCATCGATGAAAAAAAATTCCAAACCAATTATGATTTTAGTAGCTTATATCACATTGTCCCACCACTAAATGTACATTATCCTTTATGAAATCAATCTTCATGATCATAAAAACACATATGACATCATCCTCGTTATTTTTTATACCAAACATCCCAATTTTTTTTCTATACATGTTCTTCTTAAATATAACCCATAGTAATTTCCTATTGAATAAATACCATGACATCCTCACATGTTTGTAGTCCATTGAAACCTGATAGATTTCTTAATTTAATACCTTCATGATATAGTTTATTAAAAATATATTATGATAATCCAAATTCCATTTAATTCTCTTATTGGTAACATAATATATTACATCCTTATTTTTTCAAGTATATTGGTCTTTCCATTACACACCATCATGAATGAGTGGATTTGTAAGAGTATTGATGTTTGTACGTTATTTTCCAATGTCATCCTCCCCCAACATATATTAAAAGATTATTCCAATTGAATAGGCACCACATTTTACTATTAATTTAGAAATAAATCTAATTTATTATTTTAGTTACATGTGAACTGCAAAATTTTTGTTTTGTTACATTAAATAATTAATTTTTTTTACAACATATCAATTCTATATTTATCCTGTTAAAAGAAAATTTGTTCATATGAATTGATAAAGATAAGTTCATCATTTCACCATGATTTTTTTATAATGATTAAAAACTCATAAAAATGCTAGGGAAAAGGTTTGGGTTTTTTGAAATGTAATTTATTGCAATAGTGTTATCTAATGAATTAATATTTTCAACTATATATTTATCTTGCCTTATAATATTACATTTATTCATTAATTATTTTCTTCTCATATGATTTTTTCATTTATTGTATTTTATATAATGTTCCTGAATTATATGTGATGATAGTTTTTGGGATGTTTCCAGATCTCATGCACTATGATATGTTATATGAAATCTCTCATTAGATGTTGTATGTGATGTGTAATGGTTATTTTATTTTTGGGAATGGTAAATAATTTTATCAAATAAAATATTATTGGTGACACAATATGTGTGGTATATTTTGTTTTGTGATTTGGAGTTCCATATATTTTTATGTTACATTGGAATCAACACTCAAGACCTCTTTACTATGGTATATTTAATTATGCAATATGGAAAATGGAGAATAAGGTGTGAGTGAGATGATAATTATAAAATTGACTTAAATTTGAAATTTAGTTGGCTAAATTATATTTCATTTACAATGTTTTCTGATTATGGTGATGTATTTTTAATTTAATGAGGTGTACCATTATCCAAAATGGGGTTTTGGATCATTACTGCTTATAATGAGACATTATATCGGATGTGGAAGCTATAAAAACATGAAAATAATATTCTAACTTCTTAAATATTTTTAATAGTGTACTTCTATCATTTTATATATAGGATTTTTTATTATTATCATGATTTATGGCATGTATATTTGGATTATACGTTCTTGATGTAAATTTTATCAAATATTAAATTTATCATTTGGAAATTAAAGTTGGGAAAGTATCCTCATCCAATATATTTCTTTTTTCCATTAAAAAATATTGTGGTATGGTTTTATAAGATATAAAATTTATAAATTGTAATGTTTTTACATAATGATACCATTTCTCCCATTTAATTTTATGGAAAACAATTTTCACATCCAATTAAACCCTTTTTGAAGGATATTAGTATTTTATTTGGAAAAATAAAAAAAGTGATATTAGAACATGTAATCAAGGGGATATAGATAAATATTAATGATGTATTATTACTGATTCTCTATATATTATATAATACATGCATTTTGTCACTATAACTAACTCAACACTCCATTGTTGAAAAATATTTCGTGATGAATTTGAATGATAAGAGATTATGTGAGTGAATTGTTAACCCATGTCACCAAAGTCATCTAAAAGAATCAATTTTATATCATAGAAATACAATATGATTTATAATAAAATTATTAAAAAATTATGTGGCTAAATATATATCTTCTTCATTGAATTCTAGTATTGTGATAATTATGTGTTTGTAATATTTAAAATATTATTGAAATTTGACGTGAAAAACTAGATTATTAATTACATTTTTATATATTTTAATATTAATTTATCATATCAATATAGAATCATGATTAAAGTGTTGTGATAGAAAATAGACACACAATAATTTTTATTATTTTAATAACAGTAATTTTCATTATTGTGGTATCTTATATGTTGTATGGAATTGTCATTTTTAGCATTCCATGACTGAATTGAAATATTATGTCAAATGGAGAACCCAATTTTACATTGATATTCTTAACATGGTTAATAATGTATTTATTTACTCCATTATATGAAAATATATCATCTAATCTTTATAAATTTCTATAGTAGGAATTTTCTATAGAAACCATAGAGTACATTCATTGATCACATGTGATATAATTTGAGAATTGTTAGTTGGATAATGTGGATTTGAGGATTTGTTTCAATTGTAAAATCAATCAATCACATAATCTGATTGATCACACAAATTTACACTATGGAATATTGTATTAAACTAAATTTTTATAGTTCTAATTGGGATAAATTTTCATTTAATAAACACGGTAGTGGCAAGGATAGTGGTATATTTTTATCTAATATATAAATGATTTTGGATATGTACAACATTATTGATCTATTTTTTTCATGATCTATAATCTATGGTGTTATATATTACAAATAATTTCTTGTTTCATGTGTTATAATGGATAAAATACCAGTAGCATATGATGAATGTGATATTGGTACACATTTATGTAATTGTAATTTTGTTTTGAATATTTTAGTCATATAAATAATTTTATTGATTTGTAATATAATATGATTCATTTTAGGACATCAATATGATTCCCAATTAAGGATTTATCACATATATCAATCCAATATTATTCATAATCTATTGTGTGTTTTTAATAAATATTTAACACTATGAATATTCTTCTAATGTGTTTTAATAGGTTTGAGAATTGAAGAACATGATGAATAATTCTTGTGAAGTGGTTTTCATAGCTACAGAAACTAATTCATATGGAGATAAATTAAAAGGAGTATTATATGTGATAGTTATGAAAATAGTTTTTGACAAATAAGTAATCATAATAAATCATCATGAACTAAATTTTTAATGGTCACGAGGGTATAATCATCTTAAATTTTTTTATATCATTACATGTGTTGTAGGAGGGTATCAAGGTAAAATTTGTGTCTTTGAGTCCCTCAAATATTGTTGGTCTACATGAGATATCTCATAGACTATAAATACATTCCATTAATGTTACACTTGTTAAGAAATGTGTCCTACATATCATCAGAATAGCCTCATGACTGTTTAAAAAAAATAATTCATTATAGGTTTTTATGAATTGGGAAAAAATTATTCCCATGAATTGAATAAGGTATATTCAAGTAAACATAGAGTTTATGTTTCGGGTCAGAATTTTACATTTTAAAATCCAATTTTAGATAAACAATATAAGAATTCATAACATTTAATAAAATTTGATTTCTTTATGCCTTCCCAATTTAATATTAGTGGCTTACATACATGTAAATAATACAATTATATATATGATGAATGGTATATACATCGCATCAATGATAAAATCCATGAATTCTAATGATCATTAATTTCATTTTAATGTATCATTTATTTTGATAGTTTAATTAATGTAAGAATGAATAATATGTTGTCTATAATTATGGGGTCATAGTGTTTTAAAAATTAAAAAATTAACCCTTATATCAATTTCTTATTTCTTGGTTTTAAAAGATATGTGTATAATCCATGATACTGGATCATTAGAAATTTTCAATTTTATTACATCTTGTATATTTTTTGTGGACATTCATATATATTTAACTGATTTTGAGTCATTATTTTATGTTGGATGATCTCACATACTAATTTCCTATGATAATTTTTATCATATAAGTTATGAATTTTTTTGTTAATTAAAATTTATTTAATAATCATAAGAATTTTCTATCCATTTTTTATCAAATATGTATAACTGTATTCCGAAAATATATATTTAGGGTAATTCCACATCCATGTTTGTTCATATTTTTAATGTATAATATATAAGGTATATGAAATGGAGTGTATGTTTTATGATAATATGTGAGAGTCATATAATTATTATGAATGGGAAATACAACATTATTTAATGTGAATAAGTAGTGTAATAATACCGTGGAAAAAACAATTAGATTATAATCCATATATTTATTATACTTTATACATTTCAAAAATTTCATGATAAATTGGTATTCTTCTAATACCTCATTAAATTCATTAGCATAATATATGATTCATTTTTCATGAAACATTTATGTGGTACTTTTCATTTGATGAAATTTTTTTCTATAAAATTATATTGTTTAATATTTTTTTATCTTTTGAAAACTATTTTCAATGGATTTTAATTAAGGATTTGGGAAAATACTATCCTAGGATTTGATTGAAGTCATTTTTGGAAATCAAATTGTATATTCATATACCCTCCCCATATCACAAGACATAGTGTTTAACAAGATATATCTACTACCAAATCACATATGTTGAATGATCTAATTTTATTTTGTAATTAATCAGGGGATATGATATTATGGTTAAAATTATTGTATTATTTGGTGAATTATAGAAGGAAATAGGATAACCACTATTTATAGAAAAAATAGACATAATATTTTTTGGTCATTGTCATTATTTTTAACCTTTTTATTCCCCAAATACTCAATTATGTTTCCCATTTATTTAAAGTATATATATGATATATTTTTTGGTAAAATAAATGAACATTTTTTTCTTGAAATATAGTATTTTATTTTATATGGTTATAAATAACACGAAAAAGACTATATAAATATTCCCTCAACAGTTACCATAATTTAAATTTATTTAACAGTTATTAATGCTGTTTTAAAATTATGGATGATACTCATAATTTATGGATCATTTCTTATATCATTACAATTTTCTTCATATGTGAACAGATTGAAATTCATGCCCATTATCGATTTATTCAAGACCCCATGTTCAATGAAAGATAAATAATTCAAAAATATTAAATTTTACAATATTTCTAACAATAAATTAATGAATTGACTAATCAAATGTGAAAAACCTTGTTTCTAATTGTGTTTCCACAAGCATTAGTACTACCTTGGATTTTTTGGAGATCCACTATTAATACCACAGTACATATATAATATACCATAATTGAGTGAATTATCATTTTTTCAATGATGCCAAATGATATTAATTTTTAAAATTTACGAGGAGATACCATCATCATTTTTAATTAGTATAATAAATAGTAATTTTTCAATGTTGAAAACAATTATTGTTAATCAATCATTTTATGATTTTTAATATATAATCAAGTTGTTGACAATAATTTTTTGGACCCCAACCACTAGCTTAATTGCACATAATTCATAGCGATGATTTAATATAGAGTAAACCATAATTATTATACCCATCATAAAAAAAAATTATTTATTAGTTGTTTTTTGTATTAGATATGATAGTTATAATTATTGAAATATGGATAAAAGGAAAACAGTATTGAGGGATAACTAAGATATATATAACAATTAAAAATTATAGTATGAAGGTATCATAAAAATTTCATGTAACAAGGATTCATAATGTCTTGACCCCTCCCTCCAATGATACAACTACTGTGATGGAAATGAATAAAGAGAGATAATAACCCCCGAGTACCACCTATAGTAGGCCCCAAGTGGATAATAGAACCATTGGTGTAAACATATAATCGTATAAAAGGAAATACATTTTATAAGAAACAATATTGACAGAAAATTAGGTCCATCCCCAAAAACAATTCTTGATATGTACAACAGAAATCCCAAAAAATACATCCCACATACTTGTTAAAAAAAGAATGGGTACAAATACAATAGTCTATTATGAAAATACTCAAGAGTAAATCTATGTAGAGATATAGAAACTATCATGATTTGAACTTCTAAGCTCCATAAATGTCCAAATTATCATCTTTGAAACCTAAAAATTGTATTTTGTAATTACTGTTAGCATACTAGTATACATTGTAGGAAAACCTAAGACTCTCATGCACATGTGAAAGAGGCATACTAATGGACCCATGAGAAAACAATAGTAACCAATAGCACATAAGAATGTATATTAATCACCAAAAATAACCACGACACTCTCACCACATACCGTGTATCCGGAAATATATTATAAATCACATCTATAATATGGTACCACACCCCACTTTCCCACTGATTATCCACTATACAACCTAATAGTATATTCCCTACACTCCAACAACTTCAAATTATACCACATCACATCTTGTCTGCACACACCATGGCCTCACAATAGATCCTTCCCACACACTCCTGGTACTCACAACACATCATGCCCATAGAAACCTATCCCTCAAAAAACATCTTACCCGTACACATCTGGGACTCACAATAATTCCCACCCGCACACATCGGGGCCTCACATCACATAACATCACATCTAAAAGACACCTTGGAAATAACATCAAAAGTAATCTTGGATACACATGGTAATGAACATAAAAAATCATCCCAAAGACACATGGGAAACAAACCACTTTATCCAATGACACCTAGTATGTGACACCTCAACACATTCCTCTAAAATAAAGTTTATCCCTCACTACCTGGAAAAGGCTGCAGGTAATTGAGGGTTGTTATCCATCGATCCTAAAACTGGGATGTTGGGAAAGATTCCTCTACGTGGATATGTGTGTGTTCGGAACATAGGGCACTATGTGGATGGGAAGTGAATAGAAATCAAAATTTAATATATGTATATACATATATGATATCAAATACTCATTCCAAACCTATGTGCACTCAACTAACAACCAAAGCACAACACTGTCACCTTTGCTGCTACCTATGATTGCACATCACTACACATCATGTCATAAATCCCATTTCCCAATCGCTAGAAATTTATTAAACCATTTTAATTTAATTAACCAAACAACCCAATGACATTACAACCATTTTTAAACAAATATTTCTTTCATTCCATCAGCACCCGAGAAACCAATATAAATGACACACATCAAGAGAACCAAATACAGTAAATTCAGAATGTGAGGAACCATGATGAATTAAAGAATCCCAACATTAAAGGCACATCGTTCCATAAAATTCATGATTAGCACCCATTCATGATATAGAATATATCAATTTATATAGACAAGGTGATTTTTTCATCATGTTATTTATGGAAATGAACCCATACCAATCATTGTTTTCCATCTTCAATGCCATCCTTCCAAAACAACCATACTAACCTAAACTAACCCTAACCCCACAAACACATAAAACAACCTAAAATATCAAAACCAGTTCCATAAAACTACTCAATAATCATACAATTCACATAAAAAACCCACTATAAAACCACATTCCATATATGTCCCCTACAAATTCAATCCCAAAAACAATTTACAAGTTCACAAGAACATTTACCACATTAGAGTACTTTTATATAGGGAATTATATTTGAATCAAAAATATCGAGGCATCCAATTAAATATTCAAGTTATTGAGTTTAGAGGTGGTTTCATTAAAGGGATATACTGAACAAATATTAATAAAAAAAATAACCACAACTGATGTATCCCATGAACTCAAATCCACCAACTGCCAAAATGTTTAGTGGGGCATTGTGCCCAAAAGAAATTCACAATATCACAGTCAAAATCAACGGTGTAAAATTCATTGGAATAAACCCCCATTTTCAACTCTATTTAAATTAACCAATTATTTGTCTTTAATTATGATGGAATAACCATGATTCATGAATAAATAGAATACAAAATAATCTCACATGATTCACAACAGAGGGAAAATAATGGAAAAATTCTCCATGTTATATTTCCTATTACTACCCATGATAAGGTAATGATGATCACTTATGATCCCCAACCACACCCATACAACTACATATCAACCAATACCACACCCTGGATACATCAAAATGCATCCCAACACACCACCAAACCCATGAATTGCTACCATAGTAGATCCCTAAGATAATAAAGAAAAAACATATTAGAAAAGGAAGATAAGTCACAATGTATCGAACCAATATTTCCAACGATCAACCACAATGATCAAAATATCAATGAGGGAGAAAAAGTGTCACGACCAATCCCCAGGGCCTGTCCTGTGACTACCCCATACCCGCCTTCCATAGGCCAGGGGCCGACGACTAGCACCAAGGACGAAAATCCCTAAAACAGGGAAGGAATTGAATTTAAAATGTTTAAACACACAAAACAGAGTATGAGATGGAAGTAAATCAATAAGAAAAACTATATAAAAAGGAGTGATGAAAAGTATAAGGGGCTGGAAATACAAGTCCAACTATAAAGTACAAGTACAACAGAAAAACAAGTACTACTGAGGAAAAGTAAAACAGGTGTTTGAACGTCCTCCGAGGAATCCTACCTGAAGGTTAGGTAAAAATAGCCTCCATGGTGCTCCATGTCCGTTCACCTCCTCCGTGTACCATCATGCCATGTGGTCCACCTCTGGGTGTCATCCAGTACTACTACACTTGGCCTCAGTCAGCACTGTCCGTCATCTGCAACCATCTAAATGAGGTGCAGGTATAGACCGTGCATGGGTGAGTATAACAATACTCATTAGGGACCCTGAGACCCTTAAGGTCGGACAAAATCCAACAGGGATAATCCACAAAGTACGTAATCAATAGATGGCCCACTTAGCTATATGCCCATATATATACCTAAGTTATCAAATAATCCATCTCAATCATGATGTAAACACAAAAGTTACTGACTCAGCTCAAAATAGGATTTTATTATAGGAGTAGAATCAAGTAACATCTCCAGTCACATTGTCGAAGCCTCAGATGATGGCATAATTCTTCTCTATCAAGTATAGTGGGCCAAACACGTCATACAGAGGCGCTTCCCACTATCCTTGGACTATTGAGGTACTCCTCCTATCAGGTATTGTGGGTCTGTCGCGTCACACAGAGGCTCTCCCCACCATGGGACTATTGCATCACATAGAGGCACTCCCCCTCTTAGCCTACTGATGTACTCCACCTGTCGAGTATCATGGGTCTGCCATGCTCACACAAAGATTCCCCCCACCGTGGGTCTGCCGTGACACCAAGGCGCTCCCCACATGGCTAGTCTAATCAGTCTGAGTCGAATCTGTCAGTAGTCATCTGGTCTCAGCCAGCTACTAGGTCTCAGCACTATGCTCGCTCATCTCTGGGATGATCTGCTTCAAAAACTCCTGGTCGATACTCCAACTATCACGAATTCCCATGTAGAAGTATCTCAAAGGTCTGCCTCGTCAAAGGGGTCTCAACGTAATGGACAACGCGTCAATCAGATGCCCGGTCTGTGAGTTATTAGATTTTTAGTCCCCAGGGCCCGGTTGGATTCGTGTACGATCCAACCTGATTGTATCATAATTTTATACCCAACTCCAATGGGGTATACTCAAGGGATCATCATGCTCAATGATTACCAGCATCACTGATGGTTCGTCAAACGGACGCTCGATGCCAAAGATACGGCCAAAGGAAGTAACAGGGTCGGCAATGGGCCTGGGACCGGTCCAAACCTATCAGACCGACTCGGGCCAACCCTGACTAGGCCCACTCCATCATCCTTCTAGGTTCAGCATGATCAACTAATCCTATCCCAGCAGACTACAGAGGCGGTTCAGCCCGGAGTCCAGGGCCGGTTCGGCCAACACCACGTGGGGCACGACTTGGGTGGCTCGGCCAAAAAAGTCGAGGCGGTTTGGCCAACGATGCCACAAAGGATGATCCAGGCCGTCTCAGGTGGCTGGTGCGACTCATTTAGTTCGGTCAAGACCCGAGGTGTGGGTAGGATGGCGGGGCGTGCGAGCAGTACGTGGGCGGCCGGCAGGGCATGCGGGCGGTGCCCGTGCAGGCCACAGAACGTTGGGCATGGCGCGGTTAGGCCGGTGGGGCGTGCATGAAGCGCATGGGTAGGCCACGGGGCATAGGGAGCGGAATAGTTATGCCAGTAGAGCACAGGAAACATGATGGTAGTTCGTGCGGGTGCGGGCATGGAATAGGCAAGCCGACAGGGCATGCGGGCAAGCCGCGCGGCGTGCGTGCTGCGCGCTGGTATGCCGGCGGGGTGCGTGCAGCACGCGGGCTTGGCCGGAGGGGTTTCGAGATGTTGTGGGGGTGGCATGGTTCACAAAGGCCATGAGTATCGTGGCATTTTTCATTGCTGTCTCCGTCCCCTCATTATTGTTATGTCTCCTTGCCGAAGAACGCCACAAGAAGGAAATACGATGGAGGATGTAGGGCCATGTTAGGATGGACCACACCCTCCAGGTTTAGGGAGGTATCAATTGGCTCAACACGATAAGAAGTTGATCATTAACACGCCCTCAACAAACCCTCTCTATCTGATGAAGAAGATAAGAAAATGTATAAAATCATCAAATACTAAACCCCATACCTTTTGATTTTCGATCATCGTTCATTAGCGGTGTCGCAGAAAGGGAACAAAAGAGTTTTTTGTTCGTCGTGTTTGTCATTCACTCCCAATCCCAGGCTACGTTCACTATAGAAGACACTCCACGTCGGTAGTATCTGAGGGTGGAAGTCGAAGAAGGTTATTTTCAGCGTTCTCCATTGGAAGAACATTTCTCACAAGCTTCTCTCTTCCCAAGCTCAACCAATGGGGAAAATTCCAACCAATGATTTAATTCCAACAAAAATAATTGTTTGCCTATTATTTTAGAACATTTGATTTAAAATTAAAAAGAGAGATTTAATTAATTTGCTCTGCTCCCCTAATTAATTCTTAACAGGTGGCACAAATTAAAGTAAAGGGGAGTTGGCTTCATTAAGGTAGATATGGTCATTGGGATTCACCCCATATAATGGGGGAGTTGAAGAGGTTTTACCCACCTCTATTAATAGGGGGTTAATCCTTGTGTGGTCTACACATTATAACCTCTCACGGGAGGCAATTCATGGGTGGGCCGCACCACCATAACCTCCCAAGGGAGGTTAAGGTGTAGTGTTCCCACCTCTAACTCCCATGAGGAGGTTCTAACCATCCAACCTCCACATGGCAGTTAAAAATAAAATAACGTGAGCTAAATTTATTTTATCACGTCACACGAAAACCCAAAAAACTAAATCTAATCCTCGAATCACTACCATCGAAGTGAAAGTCTTCTTAATAGAATACCAACACTGCGAGTACAATTTCACTCTTAGATTTCAATTCCTAGAACCAGTTCAAAAGTTATAAAAACTCGTTAGTATGTTTACAGAATATACCAGAACAAAACATCAAAAATTGATTCCTGGCACACCGGGCCTCGGAATCATGTGACGTAAACATTCACAGACTCATAAAAGTCCCATGTATTAAAAAACTTCTAAGGGATTTCTAGGTCTTTACATTCTCTCTACCATAGGGGTTTATGAACTCCTAAGCTATAGCTAGAACTAAGGGAACAAATGGGGGTACTGAGCATGCATCTGATCCTCCCACTCCCACGTGGTCTCCCGAAAGTTGTCGGGCTACCAGTGAATGTGCACCATAGGTATCGACCATCCATGTAGGACTTGATCTTATCGATCCTCAATCTCCACTGGAACCTCCGTAAAAGTCACCCGCTCAATTATTTCTAGCTCCCCATGGTCGATGATGTGAGTAGGGTCGTGCACGTATCTACTTATTTGAGATACGTGGAATACGTCTTGAACCCGGTGAAACTGAGGTGCAAGAGCTAAGCAGTATACCACCTCACCTACTATGTTGAGGACCTGGAAAGGTCTGATGAATCTCAGAGATAACTTTCCGCCTCGGCCAAATCTCCGTAGACCTCGTCGAGGTGAGACCCATAGAAAGACATGGTCGCCATCCTTGAACTCTAGAGGTCTCCCTCTCCTATCAGCATATGACTTATGCCTTCTCTGTGTAGTCTACATCCACTCCTGGATGATCATAACCTTCTATTTGGTAGCATGTACCATTTGTGGTCCAACTAGTGCTGACTTCAATGGGTATGTTGAGCAAAGTGGAAATCTGCATGGTCGACCATTCAAGGCCTCAAAAGGTGTCATCTTGATGGTGGAGTGATAGATATTGTTGCAGGAAAAATCCACCAATGGTAAGAGATCCTCCCAGCTATGATCGAAGTTTAGGAAACAAGCATGTAGCATGTCCTCAAGGGTCTAAATGGTTCGCTCAGACTGACCGTCTGTCTAAGGATGGAAGGCGGTGCTCAAGAAAAGATATGTCCCGAAAGCCTCCTGCAACCCCTTCCATACCAGGGAAGTAAATCGTGCATCATGATCGTAGAAAATAGAATAAGCCACTCCATGTAGACGCATAATATCTCACACATATAGGCATCCCATGCTCGCTACTGAACCATACTCTCTGATCGGTAGGAAGTGGGCCAACTTGGTGAGTCAGTCGACGATCACCCAAATCGAGTCATGACCCCTAGATGTACGTGGAAGACCTGTAACGAAGTCCACAAATATCCCATCCCACTTCCACTCTGGGACCTCCAAAGGTTTTACCAAGACTACTAGTACCTGGTGCTCTGCCTTCATTTGCTGATAAGTGAGGCATCGAGAGACAAACTCTGATACCGCCTTCTCCATACATGGCCACCATTGTTGTCATTAATGGTCTTTGTACATCTTCTCCACACCTGGATGTACCAATAAATGGGATGTGTGGAACTCCCTCAATACTTCTTCTTGAAGTCAAACTGGCACCAAAGTACATCCTCTAAAGAGGATGACATGCTCCCCACCTTCATATAATCCATAAGGTGCATGACCTATGGATATCTAAGCACATTGTGTCTCACAATCATCATCCCCATGTTGTGCCTCCCTAACTCACTGATGAATTGGATGAGGGACTTTAAGATACAAAAGAAATCCTACTCCATTTCTACCCACAAAGGATATTTGAAAAGAATCCAGCTGCTTTGTCACCTCTCCTAGCAGTTGTATACCCTATCTCCTGCTGAGCGCATCTGGAACAACGTTCCCCTTCCCAGGGGTACAGATTATCTCAATGTTATCGTCCTGGAGGAACTGAAGCCAACATCGTTGTCTTAGGTCCATGTCCTTTTGAGAGAAGATATATCTAAGACTCTTGTGATCAGAGTACATGATAAAAAGTTTTCCAGTCATATATTGTCGTCACACCATCAAGGTGAAGACCATGGCTGCTAACTCCAGGTCATGGGTAGCATAGTTTTGATCATGTGCTATCAGCTTTCGAGAACCATATGAAATCACTTCTCGCTCCTGCATCAGGACACACCCGAGTTCAGTCCCTGATGTGTCACAGTAAACTATGAACCCTACACCATCCTCTGGAAGTCTCATGATGGGGGCACTAGTCAGCCTATGCATCAACCCCTAGAATCTCTACTGGAATCTCTCCGATCAAACAAAGGGTTTCCCCTTCATTCTCAAGGCTGATAGTGTTGCTGCAACTCTAGAGAAGTCTGGTACAAACCTCTGGTAGTAACCAGCCAAACCCAAGAAACTCGATACCTCCATCACACTCATGAGAGGCTCCTAACAAAGAACTGCCTCAATATTCGCTGGTTCCACTGCAACTCCAGCATCCACAATGATGTTCCCCATAAAGTGAACCTCTCGGATCCAAAACTGGAACTTCGATAGCCTACCATGAAGCAGGTGCTCTGGGAGTGTGTCCAGTACTACCCAAAAATGGTAGGCATGCTCCAACTCAGTAGTCAAGTAGATCTTAATGTCGTAGATGAAGACTACTACAAATAAATTGAGGTACGACTAGAAGATCCTATTAATGAGTTCCATGAACATTTCTGGAGAGTTGGTTACACCGAAATCCATAACCACGAACTCCTAGTGGTCGTACCAACATCTAAAGGCCATCTATTGTACATCCTCATCTTGAACCCTAAGCTGGTGATAGCCTGATCTATGTTCTATCTTCTAAAACCACCGTCCTCCCTTCAGCTGATCAAAGAGGCCCTCAATCCTCATGACTGGGTACTTGTTCATCACGGTTACCCAGTTCAGGAGATGATAGTCGACAGAAATCCTCATTCTACCATCCACTTACTTGGCGAACAGAATCGGGGCTACGTAGGGAGAAACATTAGTCAGGATGAATCCCTTCCCCTGAAAGTACTCCAACTGTACCCGAATTTCAGGAAGCTCAGTGGAAGCCATCCAATATTCTGGTGTAAATATCGGTGCCGTCACGGGGTACAGATCAATGTAAAAGTACAACTCTCTGCAAGGAGGTAGTCATGGAACATCGTCAGGGTAAACATCGGTGTACTGGTCCACCACTATATGATAGCTTGGACTCTCCACATCTACTGTTTTGAGGGTATGGATGGCCCATTGATGAGTGATCGGCTGCACCCTCCTTCGAGAAAGTCTGTCCTGCGCTACAAGGGATCCCTTCTCGCCGGTGAAGGTGAACCTAGTCCCATCTGTGTGAACACACCACACATTGTGCCTAATATAGTCGATCTAAGCATTGACTGTAGATAACTAGTCTATACCTATGATGACATTGTAAGGCCTCGACACTGCTATGAGGAGATCCCAACCAAATCTATTACCTCCTAGAGAAAGCTCAGACTCCCAGCATGAGTGCGTAATCATCGAGTCTGCTCTCGTAAGAGTCTCTAGCCTTAAGGATCGAGCCAACGGCTCCGTTGGAATCTCTGAGTTCTGAATGAGGGAAGTGTAAATGAAACATTGACTGACACTTGTGTCTATATGAACTGCAGCTATGGTGGAGTAGAAACAGATCGTACCTCGAATCATCTCTGGAGCCCCATGATCATAAACCTCAGCTTCCTGAAGCTGAGCTATCCCCTTTCCACCTACTCCCTACGGTCAGGGTGGACCTCCTAGCAGTGGTGGCGGTAACACCTTGAATCATCGACCACTGACTGCTGCACGAACTTCTCCTCTTTAACGTCTTCCTACTCTCGGTGGACTGCCTCGATCGAATATCTCTCTCTGCCTGGGCGGTCATTCGACTATCTGTTGATCATTCAAATGGTGGGTCGGAGAGTCATGAGACATGTGACCATGACCTCCGCATGAGTAACACCGTCCGCTCCTGGAATATTTGGCTATGTCTCTACTATGGGTTCCCTACAGAACAGATCCTGAGTCGTGTGGTCTTCCACCTGTAGGTCTTGTCCTCTTGGACCTCTCCAACAACTGTCTACTTCCGGCTGTAGAAGACTCCACTTTATGTTGACTAGTGGTGGGTATCTCTACTGGAGACTTCTCATCAAGGAATATCTCCACTAAGAAGGCACTCTCCAACACTCATACCCACGTTGGGATGATGAGGGAGATCATAGAATCCCTGATCTCTTGCCTGATTCCCTTTTCAACGGTCTGGGACCTAAAAAATGGGTCCCATATCATATTAATGGAGTAGCACGAGAGGTATATGAACCTTGATGAGTATTGACCTATAGTCTTACTGCCCTACTAAAGATGAAGTAGCTCTTATATATGCACTGTGCCGAGAGTGGGTGGGATAAACTCCACTCAAAACATGCTCTCGAAGTCTGCCCAGAGTAGTGTCACCTCATCATGCACCTGGAGAATCAGTATCCACCATCTTCCTACTTCTTCCTATAGAAGGCTGACAGAAAGGATCACCATGAGGTCTTCTAGTGTCCATATAAGTTAGAAAACTCTCACCTCAGCCTCCATCCACTCCTTAGTCGTCATCAGGTCTGTCACTCCCCCGAACATGGGTGTCCTCTGGTGTTGGAACTCATGCAACTGGCTCAAGCAGTGTACATCATCTCCTGCTGGGCTAGTGTAATCGGTGGCCCAACAAGTAGTGGTACCACTGGTGCCTCTACTAGAAGAGGGACCTGCACAGAGGCCTCATTACTCAGTGGGATATCTACGCATACAACTCTCTGGGCTCTAGATGTTCATCCACAGGGAGGAATCATTAATGAAACAAATGTGACACGGTCAAAAGATTATACCAAGTGAGCTAACCTCGTTGAGCTGACTTAAAGAAATAATTTTGAAAACACATTCTAAATCAGTGTTTTCATGCACTGAGATAGAAATGAGATGTCAGGGTCATGGTGTATGGATACATCAGCTGCCGCAACAGAACTCGATTCTATGAACTGAAACCACACTCGGTACCCTTAACACTATTTCTTTACAGAAAAGAATGATCAGAGTCTTATGTTATGCAATAGGACCATCTCCTTTGATACCAACTTGTCGTGACCCGTCCCCTGGATCCCATGCTGTTACTACCCCAGGCCTGCCTTCCATAGGCCAGGGGCGGGCGACTAACACCAAAGTTGAAAATCCCTAAAACTGGGAAGAAATTGTCTTTATAAAGAGTAAACACGCACAACAGAGTACAAGTTGGAAGTAAAACAATGAGAAAAAATATATACAATGGAGTGATGAAAAGTAAAAGGGGCCAGAAATACAAGCCCAACAGTAAAGCACAAGTACAACTCAAAACAAGTACAACTGAAGAAAAGAAAAAAAAATGTGGGAATGTCCTCTGGGGAATCCTACATAAAGGTTAGTTACAGATAGCCTCTATGGTACTCCACATCCATCCTTCTCCTCTGTGATCTGTCACATCGTGTGGTCCACCATTGGGGGTCATCCAATACTGCAACCCTCGACATCAGGAAATGTTGTCTGTCGTCTGCAACTAGCACAACGAGATGCAGGCATAGCCGGTGCTGGGGGAGTATAACGATACTCAATAGGGACCCTGAGACCCTCAAGGTCTCACAAAATCCAACAAGGATAAACCAAAATTTTTGTAATCAACAGATGACCCCACATTAGTATATTCCCATACATATACCTTAGTTATCAAGTAATTCATCTCAATAATAAGGTAAACAAAAAATTTACTGACTCCGCTAAAAACATGATTTTATTATAGGATTAGTATCATGTAACATCCCCAATCACACTGGCGGAACCTCGGCTGATGGAGTACTCCTCCTCTATCAAGTACAGTGGGCCTTTCATGTCACACAGAGGCACTTTCCACTATCCTTGGACTACTGAGGTACTCCTCCGGTCAAGTACCGTGGGTCTACAGTGTCACACAGATGTGCTCCCCACCATGGGTATGCTGTGTCACATAGAGGCAATCCCCCTCGTAGCCTGCTGAGGTACTCCACATGATGAGTACGGTGGGTCTGTCACGCTCACACTGAGGCGCTCCCCACCGTGGGTCTTCCGCGACACCAAGGTGCTCCTAACTGGGCATGTCGAATCACTCCAAGTCGAATCGGTCAGAATTCGTCTGGTCTGGACTAGATACTAGGTCTTCACAATATGCATTCTCATCTCTAGGAGGATCCTCTCCATGATCAACAGGTCGATTCTACAACTGTCACGAAATCCCATGTTGAAGTATCTCAAAGATCCACCACATCATAGAGGTCTCAACAAAACTGACATCGCGTCAATCAGACGCCTGGTCTGTGAGTTATTATCTTTTTAGTCCCGAGGGCCCAATTTGATTCTTGTACGATCCAACCTGACCGTATCTCAACATTACCCCAAACACCAATGGGGTATACTCAATGGACCTCCATTCTCCATGATTACCAGCATCACTGACGGTTCGTCAAAGGGACGTCCACTGCCAATGATATGGAAAAAAGAAGTAATAGGGTCGGTAATGGGCCTAGGCCCGGTCCGACATGGTCGAACCAACTCAGCCCAACATAGACTGGGCCAACATGGTCAGACCTGCTGGGTCTGTCCTGACTAGTTGGACGGGTCAGCCCGTTAGGATTGGCTCAGTCCGCTGGGCCCAGCCCAGAAGACTACGGGGGCGGTTCGGCCCGAAGGCTGTCTCATAGGCGGCTCAGCCCAAAGGTCAAGGTTCAGTTTGGCCAATTCCACTTGGGGCACGTCTCTGGCGGCTCAGCCTGGAAATCCAAACTGGTTCAGCCAGCGATGTCGCGAAGGACGCCCCGGGCCGGCATGGGTGGCCGACGCGACACGGCTGGTTAGAATGGGAGCTAGGGTGTGGGCAGGATGGTAGGGGCCATGCGAGATGCTGGCACCGCACGAGCGGGCCAACGGGGCATGTGGGCAGTGCCCGGGCAGGTCGTGGGCTTCTGGTCAGTGCACGATTAGGTCAACGGGGTGCAAGGGAAGTGTGCAGACAGGCCGCAGGGTGCCGGGCGGGGCGCGGTTAGGCTGGCAGGGCACAGGCAGGCCTTACGGGGTGCTGTCATGGCACGGGCAGGCCGGTGGGGCTCGTGGGTAGCGCGCGGGTAGGCTGGCGGGGTGCGGGCAGCACACGGGCTCAGCCGAAGGTGGTGCGGGATGCCACATGGGCGGCATGATCTACAAAGGCTAGCAGTATTGTGACCTTTTTCATTGTCGTCTTCATCACCTCGTCGTTGTTACATCACCGAGCCGATGAAATCCTCTAAAAGGAAAAATGACGGAAGATGTCGGGCCATGTTAGGTTGGCCCGCACCCTCCATGTTTAGGGAGGTATCAATTGTCTCAACAAGATAAGCACTTGATCATTAACACGTCTGCATCAAACCCTTTTTATCTGATGAAGAAGATAAGAGAAGTTATAACATCATTAAGTAATAAACACCCTATATTTTGGTTGTCGGTGGTTGTTCGTTGATGGTGTCGCGGAAAGGGAACAAAGGAGTTCGTCATTTGTCATGCCTGTCACGTACCCCAAATCCTGGGCTACGTCGGCTATGGAAGACACTCCATGTCGGTAGGATCCAAGGGAGGAAGTTGAAGAAGGTTGTTTTCAGAATTCTTTGTTGGAAGAACTTTTATCTCAAGCTCCTCTCTTCCCATGCTCCACTAAAAGAGAAAATTCCATCCAATGAGTTATGTCCAAAAAAATTAATAGTTTGTCTATTAATTTAGAACGTTGGATTTGAAATTCAAAAGGCAGAATTAATTAATTAACTCAGCTCCCCTAATTAATGCTTATGAGGTGGAAAAAATTAAATTAAAGGGGAGTCGACTCCATTAATGTGGAGAAGGTTAAGGGGTTTCTCCCCATTTAATGGGGAGATGAGGAGGTTTTACCCTCCTCTATTAATAGGGGGTTAATCCTCACATGGTCCCCACATCATAACCTCTCATGGGAGGTGATGCTCAGGTGTGCCCCACCACCATAACCTCCCAAGGGAGGTTAAGGTGTGGTGGTCCCACCTCTAACTCCCATGAGGAGGTTTCAACTACCCATCCTCCACATGGTGGTTAAAAATAAAATAAAGTGAGCTTACATTATTTTATTACTTCTCACAAAATCCCAAAAGCTAACTTTTATCCTCAAATAACTGTCATTGAAGTGAAAGTATTCTTATGAGAATACTGGTGCTACAAGTTCAACGGTGCTCTCAGATTTAATTTCCATGCACCGTTTCAAAATTTAAAAAAACCGACTCATACCATTACTGAATGTACCCAAAAAAACCTCAAAAATTGATTCCATGCACACCGGGCCTCGGAATCAAGCACAATAAACATTCGAAGACTCATAAAATTATCAGGTATTAAAAAAAATGCCCACGAGATTTTTGGGTCTTTACAAAAAGGACTCAAAAACCATTTTATGGAACCTATCTTATTACATGATGTGTAATCCCCAATCACGTCGTTTAATACTCATGGTTTTTTTCACCATAAAATGCATCTTCTCTTCATTTTACTTCATTTTTCTAACCCATAAATATGAATCGTCATGAAACTCATCTTTTTTCTATGTAAAATTTATGAATGACATGATGACTCCATGACATTCTGAAAAATATCCATTCATATCATGTAATCTATTTAAACGATTTTTAATCCCCATTGTTCTAAATTTTTTCATCCAAACATCTCCAATCTCACTCCGATCCTCCTCTAAAAACATCCAATGACCGAAACCAACAATGTAATTGACCGAGAATCCATGTAATATTACATTAATTCCTCTCAAATGATCCCCAACCTTGATAATCAAAAAAATCCGTGAGGAATAATGATGTCCAATAAACTGCCCCGTAAGATACATCTCATGAATCTCATCATACCTAAAACACTACAACCATTGAGACACACCAAACCAAACAACCACAACCACACTGAACAACCATCTCATCATCCACACATTCCAATGCAATAACCACTACAACATCCAAACCACACTGTCCTGAACACATGAATTGGGGAATTCCTTCATCCATGTCATTAAACAATCCTATATATGTAGAATTGAATCACCTGTAATAGTTTAATCTCATCGAAATAAATGCATCTTTATTAGGAACTTGTTCACTCCTGAGCACATGTTAAGACTACATAAAAATGAACACCACACACAATCTTAATTCAAGAGAAACTTGTTCATATCATAAAACCACACGGATTAAACAACAAATTTCAAATACAAAAAAATACAAAACTACTATGGAAACATGGTACCCATATGTGTTTCTCTCTCCCATGTAATCTCCTCTGAACCACCATACCTCCACAACACATGAACGCGTGGAAGGGTCCATCATTGTAGCACCTCCTCTTTATGATCCTAGAACTCTACTGGAATCTACATGAATTTCACATCATCCAGGATATCAAATTATCAACAGTGAAGGAAAAGAGAGTCATCGTGAATACACCTATGAAGGTAAGAGATGTGGATGATGTTGTGGATCCTTTTCAACTATGGTGGAAATGAAAAACGATATGCCACCTCACCAAATCATCCCAACACCTCAAAGGATCTAAATAACCTAGGATAATGCATATTTCAACTTTCAATTTTCTTTTTTCGTCATCTAGGGGAAACCCTTAAGAAAAGGAGGTCCCCCACCTCAAAATATGATGTCCTCCATCTGAGATCGACATACGACTTCTTTCATTATTGTATTGCATTAATTATCTAAAAAAATATTGAAACATTTCTGTCATAAAATACAAAAAATATTGGCAAGAAAACGAATGTATCCCCTAACCTCTATCTTGAACAACAGTGAACAACACAGCCTTCTAAAGAAATCATCAAATAGAGCCATGCAATGGAAATGGTGGTAGATGTTATTATAAGAAATATCCACCAATGGTAGGTGTCGTACCCTAGATCGAAAAAAGGCCAAAGACACTTCGAAAACGTATCCTCCAATGTTTTTATAGTCCTCTATATCTGTCCATCTCTCTAGGGTGGAATGTAGTGATGATGTGTAACATGGATTCAAAACCATGCTGTTATCCCCTATATACTCTTGAGGTAAACCGAACATCCAAATAATTTATTATTGAACTTAGAACTCCATGAAACTCTATCACCTCATACATATACCTCTTAGCCACATCATCCACTATGCTGGATTACATGACCTTTAAGAAGTGTAATGATTTCTTCAAAAAATCCACTATCACTGAGATATCATCATATCCATATTATTCTCTAGGTAACTATATGAAGAAATACCCCGATATTTTATCTCACTTCCAATATAGAAAATCCAAGGGCTACAACAAAAAACCCTGAACACGATGCTCATTTTTTTACCTATTGTAAATCCAATAAAATTTTTATAAACTACAGAACTACCCATTTCATACTATAGCACCAAAATAATGCTTTTAGTCCACTATATATCTTGGTAACTCATGGATGCACCATTATTGGTGATAGGTTAAATTCATGAACGACTCCCTTGTTCACTATAGTCAGAAGAATATACATTATTCAAAAAAACATATAGTTCTTGAACATCCTCCGACCACCCCGATGGAGCTTCACCATGGCCAACACAATGGGGTCACACCTCTACCTCTAAGTCTCCCCACTGAGACTCCTACACCTACTACAATAGAGAAGACACCAACCTCATATAAAATTAATATACATTACCATCATGAACTCTTTCCTCTATGTGAGAGGCCTCTAACATCCCCATTACCTTACAAGTATCCACATATTCCCAAAAAACCTTCTTCGATAAAATTGGGTTTGAAGCATTAGAAATGACAATTCCCTTTCTTGTGGTGTTGGAAATCTCAAAATCATAGTCCTAAGAAACACTATCAACCTCCACTGTCATAGATTCATCTTATTATGGTAATAGACACACCTAATACTCTTTTGATCTTTGTATTCCATAAAGTGATATATAATGAGGTAATTCCACCATAATTTCATCACAGAAATCACTATTATCAAATCTAGATCATGGGTGGAATAGATAAACATAGGAAGATATAACCTCATAGACCGATAAAATAACACCTCCCACTACTGAATTAGCATGCATTCAAAACCTACATGGGATGTGTCACAAAACACCTCGAACATCACCCCTTGATAAGGTAACAATTGAATTTTAGAACTAACCAAATTGCTATTATGATAGCTGAACATTACTTTAAAATGATCTCTCTATAGAAATGTATTATCCTTTATTGTCAATGACGTGAATGGGGCTAAAACTAAATAAATATCAGGTACAAACCTAATATAATAGCCTACGAGGTTAGGAAAAATACAAGCCTCTTCTATGTTATTGGGAGATACATAAGAAAAAATTACTTCAAACATTGGCAAGTCTACCACCACACCCTTATAAGACACCACAAGAAAAAGTATGTGAACTTATAATGTTCAGAACAATTCGAAGATATAGTGGTGCCAAATAACAAGCATGATTATTTTGAGATTCCCGGTGTGATCCTACACTAATTTCGAGTAGATTAATATATCATCGATAAATAAGATGATGAACTGATATAGAAAATCCAATAACATTGAGTACACTAACCCCATGAACATTATTGGAGATTTTATAACACTATATAACATGACTAGAAACTTGATGCTCTATACCTACATCTAAAAGTAGTCATTAGGCTATTTCCCCCTACACAGTTAATATGTCATATCCATAATGAAGATTGATTGTATAAAACTAATCACCCTTCTCATAATGATTAAAGGATAGTCTATCTTATAGATAGTGGTAAAGGTTCTTGTATGTCACAGATTGAGCCTATGGTTGTCTATAAACAACCTCAAATCAACTTTTTCCTTTTTGAAAAAGAACACTAGAGAACCCCATAGAGACAAAATGGGCAAAATAAATCCTTTCTACATGATATCATGAACCCGAATCCTTAAATTTCGTAATATAGAAGGTGACATTCATTAATGATCCATAAAAATCTGACACGAATCATGCTGCACAACAGTCACAAACACAACATCACATTGAGGGGGTATATTGACAACCTACATGGGAAAAACATCCAAGAACTTACAAAAGACCCTGGGAACATCTATAATTTCAGATTCCACTGGTTCCATAGACAACGTATCTAATAAGAAGATAAGTGTTTCCAAATGCTAACATCCCACCTGATAACTCTACTCGCCAACAAAAACTACATAATGACCATTCACATTTGAAACTTTGACACTCCTCTATAAGTAGTCGATAAAATATAATATGGATTACATCCAATTGATGGGAAGGATGAAAATTTATGGACACATCTGTAGTAAGAAGATGTCTCTATGGGACTTATGTGGTCCCATCATCTGTCTACATCACCGAAACACATCAAACAAGTGGTTCTCGCCTCTGATTGGTGTACTCAACACTAGGGGAATGGGAAGCCTCTCAATGTTAAGTCCCAAAGCATGGTTTAAAGTTGGTGAAAAAATTGAGTTTGAATCTCATGAATCAAACAAATAAAAATAAAGGGTAATAAAATAACTAATCACACCTGTGATTATATCATGACCCTTAGGAACTGCTGCGTCTACTATGTGCAACTTACCACTAAAAAGTTTTCAACCACTCTACTGAAGACCACATCTATGACCCCTCCTATATAAAGGTCCCTAAGATTGAAGAATATCCTAATGCTTACCTCTATCTTCTATATCTCCCCATAGTGGTGGATGAGGCTTCTTCAAAAATTGTTTCACCGACAACTGGTTTTGAGGAAGACGTTAAACCTCTACACCTCCAATAAAATAATCCCTTGTAGCCCCTATGAATCAGTTTTGAATATGGATGTGAACATCATAAAAGTAACACATCAGACCCAATCCCATTTTAAAGGCATGGAAACCTCTTGCACCAGATGGCTAGAAATGATGCTACTGATGTCGTCTCCTCACTGGTTGAAACCATGATGGCCTTGGATCCCGGGACATTACATTGACAACAGTTCTTCTTGACGAACATTAATGATTTCCCTATGTGGTAAACATACCCTTGATTGTATCCACTTTCTCACACATTTCATTTTTTGAACATTGAAATAATTTTGCAAGGTAACATGAGAAACTACATAATAGATAAAATGAAAAATTCTATCCTCAAGGCGTCTTATATGAGACTCATCATCTAGAAGGAGATCTATATAAAAATGAGGGATATCCTTGAACATGATCCCATGACCTTGAATAAACAAACCCCATAATGAAGGGATATTACCTCATGTCTCTTCCCAACCATCATGGTCGATGAAAGGAACTCATAACAGAAAACCTTCCTGATTTTGACTAATAAAAAGTATACTAATTTTTGTTCCCCCATATTTAGTTTCCAACAACGAAATGTCTTATCCCACATCTAAAAAACATACAAAGGGATTGAGTACTCCAGCAAGGCTTAGATAAAACTAAAGGTTATCTTAAGAGAATTGGTCTAGCTTTATATATCTATGTTTGAAACACAACCCTCATACATTCTTATTGAGTACTGCTAGAAATCACAAAAAATTCTATCCCACTGATCATCATCCTCTGCTAGATCAACACTATAGATATTAACCAGATCAACCTGTTGATCCTTCACTATATTTTCCCCACATAAATGAGGATGCAGAGCCATATCTTAAAGAAAAACAACAATTTCCTAATCCCGTGTTTTTTGGAATATTATGAAAATTTATTTTAATTCATTTCTTTCATTTTATCCATTTTACCCATCCAGAAATAACCAAATTCAAAAAAGAACAAAATTTTTATTTATACATGAAAACTTCCCTGGTCCCAACCCTACAAATAGCACATTATACATATAATTTTAATAAGATTAGAGTCTGTGATCTAGGTCATGGGGTCCATAAAATCTTATGTTCTTACCAGTCTCCCATACCTATGGCATGCACCATGTTCAACTAGAACTTTTTCTAAACCATCCAATGAAATTAACACTGTTGCTAACTCCAAACTCCATCTGATCTCTCAACCATCAACTATGATACCATTTTTCCTAAAAAACACCCACAAAAAACACCCCTCATGAGATGGAAATGAAGAAATGGAGATAAGGAACCCCAAAGTCCAACCTCATGAAGGCCTCCACTCGGTGACTAGAACCAAGGGTGTAAGAATATCACAACACAGAAGGAACTACTCTTAATAAGAAATATCACCAAGATATAAGATGGTCTGTCCCCAAAGAAACACCATAGTATGTATAATATAAATATTAAAGAAAACAATCTGAAATTGATGTTTAAAATAAAACCGGTTCAAAAACAATTATTCGATATATATAACAAAAACCAATGCTAAGAAGCGACATAACAAATATCATGATCGGAGCTAGTATGTAGTAGAATTATCTACAAAATCCACAAGGAACACTGAAAAAAATTATATATATATGTAAGGGTGATAACATATGCATACTATATAATAATAAAAATGTCTCTAATAAAAATGTTAATGAATAATACTTATGAACACATAAAAAATAGAATAACCAAACAGCTCCTAAGAAGGTATACTAACCCCCTATACTTATCATAGAACACTGATGATGTAACATAAATAATGTAATATTACATATATAACATTGATTATAGAGAACCACACAACACTTTCTTAATGATTATTCACTCTCACACCATAATGGATGATTCCATGGACCTCCCAGCTCTTCCAAATATACCACATCACATCCCACCTGCACACACCTAGGTCTGACAACACATCCCAACCACAAACTCTTAGGCCTCACAATACATATCACCCACACACAACTAATCCCGAAAACCAATCCCACCCAAACACAGCTGGGCTAAAACACCTCACCAAATTCTTCCCAAATAAAACTCATCCATCACAACCTGGAAGATGGATATGGAATAATAGGTGGTCAGCAATCCATCCTCTCACAAAGATTTTTGGAATAACTCCACACACATGATTTTGTGGGTGTTTGACATATAATGCTCAACATGGGTGGGATGTGAAAAGAATAAACAAGGAAAATATATATATATATCTTTGTTACCAAAAACTAATTACAATCATATGGATCTTAACAAAAAACCAACTGACAACACTCCCTCCTTTTCTTCAACCTCTAAATTCCCAACAACAAATAAAAATCCATCAAACCCATTTGAAATTCCCAAAAAATTTATTTAAACATTACATTTATGCTAACAAATCAAAACCAATATATTTAAAACATTAATAAACAATTTTATTAATTTCCATCAATACCTGAGAATCCACTATGAATAGAAGACAACATGAAGCAAAAAATTTCACATCAGAAACAGAGGATCCCTAATAAATTATGGAGGCCCAAAATTAAATACACATTGTTTTAGGAATTCCATGGTCAACATCCACTCAGTATATATAATATATAGATCTATAGATATGGCGTGAATCATTTTTTATGTTATTAATGGTGTAGAACCCATAACATCACTATTGTCCTTCTTCGATGTCAGCCTTCGCAAACTACTATAATATCAAAAAAAACCCCAAAATCACAACCACATCTAGCAACATAACATAGCACAACTAGTTCTGCAGCCTTGCAGTATAATCATACCATGAACATCAATACCCAACTATACAACTACATGACATCCACATCCCCACAAGTAAAATCCCAAAGAAAACATTTTATAGTTTCCCGAGTACATTTACCACATTTCACTACTTTTCCCTAGTGCATTATCGTATAATCTATAATTATTGGGTAACAAATTCAATATCTATTTAAGAATGTTTGGAAAAAATTTCCTTTTAGGGTCATACTTTATAAATATCAATAAGAAAGAAACCAAAACATATATTTCCATGAAAAAAAACTCCACAGACCACCCCAATTCTGAGAGGGTACTCAATCTCAAAAAATAACAATATCACAATCAAAATATATGTTGTAAAAAGCATGAAAATCAAACCCCATTATAGATAAATTTCAATTAAAAAATATTTATCTTAAATTTGGCTAACACAGCCATGATTAAAAGTCAAATATAAGTAAAACCACACATGTATGATGAAAAAAGAGTGAAACAAACACAATCCTACCTCAAGGAAGCCTTCTAATTGCTATGCATCACAAATAGAAGAATAATTCTGGTGAACCACAACCACACCATAGAATATTTTGATCAACCTATACTGCACCAATGATCACTCAAAAATAAAACGAACATGACCCTAAAAAAATAAATATTTCCACATTAGATACCTAGGAGAATAATAGAGGAAAATATATTAGAACGAGAAGAGAACTCACGATAGATTGAACACATATTCCTAATGAATATCCACCCCGATCAATGGATCAAATAGAGAGGGAAAGGAATTTAATAACGCAATGGGGTGAAAAGGGTTCACCCAAAACGAGAAGATAAATAAAAAAAATTCTAAATGAATGAGTGTTCAGTTGAAAAATAATCGTCATTATTTACATTATTATTGTATTAAATGATGTTCATTCCCATTTAACATCGTATAATATCCTAGGATCGCATTTCACTAAAAAATGAATAACCTGTTCATTTTTTATAATATGAAAATTCTTAATGGCTTGAGACTCTTCTTCATGCCATGATAAATATCTAAACAATTTGAGACTCTAAGAGAAGGTGACAACATGACATTCATGTGATGTAATTTAGTTACATGACTAGTCAGCCCTGTTCATAAATCATTTTTATTCCAAAAATATCCAAAATTTCTCGGATTCTCCATCAATCATTTCTAATGAATAAAACACACAATGTAACGAACCAGGAATGCACATACCATTACACAGAAATTTATATTGTTACAATATTTTTACAACATTTATAGTTCAAAACCATTCCCATAATTTACTAGGATTGAGAGAATATGTATCACTATCCATAACTATAACATAACTCTAGATTAATTATTTTATAATACAATATAGTATTCTTCAAACCTACAATAATCTAAATTAATGGGAAGGGAATTTATCCTGAAAAAATTTAAATAATGTACAAATGAATAGATATAAAAAGTCTGATCAAACTATTAAATCATTATAACATTATTAAAATGATGAACCCTTCCATTTTACCCTTATATGTAAATGTATGTCTATAAATATTGTACAATTTTAAAAAAAATGAATATTGATTTCGTTAATGATACCTGAATAAAATTTCTTTCAATGAGTTTAAATTAATATAATATATATGATAACATTGATCTATCTTACAACAATAGTATCTAAAATAAGAAGATTGTATCCATGGAATATTCTTACTTATCCCAATTACCATGTTTTTCTATTATAATTTCATCAAGAATATAGTTTATATCACACACAATTTTTAATTATATACTAATTTGATTACAAATTCAATATCTGTAATATCTGTTATAAATTTTATATCATGTATATTAGACCATGATATCATTATTTACAACAAGGTTTGATATAACACTTTTTTGACAATAACAATTATAAAAATTTTATTTTAAATATAAAATATAAAATAGAAATAATAATATATAACTATAATAATAAATAGTACGTTGATGTCTCTCATTTCAATGCATTTAAAAAGTAGTTATATGTTGGTTTTCAATGAAGTAATAATGAAGAACATGTTATTTTGTTAATCTAAACCATATTAATTAATTACTAATATAACATTAAAATTGTATAGAAATATTATATTGTTTCAGTGGCTTAATCATTCTCTAAACATCAATCAACATGAAGGGGTGTATTTCCCAAATTTTAATAAAAACCATGCATCTCATTCCTATTGTACAAATTCTAAATTTTTTCAATGATTTTAGTAGTGGTTGATTTGTATTATTTCCTTCATCAATGTTCATAAAATTAGTATCAATTATTAAATATTAAATTATTATGTGATTTTTTTTTGAAAATTATCCATCGATATATAATTATAACATATATTTAATAGATCCCTGGACCTATAGAATTATGTTGGATGGGGAATACTGATTTAGTAATTATTTTTATTTTTTTATCTATTTATGAAGGAACCAACACTACATATTAATGAGATCATTCCATCAAAGTATAAGTATGCATGTTTCATGATAGATACACATTAAATTTTCATATTAATAATTATTCTCTCACTTTGGAGACATCAACATGTATGTATTGTTTATCAATACTGATCCATTATAATTATATTTATACAATTATTGTGAATTTGAATTGTTTTTATTTTTTCAAAGTTTAATTGGATTATTTAATGTGTTAACCAATAACCCATCATTTTTTGTGGATATTTAAATTTGGAATCACCGTATGGAATTTAAATATAAATGAATATATTGTACGCATATCATTATAAGATATCAAGGCCAGAAACAAAGTGTTATATATATTTTTGTAAATTGTGGATCACTACAATATTCACTGAAGAGGATTCACCATACATATATTAAATTATGTATATAATCGAAAGCATGTTTGATTGATTACAATTTGTAAAAAAAATTTAAACAGGGATGGATTCTTTAAAAGTGTTAAATTTATATTTTTTTGGAGGAATCACTCAAAAATTAATATATCGAGGCATATTGTGTTAACTAATTTGTAATAAATTTTTTAATAATTTGGTTGATGAAAAAAAATACCTTGGATTAATTTAATGGAATTTCATGTCACACATGATGAATTTATATTATTATTTAGAGGAAGGGGAAATATATTAGAAAATATTAACATGGTTATTTATAGACCTATTTTAAGTGGTTTTAAGATGTTCATAACTACATTTTGGATTTGATATATCATCAATTTCCCTAGTTATATATAATTATTATGCAAGAAATACCTTTATAGGGAATGGGAACATATTTTTATATCATTTATAATTTGGTTTTAAGGGGAAAAGTACTATTTTTATGTTATTATTTAACGTGGTTTCATAAAATGGACTACGAAATAGGAACTGTTTTAAGGAGTTTATAGGGAATAAACACGATATTGAAATGGATTTGTCTAAAATTATGAATTTATTTAAAATGGAATCATTTCCATGTTATTGGTACATTGGAATGTTTATAAGAAGATGAAGATTCATCTCCCTGAGATAAAATAATATTAGGGACTATATTTTTTGTTTTAATAGAATATGTAGTTGAATTCTTAGATGTAATGAAATTATGATAAGGATAGAGGAAATAAATAATATACCATTTTATATAATATATTTCTCATTTAATATAGCGATAAAAACCTGGTAGAATAATAGTTATTCATAAATATAAAATTAATGGGAGAAAATAACAATAAGGAAACATATTTTAGTTATATAGCCTAATCTAAAATCCAATGTTAAGAAAAAATTAACGAATATATAAGTTGTTTATCTATAATGATATAGAACAAGTAAATTAGTTAACTAAAATGTTTAGTAAAAAGGAATGTTAGTAATGATAGTTATGAAAATTCATTAGGGGACATATCCATAAGGAAAAATTATTCGACATTGAGTTAATAATAGACTAGTTTATCAAAATAATGGAGAAACATCATCCATGGGGATTACATAAATACAATGTTAAATGGATATTGTTAAAAAAGTGATCTTATTTTAGCAGGTTTTGATATTGAAATTTTGATATTTGATGGTAATATTGGGATTCATATTTCATTAATAATAAAAATTGACCAATTCCTTCGCCTTTATCATAACTATGTTGTGTTAAATTTGTATTTACAAGATAAGATAAATTATCTTGCTATTATATTTATCTTCATAGTTTTTATATTGATGTAAGAATAAATTAAATAAGAATTTCATTATCATTATAAATAAAATGGATGTATTTTTTGAAATTGTTTCATGTTAACAATAAATAAAACATTAAAAAAATATGAAAGTGATATTTGGTATAAGATAAAATATCTATTACGTATGATTCCAAATGGAAGTGACATTATATATTAATCTATATAGGGGTTTTATATAGTAAATATATTTCAAATAATTTATTATATTATTAATTTTTTAAAAAAAATTCATTATGAATTTGAAAATATAAATAATGATCTATTATATTGTCGATATTACTGACTTTTTCCCAAAGTTATATATATGTTAATTCAGTTTTGGAATCTGAATTAATTATTAAAATAAAAATATATTTCATGTTCTAGAGTGTAATTACCTTAAAAAAGAAATGATGTAAATGAATAATTAAATATTCTTTTTATTGTTTTTAATCATCCATATTATAATATTATTTAATATATGTTATTTTTATATAAATGAAATGTAAAAATTAGTTCCTTATTATTTAATTGATCTGATACAATTCATTTATTAAAATCAAATGTAAATAAATATTTTTCAACATAATGGTTATGGGGGTATGGATATATAATTTTCGTTAATATAGTTTATTTTATTCCTTTGTGTGAAATAATTGATGTAATGTGAGATAAAATATTAAATAAAAGTTCTTCTAGATTATATTAAGATTTTATAACACATGTACATAATGATAATATGTTATTATTATAAATAGATAAATTAATGTAGATATGGTGATCATTTTTTAAAAATCAATACAAGTATTTAACATAATTTCCATGATATATAGTTTTAATATGTATTATTTCATTTTATTATGGGGTTTTATTACATTTCTTTTGATATTTAAAAAATACATATTTGATAAAGATATGGTATAAGTATATTAAATACATAGTGGATGAATTTAAAATCATATAGGACTATTTGTATGGTATTTCATTTAGAATATTTTTCTATATGTTTCATTACATGATTTAATGACAAACAATAGAGATTCATTAACATTCAAGGGGGACAATGGGTATGATTATGGATTGTGGGAATGCACATGATCATTATATGAGTATCTAATTATTATTTTATATAATATGTTTATAATAATGAATATTCATGATCTTTTGGGTCACCGTTTTTTACTTTACTTGGAATATTATTTATGAAATAATTTTTTTAATTGATATTAACCAAAATTTTATTACTACAACATTTCAACATATAAATTTTATATTTAAAGGAAATTATACCGAGTATATTGATGCTCATGAATGGTTTAAGAACATGGATAAATCATATAAAATTACATTTTAAATTAAATGTTGTAATATAAAATGTATAAAATGAAATTCCTATAGAGTTATTAAAAACCCATGATTATTATGGATAAACGACACCTAGAAAGTCATTTAATACCATGTAACTAGAATAATTTTTATGATTCAATGTATTTTCAGGTATTTTAATAGAACATATAGAGACCAGCCATGTAATTACATTAAATTATTCAGTTAAATTTCATCTGGGATCTAAATGATATTTTGGAAATTGGGAAGGGAAAAAAAATAATTATTCTCCTTTAATTGTTAAGGGGTTAATCATATCAACTAGGAATAAATTTTTTTTATTAGTTAATTTATGATAATTTATCATATCCTATTGATGAATGGGAAAACGAATTATCTTAATATTTGATGGGAAATTATATATGTACCATACTTTAATTCTAATATCGAGCTCTAACTAAAGAACACCATAATAAGGTCTCAAAATCACGTCATGATGATTTCAAAGTAATCATGTTTCTATATCCATGTATAAATGGCTGTATCCAAAAAATATTAACACAATAAACTGTATAAAATTTACTATCTAATATTTGTCTATAACTAATAATATATATCTATTAAATATTTATAAAAATATAAATTCTACATATAATAGATTATAAATAAAATATCATCCAATTTGATAATAAATGAATGTAGTTTGAATATTTTCTATTTTAAAACATGATATGTCCCCCAATTGCATATACATATAAATTTTATTTTATGACTAAAAATAAAATAAAAGATATTGAGCACAATTTTCCAATACAATATTCATTTAATAGAAATATTATATATCATAGTAATTCACTATTGATAGAAAAACATATTACTAATGGCTTGTATATTTTGATGGCCTATATTTTTCAAACATGATTGTTAACACAAATCCCAGATAAATAAAACAATAATCACATTGATGTACCATTTTAGGTTTAGTATTTTAGAAAATATGAATATAATAATTTAATTATATATATAATATTTTTTTTTATGAAATGTCTCTTTTAGTCACTATCTTGTTCTCATTAATTAATTATAGTACATTGTAACATACACAAAGGTAATATGTTGGCATAAAACCTAGTAATAGGTAAAAATTTTATATGAAATTCCAGATAATGAATCATTCATGTTGCATATAAATTGTGAAGGATAATAAAAATATGATTTATATCTTGTGATAATGATCATATGTATATGTGACATAACATAATAATATCGCTACATCATAACGATGTATCATTCCTAATCATATAAACTATGGTTATGAACAAGTTTTAATTAAAAATATAATGTTTTTCAATATAATCGGTAAAATTATATGTCTAGACACTAATTCGTCACCTAATGCATTGGATAACTATCAGTTTTCATCGTTCACATGACTAAATTCAATTGTGCAACATAGATCATATATCATAATAAATATTAACACCATTTAAACCATTGATTAGGTAAATTTGTCTTCTTAAATTGTTTTCCAAAGTCAAATAATAATGGTTATATCTTTATGAATTCAATTCATTTTATAATGTGTTTTTGTATTAATTGAATTATTACATGGAATATCAAAGGGTGACATTTGGTGTTATAATGGGTGTGCCAAAATTTCCATGAAAGGGGTTAATGAGAGAAGAATTTAATTCTTACTAATGTTTTATTGGATGTATAAGAACATATAAATGTATAAATATTTGAAAATAAAATATATATATTAGATGAAAATATTTAATTGAAAAAATATGGAAATAAACCCTTCCATTGATAGGTTTTTTTATAAATATTGGATATTCATTTATCACTAAGAACACATCCGAAAGAATCTTCAGAGAGAATGTTAAATGAGTATCATGATAAATGGATTTGGGATTAGGGAAAAAATAATGGTAATGTATTATTTAAATGAAATATTAGGAAATTGTTATTTATTTAAAAACAATTATTTTTGATACATATTTAATAAAAAAACAAAAGTGATGTATTTCCATTTTTTTCACTCGTGGTACATTCCCAGGAAGATTGGATTTTAATATTATATTATGTAGGTAACTAATCATTATAAAATAGTATAACTAATGACTCAACAGAGATTCGTGTTCATTATATATTGTATTAAAATAATTAAATATTATATAGTTTTTTGAATTATGTTTATAGATTTTTAAAATTATGTAATTTAATTTGAATGTGATATTTTTTTTGGATAAAACAAATTATTGATAAAAAATCCATTAAATTATATTTTCCACATTTGTATGTTATAAAGTTATTATAATAACTACCATATGTAAATATTAAGTTTTATATTATATTTCAAAAAAAATTACCATCTTAGAAAATTTGGAAAATTTTAACCATGGAAAATATCAATAGGTTTACATCATAAAACAGATCCATGATATAAAATAATTTGATGTAATAGAAATTGAATTTCCATAATAAAAAACATATTTATCTGAAAATAAATATTTTTTACCTATATATTTCTGTTATCTATAAATTTTATTAGGGAAATCTTATGATTTTAATAAAATTGATATTTAAAATATAGGTTATTATATTAGTATTTTATGAAAATAAATATTATATAAAATTCATGAATTTATTAATAAAGCATATATTTAATTTAATTATATTTTAAATGAATATAAAATTATAATTTTCAGTCATACAAAAATCAACTTATAATATGCATCTTATATTCATATGTATTTTAGTAAAAAAATAATGAAAGTGGGACTGACAAAACCACTATTTTACTTCATGAATGAAAATTACTGCATATAATACTATGATCTAGATACATGATCCCTTATTACCCTAGTATATCATAGATTTTTAAGGATTGTGATTGTTGTACATTCAAGGGACGCCTCAAATAACATTGATCTATTGGTGATCTCCACAATCACAATCATATCAAATAGTCAAATATATTAATATCTTAGATATTATTGATCTCCATGGGATATCTTTTGGAAATACAACCATAGTGATACCTCTATCCTAGAATCATAAAAATGGCCTTTATTTGGAATGAATGTTATTGTTAACTCCATTATTATCCCCTAATGTCTTAATTAAATACAACCATTTCCAAATAAAAAAACAATATACTGGTCGTAATTTTGAATGTTCATATTGAAAAAAAATCAAAACGATCCACTATCAGGTAATGTTCAGATAACAATGATCTCATTTCACATTACACATAGTATATTAAGTAAAAATATCATATGAAATTATTCATTTCCTAAATTATATTGGATAGAATCATCCCTTGAAAATAATTTTTATTTTTGAAAATATATAATTTCACGTTACAATTTTTATTTCATAATCGATAATCCTTGGAGAAATAAAGACTATATTGTTTAAATATTTTTTCCCTTGTTTGATTTTACTATTTGAAAATATTATTTATAATAGTTATTCTCAGTATTAATTCATAATTTTTAATGAAATGTTAATATCATACTATGTTATAATATTATAATACATGAAAAATGGTCAATTTGAGATATAAGATATTTTCTTACTAAAATTGAATACATTTTTATCCATTAATATCCCCAACCCATAAAAAATTTCAAACATGAAATTTGTTCTGGGCTAAAAAATAAAAAGGGTTATTTCACCTAATTCACTTATTAATGAACCATGGATTCATCTTTGATAATTAGATTTATGTATAATTCTAATAGAGTTAGGTTTTCTAATTCCTTAACCCTTGATCATATTCACCATGAATATCAGTTGTTTTTTATATAAAATTTCATGTTCCAATTAATCACCATTTTTCCCAGGTATATTAATTATTTTTTATATTTTTATTCTATTCAATATTATGTATAAAATATCATGGACCATGGAAATATTTCGAAGAAGTTATAAATGATCTGAAACTCTGAAAAATTATTTTGATTATCAAATGTTTTAATTCAACATTGACTCTATTTCCCTTTTTTCAAAATCTCATGACTCTATACTATGTAGATATGTTTTTTTAACACATTATACCCTATATAAAATAATATTTCTATCATTATGTTATCAACGTACCTCCATTGTCAACTATGGGTAGTGCTGATATATCTTAGGATCACATTTATCATATACGTAGTGTCTTTAATTGTATAGTACCAAATTTTTTATATTAATAAATTATTCCATATATTTTGTTGTTGTACATATTTTTTGATAGAGTACATATTAAGGAACCATTTAAATAATTTATCCGAATTTTTTTATAAATTGAAATATAATATTTATATCGCAGAGAAAACATGTAAATCATGTGATATATCACACAAAATGTCCTATACTACAAAAATATTCCTCTCAGACTACCCATCTGTTTGTGGATGATAGGTTTCACATTTCCATGTTTTAATATTCATCAACTTTTTAATGTACACCATCATATAATAAAATTTCATGGATCACAATGTAAGAAAATATATATTTGCATCATATGATTAAAAACGATTCTTATAGTTATAGATGGGAAAGTTACTGAAGGCGAATATTGTATCATGTTAAAATAAAATTTTATGAATTTATAAATCTAATAATGGTATACCCTAAGTAATATAATCTATTGGTTATCATTGGATTACCAACAATTATTTATATATTGTGGTTATTTCCACTTGCATAAATGGATGGGTTGAGGTTGCAACATAATTTCTGGTAATTGTCACTTTTAATTCCATAAATGAAATACCATATATCTCATAGTATTATTAGAAATAACCCTTTTCATGTTATCCCAAATATAAGAATTTCAGAGATCCCATAATATATTACTTATTCTGGGATGTATAGAGAACACCAAGCAAAGAGGTTTTTAAAAAAAATATTCCTCAACAATATAATTTATATAATATATAGCCTTTTACCTAATCTCATTACTTCCCCTTGAGCAAAAATGAACTCCAAAATATTTTGATATCAAATATTTTATTTTCATATGAAACATAGGGCACCACATTATTTACTATATATCCTCTATAATAATTAATTATATCAATAAATTAGGATAAAATTTATATATAAATTTTCCTTATAAATTCCATGGATATTTTTATGGGTATATTGGAAAATGTATCCCCTTTAATAACCATTATCATAAAAAATCCAATTTCTTTCCGACTCATTACATGAGCAATATTTTTACTATTCATATGTTATAATTAACTAAATATAATAGTCCTTATCTAGATCCAACCATATCTTTTTCCTCATATTCATTTCCTATTATTTTAATATATAATTCATACTTTGGTTGTAATTACATATATCATTCATCTCCTGATAATTACATTGTCATCATACTCAAATTCCAATATAATATTATCTGATTCTAAATCATGTTTAGGTTATTTTTTAAATACGATTTTTTATATTGATAATCATAAAAAATTACAAATATATTTTTCATGATAACACTAGGATATCCATTAAAGGATGCATCAATGTAAATGAAAAATAATTTCCCCATGGGGTGTAATGTTAGTATAGTTTCACTTAACATCATATTTTAAAATTAATAGAAACATTGAAATCTATATCAATATATAAATAACTGAATTTTGATTTATCATTTATAGTGAATTAAATATTCATGAAATATTTTTCAACAGAACACATTTTTATTTTACGTGAGTATGGAAATATCAAAAATATATTAATGTTGTCGGTCTAGGACACCCCTATATACCCTTTATCTTTTATAGATCAACCTATACTCCATACCAAATTTCACCTTTTCCTTTTAATAAAACATTTTTAACTAGAAATTTTTTATTAATTTATTGAAAGGATTAATTATCCTCTTATAATTTAATATTTGAGTTAATGTAATATTATTCTATAGATTAAATAAATAATATATCATATTATAATCCTTAAAAAAATTATCAAGGTTCTCCCTAAGGATTATTTCAACAAATTATGAAATATAGAATGACCATTAGTCAAATAGAATGGATTAAAAAAACAAATAGTGGATATTTTAAAAAAAATATGCCTTCATGATAACTATATTTGAGTGCAACTTATAATTATAGCGTGATTAGTGGTCAATCATAAGGAATAACATAGAACAACAAAGATGGAAGAAAAAATAATCAATCCTTGGTTGTGGGTATTCTATTTTACTATGATCTCTTTCTGCCATTTATAATAAAATCAAAAAAACATTAATCCCCCCAAAATCTTCACAATGAAAACATTTTCCCTACATTGATACACATTTGGTTGAATAAAACATTCTCTAATAGAATAACTTAAAGAATCATATTTTAATCTAATTCCACATATGTCATTCCATGTTGGTTCATTGATCTTGGTTTGGATCCACGTATATATACAATTCAGAAATATAAAAATTCATTCTAGAAGATTATGAGGAGAAAATTTTAGAAATTATCTAATCTATTACAATTCAAAGGGGAAATCTATTATTTATAATTATTCAATATTATTCTCTTTCTTAAAAAATTTGTTCTTGAAAAATGGTAATAGAGGGTTTCTCATAATATGTCGCATGCCGAGATATATCAACATCATGGATAACTACAAATTTTATATTTTTGGAAAATAGAATTTGATTAAATATTTTCTTTACATGGGTGTTATACTATTATAGTTCATCATTTTGAGGAATTGTGTAGAATTTCACAATTGTGATGAAAATAATTATTATTAGGAGATTTGAATACAATTTTTTTTGGTGTATCTATATATTTAATGGATTGTTGAATAGTTTCTATGGGTGTATTATCATATAACTCTACTAATATTTTCTCAAGGATTGATATGATTTTAGTTAAAAACAATTATAAAATAAAATAATTTATAGATCTAGAAATAATCAATGTACAAGATTCCCTTTTTTATACTAATTTTTATACATGATAATTTTAATTAACCCGACATTCTGAAAGGTATGGATTATTTTTTCAACATACATTCAAATTTTTTTTCTTTATAATTATACTTAATTGAGTGATATAGTTCACTGTGTAGTCATGGGATTATTTAGAGACCAGATATTTTTGAGAAATAGGCGTGGCCGCTATGTTAGAAACTATCATAGTTTCTCCAAACCATTAGAGGAATTTCAATGGGTAAAGCATGACACCTTGTATTATAAAACTGTACTATCTGGGGAATATGCTAGTGTGATTTTTCAAACATTCAAGTCAATTTTTTTCACATTGATTATTCACTATTAGGAAACATTCCACCAAGATCACACTGATTCCCATGTAAGATAGTGGACAGAAAGTAGTTTTCACATGTTTTGGAAAACCATGAGAAAAAATAGTATGTGTCGAGAGTAAAAGCTTTATGTACATATAAATTAAATTACTTTTGTATAATACTTAATGCATAACAAAAACAGACGCCGAAAGACTATATTAGTTAGTGTCTTTGGAAACTCTGTACAAAAATCTTCTAATCATGGTGAAAGATCTTCAACATCACCCATACATATTTTCAACTTTTGTTTTCATACCTGAAACAATTATTTATATCCTGGAGAAAATAAAACATAAAATGGGTGAGCTAAAATGATCAGTAAAGATAAACATGGAGAACATAAAACAACCCATTAACATTTGAACATAAATTCATGAACATAAACCATCAAAATCATGAGTAATGACATAAATCTTGGGAGTATATAAGGCATAAATCCTAAAATAACATTAATAATGATAAAATAGAATGGGAAGAAAACATGTAATTGAGTAAATATATTAATCACAACATATGATTTTCATATAAGCCAAGCCATTGCAACCAAGACCATCATAGTGGACAATGTCTCTTATAGAACTGGGTTTACTTGTCATTATAGCCCAATTATACTGTACAAGATTTACTTTCCATTATAGACATGTATATTTCTTGAAATATAAATCGTTACCCAATTAATATGAAGGATATATAGTTCCCACCCATCTCATAATGAAATCATTCTTTCATGTGACACAAAAAAACATAAATCATATATCATAACCTAATGAATAAAATGGGTTTCTTATGCATCATCCCATTATAATGTAATCCATATACAACAATGGATATAATTTTATCCTAAACTAAATAACACCATATAAATAATAGGGATATTATACATAAAACATATCCATATTAATATAATGCCATCTTATATGGAAAATATTTTGGATAAAACACATGAAATGAATTCTTGAGGAAAATATCCTTTCTTCTTAAAAATAATTTTCTTTTCTCAGAATGCTGTTCAATTTTAAATGAAAAGAATTACGTGGAAAATAATCATGAAATAATTTAGAAGAAGCTTCACGGAAATAAGATGTTATGAAACATTATAAATCTGTTCATTCCGTATATTTTATAAAAAAGTTATCCTCGCACTTTTGCCGGAAAAGTCAGAATGTACCCTGTATGGTAAACAAAAGAAACATTCCTTCCATATCTTGTGGTAAAAGTAAACAACGCATAAAAATGAATTTAAAAATACATGTAAAAAATATTAAAATTTTTATGAAAATGGTTTTAGAAGACATGGACATGGATGATAAATCTAACCCCCGTAAATATTTAAGAATTAATAATCTCTGATAGAAACAAGATTGGAAATGTCACCCCTTACCTTAGGTCCATTTTTTCATGTATGTGTCTGAAACTCCATTATAGTGGGGTTAAAAAAATTTATAAACATGTAACAGAACCAAAATAATATTTATGATTCACTAATGGCTTTATATTTCCCGTTCACTTGTCAATTCCATGTTAAAGCAGCGTTTTTGGTAAAATTGTTTCATTTATCATAATTGTTTTGACTTGTAATTTTTTATATGATTACATATATCGAGATTAATTAATTATAGAATGTAAAACATTATTTATATTTCACATATATCCAATATATAAATATATATAATTTATCGATAAATGGAATTAAATACACAATTCATAGAGATGGTAAGTCGTACGTACCCATGAACGTTGTTTTCATTTCCTTATAAAATTAAATGGAAATAAATGAAATATATATATATACATAAATACAGTATCATTATTATGTGATATATTTCATGATTATTTATTATATATACTTTATAATAATTCTTGAATGGTAAACATGGAGAATGAATCTCATCGCATCGTGGAGACTGTAAGTCGTACGTATGCCTGAGCGAACAATATCATTCCCATGATTGTGGAATATCATTTAAGTGTATGGTGTATAATATTTAAGAATAAATTACAATTTATAATTGTTATATATAGTTATTTCTTCCATTGTTATACCCACCCATGTAGGTTGGTTATGACAAATAGATTACACCACGGGGTGGAGATGGTAGGTCGTACGTTACCATGCATGGTGATATCATTTTTCATAGGATGGATAGAAGGTGGAATATTGTTGTTTCATATTCATAATAACTTATCATTATACAAGTGATAATGTATATATTACCTAATAATGATACACCATATATAGAGGATGTTGAAGAAGAAATAAGTTTGAAAGAATCAGTAAAATATATTAACTATTCTTTTACATGCCTCTTCTAAATCTCTTATTAGGAGTCTAAGGGTTGTATTTTAAGACATACAGGACCTCTATTATGTCCCTAGAAAAGTTGATAAGAGAAATGGGTAGGGTTTGGCCGAGTTTGAAGGCTCAGTATGGTGTGAAGAGGAGAGGGTGGATGTGACATTTTATAAAAGAGGAGAGGGGCACTTTAGAAAACTCTCAAAACTATTAATCTATAATAAAATAAAACCCTCCATAAAAACCTACAGAATGAATAGAAATATAATATGAGATGAGATAGGGTGGTAATATAATCAACCAATAAAATTCAGACATGTTTGAATTTATTTTAAACCTTATCATTTTGATTTGTCTTAATTTACTGTATTTGATTTTATTTATGGTAATAATGTTTAAAATTTTTAATTGTTATTAATACATAACTATGTGTTGTGAATTGTCCATAATTATATACATTATAAAATGTTTGACCATATAATTTTTGAATTTTTAATTTTTAAATATTTCTGTGATTTTTAAACGATTTAATTATATGTTATTTTTATAAAATAGCAATATTTTCAATTTTGACACTATTCAATTATTTGAATTTAAATAAAATTCCCATAGACGATATATTCAAACCAAAATATTTAATGGATTTATAAAATGTCATATTTATCTATAAAATTCATGGAGCACATAAATTAGTTCATATAATATTTATTTTAATATTTTTAAAAGCATTTATTTGATATTTTTATTAATTAAATAATTACTAAAACATTTTTGCATAATTATTTAATTTACTTATTTGTTTAATACTTTTTTTAAAATACTATAATTAAGATAAATCTAATAGATTTCATAAGACCACTTTTAGTCAAATTTATCTTCTAAAATAGCGAACTTTTAAAATGTTATCATTATTAAATTATGGAGGTGACTACATTGAAAACATTTAAAATAAAATAATATAAATGTCATAATATATTTTATAAGGATCTAAATGGTCCACAAGAGGACCCTTAGATGCTTAGGTTTTATATACACTCGACCAGTATGGTTTGGTCATGTTTTTGGTTCTTTTGATCGGTATTATTATTTTAATGAATACTATATTATTGATTTTTCAATAAATAAATAATTACGTGCATCATTTATATATAAGCTATTAAGGTAATAATATATTTAATCAAAATTAAAAATAAATTACCATGATGAATAAAAGAATTTTATCATCCAATTGATTATTTATAATCAAATTTATATTCTTTATAACCTTATATTAAAAATAATTTAATTAATAATGTTTGAGTGAGACATATTTCATTTTCCTTTAAATAAAATAAATTAAATGTCTTAATCTAATACAAGTTGGTTCCAATAGATTCATTTCTTCCCAAGTATGTTTTAGAGACAAATATAATCAAAAAATGATATCAAGACAATTTTTATTGTAATTTTATAATATTATTTTATCCCTTAATTACCTGATTTACATTTAAATTTGGTAAATAAAATTTACCACAATTACTATTCATAATGCCTAAAAATAAATGATTTCTATTTCATATAATCGTAACCTCCTGATTTAAAATATAGAATACATTTTTACAAATTCAAAACTTAGAATATGCAGTAATAAAATTAAAATTAATCCTGTTGTCAAGAAAAAACTGTTTTTTTAAAACATTGCAAAAGATTGAATTGTTTTTACCTATGAATTCAAATGTAAAATTAATGAAAATGAAATAAATTAAATTAAATTTTAAAAATATATTATATTCATAATTTTAAACCATTCAATATTATAATTTAACAATGTTAATTATCTTGATGGTAAATGTTGTTTTTAATTAAAATTTATCGTATTTTTTCTTTTCATCAAAATAAGAAAGTTAACAAAAAAATATTAAAAAAATTTCGCAAGTAAATGTTTATATAATTATTTCAATGAATATGTTTATTTCAAATTAAACTTATAATCATTTGAAAAACTAGATTTAATGTGGGTGTGCCATTAAAAGGTGGCAAAACTGCATTTTTTTGAAAAATACCTATTTTACATGAAAATTTTATTTTGTTCTCATACCAAGTTCTACAATATGTGTATGATGAATGATAATGATATAAGATTTAAAATGTGTTTAATACTATTCATAAAAACTAGTTCATAATAATATTATAATAATATATCGTTGTTTAGTGAATCTCGGTATTGCATACAACACACACTATTGAGGAAGGTTTCTTTTGTGTGAAACCCATGCCAAAAATAGTGTGGTGCATGCTACAAGATAATATAGTGTTGCATATAGCACAAGAAACTCTCAGTGTATCATAAAATAAAAGAAATCTAAGTAATTAAAAGGAATATTTCACATAAAATCTTGAGGTGTTACATTCTACACCCTTAAAAAGAACTTCACCCTTGAAATTTGCCAGGGTTATAAATCGTTTACTACTGGATTGTTTCATTCATAGAATCACACATCGTAAAAAATTCTACTAAAACATAAGTATAAAAAGGAAATTTAGAAACATAATGGTCACCCAAAGTAACTCAGTAATGGGTTACCACATAGGATAATATAGGTGAAAATATGGATATGGAAGAGAAATCTAACAATTATGTTCTGATGATGAATGGTAGAGAACATGACTATAAAAAATCGAAAAATTTGTGATGGTCTAAGGTACCATCTGATTCATCATATATGATGGTACTAGGATAACATTTTTTATTTTAAAGATCATTTCCCTAAAGTTGATTAATTTTTCATAAGGAGAAATACTTACTTGAGTTTTGTGTAATATCATTAAAAATTTACACATCATATCTTATTTAGAGAAATGAAGTTAAATTTTTAATTCTTGAATTATTACCAAATCATGAAATAGAATGATAGGTCATTTCATTTGTCTCTTTCACTAAACTAGATAACACAAGATATTAAATAATTATAAGTCAATGTATGGTGATTATAATTGTATATGATCCCAAAAATGGACATATAATTCATCTATCATACCGTTTTAAAAAATAATATTAATTTCAACAAACTAGGGTCATCCTATAGGCCATTGGTAGGTGATAAATGTCGGTTTCACTTCGGTTGGGTGTCCGATTCCCATAGCTTCGTCTGACGCGACGGTTTATCACCCATCCTACAGGTTGTCATTTTTCTAAAACTATACTATTATAACATTTCATAAATTATATCAAAATTTTATACCATTAAACAATACTATCTGATGTCTAACTTAATCCATTCCAATCTTTAGTCTTATCCAAAATACTTATGTCCAGACTCATAGTATAATGAAAAAGATTACTTGAGAGGTCATCTACCAAGCATGTGAATACAATTATTTATCCCCCTTATATTATAAAATATATCTTGTTGATCACATTACAAACATGTAAATACCATAATCATGTATTCTCTTGAAACATGAATTACCATAGTACCTTAGGGAAAACACGAATACTATAAAAACATATCCTTTTCCACATACCAAAATCCCAAAATTTCAATAAACTCAAACCATGATATCAATTATTCCTTATATAAGTCATGAGCTCATTAATATTATCAAACATACTATTGTATCCTTATCCCATCATTATGTGCATATTATCTACTTTCCAAAAATATTTCAATCAGTTTTCATGGATACCGGTACCAAATAATTATTGAAAACCAATACATAGATAATCTAATATTCCATTACACTATAAATGATATTCCACAACACAATTTTGGAATCCTGTTACATAAACAATTAATCATTCCACCACTTCATTGTCATATTCAACATCACTAATAGTGATCGCATGTGACTTATTTTCCACACATAAAATATTTTATAGTCCCTTTAACATTTTCCCATTACTTTGACACCCAGCTACTCGATGACCATATTTTCCACACTTAAAACATTTTATAGTCCCTTTAATACAATCTCCAGTATGCTACTTTTCCCACATTGAGAATATCAAAAAATTAGTCTTCTTTTCACCATCGCTTTAAGATTTTTCCTTGAACACCATTTTTGTTTCTTTTCAAAACCATGAGATGGATATGTAACACCAACTTTCAGTTCTACCTTGATAGCACAAAACAAAATTTATTCATAAATATTGAAGTCTTTTCTAGCTAATTCCCTTCAAAGACTTGGTTTTAATCTACTAAAGAATCAATGAACTTTACTTTCACGTTAGATGATAAAGCCAAATGCATACCATGCATGCCTTGTAAAATTCACCTTGTATATACCAACAGATTCATCATCCTTTTTCTTAAGCTCATGGAACTCCTTTTACAAATCTGCTTGAAGAATATGTGGGAAGTACTTATTGTAAAACAAGTTCTTAAACTCGTCTCATTCCATGGATTGAATTTTATCTTGGGTCCTTGTATTCTTAAATAGACTCCACCACTGTTTTACATCACCTTCTAAAGGGTAAACAACCAAAATGACTTTTCATGTTCTGAACAACAAAATATGGTAAATATCATTTCAATTGTACTGATTCCATGTTTAGGAATATGTGGATCATAAGACCAATTTAAAGAAGGTGGTCATTTACTCATGAAGTAATTAATAGAATATTTTCCCTTCTCTGCCCATTTGAAAATCTAGATTGATTAAGAGCTTGTGTAGTTATAGCAATAATATTTTTCACTCAATCTGCCATAACATTGTTTTGTTTAGGAGGAAAATAATTGCATAGTCCATTACATTGATCAACACAGTTCTTTCGGATTCTAACCATCGTCTAAAACCCAAAATGAAAAGTTTGAGAGGAAAAAATCATTCTAGGAAAACAAAATAATAAAGGGGGATACCTTCAATATCTAACATCTTTGGTTTAATTCAAGAATTGTTATTGTAATTCTAGGAATATAACATATACATATACTTAACCATATGGACATCCCTAGACATACCTTATAAATATCTATAGGGACCTCATTAATGTTTTCACATCCTTGTTTCCAAAGGTTAACTAAAACTTTGCTCTGATACCAACTATAGAGACCCGAATAATTATGTACATAGTCATTACATTAGTTTTAAGAAATACATAATATATAACAAAAACAGACTCCCAAAGACTATATTAGTTTAGTGTCATTGGAAACTCAGTACAAAATCTTCTAATGATGGTGAATGATCTTCAACTTCTCCCATAAATACCATCCCCTTTTATTTTCTTACATAAAACCTTTCTTCATATCCTGGGGAAAAGAAAACACAAAAAAGGGTTAGCTCAAATTCTCAGTAAGGGTAATCATGGGGATCATAAAATAACCTATAAACATTTGAACGTAAAAACATTAACATAAAAAATCAAAATAATGAGCAATGACATTAATCATGGTAGTACATAAGAAATAGATCACAAATGGAACACTAATCATGATTAAATAGCTTGGGAATAAAACATGTAATTGTGGAAAGCCATTAAGAACATTATATTATGTCCATAGTAGCCATGGAATTGCTTCCAAGACAATCATAGTGGACAAATTCCATTACTGAACCTCGTTTACTTTCCATTCCAGCCCAATAATACTGAAGTATATTTACTTTCAATTCTAGCTATGTATATCTAATGAGATATAAATCATAACACAATGCATTATAGGTAGATATAAGTCCCACCCATCTCATAATTAAACCATTCATTTGTGTGCCACAAAATATACATAAATCATTCATCATAACGTAATGAATAAAATTGGTTTCATATACATCATCCCATAATAACACAATCCATATATTACAATGGATATAATTTCATCATAAACAAAATATAACCATATGGATAATAGATACAATATACATGAAAGATATCCATATTAACGAGTGTCATCTTTGATGGAATATTGTTTCCATAAAACACTTTGAAATAAATTATTGAGGAAAAATTATTTCTAATTCAATTTTATTTTCTTTCCCCAAAATGCTGTGCAATTTTAAAAGAAAAGAATTGCATTGAATATAATCATGAAATAATCACTATGTTGTTCTATAGAAATAATGCATTAAAAAACTGTAAAAATCTGTTCATTCTGTTAAGTTAAAAAAATGTTATCGTCGTACTTTTTTCGGAAAAGTCAAAAAGTACCTTATATGGTAAACAAAAAAATATTTCCTTCCATACCATGTGGTAAAAGTCAACAAAGGGTAATAATGACTTTGAATATTCATGGAATAATATTAAACATTTTATGAAAATAGTTTTATAATGCATATATATGGATGATATATATTACCCTAGTAAATACTTATGAATAAACAATCTCAGATTGAAATGAGAATGGAAAAGTGGCCCCTTACTTTAAGTCAAATTTCTTCTGTACATCTCCAAAACTCATGTATACTGGTGTTAAATAATATTATAAACCTGAAATATATCCATTATAATTTTTACGATATCATATATGATTCACTAACAACATTATATTTCCTGTTCATTTGTCAATTCCATGTTAAAGAAACAGTTTGGGTAAAATCCATTCATTTATCGTACTTGTTTTGACTTATATTTTTCATATTATTACATATATCATGAATAATTACTTAAATAGTGTAAAACATGATTTATATATCACATATATATTATATATATATATATAATCATTCGATAAATGAATTGAAATACATTGTTCTTGGAGACGGTAGGTCGTACGTTCGCATGGACGCTATTTTCGTTTCATTATTAAATTAAATGGATGTAAATGAAATGTATATATATATATAATTCCAGGAGAATTATTATGTTATATTTTTCATGATTATTTTTTATATATACTTTATAATCATTCTTGATTGGTTAACATGGTGAATGAATCTCATCGCTTCGTTGAGACGGCAAGCTGCACATACGCACGAGCGACAATATCATTCCCATGAATGTGGAATTGTATTGAAGTTTATGGTGTATAATATTTCAGAATAAATATCAATTTACATTAATCATGTATTTTTATTTCTCCCATAATTTTACCCATCCAAGTAGGTTAGCTATGAAAAACACAATACACCACGGCCTGGAGATGGTAGGACGTACGTACGTACGCGTGATGATATCATATTTCATAGGATGGGTAGAAGATGGAATATGGTTGTTTCATATTCATAATAACATATCATTATATAATTGATACTATAGTTATTACCTAATAATGAAACAACATATATAGAATATGTAGAAGAGGAAATAAGTTTGAATGAATCGGTAAAGGATATTACCTCTTCTTCGACGTGCCTCTTCTAAAAAACCACATAAAGCACTAAGGTTTGTATTTGAAGATTTCCAACACCTCTGGTATGTCTCTATAAAAGTTTAGAAAAAATGGGATAGGTTTGGGAAAGTTTTAAGGCAATAAATGGTGTAAAGAGGAGAGGGAAGACATGTCGTTTTATAAGAGAGGAGAGGGGCACTTTAGGAAACTCTCAAAAATATTAGTCTATAATAAAATTAAACCCCACATAAAAACATCTAAAATGACTCAACACGTAAGATGAGATGTGATAGGGTGGTAATATCATCATCCAATAAAATTTGGACATGTTTGTAATTTATTTTAAACCTTATCATTTTGATTTATCCTTATTTAATCTATTTGATTTTAATTTTTATAATAATATTCTTAATTTTAAATTTTTATTAATACATAATTTTGTATTGTAAATTTTCCATAATTAGATAAATTATGACATTTTAGAACTTATAATTTTCAAATTTTAATATTCAAATATTTTCGTGATTTTTAAACAATTTAATAATATGTTATTTTTATAAAATACCAACAATGTAAATTTTGACACTATTCAATTATTTGAATTTTAATAAAATTCACATAGAAGATATGTTCTAACCAAAATATTTAATATATTTATAACATGTCATTATTATCTATAAAATTCATGGAAGACATTAATTAGTTCATATAATATTTATTTTAATATTTTAAAAAATATTTATTTGTTATTTTTATTAATAAAATAATTACTACAACATTGTTGAATAATTATTTAATATATTTATTTATTACATAAAAAGTAAAAATAAAATACTATGATTAAGATAAATCTAATATATTTAATAATAACACTTTCATACGAATTTATCTTCTAAAACATACAACTTTTAAAATGTTATCTTTATAAAATTATGAAGGTGACAACTCTGACAACATTTAAAATAAAATCATATAAATTTAATAATCTATTTTATAAGGATCCAAATGGTCCAAAAGTTGACCCATGGATTATTAGGTTTTATATATACTCAAACAATAAAGTTTGGTCATGTTTTGGGTCCTTTTGATGGGTATTATTATTTTAATAATAACTATAATATTAATTTTTCACTAAATAAATAATTTCTACATCATTAATGTACAAAAAATTAAAGTAATTATATATTTCATGAAAATTACAAATAAATTACCATTATGAAGAAAAAACATATTATCTATCAAATGAGTATTTATAATAGAATTTATATTCTATATAACTTTATATTAAAAATATTTTAATTAATAAAGTTTCAGTGTGACACATTTAACTTTCCATTAAATAAATTAAAAAAAGGTCTTAATATCATCCAAGTGGATTACAATATATTCTAATTCAACCCATGTACTTTTTAGAGAGAAATACAATCATCCAATGATATCAAAACAAGTATTAATGTAATTTTATAATATTATTTTTACCCTTAATTACCTGATTTACCTTTAACTGTGGTAAATAAAATTTACCGTAGTAACTATTCATAATGCCTAAAAGTAAAAGTTATCTATTTTCAAAATTTGAACCTTATGATTCTAAATATTGAATCTATTTTTACAAATTCAAAACAAATAAGATGCAGTAATTAATTTAAATTTAATCTCGTTGTCGAAAAAATGGATTTTTATTTAAAACAATGCAAAAGATTGAAATGTTTTTACCCATGAATATAATGTAAAATTAATGATAATGACATAAATTATATTAAATGGTAAAAATATATTCTATTTATACTTTGAAACTATTCAATATTATAAATTAACCATATCAATTATCTTGATGATAAAAGTGGTTTTTAATTAAAATTTATCGCATTTTTACTATTCATCAAAATATGAATGTTAACAGACAAATATTAAAAAATTATCTTAAGTAAATTTTTATATCATTTCTTCAAAGAATATGTTTATTTTTTTAAATTGAAATTATATTCATGTTAAAAACTAGATTTAATGTGGGTTTTCCATCAAAAGGCTGCAAAACTGCATTTTTTGAAAAAATACTTATTTATCCTGAAAAATTTATTTTGTTCTCATATAATGTTCTATAATATGTGTAAGATGAATTATAATGTTATTAAATTAAAAATGTGGTTAATATTATTCATAACGGAATGTTCATAAAAATATTAAAACAATATATCGTTGTTTAGGGAAACTCGGTATTGCGCACAACACATGCAAAGAATAGTGTTGCATATACTATAAGATAATACTGTGTGGAGTATAGCGCAAGATAATATTGGTGTAGCATACAACATAGGAAATCAAAGAAATTAAAAAAAATTCTCATAAAACCTAGGGGTGTTATAGTGTGACATATATATTAAAGTTGAATTGAATCATTTCCTATTAAATGAATTTAAATCCTTACCCCATTGTTTATCTTCTTCCTCCACTAGAAATGCACCCATCCTAACCCTACATGGACCTCCCCCATTTCATATCATTGGGGTCATGAGGGATACCTAATCTAGACTCTAAATAGTGATCTCATGGAATAATTATAGTTATATATGTAATATCATCAATCCTATATATTCGATTATTTGTTTAGTATCTTATCACTTGAGTTATATAGGTGATAACCCAATCCCCATTTTTTTTGGGCCCTAGAGAATCTCTCCAATTTATTTTATTACACATCAAACTAGTATCTGATACTAGATGTGGTGTCAAATATGATCCAATGGATGGATGTATAGTTGTTATCCATATAGTAATTTTGTTTTCGTAGATTCATCATTATTCCGTATACTGTCCATTTCCTCATATTTCCTACAAATATTTTCATTATTTATATATAAATTAATTAATTTTTTTATACTCTAGTGGAGCCCACTATGAGATTTCAGGATGATAACCATGTTGATTTCCACAATATTTTTTCTAAATATGTGTATAACATATTATATTAAACTATTTAAATGACCAAGCACCATCTAAGTGTAACCCTTAAATTAGAAATATGTTTTCCTTAAATAAATGAATTTAATGAATTAATTTAAATTAATTAAAAATATTGGAAAGTCTATTTCAAATGTTATATATTTATAAATATGAATTTTTTGAGCTTTTATTTCCTTGTTTGTATTGGTCTTGAGGATTATATTACATAATAGGTTACCTATCGTTATTATTATTATTATTATTATTATTTGGTCTAGGGAATTTGTCATTTAATGATGGATAAGGGATTTTTTTGAGAATGATCTTTAACACTACCATACATATGGTTTTGAAAATGATCTATTACACCATTATTCTGCTATTTGGATAATGGAAATAATTCTCCAAATTCATTATATTTGAGTGTTAGTATTGGTGACTAACCCCACCATATCAAATGATGGGAGATATGTCTCATATTCATTATGATAATATTGTATTGAACATTTTATTTGTTCTATATGTCATTAAATTAGTTATGGTCTAATATTTTATTCCCTAGGTTATCAAACTTGTAGTTTTCTTATTTATGACTACTTTTGTCCTCACACACATAGTGCATATATGGGTATTAAATAGATTCCAATATAAATATTATTTCACATATTAAAATATAAATTTACTGATTATACATTCATTTCATCCAATGTGTATGAATATAGATCCATTCAGGATACCTATAGGAATCTAATATGTCTATTGTTTATATTTTAGTATTGTTAATTATACAATATACCCATACACTAAAATTTTATTTACAAAGGCTGTATTATTTATATGCAATATTCGTTGTGATCTACTGAATTTATTTCACACCCTACTCTGGCTAAATTTATAACTGATTTAACCTTATGTCTATATTTATTGATATGTGTTGTAACTCTTGTATAAGAATTTTATATGTATTAATTAATACATGGAGTATGGGAGAAGAATATTTGGGGTTTCCTCAGGATACGTGTGGATCATCCTTATAGATTCTTTTATTTTTATATAGATTCATGAATATTGTTTTCTCCCACTCACCATTATGTATATCACTTTTCCGTGAAATCATTTATTATATGTCTCAACCTAGGGTATTGTGTTTATTATTCCCCATACATGTAGTTATTCTTCTAGAGTTGTTACTTATATCTGAAACTATAGATATATTTAGAATATATTTCTTCATAAAAATGGTTTTTATATTATATCAAATTTTACACTATGATATGATGGTATATTCTCCCTATTGTACCACCATGGACCTTAAATACTAGTATGTAGACACTTACACACATATAGGCCCTCTTGAGGGAATAGAACCCACTAGATCCGGGCAGTGTTTATGTTGATCATGGGTCAAGACATTACATAGTTGATTTAAGGAATATTTTAACCTTTAGTAAAACTTATTTAGTATTACACTTGGGAATTTGAGGTAATTGAATTTTTTAATGACAAATTAATTGATATTTTCATCCAAGTATAGTTGAAATACAAATTACATGGGATGGGTTATTTCAGTTTTAATTTTTCATCTATTACAGATGTTGTGATTTCACTGATGGGTGGTGGGCATGCCTTGTGATATTAATAATGTTGATTTTATTAATAGAGACGTGGTTAGATATCCTAGTGCGAAAACAATTATAATTTTACGCATTATTATAGGCACATTAAGGCTAATATGATATGAATTTCATTCAAATTTAATTTATATGATGATTTGATTCTTTCTTATTTGATATTCCCTGATTATTATATATTGAAATGCGAATAAAATTAAAATAGGTAAATTAAAATTAGATTAATTAAATATCCTAAAGTAGTCTAATTTTTTTCCAAAATTATATTAATTGTTACACATTAATTTTAATTATACCATGTTGCTAGTTCTATAACCAATTTTTATGGAAAATATTAGATATATATGTAAGAGTACAAAATATGATAATTAAATAATTTAGTGAAAATAGTTTCTACTAAATGGGATGATGTATTTAAATTGGGGGGGGTTTATTCTTTTACTTAAAATGAATATCCATATAAAAACAATATTTTATGATATGTGACATGGACCAGAACTCAGAATTAGTATTACTCACATTGACATAGATTTATGAGTACCTATATGGTTGTGATCTTTTTATTGGAAGGTTAGTCGAATATAGTAGTCTTATATCTATAATTATTCTCATCATCAAAATTCAATAATGATCCCTGATTTTGGAATTGAATAATCATTCCACCCTAAAAGACTCATGTAAGATGCAAGGAACATGTTGATGACCATGTAGTTGTGGGGGAGGGACCTAATCCACCAGTGATACCTCCTAAAATTAAACCTATGGAACTACATACTATTCCTCTTATTAAAACCTACTTCAAATTTTGATATGGATTCTTTTGTAAAGATGAAGTATTTGTAAGGTGTTTCTCAATCATCCCTAAATAAGGTATAGTTGTCTCAAGAGATCCAGTAGTTGAATCATTCCACATTTTTTGGGGATGGATGACAACATGATTCCAAGTCACAGATATAGGACATTAATTCAATATTAATGCATCTGAATATGCCTGCATAACATAGAGTCAAGGATGTTGCCTATCAGTTACATAGTTCTTTCAAGAATTGGTGGGATATTATTACCCTATCAGACCGTCATCATGATTTTACGTGTCTATATATTCATTTTGTCATTTATTACTACTTATTTCCATAATGTTTAATGGCTAACTGAGTTGGAGTGTTTATAAATATATAGTGGGGAGAAATTTCTATCATGAATCATTAAACTCATTTTTATAAATTGTAGATGTTCACTATTACTCTATCTAAAAATGAGATTATGAATGTGAGGAAATTCAAGGAAGAACTAGAATACCACATCAGATAATAGGTTAATCTATTTCTGTTGATGACTATTACTAATATATTCATCGAAGACCTCATTACCGAGATAAATTTGAGGGAAGATGATGATGAGAACCATGGTGATTTGTTATCTAGACATAAAGATGTTTATTCAAGAGGGTTAAAGATCTGGATTGATGTTTCACGAGATGCTAATAGAGTTCAAGAATCTTATAGTGAAAAATTTATTATATGATAATGATGCATGAATATTGGACATAGGAAACATCACTGTTTTAGTGATACAATGAATGTTAGAGGACGTGGTGAAATGGGGTATATCCCGAGTTCTGTAGGACTTTTTCATTTATTCCCAATAATAGAGGATCTAAGCCTACCCAAATTTATTAGTGAGGTCCAGTATTATCTCACTGTGATGGTTGTTGAAATATTATAGGCTTCTTAAGATGATGTGGATGTGAAGGAAGAGATAGTCAGAATGAGGTCTTGCAGTGACAGAAGAGTGGACCTCCTCAAGGAATCTAGGTTATTACTCAATGTGGCACAATGAGCAAGCTACATATATGGAAACCTAAAACATTATAATAGATCATTGAACCATTTATAGTCACATATATAATTCTAGTAGCCTCATTATTAGTGTATTATTTATTTAACATCGATGCAACACACTATTTTGTATTGGAGGAAATTATTGAGATTATAGGCCTTGATATTGAAAGTAGTTATGGCATCTTGACACTCGATACCCCGTTAGGTATTCGATAAGAGAGAATTCACTATTTATAGTTCCCCTGAACATATGGAGATATCATATCATAAAGAATGTTTTTTACATGACATGAAATATTTCAATGTAATTATTGGGATTGAATAGTTAGTTCTAATTTGATCACAGGTTTATTAAAATCTCTGATCTAAAATGTTTAAATCAACATAGGGTTGTATACATACAAATATTGTATAAAGGGAAAATACTGCATCTCAAGAATGACCTAAGAATCTGTAGACTAGAAGAGTGAATGATCAAATTTACTGTCTCTTCCTTTATTTTTTTAGGGATTCCAACAATTTTTTTCCATGTAGAGAATCATTTTAGGGACATATTTTGATATGAAACTTTTGTAAAACCACTATTTTTATAGTTAGATTTTACCATTGATCTAGTTCTATGAGTGACTCGAATTAATATTCCCCCATAGTAGGTGGTATCTATAGAGATTACGTAACTCATGAAAGAGTTAAAAAATAGATTCCACAGATTTTATATTCCTTAATACTTCACCTTGTAGTTTACTAGTCAGTTTTCAAAAAAGAAATACCATGAACTCATAATTTTCATGTATTACTGATGCCTGAATCTACATATTATAAAAAATTGGTATCCACTTTCTCAAATACATTACCTAATCGATCAGAGTTGTTGAGTGAGATTATTTCCAAATATTATTTTTATATTAAGATATCATCATGTACATTACAGATCCATAGATATTCCTCTTACATATTTCTAGACAAGGTATGGTCATTATAAGTAATGATTAATGTTTTCCAATCCCATGAATGTCCAATATATTTTATATATTTGATGAATAGGATTAAAAAATTTACATTGATTCATTCAATGATGTTTTTTGGAAGACATATTATTGCATCTTAATTCTCGTCATTAATCTGAAAATAATATTGAGATCATGATAAATTAACTAATACCAAAATATATTTAGTAAAATTAGTTCATATAGACATTTTGGATCAATAATTTTCACTTGGAATATCATAAAAACTAAGATTCAAGGTTATGTAGTATACTTTGAAATGGTAAGAGATGTTATTTCCTAGATTCATCCTAATAATTTCATTAATATTATGTGATTGATGGATCTGTCCATGCATTAGATATACTTCATAAATAATTTCAATCATTTAGTAGCGCTTCATATGGGATTGTCTAAAATTGGTATGAAATTAAAATGGTTAGAAACATTAGAATGAGTAATTCATTATTCGAAGGGAAGACTCACTTCATTTTCAATTCTGATTCTTCCAGAGTGAAGAAAAATCTATAAAATTTTCAATGACGCATCATGTTTTTGTTTTGGAGAGGCTTTGATGTAGGGAATGTGAGACATCCAATACAAGTCTTGATAAATGATGTCTTTTTAGTGGAACTTCATAACACACAACCTCAATCTAGAATATTCTATTCATTATCTATACATGTTGACACAATATTTTCAATGGTAATGTTTTTTTTGGAATTCAATGATGAAAACGCCTCAAGTACATTTTTTCATATCATGATCTGAATCTTTGGCTACAAAGATTGGTTATGTTCGTTATATTATTTGATATCCAGAATTAATATATGTCTATAATGGGAAATATTCCACCCATTACACTGGGAGGGAAGACATATACATGTGTGGTTCAAGAGTTTATTAGTTCGAGTATGATCATGTCTATTTTTTAGAGATTCACATTGAGGATTATGAGAATCTTGATTACACTATCCTCTTAACATTAACAGTGAAATCAATCCTTCTCTAACTAGTGGGAATTAAAATAAATTCATATCATGAGGGATTAGACATATGTGGAAGTATCTTAGATGATGATTGATCATTTGGTTTGACCATGGATAAGGATGGGACCATACACTTCCATATGAATATTTGTAACCCAACAAGAATCATATGGGAGATGATGTGGGAATTTCATGCTTTATTTTGGGTGTTACATATTGGTGTATCCAAGTTGTATCATGAATTACTTCACTATTATTTGTGTTGTTATATAAAATAATAGATACTTAATTTTATCACTCGGTGTTCAACCTGTTAGATGGGGAAGGGGGAAACTCAGTGATTTTCTGAACATTTATAGTCATTATCATTTATTAAGAGGAAATGGGATGACTACTTGATGGAATTCATTTCAGGAATACCTAGATCATATAATATAAATGATATTGCATCACTATTCGTTGATCATTTGAAAACGGATACACACGTAAAAACAATTTTATTAACCTTCTCAGTATATGTGATAAAAGGACATATGTCCTTTTGGCCACACATATATATTTATATCCTCATTATATCATATCTGACATGGAAAATTACATTAATTCATAGTTCTAAAAAGGGATAAAGATAGACTTGGGTACTAAGGCGCTTTGAGAACATCCTATCAACATTGGATAGTTGGATTGAAATTGAAAATAATTTAGATTATAAATGAACTGATCCATCCATGTGTCCATAAATTTTAGTGTTATTGGGAGAAACTCACACCCATAATACATTCTCTATAATGTATTAATTTTGTATTCCATGTTAAAGACTCTTTATGTATCCTTATATGGTATGCAATGATAATATCTTATGTTCTCGTCATAGGTAGGGGATGCATCATTTCATAGACCATGTCTTGTCCATGAGAGGTCATAACAGGTCTAAATGATCAGAATTTTTGTGTTGTAATATTGGTATAGAGAACCATCATATGCCAGTCAATTTTTAAAAAATATTTTTTTTGGGGTAGAGACTAGGTTTTCTTGTCAGTTTATCCTTTGTTGGTCCATCGATTATATCCATGATATTTTTGGAATTCACCTAGATTATTTGGTAAAATTATTATTCTGAAATTAAATGGACTAGTAACATACCAAATACATATTCCATATATGATCTAGTCATTTCATAATGTCTTCAATATATATCATTGTCACTGGTATTATCCATTCCCATCACATTTTTTCATCAAAATGTTGTGGGATTTACATATGGATTCATTTATTGAAGAGTAGACAATGGGTATTTTGGATTAGGGAATGGTGAAACTCTGTGGAATTATTTCACATTTAGTACTGGTTCTATAGTAGCACAAATTATTATAGGATGAGGCCTTGGAGCAGGAAGATTATGTACAAGCCCAATGGATGGAAGTTTTCATGATGATCTATCTTTACACTTAAAATTATGACTCATAAATGAGTCCCTTAAAAGAGGGTTTATTGTAATGGAACAACAACTATAAAATGTATGACTCGTTTTTTTATCATTAAATACTTAAATTTTCACTTATATTCGTACTTAATGGAGGAAAATTGGTAAAGAATGTTGATAAAACATGTTTGGAGCTCAGATCCCTGAAATTTTGAGAAACATACTAGGCCGTAATATTGGTGGAAAATTATCCCTAGCCCCCATAGTTTCTTATAATGTGGGGGTAAATTCATAGGGGACCATGGGGTCGTACACTTTTCTACAACTAGGTTGGATGATGTGTTCTCTACATTGATTTTTCATACATTGGTGATTGTGAGGATTCACATAGCTTTCACACAGTTGGGAAAACCATGAACATAGTTTATGTGGGATACTTCAATAGGTAATGGAGTAATCATGGAATGTAAAATGGTTGGAAAGCCATGTGGCCAAACCATGGAATGGTTATTTTGAAAGGAAAATGGTCGTTTCCCCTTAAATTTTTTAAAACCCTACCCCTTTTTTTCTCTTACTCATCTTGAAGAAATGCACCCCTCTTCACCTCCTGTGCATTTATCCTTTTTCATCACCTATAGATCACTATTTCTCCCTCATCCATAATCCAAATAGATTTATATTGTATCTAATGTATAACTAGAGGTAATATATTTTTTTATCATTCATAAGTTCTTAGTTTCACTTCATGTAATGTACTATATTTAGGAGTGACAAAATTCAGCATATTTTCAATGTGTTGGATTATTTATATAATTTCATTTTTTATATTTTAAAATTGAAACTAATTTTTGATGAGGAATCCTATAGTGACATATTGTAGGTGTTCTAGTTCTTTTCCCATAATTTCGTGATGTTTTCACATATTCTTAATGGAATAACACGTCGGGAATTATTGTGTGTCACCTTCAACTATGATCAATATCATAATTATTTTTTTTATCATGTATATTAATTATATTTAAGCTTATTGCCTTACATTAAACTCATTTTTATGGACTAATCATATCTCCTCGTGATTTTGTAGTAGGTCGTACACACAAGAAACACTATTATAGCCCGTAATGAATAAAATATAAATAGTAATTTTCGATATATTGACTATATTTTTAAATTAATATTATAAGTAATATATATAAACATTACGTATATAATCATATCCAGCTATGAGTGGCGGTAATATAAAAATAAATGACATCATTTCATAAGGTGGTAGTCTAATATACACATAAATGATGATTTCATCAAAAAATGTAGGGATCATAGAAATGAATTATGTTTCTCAAGTAAAAAAATATAATATTATTATATAATTGATACATAGGTTATTATATAATAATTTTCTGGGAACAATTTATGTAGTTGGAGAAAAAAATAAAATAAAATAACTCATTTAAGAACACTACCACTTCTTCAGTTATCCCCTTAGGTTTCCAAAAAATGATTTCTAAGGATGCCTTTTGACCAAAATAAAACATATAAGATGATATGATGAAATATTTGAAGTTATATGGGTATTTAATGGATGATTCTTTAAGGTTTGTATTGTTGAATAAGTGTGGAGAGGTAATGTCCTTTAACATTTTTTTAGAGATAACACACATTATATATTCAAAAAAAATATTGTGTTCTCCAAAGTATTTCATATGTCACAATAGTACAGAAATGGACAATTATGGATCCATATTCTTGTAATGGTATATATAAATCTATAAAATAGTATTTAAAAGGATATAGGTCATTTTAACCTTATCATTTTAGATTAACCCGCGGTGGAAACATTTTTTTTTTGAAATGATCGTAAATAAGTTGTACAAGTTTCACTATTCATTTTGTAATAGAAATTAATTTTTTGTTATTATAAATAATAAAATATTATAAATTCAATTAGGTATGAAATTATTCCAAATTTCACCTATTGAGGTGGAAAATATTAATTTTAAATTAAACTCGAAAACATGATGCGAAAGCAGTTTTTAAGAGATAAAACATCAAAAGATTACAATATTATCACATTTCAGATCAATATGAATGTGGTGAAAATGTACTATATTTTATTAATTAATAATATTGAAAAATATTTAATTAATACCATTTTATAATAATATTTATCCAAAAAAATTAACAAAATGTTGTTTTCATTTAAAATTCATTATTTTCAACTATTCGTCACAAAATAAGAATATTAAAGTAATTCAATAAAATTCATCCTAATATTATAAATACAGTATGATTTATAAAATTATATAGTTTTTTCAATTTTATATAAATTTAATGAATATTTTCTACAAAAATCCCACAGTTTCCATAAAAAGATAATTGTTGAGAAGTTGGTGTTTCAACCACAAGATGACTTATATTAACTCCATGTATAATTATAATATTTGTAGAAAAATTAATTAATAAAAATTTATATATAGTAATAAAATTTATCTTCTGTATTTCATCATATTGTGTTATATTAAATAATTAAAATGATGAATTATTTTGCGATTTTAAAAAAATTAAGGAAAACCCCATTTAAAAAAACAAAATTATACTAAAGATATCAAAAAATGATTAAAAAAATTAATTATAATAAATATCAATAAATAATAATCATGTTATCATAAAAAAAGTATTAAAAAATACTGGTACTTTTAAATTGATAAATTTATTGAAAATTATCAATAGTTTTACAAAAATATGTTTTTTGTAATATTCATGGAAATTCTAAATTTTATAGAAGGTCCCAGAAAATTACACAAATTAATATTTGATATCCTGATTCCAATATTTATTTAATTTAATCAAATTAATTTCCTAAAAGTTCAAAAAAATTATCATCATGTTATTTTCAATAAAATATGTAAAATATAATTATTTAGGAAAACATATTTGTAAAGAATGAAATCAGTTTAGAAAAAATATATTTATTATTTAATAAAAACTTATTAATAATTTATATAATGTAGGAAATATATATATAAATATCTCATAATTTATTTAAAGATATTCCTAAAATCCAATTTAATGTTTAGTTTAAAAATATTATATATATTATTAGTCTTTTAAAATTAGGTTTTTCTTATTTAATACGATATCGAAAATAATAAAATTTGAGATTCATGTACTAAAACTATTAGAGAGAGTAAATTTTTTTAAACATAAATATATAGTAAATTAATGTGTTGTTACATTCTTATCTATGCTCACATATTCATTTAATTTAAGATACCAGATAAATTTTTCATATTTTAGAATCTGATGATGTCACATCTTACCACATTAAATTTATTGAATCCTCACATTTTTGACATTATATCTGTAATAAATTAATTTTTATTTTAAAATAAATCTTTTGAAAAGAAACATCATAAAAAGGGTTTATAAAAATTGATATACATAAGAGAAATATGGGAATAATGAAGGTTGTGTGGAATACCACATAACATCGATTCCAAATAAGATACCCGATGTTGGAAAAGAATAATATTTTTAAATAATTATAGTGAGTGATATATTAAGTTGATAAAAATATGTTGAATGATAAATGGAATTTTATTGACCTAAAAATATTAAATAAATAAAAAGAACATCAGGTAAATAGAAATAAATGTACTCTGACTAGATTTTGGTCTCAAATCCTTCTTATATTGATGATGAATTCTATTATCACCAATATTAACCGAATAAGAAAATATATATGATTAGTACAAATTTATCATTTATTCATTTTCCAAAAAAATATAATCTTTTCCTCTAATGTATGTGTATTGAATATGCATTTTTAATGCATGAAGTACTAAAATAAATATACAAATGACCACAAATCCCCAATATCATAACTAGTTATTACTCCCCCATTTATTCATTGAATAAAACCAAAATGATTAGTTCATAGTATGATAAAAATTTTACATTTCCGACTTAATATATAAATTCCATCACTAGTATCCTAATTTCAAACTAATTCATTCGATAAATAAATAATAATAAATTTTTTGAAAAATTTACTGAGTATGTATGAAGCCTAAATATTAGATGGGTTTGATCATATATTATTCCAAGATAAATAAAATATTTTTCCATAAAATAAAACAATATTTTCACAAATAAACCAAAAATTTTACATATAAATTTGTTATACTAACAAGGACATCATGTTGGATAGTGGTAGGAACTACACCCTTGTATCCATTTGGTTCAATGTTCTATTCTTATATCCTTTTAGGATGGTACAGTATGTCACATGGACCTAGGGTAGTCATGCTTTTTTTTAATATTATAATAACAATTCATCTGAAAATAAAACATCATGTTGCTCCTTTGGGTTACGATACCAAAACCCAATAAAACTTCTAGCAATAGGCCATTAATAACCCAAACATTTTTTAAAACAGAAAACCATTCAGTGTGGGTTACAAGAATTTGTACTTATGATCAACCATAATCTGATAGACCTGTTATGGTACCCATGACAGTAAATCTATCCTCGCATGGTAATATCCTAATCACCATTCATATCTAATCATTTACATTGATTGAAATTTTAATAGCCCTAAACATGCATTTCTGGGTCCGGTGTTGAAATCATAAGTATTACATTTTCACCTTTGATGTTGATAATTATGAACTAATTTTTTTCTATAAAAACCATACAAAATCATAATTAATACCTTATTAACATACATTCTCTAGGAGAATTTGTGATTATAGTTTTTGATAATTAAAACCGTCTCATACATAAATAATTCATATTACCTTGTATAAAAATTTATCCCACTTAACCTATCACTTGTTTTTTTCATATTACTATATCATCATCATCCATATGAAATAACTTTAAAACATAATTTTCTCAACCGAATTCTTAATAACATTGTTATAATAACATTTTAGAAATGTTATCTTCGATGTTCATCAATTGAAAACATATTAATTAACATATGATGGCCATACATTATCGTAATGGATTCCACATTGTATATTTTATGACCATAAACATTAACCTGGAAAAAATTAAAATTTTAATTAATATAATCATTATAAAGATAAATATAATCATTTTTCATTTATATCCAGATTACCCCATGGAATACAAAAGTGTTTCATGCGAATATATTTGAATCATGATTAACTCATGGATAAGAACTAGTTTCTATAAAAACATCTCTAATACATGATTAAATCCAAAAAAATAACTTTATTCCATAGAAATATATTTGAATGATTATAAACCTGTAACACCCTGGGGTTTTAAAGGAAATAATATATTCTTTAGTATACATTATACACCAGATTTTGCTTAAATGAAAACTATAATATTTCTGTTTGATATTTTTGTTATCACATTGACATTCCAATAGAGAGGATTAATAAGATTAATTGAATTATGAAAATATGGTTTACTAATCTGTATATAATTATTTCTTTTGTGTCCATTTAAATTTAAATAAATGGAATTTTTTTTTGAAAAACAACTTAATTTGAAATAATGTGTTTTATATTATTAAATTAATAAATCTCTCATTTTGGATTATATTAATGAAATATATATATATATATATATATTATTTAACATAATAATTGACATTCATTTTATTTGTTTTATTAAAAACGAAATAGGAATAAATTCAATTTTACAATCACATGTTGTTTTTTAAGATAGTTTCCCGCATTTTGTGGGAGCACTATTTTAAATGTAGTTTTTTTGAAAAATATTATATTATAATTATCAACATAAAATTAATTTTAGAATTTTTAATATCAATTTTATCTTATGATGAATTTTTGGTATTTTTGGAAAAGCATCATTTTTTTATGACTAGTGAAATAAAATGCGTTGTAGTTAAAAAATGATTTTTTTAAACAATATTATTAAAATTAAAATTTATTTTTTAATGAAAAAATATGTCAATAATATAACTATTAATCTAATTTTGGTATTATTTTTTTTGAAATTAGTTATAAAAAATATATTAATATTTTGACTGTCTCTTTTACTCGACTTCTCGCCACCTATACGAGATTACTATTAAACTTCATTTAGCGTTATTTAGAATTAAATTTTGAATAAATGGACCTAAATTCTTGTAATATGTTTTAAAATTTGGTATTATATGATCAACTTAATTTTTTTGAATAGTAACACCTGTATTTTATTTATCACGATTAAGGGTAAATCAGTCATTAACAGTACAATTAAAATTATAATATCATTAAATTACCCTAAAACTCGGCCTAATTCAATTAAATGATTGGGTTTTGAAAAAATAACCATTTATATGAAGTTATAACATTTTTATGACACATGAGAAAGAATATGACATGCATTATATATTTTTAGGATAAGTTAATAATGCAATACTCATATTTTTATTATGTTAATAATGTTTAATAAAGGATAATATAGAAAATAAATTCATCTATTAATATTTATTTGGAAAATAATTTATTTATTCACATTATGATAATTTATTTTTATTTTGTAGACATTATATAATAAAATTTAATTGTGTCACAATGATGAAGCAGTAAAATATTTTTTAATGGAAAAAGTAAAATATTAATATTAATAATATTTAAATATATATAAATTGGAATATTTTTTTTCCATAAACGATTTTTCTGGATGAATTTCAGATGTTATATATATGTAAAATTATTATTTTTTGAATGTTTAAATTTGTTATAATTTTTTAAAATGTCATGTAATGATTCATGTAAAAATTGAAAAAATTCACATATAAATATATTCAATAATTATTAAATGATATGAAATTTTAAAAAATATAATAAATAAGTAACTTGTTTAGATAAATTTATATATTACATTAATGAACTAATGTAGTCCTTATTTATATTTATTTTAATTTTGATTTCTCTACAATTGGTAAATTCACAATGTCATGATAAGAATTTATAAGGGTCTAAACAGAATGATAAGGATTAAAAAAGTATAAAAAAATACTGTATTTTTTAATTCTTGAAGGTATTTACACCCCAAGTAATCTAATATATTAAATAATTTATTTTGGAACCATTTTAATAAATATTTAATGTATATTAATTTAATACTTTTAATAATTCTATGACTACCCCTCCCTTCTCCTATAAATGGACAACCATTCATCTCCATTATATACACTTCAAACACACGATTTGGAACTTCCATGATCAGAACAAAACCATTACTATAATTTCACCACAAATTATAGAGTCCTTAGTTTTGGCATAACACCCTCTTTATATATGTTATGTTGTAGAGAAAGTCATCATCTAAAGGAAATGTAAATTTTTTATTTGTGTGTTTCTGTTTTATATCTTCTTCTGAATCCTTAAAAAATTCGTCATCTAATATTAAATAATAACATCAAAATCCTCAATATAAAAATATGATATTATTTAATAATAGTCACCTAAATCTATCTTTGCATCCATCAAATGGGATGATAATTAATTGTTCATGTGTACCTGTGAACTATCAACTACACAAACCAATATAATTCATTTTAAATTACCATATATCAAGACTGATTTTAATGATATAATTAGTTATATTATATGATATTACTCCAATATTTATCATTATATGAGAAAAATCTATCAATTATGTTCTCGTTTTCTATGCACAAAAAAATCATAACATCATTTGTTGCAACATCTGAACTATTGGCTCTATAAAACAACGTTATACACATTTTATCACCACATAAAATGTATGATATATTTTTTATATTTAAATGATTAATTTAATATAAATTATATTATGATCATTATTTAACTGTAAATTAATATTTTCTTTCCTTCCCTAATTATTATTGAAAAATGAAAACATTACTCATACGTTTGTGTGGCTTATCGTCTCTATGATTATAACATGGCTCATTTTTAATATCCATATTTAATAAAAAAACTAAAGTATAATTTATATATTAATTTGATTATTATTTCATTAATATTATTCTGGATATTATTTAATTATGACCACATAGACTGTTGACATCATACCTTATTTAATTTCTACACAAGCACGAAATACCAATAAAACATTTGAAATGAATTTAGGGAATTTGGTAATTGTTATCCCATATTAATGAGTGATAGAAGTTGAATACTAAAAAATCAAAAGGTTATTAGGTATGTAAATAATTATCCTATGCGTACTATTTAAAAAGATAAACAACATACATGACAAATCAGACTCGAGTTAAGGGACGTCATCTCAATCACCAGTAATTGAGTCATATTTGGATGTTACAAACCATCATATTATATAAGTTGTATAATGAAACCGTTTTAAATTTAATTTGATTATAATTTTTTAAAATGGAGTCTTTCTATACATATTTTTTACCCTCTTTACATATGTTGAATTCAATATTCTTATTAAAATATATGGTGACACGGCTTCTTTTCCATCATGATAGTTATTATATATTTTATATACTCTACAAGCCTTAATGGTTTAATTAAAAAAATATATCCTATTATAATTTTCTACATACTTCTATGTATTAAAATATATTAAAAAATTTATAATTATTTCAAAAAATATAAATCATTTATTTAAATTTCTAATGTATCATTGTGATTGAAATGTTGATTATTGTAATATTTTATGTGTAATGACTATATAATTGTATTTAGACATTTGAATGTTGGTTATGTAATTAAACTGGGACCAACAGTTCTGTGATAATCAAATGATTGGTGGTTATGTTATAACCTCCAATCCATTGGGTATGGAAATCAGTCCAGTTAGTATTCCCTTTATAGGAGTGAAATTTTTAGAGGTCGATCATATGGTTATTCCATTTAAATTTGATCATGTATCAAATTACCTTTATATGATATATGGGATTTATATTGGTTTGATGCTAATACTATTATTTAAAAATGGGTAAAATGATGTTATATTCAATGGAACTTATTTACTACTGTATAATGGTGAATGGTATTACTTTATGATTAAGTATCAATGAGAATTCATGATTTAACAAGACTAACAGTATTTCATATTTGGGTACCCCTTGCTAATATTTTTATAGTATTCTCATGTTTTTATATTTTTTCATAGTTCAAAAAATATTTATGTAAAAAGTATATTTCATGATGAAATAATTGAATATATTTCATGAAAACAAGTCTTATTTTTAAGTGTTTCATATAGTAAAAAAATGGATACTGACTATAGGTGTCCACAGGTCATGTATGGGTCTACATTGTATGATTTTTCATTATTATATAGAAATATAAAATAAAATGATCCTTGAATAAGAATTGTAGTTCCAAAACTGTAGAATATGTAACATTTATGGTTGGGTACTTATTGTTGGTATCAATGTATAGTTTACACAACATCATATATCTGGATGTTTTATAATGAGTTATTAATATCATCACAATTTTATAGTTTTATTGATTATTATTAGTTTAATGTCTCAAAATCTATTATAAGGATTTATGTGATGAAATATTAATGTGACTTCATGTATTTTTGGATACATTCAAGTTTGAGGTAATTATGGGTTATTACATTTTGGGATGAAAATGAATGATATAAAATAAAAAATGTAGTTAAAACATGTTATTTTTATTTTTTGATGTATTTTCCATATTTTTAAAATTATATAGTTTTAGAATAATGAAATCCTATTGGATGGGTGATAACCCATCACGTCCGACCAGGCCATGGCTATGGAACCCAATACCGAAGGGTGATATGGAAGTATATCCTACCACTGGACTATATGAAGTACTATGTATGTAAGATTTTTTATTTAAATGATATGATGGGTAAAGAATAATTTTACTTTTGGAACCCATACTTTATCAAAATGATAAACTTTAGTTTAGTTAATAACTTTTTGATTAAGTTATTAATGTTGTTTCGTAATACATTAATTATTTTTGGAACCATATGATTGATGAAAATAGAATACTACGATAATTTATTTTAAAATAATGTTTTTGTTGCATCATGTTAAAAATATGATTATATATTGGACTTAATGTTATTTAAATTATTTATATAACCTTTTATCCTACCAATGAGAATAAGTGATTAAGATATTTTCTTTTAGGGAATGATACATCATGACTAAATGATGTTATTCAGAGATAAATTTTAGAACATTTCTTGTAATATTAGTTGATTAAATCATTTTTATTTTCTATTTTTAATAATATTTATAATTTTTTTGGGAATTTTAAAAATAGTTATTTTTTTAATTGGAAATGTTGAACGTTGGGTAACACTATTTAATTTCGAGATTAATGTAGTTTCCATTATATAAAGGTTTATTCTTTTTAAGGAATTATCTAATCATAAACCAAACCTTTGTGTTTTTTCAATGAAAATACACATGAGAAATATATAGTTAATCATTTTTGGAATATATGATTTTCTATACGTATATTCTAGATCATTACGTGTGATAAATTCTTCGTGAAAACACATCATTTGGAGAAAAATATTTGTTAATGGTCGAAATTTATTAGAGAATGCAACTATATATTAAATGTATATATATTTCATTAAGTTTTTTTTCTATGATGTAAATTAATTCCACAAAATCATGAAAAATAAATTCATAAATTTTTATTTTTATACTTCTCTTAATGAAAAATTGATGGTCGTTTGACTAATAACAGACTTATGGTATTGTGATTGTTAACTTCTCCTAAACATGATTTATATAACTCCCCATCATAACAGGATGGTTAGTTTTATCTTATATGACCATGTCTTCCAAAATTTAAATCCATAATTTTATTTCTCTAGGGATCATCATATTTCATTTTCAGTCATTTATAGCGGAAGACTTATTTATCCTTTTTGCATTGTGTTATTTTAGCAATGGTAATTTGAAATGCTTGATCCTTGTTCTCGATCATTAGTTAAAATTATGAGGACATAATTTATAAAATGGGGGAGAATGTACCATGTGTAAATTAATGATATATGGGTAACACATTTATATATTATTAATTCTTGGATGAGAAACTAATTATTAAAAAAGGGATTATTTTTCGAAAAATATTTTTAAATCTGTACATGTTGTTTTTATTCAAATAAATGAATAAATCACACATGTTGTATTATATTAGTGAAATATATATATATATATATATAATAGTTAATTAAAATTTTAGCATTCTAATAATGTGTTTTCTTGAAATTATACACTTATGAATCTAATTTTATGGACAAATTCTATTTTTAAAAAGGAAGGTTTCCCGCTATTTAATAGTTCACATATTTTTAATATAGTTTTTTCACTTTTGAAAATTATATTTCTATAAATATTATAAATTTTTTAATTTTGAATATAAAAATTACCTTAGAGTGAATTTTTGTTTTTTTTAAATAATATTTTTTTATGAATAATGGAAAATATAGAATTGTAGTTTGAAAATAATTTCTCATTTGGATAATTATTTTACTTTAAAATTATATTTTATTTAACAATAGATAAATAATACATGTAGTAATCCATTTTAATATCTCTATTTTTTTGATCCCTTCCTTTGTGAATGTTCTAGTGTTTGTATTGTTATTTGGGGTCACCTCACTTCTTGCTCGAGAGTATTCCAAAAAAACTAGGTACCACAAAATGGAGGATTTTTCACGGTCGCGTAGTGAAATGGTGGAACTTCATATGGTGCCTCACTAAACCAGTAACATGATTATGGTGGAACCGATAAGGTGGCACTATTAATGTGGCTCTCTAACACTGCCTCACTGAACAATTTCCCATCATTTCCCAAAATTTTTCCGAGTTTCCAAGTTTTTATTTTCATTCCCAAAAATGAGTAGTTCCATAAAAAAGTGCTATAATACCCTTTTAAAACCCATTTAAATCAAGTAAAATATATTTTAAACCTCCAAGAGTCAGGCGACCCATTAGATAACAAAACATGTGACCTTTTTCCTTGGTGTCACACCTTTATGCGGGCTTTCCAGCTTCTCCACTATTACGTGGTTTTTCATAGACTGGAAGACATATATTAACTGAAAAATGTTATCTACACAATCTCTGAGGATAATTATCAAATAAAAATTAATTCCTACTTTTGAAACAACCCAACCTCATTGTAAAACTATGATCTCACTTCAAGTACTTCGACATCGTCTCTCTAATTTTAAGATCTAGATTTTTATTTATCCAATTCAGTCTCTTCCCTTTTCGTTCCCATTTCACTATGTACAACAGCAGAATTACTCTGAAGATGAATCGTGGGCCAATGCTAGAGACCTTATCACATATACTTGGAGTACTTGGATTTCTTCCTCTACATGTTGCGCATCCCCATTCCACGACTCTAGGAAAAAACATTGATTTTTGATCATCCATGTAAGGTATTTCTTTCATCTATATTTAATGTGTATCATGTGGGGAGGGTATGATAATATTTCCCTCAAAGATTTAGTTGATACCAAACCTTATTGTAGATAATAAAAAGACATTAAAAGAGTACAGGGGTGTGAATTATGAAGATGTTTTTTTCCTCTTTTATATTCCTTTATTGTTGTGTTGTGATTTTTATAAGATTATTCCCCCTGAAAATCAGGGAAGTTGGTGGTCCTCTATTTTGCACTAATGAACCCCTGTTTTCTTGATAATCTTGTGATTGGATTATTGTAAGATGGAAACATATTAATCTTGTAAAAATGGTTGATAAAATGGATTCTCGATAAATAAGAATCCATGTGTGATCACCCCGGCTAACCAGACAGAATGAGGGGACATAATAAATTGTGATGGAGAAATATGTAAACATTCTTTCTCTATTCTGGTGGTATGCATGGTTTCTCTCATTTATGATTGTGGGGTGACGTGGATGGTGATGGTATCTCTTGTTGTTAAATTTTTGTTGTATAGACATGAGTGCATGTATAGCCTAAATGTTGGGGCATGGTTTGGTATCATTACTTTGGGGGATCTCACATATCTCTTTTTTTGTTGTGAATTTACAAGTGAACCAAGTTTGAATGATTAAATTATTTCTTGGTCATTTTCTTTTTCACTCTAGAGTATTTTTGACCTGTGGTTGTTCTGGTTAGTGCTTGGTGGTAGAGAATTATTTCCACCAGAATCACATGAACATGTTAGTTAGAATGCATACAATGGGGAATTGTTTTTTTTAGGAATGGGTTGTGTCTGGTTGTCACTGTTGCATATTTGTGCATATAGGGATAACAGTGAAAGTGGTGAGGTGTGGGATGGTTGTCTATTTTGAAACACTTAGGTTGAAATAAGTGTTTGATTACATATATGTATAATATTTAATTATTTTGTTTCTCATACACACCTCACCGATGTTGATCACTTAGTGCCGAACACCCCCATTTCATTGGGGAGGGTGTTTTTCCTAGCATTCATTTGAGTGGCTTGTTATTAGCAATTTTTTCTCCCCCTCCTAGCTAGCCCAAGACTCTTCATCTATGGTGTTTTTTGGCTGTTGTCTATGGGGTGTGTGGGTAGGTTAATTTCCCCAGTGCCTTCAAGAAGAGGCCCTGGTCTATTCAGACGTTGTAGTGGTTCTTCTGGCCCAAGTGTCTTTCTGAATGACAGTGGTTGTTGTGGCCTAGGTATTTGCAGGCATAGTGGTGTGTGGTTGTTTTAGTCGAGGTGAATAATGGCGACATGCGGGGTTATGATGGCTCACAAGGTTGTTTTTTGGTGGTATTGTGGATATATTGGAACTTATCTGGGATGTATGAAACAAATGAGGTACTAAATAACCCGTGGAAAAGCGGTACGAGGTACCAAACCATCAATGTGTTATTATAATTACATTACCTAAAATGTATTATCTATGGATTTTTCCATGGTGAGGCTGAGTGGATAGATTCATTGCTAGGTGCCTTTGTTATCTATATTTTCTCATGGGGAATTAGAAGGCCTCCCCACTTGTGCATGGGAGATTTTGGTTTTCCCTACTGGGTACACTTTTGTACTCAGCCTACGTATATAAAACTGCATTCATTTTTCTAGGAGGATATTGGGGACCATGCAAGACCTTCCTAGATTTGGCATCGAGATTTTATTTATTGTTTCGTTTATTTATTTTTTTACATCCCCTTGGAGATTTATGGTACTATGTAGAACATTATTTGAACAAGAATGCGGAAAAGTGGATTTTGGAATTACTTATACTTTCTGTTTTTGGAGTTATTTGATACATACCATATTATCTTCCGATATTTTTTAATAAAAGGTTAATGAATTATATATTTTGGGTCATTCTATACCCTCTGTTCATTTCACCACTCTAGGTCTTATTAAAGGTAGGACTCGGGGGGGTCATTATATCTCCATCAACTTGAATAAGTATGGGTATGGTAGTTGGATGTCCCTTCCCTCATCACGGTGAAGGTAGGTCATGAAAAAATATTATTAAAGGGTAGGTTGAGAGAGAGGATGGAATTTTGGGTTAATAGAAATGAGAATTTTATGGGATAGTAGAGAAATAGTGTTAGGCAATCATGGTTGGTGAGATAGGTCTCGGAATACCGGCAAGGACATTGGATTTTATGGCCTCCCGTGATCTGAATCAATGACTCTAGACATACGGAATGACCAAGTGAAGCTACCTAGTTTGCAAGGTAAAGACCCTAGTAAGGTAACATGCATCATAGTGGCTTATATTATGGTGTGTTTTGGGTATTTTTGGAACATGAAATAAATAAACAGTTTAAAGAAATATTTAAAAGAGATCTTTGACACTACTCGGGCTTAGGAATTTTCTTGTTTACCAACAAAATATTGAATCTAAATGAATAACATGAGTAGTTCGGGAAATATAGGACTAGTAGGATGATTTGGATGATTAATAGAGGGATGATCGGGTGTAGGAGGACAACCAGTGCTAGAAGGCGGTTCAATCCTTTCAACAGAAGACCCTAAAAAATTATGAGGGTAACAACTCATACATAGAGATAAATAACTAGATCGAGGAGTTAGCGATGTCATTCATCTTTATTTTGGAACTGTCATATTATTGGGTTCTTCTGGATGTGATCCATATGTGGGGAGCGACATTTCAGTGGTGGATGCTCTATCGTGGGGAGAAGAAGGAGGCTGAGGTTTTGTTGATTGACATCGAGAGGGAGTTCCGGGTAGAATTCCTCTCTTCAACAATGAAGGATGAGAAAAGTTGATACTCTCCATCCATCAGGAGAGTATCTAAGTGAAAAATTTGGTGATCAAGATTATGTTCCTCTTTCATATTTCTCTAGAACTCTTTCCAGATGATGAGTCATGGAAAAGACACTTGGAGGAGGCTCTCTGACCATCTCTCTAGTAAGATGTTACTCTCTTCACTCTACTAATGTACATTCCAATTCAAAAGAAGGCTGGAGTGGTGGGAAGGATTCACATGAAGGGAGGTGTTCCATGAGTGGGGATCCAGTTGAGATCCTCAAAGGGGAAGGCTATTAGCAGTAGGCCTCTAGCATCAGAAAAATCAATGCTTCGACTGACATGGAGCAGGCCTCACCAGTTTCTATTTCTATCTCTCGGTTCTCACACCTTAACTATGGGATTAGGACCAAGAGTCATTATTTGTGGTAACCATGAGAATAATTAGAATTATTTCCCATACTAAGAGTAGTAAAGTGGGTTTGGGCAGGTTTACTACCCACCACAGCAATAACCTTTTCTAGCCAGACACTTTTTTGCAGTAGAAGTAGTAGGGACAGGAAGCTCCCGCTCCTCCGAGTGTAGACATTGTTGGAGGACACTGAACTCACGACACTTCTAAAGGTCCTTGAATTGGGCATGGTCAGGGAGGTGGTCGAAAACCGAGGGGACTGGGAGATGGGTGTGGGTAGTTTTACACCATAGAGATAACAGTTCTAGTCAGGCCGGAGGTCCTTCGATGCAGGATTAGCTTGTTTTTTACTCCTGCATGTTCTTTGTTTGATTTTGGATCTTCTCAATCCTTGATTTCACTGGGTCTGTCCCATTACAATGCCATATATGTATATAGAATCTCAATGCTACTCGTACCGAGTACACCAGTTGGAGATCAAACCATATTGTTTTATGTTTTTCATGGATGCATACAGATTTTGGGGGCACATCAGTCTAGTGGGGATCTCTTTCTGCTACAAATGAAGCCATACAATGTCATCATAGGAATCAACTATCTGTTTCATGTATACGCTCCCATCAACTGCTTAGGTAGATAGGTCGTGTTTTCTGATACGGGCATCCAATATGCATCTTTTGTTGGCAAGAAGGGTTTCCATGAGGGCAGCCCTTGAGTAGGGCCCCTTCTTTACTTTTTATCTGATCAGTCAGTGGAGTTAGTAGACACAGAGATGGTTGAAGTCTCAGGTATCTTCATTGTGTTCTTGGACATCTTCCCATGATAGGTGGTGACTTTACCCCCTCGATGTTATTGGATAATTGGATATACTTGCAACCCAGTTCCCATCAGATTTCAATGGATCCCTATTGGATGTTGCCTTACGAGTTGCGAGAGTTGATGATATAGGTTGATTAATTGATGAAGAAGGGTTTTTTCCAACCATGTTTGTCCCCAATGGGTGATCCATTCTTGTTCATTAAGAAGGAAGTTGGTGATATCAGGCTTTGGATAGATTACCGGGGTCTGAATCAGGTAACGGTCAAGAATAGTTTACCTCCGAGAAGATCGATGGCCTTTTGACCTGTTTAAGGGAGTAGGATGGTTCTATATGATCATACTATGGTTGATATATCACATGTTGAGGGTGAATTAGGATGAAATCTCAAAGACAGAATTCAGGTGCTGATATGGGAACTTTGAATTTGTGGTCATGTCATTCGGCATTACGAATGCACCAACCAGGTTCATGGGGCTCATGAGCTCTATCATTCGTGAATATCTGGACCGATTCGTAGTAGTGTTTATTTATGAAATCATGATCTACTCAATATTAGAAGACGATCACGCTGATCATCTGAGTATAGTTTTGGATTTCCATTGACACCACCAACTCTACGGGAAGTTGTGCATGTTCATGTTCTAGACATGAGAGGTGAACTTCCTTGGACACGTGGTGTCCCAATAGGGAATAAAATTGGACCCATGAAATGTCTATGTAGTTTTTTTGGGAAGCAGCCAAGTAAATGGAAGAGGTTCGTAGATTTTTAGGACCGGTTAGTTACTACTAGAGTCTTATGCCCGACATATCTCGAGTTGCAGTGTCTTAAATGTCATTGACCAAGAAAGGCCATACTTTTTATTAGAGTGATAAGTGATAGAAAACTTTCAGGTATCTAAAGGGTAATCTGGTCAGTGTCCCATTGTGGAGGTTTCCATGGGAATGGTTACTGATTAATTTGTTTTGTGATGATTCTGGGAAAGTCTTCGGATGTGTGTTGATACAGTTGTCAGGAGTGATATCTTATGGGTCTAGGAATTTATGTCCTCATTAATGAAACTATTCCACCAATGACCAGGAACATGCATAGGTGGTTTTCGCACAGATGTTTTGGATACACTACCTCATTAGAGAATGCTTCATCGTCTTCACATATCACAAGTGCTAGAGGTATGTCATCTCACAGTGAGAGCTGAATATGGGGCATCATAGGTGGATGGATTTTTTTTAGGACTAAGACATTGATTTCTCCTACACCATAGGAAAGGGGAACATGGTGGCTGATTCCTTGAGCAGTAACTCATAGGAGGATTTGGTTTATGAGTTAGCAGATGCTTGGAAAGCAATGGAGGAGATGAATTTTTAACATCTGAGCATGAGAGTGGATGATGGTAAAGGCTGTCTATTTTAGATTTAGGTGAAGTCATCCTTTTTACTTCATGTAGAGGAGTCTTCGTGAGGAAACATGGAGGGTGAAGTGATGCATGATTGTGTTAGCCAGGGCAATGATATGGAAGGATGGTCTGAAGGTGGTCATAATCAGTTGTTGTTTCATTTAAAGCAGTTTTCCTCTGTGTAAATGCAAAAGATAGTTCTTGGTTTGTTCCATAAACTCACCCCTGGAAGTACACCTAAGAGTTTAGAAGATGTAATGAGGCCAGATTGACCAGTTTTGATGGCCTTGAGTGATGATAGAAGTGGCAGAGTTTATAGAAATGTGCCTCTTATGTCAGTAGGTGAAGGCTGGACATCATGTTCTTGGTGGTCTGTTGCATCCTCTAGATTTCCATGAGACGAAGTGGGACATCACCTCAAGGGATTTCATCATGGGACATCCCACGGTTCAAGGAGGATGCGATGCTATATGGATAGTGGGAGACCGGATGATGAAATCATCTCACTTCCTTGAAATCAAGGAGACGAGTGCACCAGATTCCATAACATAGAGGTATGTTGATGAGGTGGTGTATTTTCATGGTGTTACAACTTATATATTTTCATATCATGATGCACGGTTTACCTCATGATTCTGTAAGGGATTGCAGTATTCTTTTGGCACCCAGCTATGCTTTAGCACTACTTTCCACCCTCAGACAGATGAGCAGACATAGTGGACCATACAGATGATGGAAGATATGTTACCAGTATGTGTTTTCGACTTCCAGGGATTATGGGTTCGGCACTTTCCTCTGTTATAGTTTTCCTACAACAATATAAATCAACATACCATTGGCATGGATTTGTTAGAATCCTTGTATGGGAGTTCGTGTCGTTTGAACATATCTAAGAAAGAGGTTGGGAGGAAGGTTTTCTTGGCCCCGAGTTAGTGAAAACCACAAAGGAGTAGGTTCATCTTGTGATTGAGGGGATGAAGCTGGATCCGGAGTGGCAGAAGTCATATTCTGATCATAGTAAGAGACCCTTGAATTTTGGGGTTGGGGACCACATATTTTTAAAGGTATCCCCACATCATGGGATGTGGTGATTCTACATGAAAAGTATTTCTCCTCCCAGGATCGTTCAACCCTTCGAGGTGTGGCTGTGAGTCATTGAATTGGCATATTAACTGTAATTTCCACTACCAATACTAAGTTTCCACGATGTATTCCATTTATCTCAACATCATCGGTATCTACACGTTGATTATTCACATACTCGGCTGGGGAGAGTAGGATATTGAGGATGATGTGATGTTTGTAGATCAACCATTGTGGATCGATGATCATTAGAATAAGGTGCATCATAGATGAACCATTATTTTGGTTCGTGTGATATGGAGGCATAGTGGCCTCAAAGAGATTACATGGGAATGGGAGGCACAATTTCATACCTAGTACATAGAGATGTTTTGAGATTGTATTGTGTTCTTATTGTATTTGACATTGATTTAATTCTTGGCCTTGAAAACCATGAAATGGGAATTTTCCTTTATCTGATTTTTTTTTTGAAAATTCAATAATATAGGTATGGTAGGACCTGATCCCTTATCAAGACGCGTTATGATGGATACAGTAAAACCCATGTAGGCAAGTCAATTCCACCCAAAAAAGGATTGTATCATAACATGGTAAAAGAGAGCTTCTAATATGTGAGTGTGGATGGTGTGACATTTCTATGTTTGTGTGGTCACTTTGGGGATAATTGAGGTAGTGTAACCATGGTTTTTCAAGAGATAGATGACGAAGAGGTGTTCCTAAATATCATGTTTTATTCCGACATTCAAAAAACTCTACAGTGGTTTTTCCCTAAGAGGTATCTTATGTGTTGGTTTTTTGGACCCCCTCTGTTTCTTCATGATTACTCTTAAATATTTGATAACAGGAATATTTTGAGAGGTATCTGATATAATAACCCAGTTTTCCCAAGCCTTTATATTGTAAATAATCTTGGTTTTTCCATGTTATTAGGGAACAAGTGGTATATTTCTTGGGTGTTTTCCAAAAAAACAGAATTCTACAAAACAGTTCGACCGAAAAAGAGGCACCAAAATCGTGTCACCACATATGGTGGCCCCCTGAACAAGTTGCATCATTACAGTGGCATTTTCACGGTGTCCCAACCATAACCAAATGTTTTCCTAGTTTCCATGATTTTCAAATTCCACCTCAGTAACAAATAATTTCTCGTAAAAGTGTTGATGTTTTGTTTTCAAATCCATTTAATTCCAATAAATGTTATTCTAATCCCCCATGAATTAGGAAACCGTTTATTTACCATAATATATGGCCTTATTCCTCAGTGTCACACAATTCCCTATGGTTTCTAGCTTCACCCCTTTTATGTGGTTTAACTCAGTTTTGAAGATATCTTTCAAATCACACCTGTTATCTCAACCATCTCTGAGTATAATTATTAAATAAAAATTTATTATTATGTGTGAAACATCCCAACCCCATTTTCAAGAAATGATCTAACATCATGTACATAAAAATAATAATCCAAATTTTAGGATTTGTCCTTTTTCTTAAATCGATATCTTTTCTTCCCTTTTCCTTACAATTTATCTAAGTGAACCTAGAGGCTTTATCTGGAGACGAATCATGCTCTCATGCTAGAACCCTTCCTGATTAGCCTTGGAGTCCTTGTTGTTCTTAATATGAAAGTCGAATGTCCCCCGTTGTTTTCTTAAAGAGAAAACATCAATCATTGATCATACTAGAAGGGGATTTCTTTCATCTCTCTTTATTGTGCATCAAGTGGGGAGAGTATGATAATGTTTCCCTCATGACGTAATTAAAACCAAACCATAATGAAGATAATAAATGAAATTTTAAACAATGAAGGGGTGTGAATGATGATGAATTTTATGCCTTCTTTTATCTTCATTATTTTTATTGTGGATTGTAAGGGTTTTCCAATAGGAAAACCATGGTCATTGGTGGTTGGTTTTTATGCAGTAATGTACCTCTATTTTCTATATAATCATGTTATAAAATGGATTTAACATTGTAATGGTTAATTATATAAACATAGTTGATAAAATGGATTCTCAATAAATAAGAATCTCAATGTGATCACCCCGACTAACCAGACAAACAAGGGACTTAATAAATGGTGATGACTAAATCTGAAAACATCCTTTCTCTATTATGCTGGTATACATGGATGCCCTCATTGATGCATGTGGGGTGACAAGTATTGTGATGGGAGCTCTTATTTTAAAAATTTTGGTTTTTGGACTTGTGGCTTTGTAGATCCTGAATTTTGGGGCATGGTTTGGTTCTATTACTTAGAGGGATCCCATAGATTCCTATTATTCTAGTGATATTATTAGAGAAGTAGCTCTGAAAGTTTAAATTACATCTTGCCTATTTTATTCTACAGTCCAATGTTGTTTTGACTTATGGTTTTTCCTTTTAGTTTTTTGGTAGTGGAGAATTATTTTCAAAAGAATCACTTGAGCATGATAATGAAAATGGTTACAATGGGGGATTTGTTTTTTCAAGAGTCTTTTGTGTTCAGGTTGTGACTATTGTATAATTGTGCATGTAGGGATAACAGTGAGAGTGGGGGTGTATGAGCTGGTTGTCTATTTTTGATCCCTTAATATGGGATGAGTGTTTGATTTCCTATATTTATAATATTTAGTTTTTTTTCTTCTACGCACCCCACCCATGGTGAGAACTTAGTATCAAACTCCCCCATTGCATGAGGTAGGGTGTTCTGTAGACATTTTTTTAGTGGATGGTTATTAGATTATTTCTGCTCCCTCTCCCTAAAGCCCATGAATCATTAGGTAGGGTGTGTTGTGATTGTTGGAATAGGTGTGTGTGGGAAGGTATGTTTCCCATGTGTCTTGGAGATGAGGCCCAGGTTTCATAGGGCATGTCAGTGCTTGTTCTGGACCAGGTGTCTTCGAGCATGTCAGAGGTTGTAGTGGCCCAGGTGTATGTAGGAATAATGATGTGTTTTTCGTAGACCAGTTGTCTTTGGGCAGGAAGCATGGTTTTTGTGTCCCATAAGGTCGTTGTTTGGGTGGTAGTGGGATTGAAGAGTAGCTTATAGCGGAGGTCTGAAGCGTATATTGTCCTAAATAACTAGTTGAAAAGACTCATGAGGTGCCCAAACATTGTTGTTTAATTATTATTACTGTACCTAACAAGCTTTATCTACGGAGTGTGACTAGGTGTGGCTAGATGGATTATCTATTATCAAGGTGCTTCGGTTAGCTCTATTTTCTCACGAGGCATTAGAATAACAACATCGTTCATGCATATGTGTGAACTATCACCTACATAATGGGATGTGATTTGTTTTTAATCACCAGAAAATATGGATAGAATATATAAGTATATTTAAATTATTAATATTATATAAATAAAAATATGATCAATCTAGAAGTGTAAAATAATATTTACCTTCTTTCTATTATGATCATTGTAAAATTAAAACATTAATGATGCATAAGTATGACTTACCTTTTACATGATGGTAATGTTTTTCATTTTATTATACTTATGTAATGAATGGATTTAAAAGTACAATTTATATGTAAATTTAATTATTTTTCCATTAATATTATTTTTTAGATGATAGGCTTATGATGAAAAATACTATTGACATCATAACAAGATTATTTTTGACATTAGTACAAAAATATCAAAATAAAATGTTCGGTATGAACAAAAATATTTTTATAACTTTTTTACCATGGTAATAATTCATATAAAATAAATAATAAACATTAAATAGGTTACCATGAATGAATTAATTGACATAATTTTATTATTCAGTAAGATAAATAATAAATGTGATGAATAAGATTCAATGTAAGGGTTTTTATCCTAATCTAATTTCATTGTGGTATATTGTGTTTTTAAACACCACCTTCATTTGTAAGATGTATACAAAATATATTTAACTATTAATTTCAATTTTTTTTTGAAATGGAATATTTATATAATTTTATTTCTATTTTTTTATGAAATGACATAAAGAATGTTATTTTAAGGTATACGGTGAGAACGACTTCTCAACTTCCCTGAATATTATTTGATATTTGGAATCCTCTACAAGACATGATGATTTAAATGAAAACTAAATATATTATTGATATTTTCTGAGTATTTTGGTATTGAAAATGATATTTAAAATGGAATTATTATATCATAATCTCTAAATTATTTCTTTTTATTTATAATAATACTTTATGATTGTAATGTTTAAAATTAAAATATTTTATGTTTTATGATTATATAATGGTACTTGGACATTTTAAAGGTGATTACATGATAAGCCAAGTACATGTGGTTTTGTGATAAATCAATGATTGGATGGTATGTTATATCTTCTAATTTATTGGTTATTGAAGGTAGTCAAATTGATATTCCATTTATTAGAGTGAAATGTATTGTATTTGACCTCATGATTATTTAATTTAAATATGATTATTCCAAAAGTAACCTTTATATATTAAATGTTACTTCAATGGGAATTATTGAAATCATTTTATGAAAAAATGGTATAAAATGATATTATTTTCACGAGAATGTATTTAATATTTCTTAATGGTGAACGGTATTCTTGAATAATTATGTGTCCATGGATTTTCAGGACTTCACAAGACTAACAATTTTCTTTCATTGTGCATCCCATAGTTATCTTTTTATCATCATCCCTATTTTCTAAATGTTTTTCTCAAGTCATAATATTTTTACTGGATACATAATATTTCATTTTTAATTAATCGATGATGTTTCTTGAAAAATTTCCTATCTTGTAAGGGTTTCCATTGGTTAAAAAATGGATATTGAGTTTAAGTTTCCACATGTCTTGTACGGGTCAAATTTTTTTAATTTTTTTTCTACTGCTCTAATACTCTAAATATAAAATATCTTATAATGCGAATTATAGTTCAAAGACACTATAATAAGTAATATTTAATGATGAGTCCAAATATTTGGTAAGAGGTGATGGTTTAGACAACATTTTAGATTATGATGTTTTCGAAAGTGATAGGAATACCATCACTACTTTATAATTTCATTTTTTATTATTTTTTTAAATGCATAGAATCACACTTGAGGCTTTATATTATGAAATTTTAAGGTGACTAACAATATTTTCGAACACCATCACCATTGAGGTAATTATGGGTTGTAAAAGTTTTGAATAAAAAATTGAAACTTATAAGATAAAATTGTCACGACAACATGTTATGGTTATTTTTTGATGTATTAATCATATTTTGGAAATTATGTTATTTAAAAAAGAGAAAAATTTCATTATGGGTGATAACACATATCATCTGATAAGGCCATGAGAATCAAACCCACAACTGAAGGGTGATAAGAGTGTATATCCTACGACTTGGCTATACAATTTCCCAAGTTAGTATGAATTTTTTTATTTAAATGATTTTATAGATAAATAATATAATGACTTTTGGAACCCAATAATTAAAAAATGGAATAACTTGGGATTAGAAAATGGTTGGGTGATGAAGTGATTAATGTTGTTGCAGAAGATGTTCTTTTTTGGGGAACAATATATAATCAAGGAAAATAGTATAATAAGATATTTTATATCTGGAATAATTGTTGAGTTACATTATGTAAAAAATTATAATTATATTATAGATATAGGGTGATTAAATTTATTTATGGAAATGAGAAACATTTCTTGGAGAATATTTGATTAAGATATTTTCGTTTGTGGATGAATCTTTAGGAGAAATTGATGTTATTTATAGATAAATATAAGAATTTTTTGGGAATATTATGTGATTAAATCCATCTGAATTTTGGGTTTCAATATTAGTTATAATTGTGTTTCCGAATATTATGTATAGTTATTTGTTTAATGGTTTATGTTCACCCTTGTGTAACACTATTGAAGTTTGGAGATTAATGTAGTTTTTAATCATATAATGTTTTATTCTTTTTGAGGAATTATTTTATATTAACAAAATAATTTGGGATATATTTGATGTATATAAATAAGAGAAATAGATAGTTTCTCTTTTTTGGGATATATGACTTACTAGAATATGATTAGAATTCTTCATGTTAAAAAAATCATCTAGAAAACTAATAGATTAGTGGAAAAGATGATTTTATCAGAGAAATTGACAAAATCATTAAAAACTACATTTAAATTCATAATAAGTCATCATTTATCTACTCTATGAAGTAAAGTAATTCCTTATCTCCCTAAAAGAACCCTAAAACAAAAATTTTATCAGTTTACTTTTTTACTTGGAAATCAATGACCTTTTAGCCAATAATAAATTAATGGTTTTATGATTCTTAAATTTATCTTGAAATGGTTTTATATCACACTCAATTAGAACATTATGGTTATTTTATCTACAATGTCCATGTATTTATACATTGAATCCTAGAATGTGTTATATCAAGATACCATCACACTTCTTTTTCATTCTTTTAATGTGGAGGTCAAAATAAACCTTCTTCTAATGTGGAATATTAGCAAAGATATATCTAAATTTCAACCATAATTTTCAATCCAAATTTCAAATTGGGAGGGAGAAATTTTTTAATGTGGGGAGAATGTAATGTCCCATGTTATTAAAAGGAACCATTATGTTCAATAGTATACATGATATACCACATACAGAATAACTATACAAATTGATTTTATTAATTAATATGGTAGTTATCACATAGCCATGATAATGGAGGGAATGAAAAATATTAGAAAATTTATGAAAATTTATCCTAAAAAATTTTATCTAATAAATTATTTGGGGACCAGTAATTATTATTTAAAGAAATAGTTTTCATTAAAAAATTAAATGTGAACTAGTTTGTTTTATACAAATAAATTAACAAACCATTCATGTGGGATTATATTAATAATAATATATATATAATACGATTAATATAAGGTTTATTATCAAGCTTCAATGTTTTCTAGAAACGATATAGAATGGAATCCAATTTTATGAACAAATGTTGTATGAATCAAAAAAAAAATTTCCCCTATTGATGGTGATGTAATTATTATTATATTATTTGAAAGTGTTTTATATTATAATTTTGAAAATTAACATTATATTAAAATTTGTAATATCAAAATTATCATTGTGTAAATTTTTGGTATTTTTTCTTAAAGGATTCATTATTTGATAAATAGTGAATAAAATTCCATTGTAGAAAAAAATTGATTTTTCACTAAAAATTCATTATTCATTAAAATGATTTTTTATTGAAAATATACCTGAAATAAATGTATTAATCTATTATGGGTCTTTGGAAAAAATTTTATATTTAAATTAGATATCAAAATGTGATAAAATTTTGAACATCACTGTTACCTATGTCCTCGCCACATCTTTGAGATTATTGATAATCATAATTTAACAACATTAAAGAAGTGAATTAAAAGAAAATCATTTTTTATTGTAATCACTGTGAAAATTGCGGTCTTATATGATCAAAATAATTTTAGGTGAATAGTTACTTTAGTACATTATTTTCAAGAGTTAGGGTTAAATCTAGTAATTAAATGCATAAAATACTGTAATATTATAAAATTACACTAAATTTTTTCCAAATTTCATTTAATGTGTGTTTTTTGAACAATGTCAACCATAGGATGAAATTATAACCATTTTATGAAAAATTAATACGAGTACAACCTTTATTAGATTTCATTTAATGATATGTTAAAAATGACATACCAATATTTTTATTAGGTAAATAATTTTCAATATAAGGATATATAAAAGAGAAAATTGAATTTAAAAATTAAATAAAGAAATAGTTTTTTTTCATATATCATGGTAATTAATTAATTAATTTTAGATATTATATATTTAAATTTAATTGTGACCAAATGATGATTTAGTTATATATTTTTGAAAGAAAAAATCAAATAAATGATATTAATAATATTTAGATAAATATAATTTGAAATATCTAATTTTTTAAATGAAATTAAGGGATTCATGTCACATCATATTTTAATTTAATTTAGATTGTTCAAAAGAATCACGTTTTTAATTTTTTTTTTAAAAATCATGTAATGAATATTTTCTAAATTGACATAATTAATGTCATTAAAGATAAAATATTCAATTATATTATATAAAATTCCCAAAAATATAATATTTGAAAAAAAAATATTGATATGTACATAAATAAATCAAGTGACTTTTTATTTATCATTTTTAATTTTATAGTAATTATATGTACACTCAAATTGTAAATACCATAATGTCATGGTTAGAATTATTAAGGGTTAAAAAAGTTGGCGATTCGAGAAATTATCAAAAAAAGTATTATTTTAATTGAATGGAGGAATTTAGACAAAATATAATCCGTTCATAGAAATAATTTATTTACCTATTTGAATAGAAGATGAATTTATAATGAATTAAAACTTTTTATAATTCCATGAGTGCCCCTCCCCACTCTTATAAAAGGGAACCCATTCATATCTATTTCATTCATCTCAAAACCAATTTTTTTTTTGACCAATATCTAGCCAAAACCCATCTTACAATAACTCCCAACATTCTTGTGGAATTTGATTAGGCATAACAAACACCATTAAGGTGTTAATTTGTTGAGAAATGTGATCAACTGAAGAAAATTAAATGTTTTTTATTTTAATTTTAATGTTTTATTTATTCTATCCATTTCTTCAAATATTAGTCATCCATGATTAAATAATGAATCAAGTAGCCAAAATATATTGAGATATTATAATTTTATAATCATAACCACAATCCATCTCCACATCAATTGAATGGGAAAACAATTAATCATTCGTGTGTACATGTGAACTATCACATTTACGAACCGATATAATAATATTTCTATTATCATCAATAATGAATAATTATAATTATAGAATTAATGTTTATATATGAAATTCATGACCTATTTATCATTATAATAGAATAATATATCAATTAAGTTCTTTTCCCCATGTTCATAAAAAACGATAACATCGTTCATGCATACTTGTGAACTTTCACCTCCATGAAGCGATGAAATTTTTTAAAATCACCCCATCACATGGATAAAGTATATACGTACATTAAAATTATTTATCTGATATAATTTATATTATTATCACTCTATATGGATAAAATAATATTTAACTTCTTTTTATAATTATAATTGAAAAATGGTAATGTTACTTATATATACATTCTGTTTACTATCTCTATAAATGTACCATTGTTCATTTCTAATATCCATATTTAATGATTGTAATTAAAAGTATAATAGATATATAAATGTGATTATTATTCAATTGATATTATTCTCAATATTATTTACTAGTGACCACATGAACTATAGATATCAAACAACGTTTATTTTTGACTCAAGTACCATATATCAACAAAACATCTGATATGAACATAAATAATTTTCTAAATGTTATACCATTATAATATGTGATATATAATAAAAATATACATTAAATACATTATCATGAATTTAAGTAATTAACCTATGTTTATTATTAAATAATATAAAGAACATGTATGATGAATCAAACAAGGGGTAAAAGACATTGTCTCAATCTCCATTCATTGAGACATATTTCGATGTTATACACCACCTTTTTTAATAAGGTGTATACAACACCCATTTACTAGTAATTCAATATTTTTTAAATGAAACATTTTATATATATATTTTTACATTATTTATATATTAAAAATTGCATGTTCCTTTTAAAATATATGGTGATAATGAATTCTCGGCCACCATGAATGTTTTTTTATATCTGGATTTCTCTTTAATCCTTAATGTTTTAATGGGAATATACATCTATTAGAAACAATTTATATGTATTTTTTATTGAATTATTTTAAATAGAATTATTATTTCGAAATATATAAATGATTTTTTTTATTTTCAATGATACTGTATGAGTAATATATTGAAAATTTCAATAATTGAAATGTTATGACAATATAATGGTACATGAAAATTTGAAGGGTTGTTTTATAATTAGCTATGGATTATTGGTTCTATTATAATCCAAGGATAGGTGTATATATTATATCCTTTAAATGCATTGGATATGAAAGTTGATCATATGGCTATTCCATTTGTAAAAGTGACATGTATAGAAGTCGACTGTATATTTAATTTTTTTAGGTATGATTATGTCCCCAGTTGACTTATTTTATATATGTTCATTGTATGGGTTTTATGGTAGTATTTTGATTAAAAAATAGCTATTCAATGGGATTATTTTTAGAGTAATGTATTTATAAATTTTAAATAATGAAATCTATTAATTTTTTATTATGTATACATGTGTTTTACTTCTTTTAAAAGTCTGGTATTTTTTCTTTCATTATGTACCCCTTTTTGAATTTTTAATGCTTATCCCATGTTTTTAAATTTTATTATTTTTATTAATATTGGTAAAGATATATAATATTTCATGATGAATGAATTTATATTTTGTCTCCAAAAGAAGTCATGTTTCTTAATTTTTTTGTGGGAAATATGGATACTGAGTATAAGTGTCCACATGTCATGTATAGGTCTATATTGTAATGTTTTCCCAATTATCCCAAATTCTAAACTAAAAAGATTCTATAATGTTAATACTATCTATAAAACACAATAATATGTTATGTTTAAGTATGGGTCCTTATAAAATGCATGAAAAATAGTTTAGTTCCTGGAAAATAACATTGAAAAAATCTTAATCCATGTAGTGAAATAATGTGGGTGATATTAAAAAAAAGCATTCCCACTAAGTCATAGTTAAATAAATGGTTATTAAAAATGATAAGTAGAAATACTATTAAATTATATTTAATTTTATTTTATGAAACTGTGATTTTCATTTTAAATATAATTATAAATGATATAAAAATCCACAAATAAATAAAAATGAAATTTTCATTAAAAAATATGGAAACATATAAATGAATTTTAAAAAAACATTTTGAGACTTTTTTGAGAAAAAAATCCATTTAATTTTTGGAAACAATTTTATAAATAAAATATAATCGTTCTAATTTAAAATAATCATAAAATGTCTTAATGGAATATTCAAAAAACGTAATAGAAATTTCTACAAAAATATTCATTCATGGCATATGTATTAAAATGAAGACTCATATAACATTTTTTTTGAAACAAAATGGGAATTTATTGGAGAATTAAATAAATATTAATCTGAAAAAGATAAAAAATAAAAAAATTTGGGATTACTTTTAAAAAATATTTTGAAAAATGAAAAAAAATTGAAACATTTCATGAAAACATATTTTGTATGAAAATTGAGAATATGTTTTATTTTTTTAATAAAAATATATTTAAATATATGATACAATTATTGAAAAAAGTTTAGTATTAAATGGAAATATCTTCAATAGATAGAGGAAAATATTATTAATTATTTGCATTATATATGATGATAAGGTCTCATCATTTGTGGAATAACCATAGTCATTTTTTATAAATGATGAGATTGTAACATATGACTCATACCACAATTTTAACGTTATATAGTAATCATGATGGATGAATTTAATTAATTAAAACATTTATTTTATGAAATAATTTATATTCATTATATAACATTTAAAATTGGAATTATGAAAACCACATTAAATAATATAACTGTAAAACATAACATACGTCACAATGACGGGAAATTGAGACCCAAATATTTCACCACTTGGGTGACTCTAAAACACTACGACCCATTAAATGATTAATACTAAAATAGATATGTAAATATACATAAATTGTGTTATAAGAATTACAAAACATATTAATAGTAATTATATGTACCAGAAAATATATATTTTCTTTAAATAATGTATATATCTCATAGAAACAAACGTTGAAAGAAAAAAGCATTAATTCTAGTTTGATCCATCATGTGCGTTATTTATCTTCCTCGATAATAAACTTATGTTATTTATATATTTTATTATGAATATATGTTATGTTTATTAATGTTGTTATATAATTATTATTAATTTACATATGATTTTTTAAATAATCAGGCATACATCAGATGTTTTAACCATATTATTCTTATGTGTAAAAAAATGAAATTGGTAGGTTGACTATGGTCAAATGGACATTATATAAAAACATCAAGAATATTAATAATTAAATAATATTCATATTTATAATTAAATTCCAAAAGTTAACCATGCATGAATTATGGTTACAAAAATTTGGCTACGTTACAATCATGACGATAGAAGGACATACATACACTTGGGTAATATTTCCATGTTTCAATGATCATTATGGAAATGAGGTATCTAATTTATTATCAATAAATAATGTAAATAATATTATAAATATGTAATTTATAAATATATTTTTTTTATATGAATAACATGATGTGGTGACATAAAAGGTAATCACATAACTTTGAGGAGGTAGTAGTCCACACCCATATGAACAGCCTTATGACTAATTATTCAGTGATCAACTATGAAATAAAATGATATATTATATACATGAAAGGATAAATTAGTCGTGAATAAATAATTATGTAATTAATATCTCATATATTCAATATAATGACTATTATTTCCTTCCACAAAACAAATTTGTGATGAATGAATCAAATCGCTTCTCGAGATGGTAATATGTCGTACAATGAGAAAATTTATCGTATACAGTAGAGAAAATACAAAAATATTATATATATATATGATATAATGACTCCAAGGGAATAACGATGTTTTAAATATCCTGTATAAGCTTTATATAAATTAACATATATAATAATGAGAGGAGGTAATTGAAAAATGAATACCCTCATTTCGTGAGGTGGTAATACATTATACACCCGAGTAATGATTTAATAAAACATTTCGACGAAGTGTGAAATGATTTAAGATATTACATTACCATATAAATAATATGTATTTATATTTATTATCTTGATTTTATTATATAATAATTGATTAATAATAGTTTATGTAGCAAGATAAATAAATAAAATAAAAAATATCACTGATGAACATTATCTCTTCTTCGGGTGAAATATATATGATTCACTAATGGCCTTCCTAGGCTAAATTTTTACCAAATTAGTCATCTAGGATAATAGTAGTGATTTTGGGAATCTATTTTTTAGTTAATTTCATAAAAAAATTATTATTAAGATTTTAAAAATAGAGGATTGGTTCAGGCCATTTATAAATGGGTGATATGACACACAAGTGATTTAAAAAAAATATGTTCTCCAACAATTTTGATTTCGCACATGGCTCCATAATGGAAGATTATAGAATCGTAATTTTTTAATATTCTATATATTATCATATAATTTATTATAAATTTTTGGAGTCATTTTGATCCTTATCTTTTTAGTTTAACCCCATATAAACCCATATTTATCTAAACAACTATAAATATAATTTAATTTCTTCAATATCCATTTTTTTTAAAAATTATGTTGGACATATTATTAATTTTAAATTATTAATAATAATAATAATAAATAAATTTTCCCAAATTCCATTCACATAGGTGAAAATTATCCAATTAAAAAAATAACACACACACAAGATGAGAAAAGAGATTTTTAGACAGAAAAATAGAAAATATATCTGTATTGTTATATCAAGTATCTATATGAAATTTTGTAAAATTATGAAATTTGAATTAATTGATATAAAATTGAAGTAATTTTCATTAAAAATTGTTTAACAAATAATATTTACATATAAATAATATAAATAAATATATTATTATAAAATATAATATAATAATTTTCACTATTCATCAAAAGCTGAATCATTTCAAAAAAATATAAAAAATTACTCACATTAAAAAAATTAATGTCATATTTCAAATAATAATTTTATTTTCCCAAAAAAATAATTTCTAATGCTGGAAGAAATATAATTTAAAACAAAATCAGTATATTTGATGAAAATTTAGGATTCCAAGAATTGTATTTTTGAACCACATGATGATTTTATATTAACTATATCTTTAATAGTAATAAATATATGATCAAAAATTAATATTTATGTATTTATAATATATTAATATCATTAAAATTATTCCTAATTTTTTTCTTATTTAATTATTTCAATCATAGAATTATTAGGCATATTTGAAAAGTTGTATGGTACACCTGTTTTCAATCACAAAAAAAGAACTTGTTATAAGATACACTATAAAGATGATTAAAATATAATTAATTATAATAAATATAACAATATAATACTTATTCTAATTCTAGTCATATTAAAAAATCATTTAGATTTTATATTACAAAATTTACTGAGATGTAAAAGTAGTTTTAAGGAAAATAGTAATGTTTTATTATTCACTGATAACTTAATATTTTCCAAAAATTCCCATAATTTTACTGAAATATTTTTCATGATTTTATTAAAATAATTAATTTTAAATTATGAAATTTGATTTTATATAATTTTAAATTTTTTTATAATATTATTTGCTTAATGATAAATAAAAAAATTATTGTAGTCATAATTTGAAAGAGTAAAATCACATTACTATAAATTGATTGATTTTTTACTAAAAATTTATCAAAAATTTATATTTTGTATGAAACATGTAGATTATTAATAAATTAGTTTATAATACTCATACCAACATTTTAATAACTTGCGTATAATGGTTATATATATCATGGTTTTTTTGACATTGGTATAGCATATTGAATATACTTTCTAACATAAAAATATCAGTGTTGACGATGTATAAAAATATTTAAGAGACGTAATTTACCAAAAAATAAAGTGATCATAATTTCTTCAGGTGTTAAATTCTCATCTACAGTTAGTATTTTTTGTCTTTTAAACTATAAACTATAATTTTATTAGTTTACGATCTTGTGGTGTTATTACAATTGGGATGCAGATATCATATAAAATATTAATGATTTTTTAATACATTATATCCATTGAATAGAAAAAATTATATATATATATGTATATAATGAAAAATATTATAAAATAAACCTAAAACATATGTATTACCACTTTAATTTTATTAACAAATTAAATATATTTAAATGATGAAATTAAAATGTGATGAAAATAAATAGTTCTATATAAATTATAAATAGTGGCCAGGTTAATTTATATATTGGAGAGAAAAAATATTTAGAATCGTGTAATTAATTAATAAGTTGGCAGAAAAAGTTGAAATGATAATGTTATAAATATTCAATAATTATTAACTGTGTATTTAAAGATGATTCCAATTAGAAATTTAAATTTTAACTTCTGAAAAAATTTTCTACAAATAAATATATTTATTCTTTTATCATTTTTTAGAATAATATTTCTATCAAAATTATAATATAATATTTTTTGATGTTTTAATTTTTATAAAATTCATATTTAATAGATACTATAATTTTTAGGTTTTCTAAAATAATAATTAAAATTTTAACACTAATGTTTACAAATACATTCTATCTTTTATATTATAACCCATATTTTGAGAAAAAAAGATGATAAAAAATTTTCACATAAATTTTAGTAAAATTGATGTTATAATCCAAACATAGAAAGCTATTTTTTCTAGTGAATATTAAAAAAGTTATCAATTAGAAAACAAAAAATAATAATTTTGGAATCATTATAGGTGAAAAAAAAATTCATTTAAGGGATTATTGATGGTTGATGGTAGTATCTAATTATTTTTGTATTATGAGAAGTTTGTGGGAACATATATATATATATATAATTATTTGTAAATCAAATGTATGTTCTGATTAAAATTATTCAATTGTATAAATGAGGGAGATAACCCCTTACCTTTATTTTTTTTCTATGTAATTCTTTGGAATTAAATCTTTCATAATTAAAAATTCTCAATGATGATTATATAAGTTGAAAGTGAGAGGAACATCACGGTCAATGTCCGGGAGAGGATAATAATGGAAAAATGTATTGGTATTTTTGAACAAATTGTATATTAGTTATTAATTTTTTATCATAGTCCATGGTAAAGTAGTTAATAAAAATATAATAAAAGTACATGGAATCCAATGGATTTTCCATTATGTTTTTCCATGGAGGAGTAATGTTTATTTTATTATTATTTTAGTGATTAATTTCAAAAAATAATTTAATATTTGTTATGGATGTAAGTGCTGTTCATAAAGAATATTATTATAAATAAAAAATTACATTATGATATTTGGTGTTAATTATTTTATAGTAAAATCATATTTATTGATGTAAAATAATTATTTTAATGAGAAAACTCTATTTTTAAGAGACATGTTAAAAAATGTCTTAAAAATTAGTTATTCTTTTATGTTGTAATATTACATCACATATATTTACTCCATGTTGTAATTTTTAAGCAATAATTTCACTAATATAGATAATTATGAAAAATTCACAAAAGACTAATTGAATCATACTGATTTTAAAAAGTAAAATCATATTCTCTTAAAAAAGGAAATATCATATTATTTATATAATACAATATTATTGGTGAAATTATATTTATATGGAATATTCATTAATTTGACCAAGATAATAATTTTATGATATATTATATAATTATATTGTAATATATACATATATATATATATATTGTATTTTATAATTTTATTTCATTAAAATATTTTTTGTGTAAAATAAATAAATTAATCAATAATTTGTATTTTAATTGATATTTATATTTTCAAAAAATATATCAATGTTTTCATTGTTTCCAAATGTATATTAATCATATTCATATTTTAGTAATTTTTATATAACTAAAAAATAATAACTAAAATGAAATTGAAGAAAATATTACATCATTTTGGAATACAATATTAAACTTCATAATTCTATGTTCATGATATATTACCCCTTATTTCACTGATGTATTACATATTAAATAAGTGTGTAATAGAGGTCCCTTTATTGTTTGGATCAACTAACAATAACCAAAGAGTGATCTCAACAATGAAATAATTTTCCTATAGTTGATTTTAATTGATTATTTAAATTAAACATCTTTTCTTGATTTCTCAAGAGTGTTCTCCATTGACACAACCTCACAAATTTGTTCTAATAAATAGCCATTAAAATTAATGATCTAGTTATTAACGGCCATATTTTAATCCATTTTCATTAATTCTATCTATTTATTACCAATAAGAAAAACTTATTAAAATTTCTATGAGGACCAATATTTGTAATTCACAATGATAATAATTTTCGTTGGTCATATTGATCAATGATAAGGTAATGGTCAGATCTAGATGAAAACATTACCTAACACACAATATAGTTACTCATCTTTTCTTATAGTTCAGTATTTTATTGGTAAAAATTTAAGTATCTACTAATCCATTGATAATTTTCGTAATATTCATATCTCTTATGTTTTTTCTTTTATTTAAAAAGTATTGGTGCCCTAAAATTGGGAACTCAAGACAACGTTGTTTATGATAGATTATAAATAGTTCTTTTTGTTTCATAACCCTATATTATATCTAGATACTATAGTCAATATTAATTCATAATGTTCAATATAACAAAAAATTCAGTTAATGTGCTCAAATTATTTATCATAAGGAAATTTTAATTTTAAGATTTTTGATCCATTAATTATTAGAATAATAAAATCATTCCATTTTAAAGTATCATATGTTTTAACCATGTGATATTAATAAATAATATGGATCCTATGTGGGGTTAGAGTAGGAAGATTTATTGTCCACCACCAAAGAGACCTTGATTAAATCCCCAATGTTTATTAGTTTGGTCAGGCACACCATTATATAATGATATATAAAATTTATCCTGAAACATATAATTTCAAGTGTCATGTTTTAATATAATATCGAGATCGGTTGAACCTAATTTATTTATTTGATTCTATAGAATCATATTATAATGTTCATATCTAGACCCATTAGTAACGTACTTGGATGAGGTTAGTAGAAAAATCAATGGTAATTCCCCTACACCTGTGAACATGAGACTACTATTTTCATTCACAATGAATAGTTTTCTAGAGATAAACCCTATGAAAATAGTCTATAAAAAATAAAAAATTATAGTATAATTTTAATTAAATTCATGTCATTCAACTCAATGAATAACCATGATAATATTTTAATTTTTTGATCATTTACAAATAATCATCGAAGTTTTTCAATGATACCGAATATTTTTTATCAATAATAAGTGGAACAATAACCATAAGTAATGTAAATATGTGAGGGAAAAAGGTCCAACTATCTAATAATTCCTTAGGGTACCTAAATTTTTTTATTGGAGATCAATATACCCCAATGTCTACATGAATAGTATTATCATTATATTGATCATTAGTAAATAGGATTTTTTGTAATATATATAAAAATAATTATCTCTATGTTTTAAGTAGTTATATTTATTGATACATATTTATAGAAAATTTGATTTATATAAAAAGATAAATAAGATGTTTAATGGATACTTATTGGTGAAATTTTGATGATTTTAATGATATAAATTAAAAAATTTGTATATTAAGATATTATGTACTTCTTAATAGAAATGAGAGACATAACTCAATATTTTATTTTTCCACTAATTGAGAAAATAGGTCACATATTGTTGTAAAATCCCACTGAATTATAGTTATGGTACATTATCATTACCTAGTGGAGAGGGACTTTTGGATACATTACAAGGGATTAAAACCATCATATATAATATTTGAATGATTTTTATAGTATAGAAGGATATACTCTAATTAAAAAATAACTCTACAAATACTATATTATATGTAGATAAATTATATATAACAGCTAAATACACAATTTAATTTTCACATAAAATTTATTTTTAAATTAAATTATTTATGTCATATAATACTAATAGTATTCATTCAAACAAATAATAACTATATACATGAATCTCTATTATATAAATTGTTATTGTATAATTTAATATTAATGTGCATCAACGAAATTAATAAATCATTAATATTATTAGAAAATATTGGGGATGTATTTTACAAAATGAATAATTCACTTTTCAAAAATAACATTAATATGATGATTTATAATTTTTAAACTAATTATAGATCTTAATTTTAAAATATATTCCCAGAGTATCTCTACAATAATTTAAAGATGATATAGGTTCAGAATATTAAATAATTTTAAAATGTACAGTTCATCTTGGGTTTTTTCATACATAAAAAGATAATATAAAAAATATATATTAATTACTATTTTAAAATATTTATAATCCTTATATTGAAAATGTTTTATAGTGGAAAATAAATTTAAGAATAATTTTAAATAGGGGAACAGATTATTATATTATTGTAATGGTAAAGGATTATTGAAAAAAATAATGAATGTTATATCGATTTTATTATAAAATTTTAAGTGATTTTTTTTCAAAAACATTATGGAATTCATTTGGGTGGTTTATTAATGAGGGAACTCAATATTTTGATGAAATAAAAATCAATTACACATATTAGGAATAATTATTTAAACTTATAATTGATTATAATCTGAATCGATGATGAATTACGGCCATTGAATTATTATTCATGTTCAATGAAATGGAAACCTAGGATATCATATATTTTAAGAATTAAATACAAAAAAAATAAACTCAGTTGTGTGAATAGTGATCATAATACTTGTTTTTCATTACATTATCTACCTATTAAAAGGATAAAAATATAAAATATTGTAATCATGTTATTGTGTCAAATCAACAGATATGGATTTTAAAACAACCTATAGTGGGTGAATTTTAGTAATTTATAGACACATAATTTAATTTCAAAAAACCACAATATAGATTTATATTGGTTATCAAATCCATTATCATATTTAGAATAATGATACCCCATTAATATTATTTTCACAATATATGAATTTTGTAAAAAAACATTCATGGAAATTTCGAAAGTGATATGGAAATTGTTTTCAATACAATAAATTTTACTTATAAAAATTGATGTATTTGAATGTTATAATTTCAGTATAAAAAACGTTTTTTGGGTAAATATATATGTTCTTATATAATGGTAACTAGTTCAAAAATATAATAATATATATATGAGAATTTATAATTTAATAAAAATCATTCATAAATAAAATTTAATTCTAAATTAAATAGTATATTAATTATTTCCTTGTATTAATGGATGTTTTCGATTAAAAATTATTTAAATCTACTAGTAAATTTTAACATATTTAAATAATTTATATCTTTGGAAAAATTTGTTACATGAATTTAAATGAATTCAAATATAGAGATAGGTGTGGATAAAAATTTAATTGTTATTTAATATGGTTTAGAACTAAATAATAAGGGAATATACGTGAATAAATTTCCATCACAACACAGTAACATTATAATATAATATAAAAAATTAAGAATCAAAATCAGTTTTTATTCCATATAAATATTAAAATATTACCAATGTGAATATTGTAAATTTTAATATAATCATTGAAACATTTAGGAAAATTGGAATCATAAATAATGTAAATATTATAAGAGAATAAAAATACCTAATGGGTAGGGTGAATTTTGTTTTCTAAAAATATACACATATAATTTTATTATAAAAAGGTTTGTAAGAATGAATATCATATTAGAATTTAATCCAATAGGGATTATAATCCTATATTAATAATGATAATAATATAAATTAAAACATTATAAAAAATTGAACAATAGAAAAAACAATTTAGAAATAATAGAAAAAATGTATATAAATATTATATAAAATAACATATCAAAATGAATCGATCCTTTCCTATTGATGATCATAAATATAACCAAATGTGATTGGGCTATTTGTGAACTGGACATTTGGATTCACTTAAATTCAAACAATTATATGTTCAGTCATACTAAATTTTGAAGCACTCAATGAAATTGATTAGACAAAACTCTATCTATATATCCCTTGGAGCCCATATCCATATTATTGGTCAAATGATTTTCCACTCTATCTTTATGAACATTCGGTCCCATTGATTGGGAAAACATCTACTACAATAGAAAAACCTTAAAATAACAACAAATATAACCTCAAAATTAAATGTTTTAATAAAAAATATATATGGAGTACAAATGACTAACATAAAATAACAAGTTATTTCACAAAAATTATTAAAAAACATTAAATAACAATGATTAAGTTTCTTTTTATCCTCGATAGTGCATTCCAAATTATAGAAAATAATTTATCATTTATATTCCTAAATTCTTAATTGAAGTTGTGATGAAATAAATCACATCTTCTGTATTTATCATTATTTTAATTAATTTTTTATTGTCATTATGTATAGAATTATAATAACCCACACATTTCATATATAGATGTATCATATTAATAGATGTTATAAAATATATTATATAATTGAATTCCTAAGGACCATAAATGATTAGGGTATATATAGACAATGTAAACTTTACGCTCATTTTAGGAATGATCTTTACAATATCTAATAATTATCACCCCTTATAGAAAACATCAAAGATATACTATATAGAATGAATTTTTTCAGAGCATAGGGAAATTAATCATAATTAAGGGATATATTAGATTCACATTAATGACAATTAATGAAGATATCAATTGTCACTAAAATATATCATGAGGCAAAGGGTATGAAAACATTTTTTTAAAATTTTGTAACCATGCAATAATTATAATCCATCATAATCATGAGTTGTGATATAAATCATGATAGTTATTAAGACATGAAATATAATGAAATCCAAGAACATGATCCCTGAAGGAAAAACATGATCATATAAATTTTTTAAAAAAAGTAATCCTATAAAATTATGAAAATGTATAAACGAACATGAGGATATTTATTATGATGAGAACATTATAAAATTCCATACCCCATGATTTTGTAAAAAATAAATATCCACACATAATATTATTCATAAACATATTCAATCCATATAAATATTAAGAATGTTATCATTGAATCGTATTTCTATCTAGATCTAAGTACTGTTGAAGGATATGATCTTAGACAAGAATTACTTTTAAAAGGTAACATTAAATATTTCGTAAAGAAAATACCCTTTTAACATTGAAATTACATCTAAAGAAATAATCCCAAACTATATCACAAACAGTTTACACTTAAACATATAGAAATATTATGTTAAAAAAATATTTAAATAGTTCATAGTTCATGATGGTTGTTAATTCCGTTCATGGATTCTATATTATTATAAAGGATCCTTCGCATATTTGGTAAAAATAAATATGGACTTTTTTAGAAGGTGTCTAGATTTTAATATAAATTTTTTTTATTAAAAATAAAAAAAAATGTGGAAATCAAATAATTAATCATTTATTAATAGATAAAACACCCCTTATTAATTTTTTACAAGACATGTTCATGGAATGAAAGGGATTTTCAATAGAAGATGAATTAATGCATTTTTTATTAAAACATTTCTCTTGTCTTTTTTTTTACCAAGCGGAGAAAAATGATACTTTTTTTAAATAAATAAAATAATAACTCTACGATATGTAAATGAAAGTGGTGGGGTGGGTGGGGGGGTTGATGATAATAATAATATAATATCCTAAATTGAAATTCAAATATAAAAAATCTATATTATGTGGTAACAAAAAATCAATACATTACCCCATTGTTAACATTTGAATCAATACCTCATGAAAGTTATAAGATTAATTGGATAATAATAATAATATAATTTTCATTAGTATAATTGTAATATACATTCATTCTTATTATATACACCACATTAGATAATACAGGGGTGAATATGAAATGTGTCTCAAAATTGATATTGTGATAAAAATATCTTACCTCAAGTCTCATATTTCATAATATTAATTATTACCCCTTATAATAATTATATAATTATTATAATTATAATATTTAATATTAATTATATATATAATAACAAAAATTAATTTCTTATATCAAATAATCACCCATTTTATTTTAAACTCACTATTATGAGTGATAACCAATTCATTTTTCATGAATGTTTTCATTATACAGTTACAAAAATTAAAACATGATTTTGATTTTGTTATAACCAGAATTATAAAAATTTTATAATTTTTAGATATATAATTATTTCAAATATATAGGATTCATCTTTATGGTTCAGATTATAATAATTATTCAACCCATTCATGGTGACAATTTGACACACACACAAAGAAATGATTTTTCCATTTTCTGATTAATGAATAAAGGAAAGGTGAATTATAGATAACAAATATAGGATTATAATTATAACATAGATAAAATATATATTTATTAAATCCACCTTTAAAACAATCAAACTAATGTGGTGATGAAAAACGATTACACTGTGACATATGGATTGTAATTCATACTTAAGCATGAATTGTGTTTTCTAATTATGTGTAATGGAATACAGGAGGATAATGGTTGATAAACTCTCATAAAAATTGTAATAATAATGTTATTTAATCATATAATTTGGGTCTCATAGAGTGTATTTATAGAATTTGATAGATGAAGTAAAATTAAATATAAAATGTCATGTGTTTTGCCTCTTCATTGTGAATCATATTTTTTATTACAAAATAATACTTTAGGTGATCATATTTTCATATGTTTTCAAGAATTCTTTGATATTTAATTGTTTTAAATTTGGATTGATCTTGTTTTATAATTCATATGAAATTTATATAATTTGTAGGTTCTCTGGGATGTCCAAATTTGGCACAGAATTTTACCATCCCTATACCCAAAGTGAAACCCATGAATTTTTTGATTGTGAGTTTTTTCCTGTTTCGAGATTTGTTTAAAAGAAGATTACCCTAGTGTATCAGAACAAATTTTGGGTGCATTGATTTTTAAATAATGAAACCCTTACTAGTTAACTGTGAGAGAATACTATTTAAATTCAAAATTTTTATTTTAAATTCCCAACCCCCACCCACACTCTAAGATTTTAAAACACTACACTAGAAACAATAACAACATATATGGTTTATTGGTCTCACTATAAACTAGTTCATATCCTATGCCCCTACCTTATAATGAATATATATTCCATTTGATGATCTCATCCATCTATCATAAGTAAATCTCCCATTTTTGTAGGATCTAAATAATGTTGTAGATGCTCAATATACAAGAGGGGGGGGGGTGAAATGTATACTTTAAAAATTTCTTTGGAACCTATAAATATGGTTTCAGATAACTAAGTTTTCCTTAGATAAGGAAAGTTCTAAGTTTAACAAAGTTAACCTAAGTAAATTCACAACACCTCTATCACCAATTGAGAACATGGAATAAGGAATGAAGTTTTAAACATCAAGTCCTATGTAATTGCATAAAACTAGAAAGAGATTCCGAAAGTAGGTTCCAGAAATATGGATCCAGAAATTGAAACTTAACTAAAGATTACAATATGAGATTCTACCTTATAGCATATAGAATCTAAATGGAACAGATTACAAGTAAGGAAGTATAAGAAAGTTATACTTTCCTAATAATACAATATGCAGCGGAAACAAACAAGTAGTAAAACTACAAGTAACAATATATAAGTCTTTTAACCCAAAGAGAAGGGTATCCAACAACCTTGGATAATGGTCCCTTGTTTTATACTTTCAAGCAGGTATATCTTACCCACACCAGGGTAAGCCCTCAATACGAAGATCAGAGTCTCTGTCTTGCTATCCCTGCAAGCCCTCAACTTCAAGGTAGTTGGAATCCTCTGTCTTCCTCAGCAAGGAAGCCCTCAACTTCAAGGTGTTGGAAACCTCTATCTTCCTCAGCAAGGAAGCCCTCAACTTCAAGGTGTTGGAAACCTCTGCCTTCCTATCCCCGGAAGTCCTCGAATGTAATCACCAACATTCGGAGTCTCACGAAGCAAATACTGAACGAGTGGTTCAGTACGCACAAGTAATGAGAAGCTTTCTCTCTAGAAATCACCTTAGCAACGTGTGGTCTCTAGATCGATCAAATTCTCTATGTTCTGCAGAGCTCTTTCAAATGAGATCCTATTTATATACGTGGTCAGCCTCCTTTCCAACGGTCATATTTTCCTTAAAAATCAGAGGGACCTGTACATGTGTAACTAAACAAACGGTTAGTTTATAATAGAATAGAAGACATCGTTTTATAACAAAACAAGTGTAACAGAATGTACGACATCATTTTAAGTCTTACTAAAATGTTCAGAGTGAATGTTCAGAGTGTAAATTAAAAGTAAAATAGTAGACAAATTATAAAATTTTAAGCAAAAAGAAAGTTCGGGTTCTAACAAAAAATAATTTTCAGAGTCTAAATAAATTCGACGTGTATAAAACAAAGATGATCAGATTCTGTTTAATAGGTTAATTCAGAATGATAAATCGTCATCAGAATTCGTAACAAGAATTCGTCATTATAATTCGTAATAAGAACTCGTCATCAGAATTCTTAATGAGAAGGCATCATTAGAATTCGTAATGAGAACTCGTCATCAGAATTCATAATAATAATTCATCATCAGAATTCGTAATGAGAATTCGTCATTAGAATTCATAATGAGAATTTGTCATCAAAATTCGTAATGAGAATTCGTTATTAGATTTCGTAATGAGAATTTGTATCCAGAATTTAGAGTAGAACATTATTATAGTTCTCATCCAGAATTCAGAACCTAAAACAGAATGCTTCATATCAATGTTTGAAATGATTTCGAGAATATAGAAATGAATCTGAATCTTATACTTTAGAAATATATGAATGTAAATATGATAAGTATAATTTTTCCTACAAAAGATGTCTTCCTTATAAAATCAATTTTACTTATAAAAAAAATTTCCTTATAAAAGAAGTTTTCCTTATAAAAGCAATTTTCCTTATAAAAGCGATTTTCCTTATAAAAGCAATTTTCCTTAAAGATAAGGTGTTTGTGATTTTCAAAACAAGAAGGAATTGAAAAGTCATAAGGAGAACCTTATTGACTCAACAATCTCCCCCCTTTTGGAAAGCACAAACATCCTTACGAAAAAGAAATTCTAAGAAGAAAGAAAACATTAAGTCCTATCCACCTTTGATTATGGATTTTGATGAATACGACTATCTCCCCATTAGGCGTTGAAACTCTAAGGATCGTATTCTAGATTTTTGGAATGATATTTCATTACGAATAATAAAGTCTTCTTTAATGAAAAACTCCCCCTTATATAAACCCTATTAGAGTTTGTTTTCATTCTCATGCTTTGTTATGATTCTTTTTCCCTTTATTAGGGTTCCTTTGCTTCTCCCCCTTTGGAATTATCAAAAAGAATTCGAGGGAATGGAATATATAACAAAGTACCTGAAAAAAATTAGTAGCAACAACAAAAGAAATGAGCAATCACAATTTTCATTAAGTTTGAAAGATCAACAACAAAAAAGATTAGATACAAAAAAAGATTGGATCTGTCTATTTTAGATCTTTTTCCTTCGCCATGAGACCCTTGAGAATAGTCTTTATCTTCTTCATGTCTTTATGGTCTTCCTCGGCTTACTTCTCTAACACAACAATTCTTGCATTTTGAGCTTCAATCTTTTCTTCCTGGTCTTGAAGCTTTTCATCCTGAGCTTGAAGCTTTTCGTCCTGAGCCTTCAATATTTTTTCTTGCTTTAACAACTTCTCTTAAAACTCAATCCGATGATCCCTTTCATACTTCCAGTTTTGAGAAATAGAATTCAGATTCCCATTCAGATCTCTGACTTCTTGAATCTGGAAATTCTTTTCATCTACCAGCTTTTCTTCAAAGGATGAAGTAAGTTCATTTATCTTCATGTCTTCTGTCTCAAAGTCATCCTTAACATTATCATGGAATTCATCAAAGATCCCCTTCTCTTCTACATTCTTCCCCGAACAACTAGTCATCCTCTTGCAAGATCATCTGTGGGATTCATATCCAAAAAAGAATGTTTTGAACTGAGCCTCAATCTCAACACATTTTTCCATAACCATGGATATGGAGTCTATTTTCTTATTCAAAGTATGTTGGAGCATCTGGCATCTTGAATCAATACATGAAAAAGGCAGAATAGTACACACCATCTTCTTTAATGACTGAACAACAAATTCATGCCCCAACAAAGATGACTCTGAATCTGTGACTTTGCTTGGAGAGTTTTCTTCTTCAAAATGCTCACCCTTCTTCTTAGAAGAATCACCAACTTCCCTTCTCATTACAACCACTAAGCTCGGGGTATCAACAAAATTTTGTTTTCCCATGTCCTTTTTCAGAATGGAGTCCTATTCAGGAGTTCTCTTTTCACTGTCAGACACTTGAACAACATTGTCTTCATCATCAGCAACTTTTTGAGTGCCATCCTCTATGTTATCCATTTGAGAAAAATCATGTAGAAGTTGTTCATCCTCTGCATGATAGGTTACTTCTTGTTCTCCTTCTTCATCATCCTTCCCTGGAGTGACTAACTTTGATGATTCAACTTCTGATGTTCAGAGTGAAAAATGTTCCGAGGGTGTCCCCTTATAATCAACTACTTGCTTCAAAACATCTCTGGTGTCACCACTACCTTCAGCAACTGCTTCTACCTCTTCTACTTGCTCAATCTGCTAAACTTCGTCAACATTTTTAGAAACTTCCTCTTCCGGAGCGACAAAGATTCTTCATGGAGTCTCAGGTAGAGATTCCAAAGAAAAAGATCTCAGAATGGGAATGTTTCTGGAGGAAATCTCAGTAAACATTAACAAAGTCTGAACCACCTCAGCTTCAGACATCTTCTTCTTAAGCTTCTATTCTTTCACTTGTTTTTCAAGTTCATCTATTGACCTTTCCTTCAAGGCCCTAGCCTCCGTAAGATCCAAGCCAAACTGAGGATCCCCTTACACTCCCTTTTCTTTGATTTCCCTCCACTTAGCAACTACGTCATCAGGGTAAGCTTTCTTCTGCTTCGGTTTAGGAGGTTCAGAATGAACTTCCGTATATTTGGGATTCTCTGCTTCACCATCAACTTCTTTCAACTTTCTCTTCCTCACTGGCTTAGAAGATTCCGGATCAGCAAATTTCAGAACCGCTTCTTCTTGAGTAGATAAATCAACAAACTGACCAGTCTTCTCATCGAAGGCTATATCCATCCTTTTGAGAGTACCATCACTCACCAACATAATCTTGCAAACTCTTGTCTTAGACTTGCAACCTTCCGTGAAAGACTCAAGGCACTGAATAATCATCTTTGAAAGGATTTATGGATACATTATGATCTGAGCTCACAGATTCCCTTTCTTAACATTCTCAAGGGTAATAGGAATGTGTTTCATCAGGTTAAACTTCCTCAAATTTATCATAAAATCTAGGATATAAATCTAACTCTTCTTTAGACTATCTTCGTCACCCATTCTTGGTACGATAAGGCCTTGTACCCATAATTCTAGAATCCAGAAATTTGTAGATAGAGAAGCAATCTTCGGAGCCTTATCATCTGATAGTCTGAGAGTTTCCAAAGCCTTTTCCTTTTCGAAACTTCCCTTTGAATCCGAAAAAACATTAGAAATAAACTCGGCTTCTCTTTCATTGTTCAGCCCTACCAAGCTGGCTTCCTTGGCATAAGAAAGCTTATAAGTCTTGCCATAAGACTTAAATGATAATTTGTCCCTACCATCTTCCTTATAGAAGGAAACTATCACATAGAATTCTATAAGTAAATCCAAAATTACTTCATCTAGATTCCCATGCAAAGAGACAACAACATATTCCAATCTGTTAATATTTATGTTCTTGGATATATGAGAATCATACTTGTTGAAAAAATTAGGATGAACCAACCTTTCTCTATATACTAACCACTTTGAAATCGGCTTAGAGGAAGACATATCTTGAGAAGCTACTTCCACAGACATTCGAATCTGAAGACCTATGAGAAGTTCGGAACGGAGATCTCTGATGTTCAGAACGGTCTTAAAATAGAGAGGCAGAGCATCGAGATGCTGGATCTTGAAAACCGATGTGGGATAACCATTTAGGGTCCCCTTTATATAGGAAACAAGAAGACAGTACAACTTCCTCTATTGATCAAAAGGTTGTGACAAGCTGAGATCAGATCTGACGGTTGAAAACCAATTCTCAAGAAAACTTGAATCCGATCTTTTGTGGTTTTTATTAAAACAAGGATTTAAGAAAACTATAATCTGAAAACAAAATATAATAAAATATAAGCAAGTAATGTATGAATACGAAAACTTGAGTAAGGAAATCATACCTTTCAGATTGGCTAAGAAGGATTATTAGTAATGGGTAATATTGGAAAAATAATTAACTACGAAAGAGAAAAAATTTTCAAAACTCACTACGAAAAACAAACTCAGTACGGAAAACTCATTATGGAAGTCATTATAAGGATTTCAGTATGAAAATGTCAATAAAAAATTTTAAAACGAAAAGCTCATTATGAAAGTCTCAGTACAAAAATTTCATTACAGAGACACCAGTACGAAATTGTTCATTTCAGAAGTTTTCAATACAAAAAATTCCATTCTAGAAGTTTTCTATACGAAAATATCCATTCAGAAAAATTTCTGTTCTGGAAATTCCCATACCGGAAATTTAGTTCTGAAATGTTTGAAAAAAAACTTTGAAAAATCATAGTTACTCTAACAATCAAATGTAATCCCCCTGTGAAAAGAAGTTTTTTACTGTAAGGAGACTTTTTCAATAGAAAGTTAATTAAGAAATATTGTCTTACGGTAATCATTACTAACTTCTGTTTAATATATTCAAATCTATTAGAAGGCAAGGATTTTGTGAAAATATCAGCAAGTTGATCTTGTGTTCTGATAAACTGAAGAATAATATCTCCTTTTAGCGTGTTATCCCTATGAAAGTGATGCCTAATATCTATGTGTTTTGCACGAGAGTGATGTGCAGGGTTCTTACTTAGGCCAATGGCACTTGTGTTATCACACAAAATTTGAGTTTTAGTAAAACTCAATCTATAGTCTGTGAGTGTGTGTTCCATCCACAAAACTTGAGCACAACATCTTCCAGCTGCTACATATTCGGCTTCAGCAGTGGACAGTGCTACATAATGTTTCTTCTTACAGGACCAAGAAACTAATGAATCTCCTAAGAAATGACAAGTTCTGGATGTACTCTTTCTATCCATTCTACATCCACCAAAGTCAGCATCAGAAATTCTTTTAAGAACAAAATTATTTCTAGAAGTATAAAATAATCCTAGATCCATGGTTCCCTTAAGGTAGCGAAATTGTTTTACAGCCTTTAAGTGAGATTCATTAGGATTGGATTGATATCTTGCACATCAGCATACTGATAACATTATGTATGGTCGACTAGCTGTTATGTAAAGTAAACTTCCTATCATAACTCTAAAAGATGTTTGATCTACTGGTTTCCCAGCTTCATCAAGATCTAAAGAGTTTCAGGTACCAATAGGAGTACTTATACTCTTTGTGTTTTCATGACCATACATTTTTAGAAGATCTTTAATATACTTGTGTTGAGATATGTAGGTTCCTTCTGGTTTTTGAGAAATTTGAAAACCAAGGAAAAAATTTAACTCACCCATCATACTCATTTCATACTCAGATTTCATTAGACTTGCAAAAGAGTTAGTTAAAGATTGCTGAGTTGAACCAAATATGATTTCATCAACATAAATTGGAACAATAAAAAGATTTTTATTATCTTTCTTTATAAAAAGGGTTGGATCTGCATTTCCCGTAACATAGTTATTTTGAAGCAAAAAATCCAGTGAGTCTATCATACCATGCTTGTGGGGCTTGTTTAAGACCATACAGAGGTGTAGTAAGTCTAAAAACATGACCAGGATGTTTTGTATCTTCACAACCAGGAGGTTGTTCAACAAAAACATCCTCTTGAACATAACCATTAATAAAAGAACATTTCACATCCATTTGAAAAAGTTTGAAATTAAAGAATGCTGCAATGGCAAGTAGAATATGGATAGATTCAAGTCTAGCTACTGGAGAATAGGTTTCTTCATAGTCTATTCCCTCTTTCTGATTATATCCTTTAGCAACAAGTCTAAATTTATTTCTTACTATGACTCCATTTTCATCACATTTATTTATGAAAACCCATTTTACTCCAATAACAGAAGTTTCCTTAGGTCTTTTAACCAAAGTCCAGACTTTATTCCTTTCAAATTCATTTAGTTCATCTTGCATGGATTTGATCCAGTCATCATCACCTAAAGCTTCATCATTGCTTTTAGGTTCTAATTGGGAACGAAATGCTAGATGTTCTACTTCATTTCATAATGAACTTCTAGTCCTTATAGGTTGATTTACATCACCAATGATTCTATCACTAGGATGATTCTTAAGAAACACCTGATTTGGGTTTTGAAAAGCATGTTCATCAACATAGGGTAGAAAGTCTTCCAGGGTAAATGTTTCAGAAGTATCTTCTTGAAAATTATCCTAATCAGAAGGTTCTTCTATCAAAGGATGACAATCAGTTTTTGAAAACACGTCCGAGGATGTAGGCTGGGATGGTTTAAAAAAAAGGATCAGACTCATCAAATTTTACATTTACTGTTTCTTCAATAGTACAAGTATTTTTATTAAAAACTCTATAAGCCATAGAAGTTGTGGACTAACCTAAGAAAATTCCTTCATCAGATTTTGGTGTGAATTTATGTAGGTTATCTTTATTATTCAAAATCAATACTTTTCAACCAAAAACCTTGATGTATGATAGTCTTGGTTTTCTACCATTCTATAACTCATAAAGAGTTTTATTTAGAAAAGGTCTAATCAAAACTCAATTTATAGTATAGAAAGCAGTACTTACAGTTTCAGCTCAGAAATGTCTAGCTATAGAATATTCACTCAACATGGTTCTAGTTATCTCTTGTAGAATTCTATTTCTTCTCTCAACTAAACCATTTTGTTGAGGTGTTCTAGGTGCTGAAAAATTGGGAGTAATACCTTTTCTACTACAAAAAGTCTCAAAATTAGAATTTTGAAATTCTCCTCCATGATCACTATGAATTGTTTTCAATGGAAGGTTTTTCTCATTTTTAACTTGAGCTTTAAAACATTTGAAATAAGAAAAAACTTCAGACTTCATTGCTAGAAAATAAACCCAAGTAAATGTAGTGTAATCATCAACTAGAACAAGCACATAGTATTTGCCTCTAATACATCCAGTTTGTGTTGGACCAAAAAAATACATGTGCACTAACAGTAATGCATCAGTTTTTGAGACTTCACCGATTGATTTAAAACTAGATTTATGTTTCTTTCCATATTGACAAGGATCACAATATTCAGAAGAATCAAATCTAAGCTCTGATATATCCTTTACTAGTTTCTTCTTAGTGAGTTTACATATGTTTCAATGGTTACAGTGACCTAGTCTTCTATGCCATAACTGGGAATGATCTTCCATTGCACTTAGGAAAGTTAAATCTTGGCTCTTGAGGTCTTCTAAATTTAAGGTGCAAACATTCTCATGCCTATTGGCTGAGAGAATAAATTCTTCCTTGGAATTGTGAACTAAGAACTTATCATTCCTAAAATTCACAAGGTAACCTTCATCACACAACTGACTTATGCTAATGAGGTTGTGCTTAAGACCCTTAACAAAAAGAACATTTGAAATCAATGTTTTCCCTAAAAGAATAATATTACCAATACCATCAATCTCTCCCTTAGCATTGTCTCTGAAAGTTACCTTTCCTCCTTTTGTTTTGATAATATTTTCAAAATAGCTTTTGTAACCAGTGATGTGGTGGGAACATACACTATCCATGTACCATTTATTGTTGCTAGTACTCTCTTTAATTTCCTAAAATCAAGAAGATAATTAGACTTTCGGAATCCAGACTTGTTTGAATCCGAGATTTCCAGATAACAAAATTTTAGGAACCCACATCTTCTTAGAAAAAGTAAGCTTTGTGAAATCCTAAGGATTGGGTTTTTATAAGGAACAATTCTTTGCCCAGTGACCACTACATTGGAACTTGGTAAAAAATGGGGCACTTGGAGGAACAAAATAATTTTTACTGAAAATTGGTTTTGCATGGGTATAACCAAATCCGGATTAATTTCTTAGAGGTCATATTTGGGAATACATTTTATCAAAATTTTCCTTACCATGGGTAAATTTTGATAAACAATTTTTTAAGGAAAAAATTTTGGACTTGAGTTTTATAACAAAGTTTTTATCCTCAAAATCATTAGATTTAGAACTAGAGCTAGGCTCGAAAAAAATTTTCTTAGCAATTACTTTTTCTAACTCTTTAGAAAGTTTGTTCTTCTCAGAACTTACTTCCTCAAGATTTTTTAAAGTACTTTCAAATTCAGCATTTTTCCTATCAAGATCTTCAGAAAGATCAGATATATCTTTTGTAAGAATAGAATTCCTACAGTTTTCCTTAACAAGATTCTTATTGAGTTTATAATTTTCAATCTCAAGAAGTTCAGCAAACCTAGAGTCTTCTTCATAAGTAGGTAAAGTATTTTTTTCATCAGAAGAGGATTATTCATCAGAAGAGTTATAATACTTACTATAATTAGAATATAAATAAACATTGGTCAATGATTCAGAATTTCGTACCTTAGCCATAAAACAATGATTATCAATAGGTAATCTGGCTATAAGACCAAGGTTCTTCTATCCTGTTGATTCTTAATTAGAATATTCATCTGAAGAATCACCACCACTGGCACTCCAGGTGTCACTAGCTTTCAGAACATTCTTAGATTTGGCTTTATAATACTTCTTTTTGTTCATGTCTGAATGCCTTTCATTCCTTTTTTTCTTTTTGAAAAAGGGAAATTTGGTCTAATATGTCCAGCTCTCTTGCATTCATAACAAGTAACTTCTCCATCTTTCTTATCTTTCCTTTCCTTTTTCTTATACTTGGATTGGAAATTTCTCTGACTAGCTATATTTTTCATCCTTCGAGCAAGATTCGCTAATTCATTTTAAGAGATTTCACATTCACAAGAATCTTATTGAACAACTATCTTCTTATACTTGGATCTGGTTACTCTCCCCAGAGTCTTAGCTTTCATATTATTTGATGTTGGTGTAAAAGAAACAGTACCATTCCCATTTTTCTTTTTGATGTTGACAGCATCTCTCTACATTCTGGTTTCATGTGGGAGAAGAGTTCCAAATAACTCATCAAGAGAAATTGGAGTGACCTTCCTGTTCTCATCTATAAGAGTTCTTTTGGATTTCCACTAATTGGGAATAATATCAATTATCTTATCCAAAAGTGCTTCATCATCTAACTCTTTTACTCCCATAGACTGTAAACTATTTACAACAGTCATAAATCTCTATTGAACTTTACATATTGGTTCACTATAAGGAAAATTGAAGCCATGATATTCAGCTCTATGCATAGCTCTCATAGTCTCAATAACTTTAGAAGTTCTAAATTGTGTAACCTCTATCTTCTTCCAGATACAATTAGCTGCTTCACAAGAAGAAATTTGGCTATATATATTTCTATTCATTGAAAAATGTAAAGTATTTCGTACCTTATAATTGAGTTGATACTCTTGCTTTTCCTGGTTAGTAAAAGTTCTAACTTCCTTGTTAGGAATTTTATAATCTTCTAGTAAGCATAACAAATATTTCCACTATAGTATTGATAATAAAAGTTTTCATTCGATCTGTCTAGTACTCATAATAATTACCATAAAATATTGGTGGTCTTGTAGGATTTAGATTATCAATGGAACCAACATTGACTACTGCCATACTAAAACAACATTTGGCACACAAACTTGTTAGTAGAAAAAGTTCGGAATAACAAAGTTCGGAATGACGAAATTCGGAATGGGAAAGTTCGGAATGATAAAGTGATCAAGAAAAACGTATATGTGAGTACAAGTATTTCATAGACCTCCTGTGATACAAATTATAGGATCGAAATAATGTTGTAGATTCTCAATATACAAGAGGGGGGGTGAATTTTATACTTTAAAAATTCCTTTGGAACCTTTAAAGTTGGTTACGGATAACTATGTTTTCCTTAGATAAGGATAGTTCTATGTTTAACAACGTTAACCTAAGTAAATTCACAACACCTCTATCACCAATTGAAAATTTTTAATAAGAAATGAAGTTATAAACTTCAAGTCCTATGTACTTGCTTAGAACTGAAAAGAGATTCCGAAAGTAGGTTCCAGAAATATGGATCCAGAAATTGAAATTTGACTAAAGATTAAAATATGATATTCTACCTTATAGAGTATAGAATCTAAATGTAACAAAGTACAAGTTAAGAAGTATAAGAAAGTTATACTTTCCTAATAATACAATATGAAGCGGAAACAAACAAGTAGTAAAACTACATGTAACAAGATATAAGTCTTTTAACCCAAATAGAAGGGTATCCAACAACCTTTGATAAAGGTCCTTTGATTTATAATTTCAAGAAAGTCTGTCTTACCCACACCAGGGTAGGCCCTCGATACGAAGACCGGAGTCTCTGTCTTACTATCCCCGCATGCCCTCAACAACAAGGTAGTTGGAATCCTCTGCCTTCCTCAGCAAGGAAGCCCTCAACTTCAAGGTGTTGGAAACCTCTATCTTCCTCGTCAAGGAAGCCCTCAACTTCAAGGTGTTGGAAACCTCTCTCTTCCTATCCCCAGATGTTCTCGAATGTAATCACCAACATTCGGAGTCGCACGAAGAAAAAAATGAACGAGCGGTTTAGTACACACAAGGCATGAAATGCTTTCTCTCTTTAGAAATCACCTTAGCAGCGTGTGGTCTCTAGATCGATCAACTTATCTATGTTCTACTGAGCTCTTTCAAATGATATCCTATTTATAGGCAAGGTTGGCCTCCTTTCCAATGGTCTTATTTTCCTTAAAAATCAGAGGGACCTGTACACGTGTAACTAAACCATTAGTTAGTTTATAATAGAATAGACGACATCATTTTATAACAAAACAAGTGTAACAGAATGTTCGACATCGTTCTAAGTCTAACTAAAAAGTTCAGAGTGAAGGTTCAGAGTTTAAACAAAAAGTCAAAGAGTAGACAAATTATAAAAGTTTAATCAAAAAGAATGTTTAGAGTCTAACCAAAAATTATTTTCAGAGTCTAAATAAATTTGGAGTGTATAAAACATAGATGATCAGATTCTGTTTAATAGGTGAATTCGGAATGAGAATTCGGAATGAGAATTCGGAATGAGAATTCGTCATTAGAATTCGTAATGAGAATTCATCATTAGAATTCGTAATGAGAATTCGTCATCAGAATTCGTAATGAGAATTCTACATCATAATTCGTAAAGAGAATTCGTCATCAGAATTCGTAATGAGAATTCATCATCAGAATTCGTAATGAGAATTCATCATCAGAATTCGTAATGAGAATTCGTCATCAGAATTCATAATGAGAATTCTTCATCAGAATTCGTAATGAGAATTCGTATCCAGAATTCGGAGTAGAACTTTATTACAGTTCTCATCCAGAATTCGAAACCTAAAACAGACTGCTTCGTATCAAAGTTTCAAATGATTCCAAGAATATAGAAATGAATCTGAATCTTTTACTTAAGAAATATATGGATTAAAATATGATAAGGATAATTTTTCTTACAAAATCAGTCTTCCTTATAAAAGAAATTTTCCTTATAAAATAAATTTTCCTTATAAAAGAAATTTTTCATATAAAAGCGATTTTAATTATAAAAGCAATTTTCCTTAAAGATAAGGTGTTTCTGATTTTGAAAACAAGAAGGAATGGAAAAGTCATAAGGAGAACCTTATTGACTCAACATTTTTAATATCTCTTGAACTCGCATTCTTAACTCCATCAAGTTTGATTTATTTTTACTTCTGTGATTTATATGAACTCTGATTAATTGTATATCAATTTTAAGTTTGATTTCAATATCTATAAAAAATATTTTTCTATGGATGATCCTATTATGGGTGTTAATTATTCATCTTCTTGAATATACGATTAAAGTTAGATTGATCCATTTTAATTGGTTCATATAATTGAGAACATCATTTTATTAACTTCTTCGAAATATATTTCATTTTTTATTGTGTTTCTGTTTTATATAAATTTTAATTTTAAATTTATTGGACATAGATTTTGGGAAAACAATTAATTCCCAATGAAATTTTAATATGTTTTATATTATTAAAAATAATCTATTTTTATAAATTTATTTACGAATTAATTTTTATGAAATGGCATAAATTGAAATGATGAAAAATAATTACCAATTCTGTATGAAAAATTTGTTAAATAATGAAACATCTATGATTTGTTTATGAAATTATTTAGGAATATTGAAACTGAATATTGGGTCATTGAAAAATAAATGATGATTTACTTTAAATGAGAAAATTTTCCATTTTTTTGATTAATTGAGTATATCTATGCCATGGTATTTAGTGCCTTTTCTGAGAAATTCATTCAATGATGTTTATTTAATTGAAATGGATTGATGATGAAAAAAATTAAACACCTAGTATGATAAATATTATCCTAGGTGGGATATCCATGTGTCTTTTTAACCTTGATCATATGGGATGTGTGTAGACATATTACATTGACCACTAAACATTGATTTGTAATGATCATATTACTAGAATCTATCTTACCATATTGAATATGAACAAAAAGTTTTTTTATTTTCCTGAAAAATATTCCAATTATTATGTAACTATTTATTCAATTGTAATTATTACATAAATTTACTTACAGAAAATGATTATTTAAGAAATATTTGAAATTTTTTCAAATATTTTAAAAAAATTAGGTTTTGTTTTAAATTTTTAAATGAGTTATTATTCCTTGCCCTATATTATTTAAATTGAAATACTTTTTTTGTAAAATTTCAATGAAATGTTTTTATAGAACTCCTTAGTGAGACCCTAATAAGAATTTATACCCAACACTTTACCTTTTTTCTTCAGGTTATTGTATATTTTCTTTATTCTAGGCCTGAGTAAAGGGTATACACCACATAGAGGAGAATACTTTTTGTCATATAGGAATGAAGTTATGTTTTTAATGGAATTTTGTTTCCAAAAAATTAATCTAATGATTTAATTTAATTTGGTATTGATTTAAGTTATTTTTTGTTGTTACTTTACCCCATTTGAATTTATGAATAATTACATGTCTCATTTATTTACCTTTTTTTTAAATCATTCCCAATTTTATGTTCTATAATATGATGTTCTAGTCACTAACCAATGGGGATTGGGATCAAAATTCATCTTATGTTAGTTCTAGATCATATATCATTGTTTTGGGGTGTTAGTGATTGTTCATAACCATGCTTTATCATAGGGATGTGAAACATTTACCATTGATGTGAATATACAGTTTACAAGATCATGTCATTATTTTTGTGGATGTTATGAGTAAGTTCCTATATGGGACTCCATGTAATAAGATTTATTTCAAAATGGGTGGTCTGGGGAAAGGGTTATTGAAGAATAAATTAATTTAATTCTTTTATTTTAAATGATTTTAATATGGGTTAGTGGAAATAAAAATCATCATATCTTATCTGATGTGATTAATTTCCCAATTTTTGTAATTTGATTTTAGGACATGATAAATATTATGATGAATTCAAAATTTCATGACAATGTTAAATAAAAACAAGAATCTAATGGTACTTATGTAATGACCTAGGATGAAGCAACTGGTGAACCATACCTTGAAAATCATCACATGGACTAATATTTCCTTTGGATTATTATCCAATACCTCAAATATTAGGACACACATTTTCATCCAATCTAATTATGGATCCAACATTGGATTCTTATTTGGATGAGTATCAGAATCATTCTTTATATATCCATCCATGCAATCCACCAATGATATAATTATCTAATAATCCATATGATGATGTGTATAGGATAATAATGTTATATATCCAAATTGATTTATTTTAAACAAATGATTTGATTATGGAGAAATGTTACATTTTAAATCTAGAGAGACCTAGAAGGACATGGTGGATTTTGATGGTTAACATGAAGAAACATGAGTGATTTTAGTGGGGAGGGAATTAATGCCATTTACATTGATCAACTCAATCCTTACATTTTGTTGTTTGATAAGGATATCGAGTTTCTAAAACAAAAATTTTATTATAGAACTATGATAGATTATGTGAACCACTTTCCTAAGATTGTCCAATTTGTAAAAATATTGTATCAAATGATAATATGGTTAATTGACTATTAGACATGGTTATTTTACATATTATTTAATATTATGTATTTTTATAAAGATCACTTCTTATGATTATTTGTTTTATAGGGTGTTATTTATGGAGTTTAACCTGATAGGTATGTAATGGTTGACATAAATTGATTTTACCCTAGTGGAAATTTGAGGAGTACCATTAATTTAAAATTGAAATTGTGTTGATTCTTATCATGAATATGAGAATAATAATTCTGTGAGAAATAATATTTTCTAGTAGAGGTCCATGGATATTATTCTAGTTTAATTGGACATGGAATTCAAAATAAGATTTCACTTAGTTAACTAGGGTGTGCAATTCTTATGGACGCTCATGTCACCTGATGAAATCATGTCTTAACATTTACAACAAACTTTTCTTCAGGGCTAAAAAATTGTTATAGTTAATTTGGTGAAATTATATAATTCATGAATAAATGGGTCCCAACCACAATCTGGTGGAATAATTCATTATTATGTAGTGTAAGAGTCTTTAAAGGAAGATGTTTCTTGTATAGTGACTATAAATGGTACAATCACTATAACATCATCAATAGTGACTAATCTATTTGATATGGATGCATCTAATTAGTTTAGATAAAATCACACTTAAATCCTTTTAAATCTTAAAAAAAATAAATTGTATTATGTGATCAATATTACTAAAACCCTTTGAGTGCGGAGATAATTGATTGATCATTTTCATGCTTCTGTTTTCACTTTATCATATATTGATTTTATTTGGTATTTTTGTTCCCCCAAAATGAAACCTCTCGTTGTTAATTTTTGTATGGATTTGAAAAATTATAATATAGACTAAATTGACTATTACATTTAGGGGGTGTTAGTTTCTACTCTTGAGGGTGTGTTCCATATAATTAATGGAGAAAGGAAACCCAATTTAAATAGTGGTGAACATTCATATCTAGAGTTGAATAATGTAATATCACATTTTACTATTGATTTGAAGAATGAATATATAAGTATGGATATCTATCTCTATTTTATTGGGTATTCTACAAAGTTTTGTTAAGATTTATATGTGTTTCTACCATTATAAGAGGTAGAGTATTCTATCAATTTATTTTATAGTACTCAACAAGTATCTATCCCTTATTAACTCAATTAACTATCTGAAAGGAAAGAGATAAATACTCAGTTTGATGATCTATTAGGGAAAAAACTTATACACACAAGTGTGTCAACTGGGTTAGGGTCTGTTCTATTTTCAAATAATGTTAATTGAATAGTTTTCCATTTTTTTGTGGAAATTAAATTGAGATATGATAATTATTAATTATCTATGACCATAGATAGATGATCCATTTGAAATAAAAAAAATCAGTGAAATGGTTATAAATTTTTTAGCTTTTCTCTCATTATATCTAATTGAGTATAATGGAATATGACAGTCCAAAAAATTCTATAAAAATAATGAATGGACATTATGGGAATATATTCATTACATTAGGCTTAACCAACACCCATAGCCACATTATTTATTTAATGAAAATTATATTCCATTATTTTCTTGATAAATTCATGATGGTATTTGTGGATGAAATCATGGTACCTTATATTTGAGGAGGATCATATAATCATATGAGATCAAATATAGAATTATTGAGAAATAACTAACTCTATGACAAGCTATCAAAATGATATTTTTTGATTTAGGATGTTAATGTACTGGTGTTATGTAATATACAAACATGTTATGATGGTTAATCATAAGAAGGTAAAATCTATAATGTCATTTCTAAAAACACATAATATTTTTTAGATGGAGAGATTAATTTATTTGATAGGTATTATCGTTGTTTTTTTAATAATTTCCATAATTGGGATTCTTTTATGATCAATCTAACTTGGAAAAGGTTTATATAGTATTGAGGGAATATAATTTAGATTTATTTTGTCAAATTTAAATTTATTTCAACTTTTGTTCTGTTAATTACTCTTCAAGTGTTTGGGTTACTCAATGTGGTATTCTATGGAACATCATGTTCTTGTTTGGGTTGTGTACCTATGAATTTTGATCATATTGAATTATATATCTCTCAATTGATTAGGCCACATGAGAAACATTATCAATCACATAACAATTTACTCATACCCATGATGAATGCACTTATGAATTTTGATCACATATTGGAGAAGGGTTTACTATAAATTATTACAATTAGGGATTAAGTTATATCTTCCCCCAAAAAAATTCGAATCTCTGCTAGAGTCATTTATTATATATCATTAAATATTTCGTATTCAGTAGTTCATATATTTCGGGAAATGGAATTTCCTTTATATTTCCTTGAGTAGGAACCTTTTTACCCAGGACATGAAAGAAACATCCTATGGTAATAATTTGACGTATATTTTATAAATGTTTTCATATAGGTGTTCTAAAAATAAGGCATGACATTTTAATGGAAATTGTTCAGTTGACTTCTACACCCCATGAGATCATTCTTCATGAAAAGAATCGTGATAAAGAATTCCATGGAATTAGAGACTCTATTATTAGTGGGGAGACCATTATTGAGTGTTTGTTCTGTATGGATGGAATTATATGATTATGAATGTGGTGTGTTGTATTTTTTATAATAAGAAATTATATGCTTGTGGATTTATATAATTATCAATGGTCTATAGACCCAAGATCTTTAAATACCTTCTCTGACTGGCAGTGAGGATTATTCTATCCATTTATGGGGTGGGATATCATAGAAATTTTTTACAATACAATATTTGAAGATAAGTCAATAAAAGAACAACAGACCTTTAGGATTATTTATTCCACTTCAAGTGAATACATATAATTGGGATGAGATTCTTATTGAATTTTTTTGGGTTTCTATGTACAATTTTAATAATGATTCCTATATTCATTTTGACCAATCAGCTGACCAAATTGGCTCACATCACACCCATTCACAATATTAAAAGAATGGAGAAATTGGGAAATCACCATATGAAAGAGATTTTTATGGAGTTCCATCGAATATAGTGTATAATAGAAATCCTCATTATTATTTTCTATTTATTCAAGGGACTATATGAGTTATTATGATTTTTATTAATTTTGACTTTGGAATACCATCTACAGATATATGGTGAGTCAAATACAGAAATATATATTATTAAAGGATTTTTATATTTTGCATCCCTGATTTAGGTGGAGATTGAGATGAAAACATTGGACTACTTGAATTTTTATACAAAAATAGTCATCCTTAAATGATCAGAATGGATCATTCTATAGCCTTATAAGGAAGTTTATGTAAATCCATTTTGTGTTGGTAATGGATTATGGAAACATAATTTGTTGGATATATCTTGGTCTACAAGTTGAAAAAAATGATCCAGTCAGTTCATATGAAAATGTTGATGTAATATATCTGGTATAAATAATATTTTGACTGTCATCATAAGGAATTATATTATTCAGTTTGTGATCAGGGTTCTGGAATGTTTCATCTCATTTGGAACATCAATGGATTGAGAGGTAATAGAATCCTTCCCCAAATTTGGTTAGACCTTTTGTGGTTGTTGATAAGGTTGGTGATGTATCATTCCAATTATAATTTTCCCCACAATTGATGAAGTTACATAATTTGATCTAGGTTTAATATCTATGAAAGTATATTTATGACCCATCTCATGTCCTGAGATGGAATAATGATATTATTGAGACTTATATGACTGTAATTGGGAATCCATCCAAGATAGTTGTTTTTCAATCAAAGGCACATAAGGGTAATATGATAAATTTGGTACTTGTGTTATAAAATCATAGATTTTAATTCTCACAAGACATGGGGTCATGAGGCACAAAGGATAATTTTTTGGCCTCATATATTTGTTATAATAAAATCTTTGAAAGGATTTATAGGGAATAAAGATAAAATGGTGTGTATGTTTTAACATAATGTTATATGTTTTTGATATTCCATAACACTTTTTATTCCTTATTTAGATCAAATTTAGGGGTTCTTAATGTTAAATTTGAAAAGTTTTATGGTTTTTGAGGATATGTACAGATATAATATGTTTTTTTTTCAAATTGTGCTTCCCCCTAATGAAAACCATGCACCCATGGACTGTGAGGATTTTCATGTTTGAATCATGTTTTAGAAATCGAGCATGAACATAGTAGAAACCATTCACCCTAGTGTAGTGTTATAAATATAGTGCACACAATTTATTTAGTCATCAATCCATTCCCTATAAACAATGTTTGCACACTATTTACAGAGACCATATAATTTCAAACATGTTATTACATGACATTAGTATTTAATAACCATTAAATACTAAATAAGGATAAAAAAGTCTAGTTTCATTATATTTCATGGTATATAATATTAACTAATGAATCAAAAATATATCATCATTTCCATAAAGATATCTTAACTCATTTCAAGTTCCTACAAAATTATAGGAGAACCAAGGGAATTCAAAGAAAAATTGTTTAATATAAAAAGCCAATTATGATAATACATTTTAAAATAAAGAATAACACATCATTTACAAGGAATAACCTAATTATATAAGAATGTATGTCACTTTGTTAAAAAATGGCTGAATAACATATATATAGGGGGTCATCTAATCATATAAATATTGGAAAGTGGATGAATCATATAACATGATAGTAATACAAGTCATGGATATCTTCCAATATTATATAAAATGGTAGACAAATACCCATAAATTATAATGCTTACTCCTTAGACCCATATATGACATTTTATGAGACTACATTACCAAATTAATTATAGTGAAATCTTAGAGAAACCATTATAGAATTTTTATTATTTTGTATTCCACATTAGGAATAATACATATGGTGTAATGGTAAGGTTTTCCCAAGGAAATAAATTGGTTTTTTAATAATATCATGTGGCATAACCCAATGATGTATCATAATGGTATCCATAAAATAATGGATTTATATAAGACAAGGACATACATAATGGAAAAATAGTCCTAGAGCATAAATTTTTTGACTTACTAATGTGAAAATATATAAAAATATATGGTAGGTAACTTTAAAAATTTACCGTATTAACCAGGTTTTTGGGAATGGAATAATGAATATTTAATGATACAAAATGAATAGATTTTTTTGTAAAAATATAATTAAACAATTTTTTCCATGATAAAATTGGTGAATTATTAAAAATACTTATGGAATAAAATAGTTAATGTAGATTACATTAAATTGGCTTTGTAATAGAGAAGATCCTTTAATCTGAATTTCTTTTCAAGATGATTTTATGAGGTAACCTTTTAAAATTTTTATTTCCCCATCGATATGGATGAATTAATCTCCATAAATATGGGTAAAAATGAAATATAACTTATAATTAGCATATAATAATAATTAGTATATATCTTGGGTTAGAGAGGGGGAGAATGTGTTTCCCAATATAAAAATGGATCTTCAGAAAGATCCCTTCCCGTATATATTAATGTGTTCAACACATTCAATTAACTTTTGGGATAATAAAAAATGGTTTAAAATTACAAAATTTAAAAAAAAATTATACGTGTAATTCATTTATTATATTTTTATTACGATCATTTATGGCCATTTTTATTAGTTATAATGTTTAATTTTGCCTTTCAGGGAGAATTCGTTTCATGGTCACTTCACAAGGATATAATTGAGGATATTCATTTAAAAAGGTAACAAATATCAATAAATGAAAATAAATAGTTTTTATTGTCATATTAATGTTTTAAATTATCTATATATCATTTTGTGTTCTTGTAATAGGATGAATAATTTCATAAAAGTTTTTTTTGGGGGGGGGGGGTTATTAAAATCTCAAACTAGTTTTATTTTATTTTATTATTATATATATATAATAGTTATAGAATATTAATCATGTTATAGAATAAATGTTAAAGTAATTTTTATCCATAATAATCACTTTATGACTGTCCTTGAGTGTGTTAATTGAAAACTACAAATTTTTATCCATTGAGATGGTAATCCTCCATAATTTGGAAAAATAATATTTTTTACTATGACAGGTTGAGATAATTGGTTGATAGAATATATTATATAACCAATTTAAAATTATATTATATACATGATAATATAGTTATTATCATTTTATAGATAAAAGAGGTGAGTATAATGTTAAAGAAGAAATGAAGATAAATGAGATGGTTTGAGAAATTGTATCCTGAATATCACCTTCCTAAGAGACCCCTTAAGGAATAGGGAATTTGAATTTTTTATACTATTTTATCATAGATATTGTGTAGGGGAATGGTAAGGGATATGGGAAAAAATATAAAATAAAAAAATTTATATGTTGTGATGATAATTAGTTGTATTTATTGGGGGATGATAGTGGTATCATTTGTTATTATAATCATTAGTGTCTTATTTTGGGCCAAGTATATCAATAGTTATGATTATTATCATACTATATAAAAAATGATATAATCGAGTCTAAAAAAACATGATCATACATTGTCCAGGAATTATAATGTATTATAATTAAATTATGCTGTAAAATATTATATTAATCTATTAAATAATTTTTTTACAATTTTAGAAAATAAAAAAAATTCACCGTTATTTTTTTTTCTACTTGTAGATTTTAGAAATAAAATCTATTTTATGGAAATATTTTTCATTGATTGAAAATTTCATTTTATAAACAAAATCATCATTTACTAAAAAAACTAGTTTTTATTTAATAATATATTCTAGACGCTTTGAAATAATAAATAATGTCCTATAATATTATCCAATAAAAAACAACATAAACATAATTTAATATCATTATTAAACCGAAAGAAAATTTAATTTAATTTATTATATAAATTATAATATATTATATAAATAGTCATATTTTTTAAAAAAATAAATAAATTTTCATTAATAAAACATTATTTCCATATTAAATGATATAAATCAATCATATTTTTATTTATAAGATTTAGATATTTTATTTATAAATTCATAGTTGAGGTAACTATTCAATTGACCAGATTACTATTCCTCATGGTCAGATTACCACTCCTTCTATATTGATATTAATACAAAATTATATGTTCCATATTTCTTATAGATATCCACTCCCTCATTAATTATCAATACATATTTATTTTCTCTCCAGATTATATATGATTTCTTCTTAAAATTTATATTAAAACTCTGATTTATTTCAATAGTTTTTTTCATACATGTGGTCATTGTACTAGATCAGACATATAAAAATATTCCTATTAACTAATATTATATTTATTACCCATATATATTAAGTGGAACTATTGTTGGATTATTTTATGATTATTGTTTAATTCATTATTAATTAGAATAAAGTTTTTGTTATGATTTTTAAATTATATGAATTGAAATTACATTGATAAAATTCAAAATTTCTAAATTATTCCCACATTATTTAATTTTCCCAAAAAATGTAATTTCATATAGTAAGGTGAAAATATGTGAGATTATTTATCTTTTATTTCTTCCTCCATCTGTGTCGCCTCTTCATTCATAGGGTTTATCTATAGGACCATTTAAAGTAAACATGTATTACTACATAGAACCATGTCTATATCATCACAAATAATTATTGGCATCTTCTTATTAGTGAGATATTCTTCATATTTAATACTTCTTAGTATAGTACATGGGATAGTTTTTTTATGTACTTCCTCAAGAGGGATACATCTAATACATAATGTACATGATAGTGGGTTGGTACAATTTTTTTAGGTAGATCACATGTAAGACTTAATCCTGAATATCAATGGGACAAATGAAGCTTGTTCATAACATTCCCTTATATAAAAATCACATCACCCACTTACAAGGAGATAATTAAAAGAATACCATATCTCAACATTCAAAATTTAGGTCTAGGCAATGATTTTATGAATATATGTACTTACGAATTAGAGAATCCTGAAAACATTGCTCGTTGGGTTTTACCCATTATATCATTTCCTTGACTATTACTCATCCCATCAACTTACATTCACAGACTTCATCCCAACATGATGTAATTCTATATGCTTTCACATAAATGTGTTCATATATATCCATTTGGATTCATGAGTTGAAACTGTAGTTTCTTGAGAACTCGATTATGGGAAATGTTGATGCTGTCATCCATTAAAGTCAATTGATCATGATATTATCTCTTATTACAGTGTATAAATAGTCAGCAAAGACTTCCCATCGGGTTGCAAGTGATAATCAATTTTAAGGATCATCTCTGTATTTAGACTATCTTAGAGTATCTTCCTAATATTGTTTGAAAAATATCATAACATGATTAGTCATATTTGTTAATGGTCATTCATAATGTCACATGACCTCCCTAATGTATATCTATAAGGGTTGGTCCGGTGATAATTAATCTTGAATCATAATAATGTGATATATATTTACATGATGATCTATAATGACTAATATAGAATTATTTCGAGAGCATGTCATTGTTATTCTAGTGAAAAAGTCCATGGACATATTCCACTATTCCTCTATAGGTATAGGTAATGCTATCATCATCAATTTAGAATTTTTTATTTCATAATTTAATTGATAAAATACCAATAAAATTAATGTATATTATGTGATCATCATCTTTATATTGTCTCACCAATAGTTATCTTAGAGATATCAACACATCATGTTTCTCCCATTAGGGATGTAGTAGTTCAAGCAATGTGAAACAATCATAATATATTTCTTTATCTCCAAATTTGATGGTACAAATTTATATAACTCAAATATAATGAATCATTCTTAATCAATATTAAATTATGTGAATTTACCATATTTATATGTTCATATTTTTTTCGCATCATCAAATTTTTCATTCTTTAGGTACTATATACAGGATGGTTGAATGATCATTCGATAATGGAATGATGACATTACTAATTTTATAATTCCCATATCCATCTATATAGTTTATATGATGAATTTATAATTATCAATTATAAATGTTGGAATAGTTATAGGGGTCTTTATAACTAGAGATTTTGAAATATATTTTCCTTAACAGGATGGTAGGGGATTGAGATTTTATAATCCATAATGAGTTATAACCTACCTCGATGATGAATATTAATCCCCATATATATCAATATATATATATATATCTATATCGATATGTTTGAGACTATTTTGATCAGTATTTATGTTACACTTATCCCTATATATATAATTCCTCCATATTTAAAGTGCATTGACAGTAGCTACCAACTCTAGATCATGCATGGGATAGTTTTCTTCATGAACATTCAGCAACATTGTGTCATAGTATATTATTTTGACATTTTTTTATGTACCAAAAATTGGCCCTTGCCTTGGAAAATAAATTTCTCCCACAATGAGTTTCCCAAATTTCAGAAGTATATGTATTGGTGCAATGATTAGTCACATTTTTAACTCTACGACGAAGTATTTACATACACAAGTTTAATCAAACATAAATCATTTCCTTATAAACAAGGTTAGTGGGTTTTATAATCATGAGTTTTTTATCAAAAAAAATTGATCATGCAGAAGAACAACATGGAAACTATGGATCACCATTTTAGATGTTTCTGGGGAAAAAATGTAATTAATTTTTTTAGAAGGGTCCATAGATATATCATTTTGGGTAATACAATTCCCAAAAAATGAAACTTCTTCCTTCTATAACTCACATTTACTATACATTTCATATTGTTTTTCCTTTATAGAATTACATATTTTAGTATTCAAATTCTTATAGTATTCCTCCTTTCACATTGAGTGTATCATAATATCATCTTTAAATACTAACAATAATAATTCACGTTAATCTCTAAAGACACTATTCATTAAGACTGTGAAAACTAGAGAAAAATTTGAAAGTCTAATTAGCATTACAATGAACTCATAATGTCTATACATCATTTAAATTAATTCATGGAAATTTAATCTTCCTTCACCTTTAATTACGTGATAGGCCAAATGAACTTCCTCCTTAAGGAATTAATTTCTACATGTAGTTGAGGGAATATGTAAACAATCCATGGTAGGTGATACTTTTTCATTATAATGATATTTTTTATGTTCACAATATTAAATTAAGAGTCACACTAATCCATCCATTATCTTAATGAAATGGCCGGTACAACCCACAATGAATCAATCAAGCATATGATACCCTTTCCAATATACTTATATATCCTCTTATTAAATTACTCAAAATCAATAGTGTTCATTATGTATGGTGTCTATGATATTGGAAGTGATACAAAAATAAGATAAATTCTGAACCCATTATCTATGTTAGTAGTGAGACCAAGCAATTATTTAGGGAAAACATTACTTTATACCATCATAATCATTATGTATTTGAGAATTAATTTCTCATTTGTCTCAATAATCTATGAATGATATACATTTTTATAACTTTATAATATCCTTAAATTAAAAAATTAATTTTGAAAGGGATTCATCATCCTCCTTGTACTTCTACTGAATTTCTGGATGCTTTGGGATGTAAAGACTGATGTCCCCCTCTATAAAATTGATGTTTTATTTGTACAATAATATTCAATTTATACCCAATATAGGATCAAACTCATCCAAATGAAGTAATATGAGATTTTATCTTTGGTTTTGTCCACAATAATTCTATATGGAGGTGTTTTATAATTTTATTCTATAATATTTCCCTTTTATGTTCTTCGATGTAACTCAAACATCATTTTTTAGGAGATTTTTAAATAATTATACAAAAATTTAACAATATGAAAGAGTTCATGGAACCATAATCAATTTGTATGATAACTATTTGTGAATAAATAATCATCATCCTATAACCACATCATTGATGGGATCCAATTAAGTAATAGTGGTACCATATTACCTTCAATGTTGTATGAGAGGTTGTTTTCACAAATCTTCCCCGAAAACAATTAGTATAGGGAATTTGATCTCATAGTTCTTATGTTCATTGTAGTTAAAGAACTTCACAAGAAAAATAATGTTCATATATATATAATTCAATCTTCCCCAATAGTGGAATTTTTCAATTATCTTCGACCGTTATTGGAATGGTGATTCACTTTTTTACACTTCATATAGCTTTTAATTCCCCAAAACAATTATCTTTAATTCATCATCCCACACTATTCACATGAGGGATTTTTTGTTTTAATTATTCAATAATATTTTTATGAAGTAAATACTAAATTTAAATCCATCATGTGTATCTTTTCTCTAATACAAAAAGACAACTGAGAATCAGTTATTGAAATTTCATCTTTAATTTTAGAGTGGAAAATATATTCATAACTAAAAATGTTCCGAATTGAAATGGATTTCAGTAGAATTAACTTAAATGAATTAAAAAAAATACATCTTCAATTAAATGATAATGGAAAAGTTAAAAGAGATTTTTTCAATCCATTTAAATAATACCTCAATTCTATGATAGAAACATCTTCTATTTTATTTCCAATGAGGAACCCCCCTTCATCTTAAAATGATGTCTTCAAAGAAAATATTTATTGAAAAATATTTTATTGAATTAATAAAATTATGAGGAATCAATTAACTCCTTAAAAATTATGTTTTTTATCAGTTTCCACCAATAACAATCTTCCCCATAAAAATTATAGACCACTAGTACAACATTATCTTCTTGATATAATTGAAGGAAAAAATATTTTCTCAATAGATTTAATCCAGTATTCAATTGTGTCGGGATCCATGATCCACTAATTGTAGGATGATTTTATTTAATAATGATTTTGACCACAACATTCTATTTATTAGGCCATTTAGGGCATTGCACAGGATTCGTGTTATTATTAATTTTATGAGATAGTTGAGCAAATACATTCATGATGATCAAGGATCACATTCCCACAATGATTAGCATATCAATAAGAAAATCTTCACATTGTGTATCACGTTTATTTTTATCATGACATCCTATTTTTGAACCATTATTCCTGAAAATTTTTAAAAATTCCATTATAGGTCTGGAATACTTAAATAATGAGAATATAAAATTGAATCACTAAATATGGATGGATAAACTTGAGAATATATGTTATTTCCTAACATCTGATTCTCTATGTTTCAATATATGTGATCCAAGGTGACAATGTTATCACTAGGGTTATTAAAAAATTTATTGCAGTTATTAATCTATCAAAAGAAGACCATTATCTGATACAAAATATATTTACCAAATCCATTTAAACATATTATTACATGATATGAAGCATAAATATCATTTAATCACATACTAAGGATTGAATATTCTAGTGTAGTTGGATGACATGGTACATAATTATAAATCATGAAACTACAATATAAAAACTTATCCACAGTGATCATCTGTCACTATTTAAGAAACAGTCAAAAAATTGGATATCCTGGGGAATATATAAGGATAATCCATGATCTATAAACCCTTCCAAGGGAATAAATAATCGAATAAACGATAAAACATGAGTTAGAATTATTACATTATGAAATAAAATGGTATAAACAATGAATAAATATAAAGAATTATAATATATAGAACATATGATCATGTGATAATAGAATAATAGGAATTTTGATGAAACATATAATAAGACAAAAACATGCATTATAGCCTTCTTCCAAGACTATATCACAAGGTGAACAATATAACATAATGGATTGTGATTACTCCCTAATCACATACATTATGTCTCATGAGAGTAAAAACTACCCAATAAAGATGAGCGTTGTCTAGGTTAACCAATCCTAACATGTAAATTAATATATGTTCAAAATTTATATTAAATCTTCGGGAATATACGGAAGGGTTACCCATGGAATTATATGAGTTTTGTAGGAATGTCACAACGCGCAATGAAATGACATATCATAATTGTATGCTTCAAATAATATATTTAAATACTATATTGAAACTAATATTAGAAAAATGATATGTCAAGATAAATTATGTCTAACTAATATGAAAAAATGTAAATAACTTGTTAGGTAAATTTTGAAATGTTCCAACTTAACAAGGTTTTGGGGAAAATAATAAAGAATATTTAAAGGGGTAAGTCCTAATTGTTTTTATATATTATAATTGAATTAAAATTATTTTTAATTTTAAAATTAGTGATTTTGGAAAAATATAGGTGGCTTGAATTTTTTTTTAGTGTACAAAAAAATTAGTATGAAATAGAGAGCATCTCTTTAATCATGCTTGATTATTGAAACGAATTGAGAAGGAAACCTTTTAAAATAACATTTAAATAATTTGTGAATGATCAATAGAACTTTAAAAATATTTTTGGAACATATAAAAATAATTTATGTAATAAATATATTAATAAAAAAATTGGGGAAAATTTTTGAGAAATTGTAACCAAATGAGAAAATGGTGGTTCAGAGAGGCCCCTTATCCTATATCCAAATGTCTTATTCACTTGCATGTAATAACATGAATAATAATATTATATTATAAAAAAAACCAAACTAATAAGCAAATATTTTTTTATTAATTATAAATTTAATGTGTTCATTTATGATCATTTAAATGTGTTGTAATTTTTAATTTTTTCATTCAAGTAGTGTTCGTTTTTTGAGTTCATAGTCTATATACATATATTTAATTATAGAAGTTATCTTCAAAAGGGAATAATTTTCCATAAGTAAATTTTTTTAGTAATAATTCTAATAAATAGGTTAAAATAGTAAAATAAATAATTTTTATCTATTGCATAAGGATGCTTTTTTGAAACATGTTAATGAAAAATGATTAGTTTATTTGGGAAGTTTTTCCGACCATCATTATATAGTTTAATTTTATTTAATAATATTATTATATATTTTTTTTCCAAAAAATGAAACTATTTATTAGTTACATATTAAAATATTTTATAATGATAACAATTTTTTTATTAGAAATGATTATTTCGATGACAAAAAACAATGAATAATTCCCCATAATGATAGTAAAAACCATAATTTTGACAACAATTATGCTTCTATAAGTAAGTGGTGTTTAAAAGGAGTTAAAAAAAATATATTACATTATAAATATAATATTTTATTAAATACATGATACATGACCTATTATTAATTCATTGAGGAATGATGTTATGTGATGGCCAAAGAAGAAATGGAATTAAATGAGATGGTTTGATAAAACGACCACTTGAATATCATCTCTATGAAGAACCCCTTAAAGAACATTTAACTTTTATTTTTATGAGACCATTTTATATTATATTTTTGGTAGAGTATTGAGAAGGTAATTGGGTAGATTGTAAACAATGTATAAGGAATATAGGGTGTGAGGATATGTGGTGGTGAGTGGTTGTATTTATTAGGGGAGAATTCTGGTATTTTTTTTAATCAATTACATTATTATTTTATATCAAGGCTATCAATATAGATTATTTATATAACTAAATATAGTAAATGTTTTTATTAATATCTAACTAATTGGTACTTACATTATAATTGACTAAAAAGTTCATTTAATTTTCATATACTGTAAATTTTCATATATCAATATTCACAAAAAATCATATATTTTTGAAAAAACTACAAAATACACCCTAACTATTTTCATATAGTTATATTTTTAAAAAATAGAATCCATCTTCTGATAGTAGTTTTCTATGTATGATAAAAAAATTTTTTAAACAAAATTATTTATTTTCGAAATTAAAAAATTAATATTATAATCCAGTTTTGTGAACCTTTGAAAATTTTATTAAGGTCACATAAAATTATATTATAATTATAATAAAACATAATATAAAATTATTTTTCATATTTAAAATAAAAAATATTCATTTAAAATCCTCAAAAATACGTACACTTAATGTATTATTTTTAAAATAGTTATTTACAAATTCCATGATATAAATATATCATATTTTCATTAATAAGATGCCCAAATTTTATTTATATTTCATTGGTGAGTTTACTACTCTAAAATCTATATTACTATTCCTAACTATAAGATTAATATTCCAACAGTTATGTTAATATCACAATAGTATATGTTCATTAATTTCTATAAATAAAAAATATTTCACACGTTCTAAAGTAACATATATTTTATATCAAGTTTTTATATAACTTAATCTTTGAAATTAATATTAACATTATTTTTTATTTCTATAGTATTGTTTGGGAATCTAGTCATTCTATTGGATCAAGCATAACCATTTTTTGTTTATTATGCTATTTTATATTTATTTCCATTTTATAATAATTGGAATTATTATTGGATTATATAATGTCTAATTTACTATTCTACAGTTATGATAATAACATTTTATTATTTATTTTATAAAAAAGGGGAGTTCATTGATAGTTTTTGTGTTGTTATAGTTTTTTATTCAATATGTTTATTTTAAATCCCAAAATTACCTACCATTTATTATCTAGAAACACCTCACATAACCCTATTATGATTTTTAGGGCTGAAAATTATCCCTATAATAAAATTATGATCCTATAAACCTATCACATGATGAATTGTGGAGATGGTTTAATATCTAATTCCTCTATTGTAAGATAATATCACATCATTTAATCACTACCAATATCTTATTTCTTCCAACATAAATTTTAATATCTCATTATGAATTTGATGAATAAAAACTATATTTATGATGATTTTGATTCTATGTTTTATTTACAGATCCATGAATCGTTCATTATACGTTGGAGGATCCCATTGCTGGAGTTTATTTAGGATAGTTTGATTTTTTTGATTAAAGGTAGTGTGTACTAAATTATTTTTTCATCATAAATTTATCCATGATCACGTATATGAGTTCCAAGGTAATTATTGGGTAATTTTATTCTATAATTAGTGGGATTTTGTTCTGTTTTTATGGAGACATGTAAAAATATTTCCTCGATCCCTAATATGCGATTTGGTGGATCATATAACCAGAATCTATAAAACAATAAATAATATGACCCCGTTTATTTTTCATATTGTATTGATAAATGTTTCATTGATTATATAAAATTCTAATAATTAATTTTTATTTATAAAAAAATATAAACAATATTTTTATCACATGCTTGGTATGATTTTGATTCATTGAAAAGAATAATTTTTTGGTTGAAATATGTAAATGAGATATTATACCATCCCCTATTTAATTTAACATGAAAAAATGATTCAGTTTATTATTATATAAAATTTTAATGAACCCATGGGAAAGCCCTATAGGGATTTATATCTCAAACAATAACTTTTCATTTTTGAATTTTCAGATTACCTTATGCAAGGTCTGAGATAAATGTAAACCCACTTTTAGGTGGTTTTTGTTCTTGATCCTTTAGGCTTGAAATTATGTTTCCTTTTTTTTGGATTTTCCTTCTACAGAGTAATTTTATTATATGATACATTTTTTTTGTATACATGTTTTATTAATGAATATGCTCCATTTCTAGTTTTTATTTTATAGTATTTTATCTTTTGTCTTCCACTGTTTAGTGGAAAATTCGATCTGTATTTTAATTTTTATGAATCTAGGTGCTACACCAACTAGTGATGATCAATAAGACTCATCCATTTATTTAATTTAAATCTTTGAAATCAGAGTACCAGGTATTTTTGGATGGTTCATTAGGAATATTTTAGTTACAAAATATGAATTCATAAGATGAGAGGAGAGGTGATATCATCTTATAGTGAAGGTAAATGAGACAGTTGGGATTACATAAAATATTTAATAACATATATATATATCATATTAATTTAATTTTGTACCATAGAACCCAAAATTATATGATAATATATGATATTCTCTATATATATTAAACTATTATAATATTGGCATGTTTTAGAACCCTATAATGCCTCATATTATTGTTAAACCAAATTAATCAATCATTAACCCTATTAAAGATAATATATATTTTAACATGATATAATAAATATATGACATGAAAAGGGGTTTCTCAAAAAAAAATGTGTATATGGGGATTGAAAAATAGGGATCCATTTTATAATATTTAATTTTTATGGGTTTTATAACTTACAATCAATATAATAAAACAAAATTCATGAAAAATAGTTTTTAGGAAAATATATAATTTATGAGTAAGAATCTTTTTAACTTTAAATTAGGTATGAAAATTTTTTCCACCCATTGTATTGGATAAATTAAAAATTATAGATGTTTTATTTTCATTTTTTATACAAAATATAATTTAATCTTCCAAACCTACCATCATATAAAAAGACCAAAAATATTTTTCTTATTTGAAAAAAAATATAAAATATCATCACAAATTTCCAGATGTATTCTCAAATTCAAATTTAATATTAAAAACACAATACATTAATTCATAATGATAAATTCAGTCTATAAATTCTCCTAGAATTGGATAAAGGATATAGTTAATGTTATTTTAATGTTTTACAACATGGTGTTAAGTGAATTTAATCTCTTTTACCAAAGTGAAACATATTTATTATGTTTACAATACATAATAGGAAAAATATTAAATTCTCACATAATATTATATAATTTATTATGACTCCAAATATGTAGTTTATTTTATCATATTCCTTATATATATATTGAGGAATATAATATAAAATTTAACATGTAAAACATGATGCAAATAAATCTTCAAAAAAATTTATTTTAAACTATTAAATAAATTAAAACAAAATCCAATAGAAATTTTATTCCAATGAAATTTATTTTATTATTAATAAAATATGTAAATCAATGTTTTTATGAAATAATTTAAATGTAAAATAGAAAATTCATCACTGTTGAAATAATGAAAATCTTTCAAATAAATGTCAGTCTTTTTCTCTATTAATAAATTAAATATATATATTCAAAAAATTATAAAAATATTACAATAAAATAATATTTACATGATGATTTTAAAAATTAATCTTATTTTTATGAATCTATTTTTTAAATTTATATTAAATTATTTATTTAATTTATTCAAAAAACTATGAAAATTCATTTTAAATGAAAAATGATTTTTTAAGAATATTGAGTACTAATTTATCAATATTTTTTTTATATAAAATTGTTATAGATAAAATTTTTATAATGTTGTTATTCATACTCATAATACATATTTTAATTAATTTGTTATAATTATAAATTTTTAATAATAATATGTTAATTTTATAATGAGGTTCTTTTAAACATATATTATCTTGAAATGAAATCAATAAATGAAAAAAATATTTAATGAAATATATAATAGGAAATTTTAGTGTTCTATAATCTACACGCATTGACATGAAGTTATCCCTCTAAATTATGAGACTATAAAAAAAGTTAGTACATATTGGTTTCATCATGCCATAATGTTCATATATATATATATTCTATTTTTCATAGAAATATTTAACAATGCGATTAATCTGGTTATATATTAAATCATCTCAATGATCCAACATATATATGGGTAGGTATACATAGAAAATAGTATGTCTTGGTTGAACTAACAACCAGTTTAGCACATAATAAAGTATCACGCATGTAAATTTTTAGGAGATTAACATTTAACAAATACTGAACATGAGATAGAGTTTTTGGAACATCCCATTAATAGAATACAATCCATACATTATCTATATTTAAAAAAATTTCCATAAAACAGGGTCTCAACATTATTATATTTCCAAATCAAGTCATATTATTCCACAGAATGATATAATTAAAATAGTTACATAAAAATCATGTAGATACATATTCTACAATATAATATTTTATTCTATCCCACTATATTAGTTATTTTAAATATATATACATCTTCAAACATGCATGATGAATAGAGAATAGTTAACTATGAGATTAATCCATAGGATCCTTCTTAAAATATTCTATGAATGGAACACATAAATTTTTCGTTAATATTAAAATTTCATCATCAAAAAGGATAAGAAAGGGAAAACTTCTGTTCTTCTTCTGTATTTCAACTTCCTCCTTTTTATCCTCTTTATTCACCACCCAAAAATATGGTTGAAGAATCATTAGAGAGGGCTTAGTTTTATTCTATTCCATCATGTTTTCTATATCCATCATTTTTAAATCAAAAAATATTTGACCATATCAACCCTCAAAATATATAAGAAATCATGATAATTTAGATTCATTTCTTTGAAAACCATGTTAACTATCCCCTATTGTATATTTTTAATGTGGAGACAATCATTTAATCCAATAAAAACAACTTCTATAGATAATATTTACCTCTTATGAGTGAATATATACATTATAATTTTATGATCAGTTTATATATCATACTATTATCTATAGTACTAACACATTCATATCATTGACAGAGATGTTATTTAGAAAATTTGAAATCATATTTTGGGAAAAAAAATTCCTTAATAATTAATATTCATAACGAATAATTTTTAACCATATCAATATTCATGGGGATGGATCCCACTGTCTTATTTTATTAATAAAAAAACATATCTCTAATGATTATCATTTTATGAATATGTGTGATGTTTAATTGTATCTTCCATTATTTGAAATTTTACACATATTAATCTACCAAATGAAATTGGCATCAAATCCATGTTAACATAGATTACTCAATAGGTAGATTTATGAAATTATCATCTATTAATTAATATTATTACGCCAAACCAAAAAAAATTTAGATCTCAATCACTATAGTTTTTGTTGGAAAACATTAAACAAATTATATTATTGATATATCTGTCAATATTCCCTCCTGTGAAATTATATAACCAAAAAAATGAATCATTTATCAAAAAAATATGTCAGTAATCTTTTATTGAAACCACTGATTTGATTTTAGTTATAGTATAACCCTCATGTAATGATCATGCCCTTCCTTTAACCTGGTATATATAAAAATATCATATATATTGTCTTACAAAAATTGAAAAAATATACTCTTTAGGGACATTATTCATAAAATATATGACGATATATGGGGTATTATTATATCCAAATGGAATCATTATAAATTTATTTAGTAATTCACTTGAATGGAATGTTGTATTGGGTATATAATTTTTCATGACCATCAATTTTTGATATCGATAATAATTGTAAATTAAAGAAAACTATTGATTTCTATATAATAGATCAAAAATTTCATCATTATAAGGATGATGAAATTTATTATTGAAAGTGACCTTTCTTAATATAATAATAATTAAAATATAATTGATTTGATTAATTCAAATTGAAAAAAAAACATGTACTCCAAGGTGATTCACATAGCTAAATGAATCTATATAAGTATTATCATGGAAATAATCCTTCATTTATTTTACATTAATTATGATCATTCTATATGGATTCCTTGAAAGAGTTTTTTTTAATGAATTATTTATATAGAAAACATAATTATAGGACTTTTCTAAAGACTATGAAACTATATTATAAATACATCAACAAAATTTTGATAATTAGTTTTACCTTTAATTTTCTTTTTCCTATAACCATATGACATAAACACCCACACTGAATAGTAATGAAGAGATAAAAAAATTTGTTTCCGTAATTACACTATATTTATCATCATTTCAATAGGTCATAATCGATTTGTTTATAATATCAAACATTGCAATCATTTCCTGGATATTAATGTCAGATTTATATATTAAACACAACCATTCCTATGGTAAGTCCTAATACGTCCAAAGGAAGAATAAAAAGAGTAATTGGAAGAACATTCCCATAAACATAAATAAGATAAGAATAAAAGAATTAATATTTTATTCTTGAACCATAATTATTTTTCATACCTTATTAATCATCTAGAAATTGAAGGGATATTGAGTTATGCTTAGTAAATTCATCACATAAAAATCAGTGGGACGATCCAGAATAAAATAAGACATTTTCATTTATGTATGTGATGGAATGTTTATATTTTGACACTCTATTATCTACATTAGAATCGTTTATAATATTTAAATATATTTTTTATTATATATGTGGGTTTTTACATAGATATTCATCGTTAACATTCATATTTTAGCACTAGTTAGTAAAATTCCCATTCTAATTTATGTTGAATCATTATAGCTTATATTATGAACTCGATGGAGATCTTTTTTATATAAATCATTAGATAAAATCATCACCCCATCACATCTAAATCCCTTTTCTGATTGAACTCCATTTCCACACTAAAAACATTTAAATATTCACTTGATAAAATTCAACCCTTTTTTGATCAATGCATTGAGCATATATGAATGAATAAATTCTTAAATATATGATTTTGAAATATTACAATCAATTCTCTATTTTCTCTATTATATTATACAATACATTAATTGGTACTTCCAATATATATTTATACCAGGACATCACATTGAATTATTTCTTCATGGATACTATAGTATTACATGACCAACTCCCTTTGTAGACATGACATTATTATACTGAATAATTGATCAATTATACAATCAGGTTCGAGGATTATACTATAAAAATACCTCAACAACCTTGTAAAACATTATTTATAGAAAAAAATGGATATATCATCGTTAAACCATAGCTCAAGGAATTATTTATCTATCAATGAATGAATAATACTAATAATGAAAATATTGGAAAATAATTTCTTAAATACAAACACATCAATGGATTCAATTTCATCATATAAAATTTTTTGTTGATAAACATCCATAAATTGAATGCTTCACATTCTAAATGAAATGAAAATATTTCATGATTCAAACTATAATGAAATGAAAATTTATTTTCAATGGTACTGATCAGTTTATCATAATCTAGTGGATTGTCATACTGACAATATTATATAGGATAATTCCACATGAATGACTCAGTAAATGAATTTTCCCACACATTCATAATTGGAATATCAACTTGATACCTAGATCAAAAAATCTATATAAGAAGAAGAATATGATTCATAATTCCTAATCTTATAATTGTTTTGATCTATATTACAATCATATCATTTTAAATCACATTTATAATTAATATGATTCCATCATGTTCCATCCAATGACTAGAATCTATTATCATAATATTATATAAAATAATCATATTAGTAAACCACAAAATAATGAAAAATTACTAATAATATGTCTAAATAAATATAAATTCTATTCAATATATAATACCATTGTTTTAACTTTTTCTAATCATGTTAAACGTCTATTCAAGTCCTAAATAATGGAAATTTAATAATGTCTGAATTAAAAATAAAAAATATCATGGAAGTTTCTTACAGGATGCAATGAGAGTAAACATTCACCCTAAACAAAAACGATGATAGAGATATACCAGATAAACTATTTTAAACATTATTGTCCCATAATGAATTAGTTTAAAAAAATCATACATTTAGTATCCTTACATGTGTTTATTCATAAAAAAACTACACAATATCTTAATTTCATAAATTTTTTTGATAATATCTTCTTCATAGAATTATACCTATTGTTTTTTCCAATTTTTTCTAGCCTAAATATAAAAGGATTTACTAAACATTTCATATAATAAAAATGATTTAAAGGTACCATCATAATTAGACATTATATATTAATAAATAAATATCTAATATAGTTTAAAAAAATCACTATTATTGACCATAATATTTTGTTTTAGTAGTGACTAGATAAACAACATTATTTTGTAAGAGATGAAATTCAATATTTCTCAAAATGATCATCCCATACATAAATCTTATTATAAATTCCCTACACATGATAATTCTTCCTAGCATAGAGAAATAACCCATATAAAAGGGTGATCTCTAATGATCAATTTTATAAGGTAATGTATATTTTAATGATCTAATAAGAAACACATGAAATTAAATTTTCAATAACCTGAGCCCAAAAATTAAAAACACTATCATTCATATCATTGATTATAATAATTATTATTTTTAGAAACCATAATATTTCATGATTCATGAATCATAATGAAATCAAGAAACATGAGTCATGAGATTATAACACAGACCTAGAAATGTGGCTAAAACATATTCATAAAAAATTGTGAACATTTAAAAAAAGAAACAGGTACCCTCTTTAATATTCTTAAATGATGCAATTACCATTTATAAACTTTTGTATATGATAACTAGGACCATACATATTCATATGAATATTTAATCTGAGTCAATGTGTTAACATATATTTATAAAATATTTTCTCATAAATAATATTGTGAAATAAAATTTGGTTCATGCATAAGATATTTCCCTATAGATTTTTACATAATTACCCAAGGTTTTTAATGTATATATAATTATGATCCCACTAATAAAATAATCAAAATCCACAAATGTATATTCCACATGATCATAAATGAACATTAATATATTTTTATTTGTAGAATAGAAACATGTTTCATAAACATTTCAATATTTTATCATAACATAACCCATGAGAAATAAAAAGATTTAAACACATTACATAATTTTGTACATAAACCATAAAAAATAATATGTTTGGAATAAATTGTTTATATACATAGTATAAAAAATATTTTGAATAGACTGGCCACTAAACATGTAGCTGAACCTATCACCACAAGGCCTCTTGAAGGCCTCCTAATATGATAGAGTCTATAAAATAGTACTGAGGGTCAAAAGAGGTGATGGTGTGAGACTATACCCTCATTATAAATGTAGAAGAATTTTCTGTCATTAAATATATAATAATAATTATTTGAATAATTGACAAATCAATGAATGAGAGGTAAAAGAATGATAAAAATTGAATAATATAAAACAAAATCCTAGATAAAACAATAAAATAATGTCAAAATAATGATACATAAAGTAAAACATTATACATGCAGTTGCAAAGAATATATTGTTTAATACACGAATAATGAATTAAAATAAAATATTTAGGTTTAACTACAAGACAATCATGAGCTATAACTCTGTTCGATTCTCCGAACTCTCTCATTCTAGCATAATAGTGCAAGAAATAATCCAAAGTCAGACAAACATGAGATCTTATTAGGCACCCCAGTTCATTGGAAGCCTGGGTTGGGTGTGCGATATGCTCTATAGGCCACCACCAATGGTGTATATTGATTAATAAACTCTTTCAATATGAGATACAGTAGCGTTCATGTATAAATATATCAAACAATGCCGAACAAATAATGAAAATCCTACCTAGGTGCATGAATGACACCAGGTTTCTCAACTAATATCATATCAACACCGAAATGAGAGTCTGATCTGTAAATAATTAAATATATATATATATAGTAATAATATATACAGTGTGTTTTAATATTTCATCTAATTATTATGAACATGATTTTGAATATGAAATTGGGCTTATATATTGAAAAAAAGGTACTGGATGGACCGAGGTGTTACTCAGTAAACCCTAAACAATCTAAATTAGCATATATGATCCAGTAGTGAGTAAAATACATACATATCAAAATTAGTGGGAGTCGTCATGATCACCAATGGATATGGTGTATTTTCCTTCCACCACATGAAAAATGGGACTTGTCATGTCATGCCCAAAATCCCAATAGTGTCAATGGTGTGATACTTCAGGCTCAACACCTAATGGTAATGGGAGAAAATATTTACGACCAACAAAACCCTAACCATCATAGAAAAACCTATATCAATGTAGTCATAATATTTTTAATAATAACTTTGAGTAGTTATCTCTCATTTTATGTATTCATCATGACTAAATTCAAGCATGGTAATATCGAATAATTTTAAATTAAAGAAATACAAGTGCAGTATATATTCAACCCATTCCATTAAGTATAATTCAAAAAATATATTCTTATTAAAATATAGTGAGTAGAGTGGTCATACAATCCAATTGAATTTCAATTAATTTAAACCATTTAACTGAAACAATCCATTCCCTTAGTAATGTCATGGAATTTTATAATAAAGGCTTTCCAATCTACATTGAATGTGGTTGGTCTTTGAAAGAACTATTTACAAGGAAGGCCATTCCACTTTATTCAATCGAAATTAGATTATAATTTGAGTCCATATACTACAAATGACATATATACAGAAACAGATTCAAGTCATAAGAAAGAACCACTTCAAAATCCAAGCATTATTTAAATCACCAATCACCACTTTTTTATTTTGGATGACTACACTCCTTATCTAAGGGGTTTTATTATAAAACCTGATGTGGTTAAGAAACAATTCATTTTCCACCACCATGATTAAAAATCAAGTGGAATAAATCAAATCACTAAAATAATCATTAAAGGAATCTATAAAAAATTGAAAATAAATTTCAAGGATAAAAAATACATGTAAGAGGTTCCACTCTAAATGGGAAAGTTGGCTACATTGAGAAATTCCATTTATAATTCATATTTAATCATTTTATGGTATTATAGGGAATTCCAAAATTATTTATAAGATTAAAATTTTCTTGGCACACCCAAAGGGGTGGATAAATAGAATTTGACATCATATTATTACATAGAACATCTCAATGGGAGTAGAAAATTATGAATATAACTATTTAGAAATGAAGAACAAATTTTAGGGGTATTCACGGCAAAGGATTGTGCGTGGAACACTCTAAGTTTTTATAAAACAATTACAACATGTGAAATAAAATATATAGACATATAACATTATACAATGAAAGCCATGCTCATCCAATATCAATGTTTGATACATTCAGGTTTAGATGAAATTGAACATCATTATTTTTTCCCTCAAAATAGGGAGAATGAGATTACTCACAAACAGAGAAATAGGTCTATACATAGACTAAACGATTATCTATGAGGATTATAGAACATAACCCGTTTGACCTGACATGACTATAAACAGTCAAATCAGTTTCCAGTTCCATGAGATATCTAGATCCCTTGTGAAGAAAGATGGAAGAACCTACGAGTGTGTAGGGAGACCTTAATGAGTCTAGGGAAGAAGAATGAAAAACAAAAAAAATCAATAATTATTACCTTAGGAGAAATTTATATATTATACTAACAATCAATGTCATAATGATCAATTGAATACATTGTCTGAACAGTGGGAAAAATTTTATTTTCCACTTATTAAGATCCACACCCACATTGTTTTCCTTCATTGTTTGACCAATCGTAGGCCAAACATGTGCCAAAAAATGCACAAATACTTCCCAAATTGAAATTAGTATTCATGCTTATTAGCATGGCCTGAAAAAATTACACCTCATGTGGACACCAACTACAAAAACATGCATATCTGTACAAGTCCATGTTAAAAAAAGGCACTGTTTCAATCAATTCATGCATCCTCCTACTTTACACAATGTTCCCCCACATGATTTATCATTGAGGTACCCATGGTTTCATAAAAACCATACACCCTAACCATTAGTTCCCACATTTAATTTCTCATGTATATAGAATCCTAAAACTGGATCTAACTACCAAAGAACCTCACGGTATTTTACAATATTCTAAAAACAACACTTTGGACTATTCCAAATATCATAATTACATTTGGAATTATGGCCCCAATAATTTTCCCACCCACAAAATGTCAAAATTCATAACACCATGGAATTATTCCTTTGGTCAGAGTATAATTATTCTCTGCCTCCCCACTTAAGATCATCTCATCCTAGATAAGAATTTTGGAAACAATGAAGACATCACCAAACATAAAATAGATACGATGTTTTGTTCAAATGGTAACATTTAATTCCCCAAATTCCCAATGCACCCATATTAATTACATAATTGTATGGACCATAAGTTATGAAATCCTGATCTAATACTCATGTTCTCATTGGAACATCAAAATGTTTCTTTCCCAATCCTATTTAGCTCGATACACAATGACATCATCATATTTTAAACATTTTTCATGTGGTTCTCCCCACCCACAGTTTTAAGATTAATAAGGGCCCTATTCCGAGACATGGTAACTCTAATATCATAATTTCATTCGAAGAAAACCCTAAGAGTTTTAGAGATTCTAGTGATGTGATTATGAATTGGAAAACATTTGATTCCCAACCTTACTCACTTTTCTAGATCGTGTCCTATTTTTATAAAAATACTCAAGAAAATTATATTACGCTTTTCTCTATCTAGAAACATGCATAAAAAGATTCACTGTTAACTATATAACTTCTGAACAAAAGGAACATGTAGAACCACCATCGATTGACCATCCACAAAATTCTCATGTCAAAAGAACGCCATAAAACAAAAAAAAAACACAATTCTTTCTTCCAAGGAACATCACATTTACCAAAATCTCATTGAATGACTTCTATAACATTCACCTAGTGACATTACCTAATCAAACCATCACCTCAAAATGTAAACTATCATTCCCTGACATGAACAAGGGTGTACACTAGATCCAACCCACTATAATCATCACCTTTTCACATCACCTTAGATCCCAAAAACAAGTCTTGTATAATCATTGGTTAGTTTAGCAATATTCCAACTGAAATCCATTTTTGTTCCATAATCCTTTTTTAAAGCAAAGAAGTCATTACTAGGAAAATATATCTATATAAATAAATTGACTGCACCCAGATCAACATCTAAATAGAGTTCATGTAAGAGGTAAAAAATTCCATCCAAGAATCAATACATGGTATTCTTACATGGACACCATTGAATTGTTCTTGTCTTACCATACTTTGACTAAGATCATGTATCCAGTGGAAAAATTGACAAATTATATTTTTTTGGAATATATGTTCATCTAAAACTTTTATCTTGGCATATGACCGACGCTCTACTGGTTCATCAGGGAACATTATCATCACTGAGGAACAATGCAAATAATTGGTAGTATATAAATTCCAAAAAGTTTTGATGCACCACAATCATTCCCATAACGATTTTTCGACATTGTTTTCAACCAAGCACACACAGCTACCAGAAAAAAGGGATGTCGAACAACAACAGTTAGACTTCATGGAAGATGTTTCCCCCCACATAATGTCACATCATCATTAATTGATCACATTATATTACCAACCAAGGCATCTTGTGGTAAATAAAAATAATCCAAAATATTAAATAAATGAAAAAATGTCTATTTAATGGTTTTAATGAATACTCAAGAACATCAACATCATGTTATTGAGTAAGAAATGACATGCTACAAGTTTCACTAGCCTCACAGAAATTCAAAAACCACCCAGAACATTTCTAAATGGTGTTCCCTGATCGTTTCATTTCTAATTAGAATGATTCATATTCAATTAATCTTACACAATTCTCCACACAATAGTCATATCCAAGGAATCAACAGAATAAATAAACTATATTCTCATAATCAGTCAAGTTAATATTTACCATAAATGCATGAAGTGCACTTCTCCAAGACAAAACCACAAACATCATCACATATGGAATAAAAACAAAAACCTACCCTACTGAGGTGTTAGAGAACATGATTCTCTTGGAACTAAATCCTATGAATTAAGATGAACATGACTCCTTTAACTCCAAAGTATCTTTACTCCATTGATTACATGAGATTTTAATCAATGGATTAAGGCTAAATTATTCCACTAAACTTAAACATTTTATTATATCTTTCATAACAATGATGGGTTCTAGATATATAAGAGAAAAACACACCAAGGTTAATATGAATGTTGAAACATCCTTGAAATTATCCATAGTCATCCCAACCATTAAATTCAAGTATTAGGTAGACCATAAAAGTGAGTTTCCCTAGAGTATTTTATCTCAATCAAGACAATTATCCTTGATGGATATGCACCAAGTCATCTATCACTGAGGATGAATAAAGGATCACGTACCCTTATATATGGTCGGACATACTTTAAGAATGCTTATCCTTCCTAAATCGGAAATTAGATAATTGGCATGCCCATATCAAAGGTATAAGAACCCATACATCTCATTCAAAAAATGGTGTCATTAGAAACTATGATTTCTACTAGGGACAATAGAACTAGAATAGTCTCACATGACTAAAATCTCATAGAATTTAGCAATTTTTTTAAGCTATAAGGGCGCAAAATACATTGGTAGTTTCCATTAAGAAGGTAAATATTTTACCCTATTACTAGGTTGTTCCAAAAACATTACACCAGACCCTATACCTATATCTTAAAGAATTTATAAAATGGAAAACTGCATGTGAAAAACACTCACATTTCTATACCAAAGAAATAAATGGAAATATTTAAAAAAAATTACATGAGGGATTAAACTATGTATACCACCTAAGGTTAAATATTAATTTATTACATTTATCACATTGAATATTTAAACATATATAAAAATTAACTTCGAACATAGATTTCCAATTATATGAAAAAATCCCTTGGTACATAATTTTACTAACACCGCATGGAGAAATAAGAATTTCTTAACATAAATACACTTAAAAAATAATTTCCCATTTTAATCAAATCATTAATAGTAAATTTATCACATTAATTCAATTTAAATTTGATATAAATATGGTTCCCTATGAGGGTCCCCTTAATCCAGCTTTGGTTCATTATAATGCAACCTAATAGTAGATTATTAATTATCAATGATAAAAAACACACGTAGTGAGTTATCTCAAATGAAACATTCCCCATTTGACTATCCATGGTGTAGTTATGAATTTATGGAAAATTAGTTATCCAGATCACCATGCACATGCGATGGAGTCCAAGCCATTATAGAAGAACCCAATGATAATTTGTATTTTACAAATTCCCCTTAATTGGTTTTATATACTCATATTAAATACCATAACTGACATAATAGGGTCAAGTCACATTATATGGGGTCCATAAGCAAGAAATTCATTTCATATCTAAATATAAAATAATTTAAATTGACAACCATTTAAAAATATATCATAGACATATATAATCATTCAATTAAATGGTTTTACATATCCTAATCATTAAATTGAATATACACCTCACAACTCAATATTAGATCCCATTTAACAGATAAGAATATGTTAATCTTGAAAAACTAATTATATGAAAAATTCATATATTTCATTATCATAAAAAGATGTAACATAGTGGACATGATAACAAATACATAAAGACAATACATAAGAAAGAGATTTTTATTAATCAGAAAAGCATGTTATATAAGAATATTGCCATATAAATTCCTAAAAATGTACAAGACATACATATAATTAATATATAGAACATTGTATATAACAACTGATGTAATAATCGCATAAGGAACATCATCATAATCAGTAGGTATAATATTAATGTAGCTACATGTAACAAAAATTAAAAGAATGTGTATCTCTAGTTTTCATTAATGTGGAATGTAATGAGACATTCATTCCATTCAAAAGCCAAGGAATAAAACTATAACCTTAATAGATCATTGAGAAATAGAAATATCATATGTCACTAAAGCTGAAATATTATACATCCCTAATAGAAAATGGTATGAAAAATATTCCAATGCTTATCCAGATTGACATTCCTACTTGGGTGGGATGGAAAATCCTAGAAAAATACTATTTGAAAAAAGATGACACATTCATATTCTCATTTATAACATCCCCAAATAGATAATTAATGTAAAAAAATAATCTTTTTTGATACTAGATTGTAATGTTCTAACTTTACAAACCACAAAATTTATAGATGAAACGAACACCAAATGGCCACATGTGCACATGCCCATATGTGAGAGAATAATGACTAGTATCAATGTTATATATAGGTGGTAGTGTGGAGAGTATTCACTCATGATCAGAGTGTCACATAATTTTATTAGAAAAAAAATAATATAATATAACTAAATAATTAATAAATTAATAAAAAAGGAATATGAATAATAAAAACTAAATAATTCATGTCCAATACTAATGAAAAATAATAAATCCATGTCCAAATTATGATACATAAATTAAAACATAATAAACATAGCACGAATAATGATATATTGATGTAAATGAATAAATAATAGAAAAAAGACCAAGTGAGAACTCCTTGAGAATCTAGAGCTCTATCACTATCTTGTGCTATTACCTCCTTAAAGGTAGAATAAAAATACAGGATAAAATCTAGGGTCTTGTAAATATTATATTAAATTGGTTACCTGAGTGTGACGGAAGCATAGATATGGTGTTATATAGACTCAATAGTCCACTAAAAATTGTGTATATTTAAAAATGAAATCATCGTTTATAAGAAATAATAGAGTGGAGGTATATACAATAATAAATAATACTAACAAAATGAATACCAACCTACTCAGGTTCTTGAAGGAAACCTGGTTGCTCTAACTCCATCCATTCACAACCATAAAGAGTGTCTCATAAGTATATATTTTTATTTTAACAATATATATGTATATATTATACATCTATATTCCATCTATATATATAGTCCATGTATGTTCAGTTGTCTGTGGACTTATACATAGATTACTAGGTGATGGTAGGATTGAGGTCTGGCCCAATCATACATAACCACTTTAAATTATACTATAATCTCCAAAAAGGTTATATTACCTACATCTCATAACTTGTTTAGGCTTCATCTTCTTCACTCGAGGTGGTTGATGGGTTATCAATGAAACACCCTAAACAATGCAAATGGTGCATCCTTTCCGCCATCTAAATAGATTCAATGGTGTGACTCATCATACTCAACACCCAATGTAGGGGAGCATGAATCATCATGGCCCAATGTAACCTTACCATCATTCCACATACTATTTTAAAAGATTAATATTATTCAGAATAACATAACTATGGATTTACCTCTCATTATTGAAATTAATCAAGCCCAAATTTATCCAAGGGTATTTCAACTCATTTTAAATTAAAAACATACAGTTGGTGTAATCTTTTCACCCATTCCACTTAGATAAAATCTAATAAGATTTTAATATTTATATATAATATGTGGTGTGGTCTTACCAACCAATTCAAATCCATTTAATTTATACTATTCAATTGAAACATTCCATTTAATTTTCCATGGTATGAAATTTACAATTACAGCTTTCCAAACCACATAAGAGATGGTTAGTCGATGAAACAATAGTTCACAAGGATGGAAATTCCACTTTATTCAATGTAATTATTATTATCATTTGAGATTATGTACTTTACGACCCACATTTCATGAAATAACATAAATCTAGAAAAATACATCATTTCAATAACTCCAAGAAATATCTAAATCACTAAAAAACTATTTATTTTAGATTAATGTAAACATTGTTTGATGGGTTTTATTATATAACATAAAATTGTTAACAATAAATTCATTTACCTTTTTGATGCACATATTCAATAGGTATAACTCAAAAAAACAAAATAGTCATTTTAGAAAGTAGCTAATCATGGAATATAAATTATACGGTCCAAAACGACAAATAAAAGGTTCTATTCAAAATTAAGACGTTACATATATGGAAAAGATGATTTAAAATCAATTTTAAATTATTTAATGGAGTTATAGTCTTTTAAAAAATTTGTTAGAATATGTATAGTATATTTGATCACCCAAAGGTGTGGCTATAATTCAAGTAGTCATACTATAGTTATATATTAAGGATCAATGAGAGGAATATATTATTTATATATCAGTTTTAAAATGATTCAATCATTTTATGGAGATGCTTGAAAAATGCCACTAAGAGGCACGATGAATGTTTTTATAAATCAATGAACAAATCAGGAAAATCAATAGACTACATACCTTATACCCTAGGTTCCTTACTCACCAAAAATAATGTCGTGATTCTATCTGGATTAGAGAAAATAAAATAAAAGTTCATCTTCCATAAAAATATGTTGAATTTTATAACATCATAATAGCTCCATAGATCATGGGAGAATATGAATCACAGAGAAAGAAGATTCAAGATTATATCGATGTAGATCCAATGTGACCAATGTCTTTTGAATCGAATATTGTATCCATGATGTTGAGAAAGTAGGAAAATTGTATGGGGGAGAAGGGAGAGAATCATGTTGTCGAGAAGATGGAACGGAGAATAAAAAATTTATCAAAGATTGATTAATGGATAAATGGACATTTCACCCTAAAAAAATCAGTCAAATTATTTTTTCCCTTGATTTTTCCTAACCATTTTCAAACCAAGCCATTACAACTATCAATGATCCGTACCTCGCACAGTTTTCCTACATAGTTTGACCAATCGTGCACCATCAGTGAGGAAAATAGTTCACAAATACCTCCCAAATGGCCCTAATTGTAGCGGCATATCCATGTGGTTTGACAAACTATGCACCCCACTTGCACACTATCTTCTAAAAAATGCAGAGCATCTCATGACTGTGCACCCCACCCCATATGGTTTTAGTCAACCCATGCATCCTCTAATGAACATAAATTTCCCTAGAATGTTTCTCCAGGAGGGATACTCGGTTTTAGACAAAATATACACCATAACTATTCAATATGGATTTTTATTTCTCTGCCTGAAAAACATGAAAATTTATATACCAATCGATTCACCACTCGGTCCATTAAATATGTCTAAAAAATCATTTATGTTTTCCAAATCACATAATTACAATCTGATGTGTCATTAAAAAAAGGGCTATACACCAAATGTAAAAATTCAAAATCCCTTGGAATTCCACCTTCTCTCAAAAAATTTTTAATTATATGTATAACATAAGAAAAATTAAATTATTTCATATTAGACTAATATTCCATTAAAAATTAGATGGAATATTTATTGAGTAAAATTCTGTGTTCACATTTTAATCACTTATATTAAAAGTTATAAATGTATGAAATAAATTGTAATTTTTTTAATTGAAAAACGTTGACAACATGTAAATTAAATAACAATGAATTGGTTGGTCATGACTTTGGTAAATTGCAGTCATGTTGATACCTTTAAAAAATCACATAAATGATTTTGACAAAAATCCAACTGTAGTACATTTAGAAAAGTCATTAAGAATATTTGTAAACCTTTTTTTTAAAATTAAAACACGATATATATGAAATCTAAATATTTATTATTGAATATTGAATACATTATGTATTTGTTTAGAAATAAAGCATATGGATGAAAATAAATTTATTTGCCCGAAAGGAAAATATACATTATTTTTCAAAAAAAATACAAATAATTTTTAGTTTAAAATATAAAAATTTATAATATTATCTAATATTTCAATAAATATTTTTTTAGAAAAATGAAAGGATTTATAAATAACTATCATATATTTCTCTAAAAGGAAATTTAATTGTTTAAATTGCTTTTTTAAATGGAAAAAATGTAAATCCCTTAAAACTCTAGTAACTTTTTAATTTTAACCACATGAAATATAGAACCATATAGATATTTTTATTTACTTATTATAAAAATTATAAAAATTATATTTAAAATTCATCAAATGTTTTTACACTGCAATAAAATAATTTTTGAATGTGGCATGTCTTCCAAAAAGTAAGGGTGAGAAAAATCCATGACCTCTGCATTGTTTTTCTTTAAAAATAATGTTGAAAATTATTTAATATATATATATATATTTAACTTAAATGTATTAAAAAAGTAACCAAATACCTACCACTATATATTATTTAAAAAAAGTTTATTTAAAAGAGTTCATTAACAATTCGTTATTAAAATAACAGTTTTGTGTGATAAAAACCTATTTTTTCATGCATATTTTAGAAGTTTGTTCTAGATAGTGTACATTGATCGTGGTTATATAATTTATAGAGTGTTAAAATTAATATTGATGTCATAAATAATAATTATTTTTTTATATTTATATTCCTTCATTAATAATTGATGATAAAAATGAAATATATCATTCATGTTAATGGTAGGTCAAATCTACGATATACACGCTTTTTCCAATTATTTACATACTTAATCAATTGAAGTAAAAAAATTAATTTTTCCTAGATTATAGTAATATTATAGATACCATTTAAATTTATTAAAACCATCATTATACTTATAAAATAAATGTGGTGATGAGAAATGAGATACACCCCTATGAAAAGATGGAAAGAAGTACATGTGTATGAGCGATGTTTTCACATTCCATGGAATGGAAAGATGGTTCATAATGTGTCTTAAATTATTATAATAACAATTAATATACATTATGATACATTATTTATTAATTTTTAATTGATTACATTAATTTAGAAAAGGTAAAATAAATAAATAAATTGGAAGATACTCAATTAATAATTCTACATTATCATTGAGAATCCTTATTTAGCAAACTCATTTGGCATTGAAAGGATGGTATTTTGGAAATAAGTTTTTTTAAATATGTGCATAAAATCCAAATAGGTATTTTTGTGGGTCTTTTCAATTCATGAATTCCATTGAAGTGTGTAGAAGATATTAGAGGTGGTATCATTTTATTCTTAATATATTTTATGGATTTTCATTTAGTTAAACCACATTAAGTTCAGTTTATCCAGATATGTAAAATTTAATATATTAATAATGATATAATATTTATAGGGATAAAATAATATGGCACTCTAAAAACTTTTTTTGACATTGTTGTCTTGAAATTTTTAATCTGTTTTATTATATTTAATTTTCATACGTAGGATAAATGATAATTAATATAAAAACACAAAATGTTGGAATAAAATTTTGGAAACTACATGATTAAAGATCAAAATTCATTTTTACCATAAATAAGGAATCAATGATTTATATTTAATTTTTCATCAATAATATATGACCTCTTGTTTTTAATCATTTTCAGTATCCAAAACCTAGTTTCATCTTTTGGGAATTTCACTAAATAAAAAAAAGTAGATTTTGTTTTAAAATAGAAATTTATCATCTTCACAAAATTCATGTTAGTGTTCCCAAATTCAAAATAAATATTTATATTAAAATATTTAACACAAAATTTGTTCTTTTCATAAAAAATTATATAATAAAGTGATAGACATTATTTTTTTCAATAATTTAGTGTTTTACCTGAAGGGTTATATACGGTTTTAGGGCATTTATTGTGGTTACAAAAATTACCTATGGTAATTATCCGTAATTAAAAAAAAATTAACATACCATATTTTTTATATTAATTATTTTATTATAAATATGATATCCATATTATCAAACCCAATTCACTGATGTGGTATAATTTAATCTAAAAATAAAAAAACAAAACATGATGTATTTTTATTTTTTAGAAATAAATGTCATCTTATGTATAAATTGTTTATATACGAATCCCAATATGAAAATTTTTCCTTAAAATTTATTTAGACTACAAATATTATAAATGAAATAATATAACATTTAACTTATTTTATCAGAAAATTAATATATAAAAAATCGTTAATTTAAAAGTAAGTCATCCATAAAAACCATTATATTTAAATGTAATTCAAAAAATAAAACAGTTCAATAAAAAAAAATTATTATATTTTTTAAATGATTGCTTAAAAAGAGTTAATTTTCCGAAATTATTTTTACAAAATAGGAAAAAATTAATTATATTAATTTTTTATAATAAATAAATAAAAAACATTATTAAGGAAACATTTTTTTTGAAATTATTTAGTACATCAATAAAAATGTTTTATATTTTTCAAAATAGTTTATAAATATATTTTTTATATTATTCTTATTCCTACTCAATCTACCAATTTTAATGTCTATGTAATATCATTCATGTTTAAATTAAATTTTTTTAAGAGCATAATATGTTTTCAATAAGTTTTTTTATAGTAATCCACATAATCAATGAAATGAATATTTAAAATTAAAAAATATTTATACACATTAGCTCAAAAAATAAATCATCAGAATGATCATATTGTATTCTTTTATATATAAACTATAATTCATTATCTATTAATATTTGTAGATATATCTCTTGTTGGATTAGGGAATCATTATCTAATATATATCTAACAACTCATCAAATGGAATTTTTGAGAAAATATATAATAGACTTAATAAAACAATATATAATAAAATTTATAAAACACCATCCAATAGATTGGGTATTCACCTATCCATTTTCCATTATAAATATTATCTTTTTGTACATTTTATATTTCTATTTTTTGTAATTTAATTTCTCTATATAAAAAGACTAAATACCTTCCTATAAAAAATAATCCTTTTAAATGATAAATTTTTAATATATAAATTTTTAAAAAAATTATATTGATTTCCAGAATGATAGATTAGAAATAGTTTTTTTCAACTAATCAATATCCCACATTAATAGAAAAAATTATACAAAACACTTAATGTAAATTTTATTATTAAATAAATCATAAAATATTTACCCTTTAATAACCATTATTTTCTCTAAAATCACTAATTTTTTGTTTGTTAAAAATTGTTCAAATGGAATGAGATATATAGAAGATATATTATCCAATTTTTTTAGAAAATAATCAATAAAATGTTTTTTGTGGTAAATATAAATTCGAAATTTCTTATCTATTATTTACTCATATGAAATCAACAGAGGAATTTATTGATATTTAATTATTATTAATTAAGAAAAATCCAAAATGATAATTATTTAATTAAATGATTCTATTCTATTTTGATCAAAATCTATTGATATTTTTTCTAACTCACATTTAGGTTTCTAAAAAATTTCTTTTATAGATTAAATCTTCATTTCATCAAATGTGATTTATAGTTTTTTATGGAGGGAAAAGTACATAAAAAAATTAGTCACACTTTATCATTCTCCCACATCATAGTTAATTAAATTATTAAACTATGAAACTTATTTTATTTTATTTTGATGATATATATATTCCCCTCAAGGAAATTTATATCCTCTCCACTATTTGATCAACTTGATCACATTATTTAATTTTCTAAAATATAAATAACTCCTCCACTTATGACTATTTTGATCAGATTCACTCTAGAAAACATACTCTAGGAATATCATTATACTTCATAATCCTTTAGTTGAATACAATTTCCCAAGGTGAACACGAAAATTTATTTTATTAAAAATTTATTTCCATGATTACTTAAAGCGGAATGATTACTTATTTGAATTAATTGATCATGTTCATATCCTCTTTGACCATCTATAGTTCGGATAATTTTTTTTAATCACTAGGAATTTCAGAGAAAAGTCTGCCCTAACAATAAGAAGTGGTGTTTCAAAATATTCATAATATTTGTATTGATACTTTTTTTCAAAATAGACATTTTTATTAGGGTGATGATTTTATAATTCTATAGAGGATATATATTTATTTTAATGATCAGTAAATTCATATTCTTTTATGTTGAGTATCTATTCCACATTCTCAGATTGGTTTTTTTTAAATATTGGTGCGCTCATGAATGATTCAGTAAATTTTAAATACCTATATGGATCATTGAGAAAATATTCTTTTTTTTTCTCAAAATATTCACAACCACTATTTATTGAGATGGTTAATTTCATGATTATTTTCTTGTAACACCTTTCCACTTTTCAAATCCCTTTGTGAAAAAAATATTTTTACATTTTGATAAACATATAAATTCACATATTTTAAAAATTATTATTACTTATCCTTAGAGTTATATATGGGAAATACGTATTCTACATCATCTAAAATTGTTAATATAATACTAAAGTTAATATAAATATTAGATTAATTGTCAATATCATTAAGAATGGAGTAAGAATCATCCACATACTTCTCAAATTCATCATGATAATTTTTGTTTCCCCATGAATATTTTGATCAAAACTATAATTAGTTTTATTTAGAATATTATTATTTTCACCCATTATTATTCTATCATATTTTCATTGAATTTCTCATTCTATAATTTTTTTCATCCACACCGTGCATAAATCTAGTGTCACCCTCTTTCTCCTACTGTTATTTTCACAAACCGTACCCTGGGGCTCATGCCATGACAACCCCTAGCCCACCTTCAAAAGGCCATGGGATGGTGACTAGAACCATAGGCGTAATTCTCTAAAACTGGGATGGCATTGCATTTATAACCTGTAAACACATGAAACCAAACACGCAACATGGTACAAACAAAAGTCAAATGTATAGTAAAAAACTGAGAACAGTTATTCAAAAGGGGCTATAATACAAGCACAAATGGAAAGTACGAGTACAATTGAAAGGATATACAACTGAAGAAAGAGAAAGATAGATACAGGATCGTCCTCCGAGGTTCCTACCTAAAGGGTAGGAATAGATTTCCTCCCTAGACATCCTCATACATCTGTCTCCTCTGTGTACCGACTTGTCTTAAGGTCCACCACCAACTACTCTGTAGTCCTGGTACTCTCAACCTCGGTTAGCGTTATCCATGTCTGCATTCAACACAACAAGGTGCGGGCATAGCCCGTGTAGGGGTGAGTATAACGATACTCAGTAGGGACCCCGAGACCCTCAAGGTCTCACAAAATCCACCACGGATAAACCACAAAGAATGAAATCAACAGATAACCATACATAAGTATATACCCATACATATACCAAATTTATCAAGTGATTCATCTCAATCCTAAGGAAAATACATAAAAACTGACTCAGCTCAATCAGGATATTAATCGAGGGGTAGTATCATGTAACATCCCTAGTAACATTGTCGAAACCTCCACTGCTGGAGAACATATCCTCTATTGAGTACAGTGGGCCTGCAACGACACCAAGCGTGCTTCCTACTAACCTTGTACTGCTGAGGTACTCCTTTAGTTAAGTATCATGGATCTGCTGCGTCACCAGGTGCACTCCCCACTATAGGTCTACCACATCACCAAGCACGCTCCCCCTCGTAACCTACTAAGTTACTCCTCCGGTATAGTACCTTGGGTCTTCTGCGACACCAAGGCACTCCCCACTGTGGGTCTACCGTGACACCAAGGAGCTCCCCATAGGGCTAGTAGAGTCACTCGGAGTCAAAATGGTCTGTAGTCATCAGGTCTCAGCCAACTAATAGGTCTCGGAACTATGCTCGCTCATCTCTGAGAGGATCCGCTCCATGAGATACTGGTCGATACTCCAACTGTCATGAAGTCCCATGAAGAAGTATCTTAATTGTCTGACACATAATAGGGGTCGCAAGGCAATAGATAGATCATCAATCGGATGCCCGCTCTGTGAGTTATTAGCCATTTAGTCTCGGGGGCCCGGTTGGATTCGTGCTCAATCCAACCTGACCATTTCTTATCTCAAACAAAAACTCTTGTGCAGTATACTCAAAGGGAACTCCACACTCCGAGATTTCCAGTCCCGCTAACGGTTCATCAAACGGACATCCGGTTCCAAAGATATGGCCAAAAGAATGTAAAGGGGCGTAGTGGGCCCGGGTCCAGTCCATCCTGGTTGGATCGACCCGGCCTGACCCGTTCTGAGATGACCCTGTTTGGGTCGACCCGGAATGACCCGTTGGGTCAGGCCCGGCCTCTTGGGAGGCCCAGCAGGTCGCGATGGGCCACATTGAGCCGCAAGGGGCTGCGTTGAGCCGCGAGGGAAGCTCGACCGTGGGGGGTGCCGCGAGGGCACATGGTCATAGGGCGGCTCAGAGGGCTACAGGCGGCGTCAGCCTGGGTGGCTCGGAGGGACACGGGTGGCGTGGCCACCGGGGGGAACATCCGGGGCAGCTCGGCCGGCGGGCAGTGCGGCCAGGGAGGCGCAACCGGCACGTAGCGTGGTCGGGGCGGCGCAGTGGGGGTGGCTCGGCCAGTGGGCGGTGAGGCTGGTGGGTGGCGCGGCCAGTGGGAGGCACGACTGGGGGGAGACTCGATCGGCGTGCGGCACAGGCAGTGGTGCTGGGCCGGTATGGCCCAGGGTGGCGCAGTGCGATGAGGGCGCGTAGCCAGTTCAGTCGGGAGGCCAGAGCGCGGTGGGTGCGGCGTGGGTTTTGGTGGCCGCAGGTGGCTGCGTCATTTCCTTCATTGCCTTCCTTCATTCGGAAGAACACCACAAAGAAGAACGGTAGAGGGGTCGGGCCATCTTGGTTTGGCCCGCACCCTCCATGTTTAGGGTTGTTGCATTTGGCTATCCAAGAAATAAGAATGTTGAACTTCATACATTACAACCTTCGCAACGATTATTTCATGAAACACAATGAAATCAAGGAATGTATTATCATGAAAATAAACCCCGTACTTCATATTGTTTTTTGATGATGATGAGGATGGAATGTCGTTTGTAGAAGACGTCCCACATCGGTTTCCTCTACAAGATGCTTCCAAGGAAGTGGTCGAAGATGTTCCTCACTGGCGTTCTTCATAGAGGAAGCATTCTTTATGGGGGATGTTCTTCATTGGAGAGATTTCTCCCTAAGTCTTTCTCTCCCCACATTCCAGCAAAATAATAGATTAATCCATCTATTATTTTTTTTGGCATGAATTAAAAATTCCAAATTAATTAATCTATGTGGCATAAAAATTAAGGGAGGTGGTGGAACCATTAATAGAGAGGTTGGAATAATTAATTCTCGAGGAATCCCAAGAGGCTCCTCTACATTAACATGGGGAGGTTGAGAGTTTCACACAATTAAAGGGGGGTTTAGCCCAGGGTGGTCCCCACCTCCATAACCTCTCATTAGAGGTTATGGTCTGGTGGTCCCCACACATCCACTTCTACATAGAGGTTTATTTCGGGTGGAATCCACCTCCCAACACCCACATGGGTGTTGCAAATAAAAATAAAAATGTCATACACTTTTATTTTTATTTTATTTTTTACAGGAAAAAACCAAAATCTAACATTCACCCTCAACTAACTTCCATCGAGTTGAAGGTCTTCTTAAGGATATACTGGTGTTGCAAGTTCAACAGTGCCCTCAGATTTCAATTCCAAGAATCGGTTCAAAATTTAGAAAATCCCACTCAAACATTTACTTAACATACTTGAAAAGAAGTTAATAAATTCATTTCGGGCACTCCGAAGCCTCAGAATCGCGCGCCGTCAATATTCACTGACTCATAAAATATATATTTATTTAGAAAAATTAATTGGAAATTTTGGGCCATTACATCATCCCCACCTCATGGATCTACGTCCCCGAAAACCACAACTCATACTAGTTAAACAATTGGTGGTACTGAGCACGCATCTGGGACTCCCGATCCCATGTTCTCTACTGGAGGTTCCCATTCTACCAGATAATGTGCACCAGAGGTATCAACCATCCACGAAAGACCCACTCTTATCGATCCTCAATCTCTACTGGAACCTCCGTAAAAGTCACCCCATCATCGATGTCCAGCTCACCATGGTCAGTGATGTGATAAGGGTCATGCATGTATCACCTTAGCTGGGATATATGGAAGACGTCAGGCACCCGCTACAACTAAGGTGGAAGAGCTAAGCGGTAATCCACCTATCCTACTCTACTAAAGACCTGGAAAGGTCCGATGAACCTCAAAGAAAAATTGCCGCCTCGGCCAAATATCTGTAGACCTCATCGAGGTGAGACCCTTAGAAAGATGTGGTTGCCATTGTTGAACTCCAGAGGTCTCTGTCTCCTATCATCATATGAATTCGTCCATCTCTGTGCAGTCTTCATCCACTCATGGATGATCTACACCTTCTCTATGGTACCCTAGACCATCTCTTGTCCCACGAAAGGCAACTCCCCAGGGTCAGTCCAGCACAAGGGTGGTCTAAATGGTCGCCCATAGAATTCCTCAAAAGGTATCATCCCTATAGTGGAGTGATAGCTGTTGTTCTATAAAAAATACACCAAAGGTAAGTGATCCTCCCAGCTGCGACCGAAGTCGAGTACCCAAGCACACTTCTTGTGCTCAAGGGTCTGAATGGTTTGCTCGGTCTGACCATCCGTCTATGGATAGAAGGAGGCGCTCAAATGAAGCAGCATCCTGAAAGCCTCTGGTAACCCCTTTCATAGCCAGGAAGTAAAATGTGCATCACAATCAGAGACAATCGTCGAAGGTACTCCATGTATCCTTACGATCTCATACACATGGAGGCATCCAAAGCTCTCTACTGAACCCTTCTCTCTAAATGGTAGGAAGTGGGCCAACATGGTGAGTCGATCGAAGATCACCCAAATTGAGTCATTAACCCTGGATGTTCGTGGAATTATGGTCATGATGTCCATGGATATCCCATCCCACTTCCACTATGGGATCCTTAATGGATGAACCAAGCCTGTTAGTACCTGATGATCCGCCATAACTTGCTGACAAGTGAGGCATCGAGAGACAAACTCTGCAACTTCCTTCTTCATTCCTGGCCACCTGTTCTATCTTCAGAGATCTTGGTACATCTTTGACACTTATGGATATGTCGTGAGATGGGATGTGTGGAACTTCCTCAGCACATCCTCCTGAAATGACACTGGTACCATGGTACATCCTCTAAAGAGAATGACATGCTCCCCACCTCCAGAAAATCCATCAACTACCTATCATGTGGATATCTAAGAAAATCGTGGCTCGCAGTCAGCGTCCCCATGCTGAGCCTCCTGGACTCCCTGAAGAAGTGGGGGAGTTAATTTAATATATTGACGGAAGCTTTCTTCATCTCTATCATCCAAGGATATCTACAATGCGACCAGCTGCTCTGTCACCTCACCTAGATGTTGCATACCAGACCTCCTACTGAGTGCATATGCTTAAACGTTCCCCTTCCCAGGATTATAGAATCTCTCGAAGTCATAGACATGTAGGAACTCAAGACAATGTCGCTATCTTAGGTTTAGGTCCTGCTAGGAGAAGATATACCTGGGACTCTTGTGATAAGAGTACACGGTAAAATGCTCGCCCATCAGATAGTTCCGCCACATCTTCAAGGCGGAGACCACTACTGATACCTCCAGATCATGGGTAGAATAGTTCATCTCATGAAGTCTCACATGCCGAGAAACATATGCAATCACTCCTAACCCTTGAATTAGGACACATCTGAGTCCGGTCCTTGATGCACCACAATAGACTACGTACCTACACCTAATTCTGGAAGCCTCAAGATGGGGGCACTAGTCAGCCTCTACCACAGCTCCTAAAATCTCTTATGGCATCTCTCTGACCACACAAAGTGTTTCCCCTATTTCTTCAAGGAAGATAGTGTTGCCGAAACTCTATATAAATCTTGTACAAACCTCTGATAACATCCGGCCAATCCCAAGAAACTCTGTACCACTGTCACACTCCTTGGTGGCACCCAAGAAAGTACCACCTCAATCTTCATGGATCCAAAGAAAATCTAACCTCTGATATGACATGTCCAAGAAAGTGATCCACTCGGATCCAGAACTGGCACATTGAGAGCTTACCAAAAAAACTGGTGCTCTCTGAGTGTGTCTAGTACTACCCCCAATTGGTAGGTATGCTTCTCCTCAGTAGTCGAGTAAATCAGAATGTCATCGATAAAGACTACAACAATGCGATCAAGGTATGGATGAAAGACCATGTTCATGAGTCACATGAACACTGTTGGAACCTTGTTTATGCCGAATGGAATAACCATGAACTCATAGTGGACGTACTGAAATCTGAATGTTTTCTTTTGCACATCCTCTCCTCGAACTCTGAGCCGGTGATAGCCCGATCTGAGGTCTATCTTCGAGAACCACAATGCTACCTTCTGATGATCAAAGAGGTCGTCAATCCTCAATATTGGGTACTTATTCTTCACGATCACCTTGTTTAGGTGCCAGTAGTCGACAAAAAGCCTCAAGATCCCATCTTCATTTTTTTGAATAGAATCGGGGCTTCCCATGAAGAAACACTGGGCAAGATGAATCCTTTTCCCTACAAGTCCACTAGTTGTACCTGCATGTCATGAAGCTTCATGAGAGCCATCCGATATGCTAGTGTAGATATTAGTTTCGTCCCATCGTACAAGTCAATGTGAATGTATACTTCTCTATGAAATGGTAGACTCAAAACATCATCAGGGAAAACATCTGTTTACTAGTCCATCACTACAGGATAGCTCGGACTCTCCACATCAATAGCTCTGAGGGTAAGGCTAGCCAACTGATGTGTAATCGGCTCCACCCACCTCTGGGTGACTCCATCATCCACTAAAAATGCTCCCTTATCACCGGTGATGTTAAACCTAGTCCCATTCATGTAGGCATACCTAACTTTTCACCAAATAATGTCAATATGAGCATGGAATGTAGATAACCAATCCATACCCAAAATGATTCCCTAAGGTCTCGATGCGACTTTTATGATATCCCAGCTGAATCTATCACCTCCTAAATTAATCTCACACTGCTAGGACCAGTGTCTAATTATCGAATCGGCTCCCTTGAGAATCTCTAGCCGTAAGGATCGGGTCAACAGATCTATTGGAATCTCCGAGCTCCGAATGAGGGAAGTGGTAATAAAAAAATGACTGGAACCTGTATCTATAATAATTGCAGATATGGTGGAGTAGACACAAACTGTACTTAAAATTATCTTCAGAGTTCCATGATCGTAGGCCTCAAATTATTGGAGGTGATCTCTCCCATGTCCACGTGCTCCCTACGGTCGGGGTGGACCTCCTCGTGGTGGTGGCAGTAATATCTTGAAACGTCTCCCACCACAAACTATAAGACGAGATCCTCTGCCACGTCCGCCTTCTCCCTGCAGACCACCTCAATTGAATCTATGTCTCTGTCTGCGTAGTCCTTAGACTATTTTTTGATCATCAGAATGAATGTTTGGGCAGTCATGAGCTATGTGACCCTACCCGCCGCATGTGAAACATTTCTCGCTCCTGGGATGTCTATCTCAGCTTCGGGTGCCCCGCACAACCGATTCTGAGTCATGCGGTCATCCACCTATAGGTCTGGTCCTCTTGGACCTTTGCGACATCTATCTTATTCAATCTAATAAAGAATCTACTACGTGTGGAATAATGGTGGATCTCGTTGCTGGATACTTCTCAGTAAGGAAACTCTCCACCAAGGGGGCACTCTCTAACACCCCTACCTGCGTTGGGATGCTGAGTGAGAGCACAAAAGCTCTGATATCCCACATGATTCCCTACTCAACGATTCAGGCACTGAAGAATGGGTCCAGCACCATATCTCTGGAGTAGCGTTAGAGATTAGTGAACTTCTTTGAGTACTGAGTCGCAGTCATGCTGCCCTGCTGTAGATGAAGTAGCTCCTATATGCACACTGTGTGAAGAGTCGCTGGTACAAACTATGCCTGAAACAGGCTCTCGATATCTGCCCAGAGAAGCGTTGCCGTGTTGTGAACTTAGAAAATCATGCTCCATCATCTTCCCACTACTTCCTGTAGAAGACTGGAAGAAAGAATCACCATGATATCGGTCGGTGTCCCTACTAGTAGGAACACTCTCACCACAGCCTCCACCCAATCCTCAGCCACCTGTGGGTCCGTCATTCCCCTGACCCTGGGTGGCCTCTGGAGCTGTAACTCGTGAAATGCGCCCAAGCGGCGTGCACTCTATACTACTAGGGATGGTGGAATCATTGGGCCAACGGGTAATGGTACCGCTGGTGCCTCTGCTGCTGCCTCTTCTGGAAGAGGGCCCTGCATCGAAGCCTCGTCACTCAGTGGGCTATCAGTGGGTACAACTGTCAGAAATCTAGCCGGTTTTCTGCGTTGAGGCATCATGAAAAGAAATAGGGCACTACTGTTAAAAGGTTATACCTTGTGAGCTGACCTGGTGAGCTTACTTACTGAAAATTTTCTGAAAACACACACGCAATCAGTTTTTTCATGCACTAAGTCGGAAATCAGAAGTCAGGGTCCTAGGGTATGGATACGTCAACCACTGCACTAATACTGGACTCCCGGAACTATAAACCACACTTACTACACATAACACTATTTCTTCATAGAAAAGATCAGAGTCTTATATTCTATGTTATAACCAACTCTTCTGATACCAATATGTAACGACCTGTCCCCAGGTCCCACGCCGTGACTATCCCAAGCCCACCTTCAATAGGCATGGGGCTGGAATCTAGCACCAAAGGCGTAATTCCCTAAAACATGAATGGAATTGCATGTATAACCTGTAATCACATGAAATAAAACACACATCAAGGAAAAAACCAAAGACAACTGTATAGTTTACAAGTGAGTACGGTAAGTAAAAAGGGGCCCTAATACAAGCCCAACTCGAAAGTACAAGTACAACTGAAATGCAATACAACTGAGGAAAAAGAAAGACAACTACTGAATTTTCCTCTGAGGTACCTACATGAAGGTTAAGTACAGATCGCCTCCTTAGCACTCCTCGTCCATCTATCTCATCTGTGTACTGACTCATCGTAAGGTCCACCTCCATGTACTGTCCAGTCCTAGTTCTCCCAGCCTCAGTCAGCATTGTTTGTCGTCTGCATCCAACACAACAAGGTGAGGGCATTGCCCATGGAGGGATGAGTATAACAATACTCAGTAAGGACCTCGAGACCCTCATAGTCTCACAAAACCCCCCAAGGATAAAACAAAAATAATGAAATCAACATATAAACCTACTTAGGTATATGCCCATACATATACTTAAGTTATCAAGTGATCCATCTCAATCATGAGGAAAACACAGAAAAACTGACTCAACACAACTAGGATTTTATTCTATGGGTAGTATCAATTAACATCCCCAGTCACATTGTCGAAACCTCAACTGTTAGAGAACTCCACCTCTATTAAGTACAGTGGCCCTTCAGTGACAACAAGCGCGCTTCCCACTAACCTTGGAATGCTGAGGTACTCTTCCTGTAGAGTACTGCGGATATGCCGCATCACCAAGCATGCTCCCCACCGTGGGTATACCGCGTCACCAATCACGCAACCCCTCGTAGCCTGTTGAGGTACTCCTCCGGACAAGTACCATCGATCTACCGCAACACCAAGGTGCTCCCCACTGTGGATCTTCCGGGACACCAAGTCACACCCCACTGGCCTAGTAGAGTCACTCCGAGTGAAAGCGGTCAGTATTGGTCAGGTCTCAGCCATATACTAGGTCTCTGCACTATGCTTGCTTGTCTCTTGGAGGATTCGCTCCACAATATACTGGTTGATACTCAAACTATCACGAAGTCCCACAAATGAGTATCTCAAAGTTATACCACGTCATATGTGGTCTCAACGCAATAGACGCTACGTCAATTGGACGTCCGGTCTGTGAGTTATTATCTATTTAGTCACAGGGGCCCGGTTGAATTCGTGCTCGATCTAACCCAATCATTTCTCATCTCAATTAAAAACTCTAGTGGTTTATAATCAAAGGGACTGTCTCACTTCGAGATTACCAACGTCACTGACGGTTCATCAAATGGATGTCTGGTGCCAATGATATGGCCGAAATAAAGTAAAGGGGCATAGGGGGCCCGAGCCATGTCCGACCCTGTCGGACCAACCTAGCCCGACCCGGGAAGGGTGACCGGGTTTGGGTCAACCCAGCCTTACCCATTTCGTCTAGACCTTCCCGTTGGGTAGCCCGACCTCTTGGGTTTGGCCCGGCCCGCTGGGTTCGGCCCCGCAGGCCACGAGGGGCCGCAGAGGGTTTCATTATGGCACGAGGCCACGAGTCGGCTCGGAGGGCCGCATACAGCGCGGCTGGCTTATGGAAAGGTCGGCGGGTGTGGAAGCCAACAAGGGTGGCACGACCGATGGGTAGAGTGGTCGGGCGGGCTCTCTCGGTTGGTGGTGGGACTGGGGTGGCGCGGCCAGCGAGCGGCGTGACCGGGGTGGCGCGCCCAGCGAGCGGCACGATCAGGGAGGCGGGATCAGGGTGGCTCGTATGGTGGGTGGAATGGCTAGTCGGCGGCCTGGCCCTTGGGCGGTGCGGCCGGCAGGCGGCGCGGCCGGGGGGACCTGGCCGGCGGGTGGTGCTCCGCCATGGTGTGGTGCCAGTTCGGTCCAGGGTGGTGTGTCGCGACGAGGGAATGAAACCGGTTTGGCTGGGAGGCTGGAGTGCCGCGGGGGCTACGCCGGTCACAATGGCCATGGGTGGCAGCGGGGTTGCCTTCGTCTCTTTCGTCACATTCCTTCATTCCAAAAAACCCTATAATGAAGAATGGTGAAGGGGTGTGTCCATGTTGGTTGGTCCTACACCCTCCGCATTTAGGGTTGTAGCATTTGGCTCAACAAGGAAGAAGAACGATGGCCCTCAAACTTTACAAACTCTGCAACGATTCTTTCCCAAACCATAATGAAATCAAGGTATGTATTATCACACAAATAATCCCCCTACTTCATATTGTTCGTTAACGATGATGATGAGGGATGGTCGGTCATCAAAGTCATCCCACGTCGGCTGCCTGCATGTGGTGCTTCTGAGGAAGAAGTCGAAGACGTTCCTTGCTTGCGTTCTTCATGGATGAAGCGTTCTATATGGAGGAAGTTCTTCGTTGGAGAGATTTCTCCCTAAGTCCCTCTCCCCCCAAATTCCTGCAAAATAATTGATTAATCCATCAATAATTTTGTTAGAAACAATTAGAGAAGACAAATTATTCAAGGAGGGTGGGATAATAAATTAAGGGGGGTGGAGGCAGCATTAAGGGGGAGGTTGGCACAATTAATTGTGGAGGAAGCCGAAGAGGCTCCTCCACATTAATTAGAAGAGGTTGAGAGTTTCTCTCAATTAAAGTGGGGTTTAGCCTCGGGTTTTCCCTACCACCATAACCTCTCATGGGAGATTATGGTTCAGGTGGTCCCCACCACCATATCCTCTCATTAGAGGTTAAGGTCGGGTGGTCCCCAAACCACAACATCCAGATAGAAGTTTAGTTTCGATGGACCCCACCTCCCAACACCCACATGGGCGATGGAAATAAACATAAAAATGTCATACACTTTTATTTTTATTTTATTTTATACATGAAAACCCCAAAAAATAACTTTTACCCTCGACTAACTGTCATCGAGGGGAATGTCTTCTAAAGCGAATACATGCGTTGCGAGTTCAAGTGTGCCCTCATATTTCAATTCCGAGCACCGATTCAAATGTTAGAAAAACCCGATCACACAATTACTAAATGGACCTAAACAAAAGCTTCAAAATTCATTATGGGAACTCTAGGCCTCAGAATCAAAGGCCATCAATTTTCTCACAAAAGTAAAATTCCCATTTATTTAAAAAAATTACATGGAAATTCGGGGTCATTACAAATAAATTTTTATTTACTCTCTATAGGATTCATTTCACATAAGATTATTCTTAATATAAGGTCATTTATTTTATTTTCCTGATTTTAAGATATTTATGCTCCCTATAAACATTATTCTTTATATATTTATCTATTTATTAGAAAAAAATATATAATTATTATCATTTATAATTGTATTTTATTATAAATTATATAATATCATCTAAAAAAAGAATCATTAGAAATATAGACTCATTTTTCTTTATTTGTAGATGTCTCTTTCATGATTATATAAACATACATAAAAAATAAATAAAAAAACTAATAATTTTTAGAAACAATTCATCATTGACATTCACATTTTCTATATTAATTTTTTAATTATAGTTCCAAATTTCCATTTCAAAATTAAAAATATTTTTGCAGCAAATGAAATCATGAACAAATACATCATGAGTATTAATTTTATAATGATATCCATTACTCTTTAAAATATAACACTGAAACCATAAAAAATATTTTCTTATATCAATTGATAGATAAAAAATAATACATAAATTTCTATCCATATATTAAATAAATTATTTTGCCTAAAAAATTAACAATATAAGGACATTATTTTGAAATATTTGGGCTAAATATATTTGTAGGTTTCTATATTAATGAATAATAGAACATGTATCATTTTAATATCATGACTGTATGACATTCAAAAAATAATAAAAACAAATTTCATTATCTAATCAACAACCTTTAATTATGACTAGATATAAAGCTCATATTATATAAATAGTATTTATAAAATTAAATCATATTTGGTTGCAAAAAATTATTGCAGAAAGTAAAAAATAATAATGGATTTTAGAAATGAATCTTACCATTCAATCCAAGCTCACTCTATTAATCATTCAATCACAAAATGTCTAGTTACATAATCCTTTAAATCTAAAATGAAAATTTATAGATATTAATGATAAGTATTTAACAAACCAGTGAGATGAATATACTGAATAGAAACATGTTAGTGAGGGTTATTATCTGAATTATTCAGAGAGGAAAATGAATAGAACCACATATACTATATATGAGAGAATGACTAAAATTTTGAATTCAAAATAATTAAATAAAATAAAATTTGATCATTGATGAGGATGATTTCAATGGATTAGAAATATATATAAATAACTATATTTTGTGGTATGATATTTTTTGAAATGTTTATGATTTATAAAACAAAAAATGTTCTCATAGAACTGTTAATTTTTATAAAATAAATTATAAATTCTTCACTATAATATTACTGATAATATTATAAAGTTTTACTCATGGGAATTTGTTGAAATAAAATTCCTAAGTAAATATTTGTTGGTGATATGAAAAAATATATTTCTATTCTAAAATGGTAGATGAATTAATTTTTTTTATAAATAAATGAAAATATGAATTTCCATAAAACGTAAATGTTTCTAAATTTGTTTCCTAGGAATTATGTTTACATTAATATATGAATATTAAAATATGTAAATTATAGAAAAAAATCCAACCCTATACTACGGAGTTTTTCTATTTAAGGAGAACTGTTTTACATAATATTGACTAATAGTAACTGTGTTTCAATCATAACAAACAACTATTTTTTATATTGAAATCTAAAAAATTTAATATTTTATGTAAAATTGTAATTATGTGATATTGTGTGCCAATAAATTGTAAAATAATGTCCACATTTATATTAATATTATTTTTGAAGAACTATTACCATGGTAATATGAAATATAAAGTTGCAATCCACAAAAAATATGTTTTGGAAGTTTATAGTTGGCCTATATCAATAAAAATTAAACATTATGAATGTGGTAAAAATATTTACATGTGACCAAAATTATTAAGAAATAATTTTTTCTAAAACCACTTCTTTGACATTTATGAGAAATTCTAAATATTTTTGATGAAAATAGTTTCATTGGTAATGAGTTTATTATGAATGAAAATAAATTCCAAAACTGTTTCTATAAGTATACAATTGTATGAATAGATTATTAAAATTTTCCCATTTATGAGTTAATCATTGAAAATTTTAATTTTAGTCTTAGAATATTGGAATTTTGTTTTATAAAAAAAAATATTATCATCATTGGTTGACTTATAATTACAATGTTTTTTTATATTTTAAACATTTAAATTTCTAATGTATTTTTAGAATTTATAGAATTTTCATTATCATTTGATGTTTTAAAATAATCATATTATCTCAAAACATTAATAATATTTTTCATCTCTAATTTAATATATGTTTTCATTTAATAAAAAATAGGAATACTATTCTCATAGTCAATATATATCAATTTTTAATTATTTTAAAAAAGTTGAATGATATTCTTCATTATAATCAGAATAGATTTCAATTAGAGTTATTTTTGTATGAGATTTAGAATATTCATTATAAATAATTAAATAATTGTATTTTGATGTTCTATCAAAAAATTCCAAATCATTCAAATTATTTTTATTATTCCCCAAAGAAATTTTTGAAGATAAATCTCCACCACTGTTACTAAATGCATATATAGAATTAAATATTTTCATCCCTTTTCATTATAAAACTAATTTAATAATTTATTTTTTCTATTAATTTTAGTATAATATACTACAATTTTTATTTTCTTTTTTAAACTGAAAGAAAATTCTATAAAATTTAACATTTTCTTAATTTATTGTTCATTATGATTTAAAATAAATTTTAAAAAATCTATCTTCCTAACAATATTATTAAAATAAAATTCTAATAGTCAAATATCAATTTCACATTCATAAGAGGAACACTATCTCATAAAAATAATCCTTTTACTTATATATTCAAATTATAGGATAATTTCCACAGGAAAAATATTTATAACTTGATTCTATATATTTTGAAGCAAAAACATGCCATCATTTTTCATTTCTATCTCAAACATTATTTTGAACATATTGTCATACCACATGATAGCTTAAATGAGATCCTTGAAACATATATTTATTGATTCATTGTTTCATCAATTGTATTCCACTTAGAGTCCCATTATTTTTCCATGATATCAATATTTTTTTCTTTAAGAAACTCATATATTATATTTTACTCTCGGTGTGATCGAATTTTTTTCGTTTTTTATTTATCATTAATACATTTCAGTAACTGAATCACCATAGATGTAATAAAAAACATGATAGTCGATATAAAGTAATTTTTTTTCTTTTTCGAAAAAATTGATGTTCAGAATTGAGATAAAACATTATTTATCCATTTAATAGAATGTGTCTAGGAAGACCATATTAGAATATTAATGATCCATGAAAAATAACATATCAATGTATTTAGAACATTATATTTAAGATGAAATTATAATTTCTTTATACTATAAAAATATTCCATATCATTATTAAGAATTTTATCATTGTTATTCATCATGAAAAATTTATCAATACGTGTTTTTAAAACAAATTTACTCATCTTGTATCTTCATCTATTAGGATTAGCATAAAAATAATTCATCATATTTTAGTATTGAGATTTTATAATGTTCCTATGTAATAGACATAAATAAAAAATATTCTATTATATATTATAATTATTAGTGTAATCAATATTTATCTGGAGGCAATTTTTATACTTAATATATGATCATAAATTATGGAAATACAATATTATAGAGGGGTAATAAGTGTTTATAAAAATATAATTTCACAATCATGTTATTTTTTTATAAAAATAAATAAAAAATAATTTTCATTTCTGTTATACTATATAATCTCATAGTAAGAATTTTAATTATACATTGTATAAATATTATATAACATTTCATTCCAAAAAATATAAATTCTAGAAAACAAATATTCAATTTATATTCATCATTTTTAATAGATCATAACAAAAAATATAGAATAATTTCAAAGATGGATCATTCCTTCCACAAAATATAATGTGGAATTCAATAAAACATACTTTTTGATTCTCTATTCATCATCATATTAATAGTATATCCTTAAAAATTATGGAATCCCTCAATAAAACGGTCTAGAAAAAAAATTATCACCATATCATAGAGATCCCTCACCAAAATGATTTGTCAATCCTTTCATCACTATATCCACAGGATCCCTTGATCTACAGAATCATAAAAATAAAAATTAAACATGATATAACATAAATTATTTACAAATATAACATCATAATGTTTCCCTAAAGGATAAGTATAAAATGATTATAACCAATAGACACTCATCAATATGTTTTTCAAAAATTTCAACAATGAGATTTAGATCATAGAGGGTCATTTTATTATTCTCTAAAAATTTATTTTTTCACCTGAACCATAGGGTTTGTGTTAGAGAGAAGAAAGAACTAATGTACAGATCCCTATAAATAAAAGGATTCCGACTATTAGTGTGGGTCTAATGTTAAATTGTGGGAATATTATACCCATCTTGTCAAATATTTTATGAATAATAATATTATATAACATATCTGAGTAAACATTATTTTATAAGAATAATATCAAATAGATTTCCCCTCTTACAATACATAATATAATCCCAATGATTCAAGGTAAAATATAGTAAATGTAGTGCAAGTAAATAAATCGAATTATTCATTACTCATGAAACCATCCGAATATCACTCATAGATCTATATTATACTTATTTATTTTCTAATTGAAAACCATTTCCCATACATGGATTCTTACACATAATATATTCATGGGAATACAAACACCTATGAAATCTGTATATAATAATACAATATTGGTTTCCGCCTATTACTTTTTAACATGAATTAACATGAATAAGAGTGTATGTAATGACATTTATTGTTATTAAAAAAATGATAAAAGTGATTTTACTAAATCCATTAGCTAAAAAATATATAAGACAACAACATCCTCTCAGGTGTCTTCAAATTATTTTTTCGGTCAATCCTCAATATATTTAGTTATATAATTTATATATTTTTAATTGAACCTTAATACTCGTAAAAATATTATTTTATTAGTTTTTAAGAAACTTGGAAGATAATATTAGAGAAGGCTGGAGATGTTGGATAGGTGTACAGAGGCTGCAACAACACCTTCTGGCCAATTCAGCCGATGAGCCAACTAATTAGTTATCCTATATCCTTTCAATTCTTATGGAGTCCTATCATCCGGTAAATGAGACCCACCGATTTTCTAATGGGAAATTTAAAAACATGTAACCTAAAATAGACTCACTGATAAGATAATGGGAAATACATACATATAGATACCCTAGAGAACATGACTACCCAATCAATGGTACAAATCGATTGATTTGTGGCATCAATATGTGAAGGGATTAAGACTGACATTATTTTATTTATTCCTTTAAAAAACACTTTTAATAAAATATTAAAAACTATTTTGACCCAAAATCATGATTTTAAAATTTATATTAATATATTATGCTTTTTTGGAACATCTAACACCTTCTCACCATCTCCTAATATATTCCTTTTTAGTGAAATTTGAATTAGTGTGTTCTCTATGGAATTGTTGATACCCTCTTGTCCTCCTCTTTAATCATATTTTTCAATCAATAAGAGTGTATGAATAACTATATATTTGTTATTGTAGTGTATTATATTAATTTAATGTAAAACCTGGTTCTATTATTCTATACTTCCTGACATGAATTTTATATAACACCTCCCTTATATAAAATTAATTTTTATTATTATTTGAAAACTGCGTGACAATATAAGATTGTCATGGAAATAACCAAATAAAATTAATAATTAATTAAATTTGATGAAACCCTATTTATAAAGATTTAATTGATATATTTTTGTTAGTTATCACTGAGGTTGTTAATTTTATCCTAGTGAGTTGAGTACCAACCATTGACCCCTGGTTGGAACATAGACTGCTAGAAACTATATATCGATAATGATTTTGGAATTTTTATTGTAGTATTCCGACGAATTTTAATTGGTTTTGGATGTTAACAGGTGTAAATGGATTAATGATAAATTTATTGTATTAATAATGTTTAATTGGAATATAAATCGATTTTTAATGATCACAATATGAAAATCGGATAAGATGGATCATGAATCTAAATCATAGACTAGATGATACTGGTTTATAAATTATTAAAATTATTTTCATTTTTTGTAATTTTTTAATTAAATAAATATATATTAAATTTCTAACTTAGTGAATTAAGAAATAAACATAATATCAACATGTTGGTCAGGTTTAGTGAATGGTATTATAAGAAGATTTCATGGAATATTGTATTTTATGACTCATTGATTAGGATTGATTCATTTGGGTTAGGTTCATCAACACATACCACTTGAGGGATAAATGATTTTTTCTATAGAATTTGTGTTATATATTTATGTTTATATAATTTTTGAGGAATAAATTTAGGGGTACTTACCACTAATGTGCTGTATAAATCAGTATGTACAACATGAGGGAAATATACATGATTAAATGATTCCATGGAAAGAGATGCATACTTATTTTATTTTATATTGGTGAGTTGTTTTGTTTTGACATAATATATTACTCCAGTTATTCACATATGGATGTGAAGAAACAATTGTATGTCATTATGAAGATGTAGGTTAGGTAGGCATACCCCTCATGTCAACCCAGAGCTCAATGGTTAGAGGTTAATTTATGTTCTTTATTAATTTATAATTTGATTTCAATGTAATTCAAACTATTTGATTAAATATTTTTAAATTATATTTATTTCAAACCATGAGTTTCATCATAATAATTTTACTCATGCCCTCTTTGAAAAACATTTGGAATATAGGAATATTTAATGGTTGATTTTTTGGAGCAGGGAAAAATACCCAATGCATGATTGGTAAATTTTGAAAATGGAATTGGAGAATGAATATAGGACCATGTATGTTGTTCATGAATAACATTTTTTCAGGGATTAATGTTAGAAAATTTATTTTAGCTATTTTTTGGTATAAATTATACATTATATTTAGTCTGAAATTCCATATAAGTTGGCATACATTATTATATTTTTTATATTTAGATACATCTAGGTACCTACTCATAATGTTTTATGTCTGACTATTTTTCTTATTTACATAGTTATTTCAACTATATAAATTTGGGTTCAGTATCCCCAATATATTCTTTCCAATATACCTACTAGGTACTGTTCTATAACATATATGTAGGTGCACTACCAGTAATGTAACCAAAACAATTTGTAACGTATAGGAAATATGATCGAAGGAAGTTATAATTTGTTATTAAATATTTATTAATTTATTTTGTTTTAGTATTTAAGATAGTTTAATGGAGTCTCCAATGCATTGATGCTTGGTAATAATATCATGAATCCGAGTAGATAACCCATGTGTGGTATAAAACTCATAGAGATAAAAGTTTGAATAAAATAAATTATATTCTTTCTGTTATATTTGCGCTTTTATTTCACGATGACGATTCACATGTTGATTGATGTTACAATTTTATGGGAGTTCACTCACTGAATGGAAGATAGTACATGGGTATTCATTCATCCTATTAGATACAAAAACAAATAAAACAACATGAGTCATTCATGATAGGTATATAGTTTTTACTTCATCCCTATTATCATATCTAATACATGGGAAGAAATAAATTGATATATCTAACTAGAATGAATAAATGGAAGTTGTATAACATGATGTATGATTATAATGGTATTTTATGAAGTATACATGAGTTTGGGGTTCTCGGTTTATGTATGTCCATATGTGGATGATGTTGTTATATATCATATGATAAATGAAGTGTGTTTACATTAATGAGAAAGTTATATCATGGTGAATTCATATTGATCATTAAGTGAGTGGTACTCATCATACCATTTATATAGTAGTATTTTAATTTCTGGCAACAATAGGTAACTAAAAGTGAAATTCACTTCGCAATAGTTTCATATAAGTTATGTGATATTTGTAGAGAGATACTAGTTTATTTTTTTCCTTAATTTTTTGATAAAATGGTAGTGTTTCAAATATAATCAAAACCCATAATATTTGGGGATAGAGAATCCCATAAAGCTGGGTAATAGATTATGTCTTCCCATAGGCTCATCATGGCCCAAGAGACAACCACTTATAGAGGGATGATGGTGGCTTTATAAAATATGTGATGACTATCCAAAAATATATATAATATAATGGATAATCTATATAGTAATATGAGATTATATTTAAGAATTTTATAATATGTTCCTAAGTCATGTATATCCTGATATGTTGAGGAATTAGTGCTTTCATGATTTTTTGAAATTGAAAAAGAAGAATACATCCATGATGGACTGTCTTGGACATTTTAGGATCATTTAATTTTTTTCACCATCAATGGATATTTATGGGGTACATAGGGTGTAATATTTCTAGGATGTGTATTATTTTGCTATCAATTCATTTTAAAAATACACCAACCTAAGATGTTTCACTGTCATGATGAATCATGGTCTTGTCATGGACGTAAACATAAAAGAAGGAACTAGGTAGTGGGAAGTCAGTCTGAGTTTGAAGATATTGGATATTATCCTCCCATAGAAATAATTGACTATTTAATAGTTACTACCAATGTACTTATGTTTTGAGACTGCAAGGAATGTATAATACATTTATGGACCATGATCATGTTTAGTTTTTTTTGTAGGGTTTTTCAAAAGAACCCATAGTATCCAAACACTATAATGAAGTACCATGGTTTATTTTGAATGATACACTTATAGGGGTCCTTCCAAATAACACATTGGTCAACTAATGTTAATGGGTTGGGGTAGATATCATACTTTCTGATGAATACATTTACCCCGAAGAAGAGAAGATGTTATAGTTCCATTAGAGGCTCAGGTTGGGATAGGAATGTGGTATCCAAAATATAGAGAGATATTACTAGTAGGAGAGATCCTATCAATGAAGAATGATGATATATTAATGTGTATATTCAAGACATATTCATTCTATATAACATACTCTAACCAGTATAGATTCTTAATATTCCACATACTAAGGAATGATTATTTTTTCATCGAATCTTGCAGAATTATTTTCATATATATGCATCACATTGCATAATATTTTCTTAACATTATAATGAATTGTGTTCTTATTTATAAAACATGGATAGTGTTATGGTCATTCACCCACCATTTTTTTCATGATAAGAGGGTATCATATTCACAAAAATGAGTTCTCAATAAATTGGTGCCTATAATTTTTTGGGGAAATATTTGCATGAAATGGATTTACTTCTTTTAATTATGGGTATGGATTGGATACTTTTAAACGATGATCAAATCTAATGTGTTTTAAGGTAAGTAACTTTTGTATATCAAAAAGGTGGGTGAAAATTTATCAGGGTGAAGGTCATTTTAATATTGGACATATAAGAACAATTTATTAAATATTGTATTCTCTAATAGACCAAATATTATTATTTTTTTGTGGATGATTGTAATATGAAGAATATAACTTTTTATCATGTAATTGACCAAATTCATGATCATTATCCCTACGAGTTCATCATATTACCTCATGAGTCAGATATTGGTTACACTATTTGTTTTGTTTTTATAAATAAACTGAAATCTATTCTAATATATAGGATATGAGTCATGGATATTTAGTAGTTGAAAATTAAGATTAATGATATGAAAACTAAGGGATTCAAATAGAAAAACTCACTTTGAGATTTTCATTTATATTTTTATAGGAATGAATGATATAAAAATTAATATGTGTTTCTTATTAGATACTGATTTCAGAAAATATTTTCGTATTATATTGACCTGAGTTCATGGTACCATCAGTTGGGGTGGGAAATTCAAAAATATTTTTTACATTTTTATAGTGCATATATGGAATTGGTGACTTCATAGTGATTTTGTTTGACTATATAAACTCACTAATTGTATTGATTATATTGTGGAATCAGAACAAAAATTTATTCATGGAAAAACTATTTGTCGTTTTCATTGATGATATATCAGTGTAATCCTAGAATAAATATCGTAATGAAAAATATAAAAAAATTAAACTAATTTTTCAAATAGAGCATATTGAATATGATATGACATCTTAATATTACTTGTTTATAGAAAATGGATATTTTTTTGGGTCACATTATCCTAGTTCTTAGATTGCTAGTTTACCTAGGAATTGTTATTCCCATTCTACCATGGGAATGACCCTAGAATTTTGTCGAAATTGATTTATTTAAGGTTCTTGATGGATAATAAAAATGTAGTATCAATACGTCAACAATCTAGAATCACTAATCTCTACGATGTCTATGGATGGGATGGAGTTTATTTCATGATTCTAGAAAGGATGAATTTAAAAAGATTATGAACTAGTTAACATTAGCACTGATCCTCACTTTTACTATTATATGTAAGGTGTATACAAGGTATTTTGATGAATCACATGTTAGTCTTGGAGTAGTTTTGATATAATAGTATTGAGTGGTTTCATATGACTTTAGATAATCAAGACCCAAGTGTAGAAATTTCTCATTACATGATATGGAGTTAGTTTTGATGGTAGTCCTTTTAATGAACTAGTAGTTAAATTTATAGGTAGTTATTGTTTTGGTTAAAATATCACAAGAACCTTAATAACATATTTTCGGTGTGAGTCCTGAACCTCTAGAAGAGTTGGTTGGTGGAGTATACATAATTTTTTAAATTATGAAATCATACACAATGGGAAAGGGAGATGAAATTACTTACCCATTGTGTAGATATACATAGAATGAGGACATCTAAGCATATTTTTATATAGAAATGATAAATAGACTATTTGCTAATATTTATCTAGATGACAGTATGTCTTATGGGAGAGCTAACATGACAATGACATCTACTGATCTCATGATCCTGGAAAAGATATAGTGAGTCTAGTTAATTGATTTTGATTCTTTTACTCTATTTGAATTTATAAATGGTTGGTATACATTATTTTGTTAGTCTATAAATAATGAATAGGTTCTTAATTTCATTGGTCACATACATGTTTAGAAGTGCTTGTGTGAAGAGATTATAAGATAATTACAAGATTCTAAGTAGGTGTCACAACATTATCTGATGCAGATAAATTGTGGAAAACATATGAAATAATTTCTTCCTTTGATAATGAAATAGATATTCTAATTTTTTTCTGATGTTTTCTCATATCTGAAGGTGAATACTGAGCACTAGAGTCCTCAGAGGTTACTGTGTCCATTACATATTCTTAATAAAATTATAAGATGAAACCATGTATATTATGAGATGAATACCTTAAAACCATAATAAAATAATATGTTATGTGTTGCGAATTATAATTTAATGTTGGTATCCCAATTCATTTTTATAAAGGAGATATTCATCATTTAATATCTATGAAATCAATATGTGTGAGAGATATATCATTTGACATGTCATCTGAGGAGTATTATTTTTATCAATGTCAATTTTTAATATCATTGTTTTCGTTGGTACATTATAATACCTTTCGATCACATGTTTTACTGAGTAAATCATACCATATTCAAACTGGTATCCAATATGCAGGGGTGATGTAAATTCTATAGCATATATTATGATCCTATTTTATGTACATTGGTGGATCATGGGTGAAGCAACTTTCACCCATTGAGTTCTTTTATAATAAAAGATCATAAAAATAAATGAAAATGGGTTATTTAAATCAATCATATGAAATTTCATGAAATTATATATTGTGATATTTAGTGGAATATGAGTTAGAGAATTCTAATAATATTCATGAGAAAAATGCATATCTATAGCCAATGGTGATCAGAATGTTATTTGTTACTAAATAGAGAATGTACAATTCACTCTATAACAAGTGGATATGAACCATGTAACTTGTGATTGGTCATTAAGTTTTTACACAGTTCCCACCAAGGCATGGATAACTTCAAATCTGGAAGTAAGGAATTCTAATGCCCAGGTTAGTCAAACCATGATAGATAGTGTTGAGGGATATTATAATGGAATAATATTTTTTCTATCCATATAACTATAATTCCATGAATTATACGTTTCATGTGATGCATATTTGGTGATATCACCATGACCCTTATCATGTGACAGACGTTTGAGATATAACTCATGATGCAGATTTTTTCTTTTCAGGATAATCAATCAAGAACAAAGACAATATTTAAAAGAATTTATAAGGGATGATCATGCATCTTCTGTGAGTGCAGCATAAACATCAGTGATTAAGGGTGGATACATTGGATATAAAGTTTGATATATTGAATAGTGGCTCCAGAAATTCATTGATACCACCATTATTGTGCTTGTGAACATTGATCTTGGATGTATTTTTATATAATCGTGAGGATGTATGTTCATGTTTTTCCCAGGTCAATTCTATTTATTTTTATGAATGATTATTTTTAAGTGTGGATATATTTTCATAATATTAGTAAGGAGGAATTATTCATGGTTAAAAAATTGTTTCATTTATTTCATTTTACATGGGGATATGGGATAATAGGAGGATAATTATTGTTTTTCTTGGTAGAGTTTCTTCATCCCCATCATCTATAAGTTATAATCCACTAATCAGTTGGTGGGTTGTATATTTTTTGATGATTCTACATGAGTACTACATTCCTATTTATGGGAATGTAATGAATGGGGTATCTTATAGAAGACCCACTAACAATCCAGTGGATCTCGAATATATTTTTGATGGTGTCTCGTTCCATGTACGTTACCTATATCATAACATCTTCTTACAGGTTAGCCTGTCTACCTAGATATTTTTTTCAGGAAGATAAGGGATAAATATGGTTAGTGGTATATTTCTAACCACATAATACAATATTAATAATCTTTTAACCAAAAATATGTATACAATGCATGATTTACTAATTTTAAGGGTTATATAGAGATTTCAAAAATCTTTAAACACCATTTATAAAACTCCTGATCCATTCATCAAAAACATACTTCAATATGTTTGTTTTTATTGAATTATGGATTCCCTTTTTTACATCCCGTCAATATAATTCATTACTACTTCAATGTCATCCAAAAAATTTCTATATGAGACTATGGTGTATTATATTGATCCCATTATACCACATGGATCCTTTTTTCCTTATTCCATGATGTCAGTTGTTTAAAACATCTGCGTAATGTAGATATGTTTGTCATGAATGTGACGATTATTCTATCACGTGAGTCTTCCATTCACAATACAAAATCGAATTTTAAATTTATTGAATTTAATAAAACCTTGTATCTTGAACTCCCTTGGATCCCATTTAATACATTTGGATTAAGAATCATATATTAGACCACTAGAGTGTTATTGAAACCATTGACCACAGTGTGGATGTTAGTGTGATTGAATGTATATCCCCTGGATTAATTGGGAATTTAAAATGGAATGGTATTTAATGATAAATTGTCATAGAATTTGAACTGATTGAATTAGAATTATAAAAACCCACTATTCATTAATTTTGTTAATTGAAATATAAATATATATTTCATGATAACATGATGGAAAGTGGATATATTTTGTTGTGAATAGAAAACATAACACAGTTATTATGTGTATATAATTTTTGATATTATTTTTATTATTGTTAACCATAATGAATGCAATAAGTGAAATGTTATTTGATGAATGATTGATTTGAAATTTATGGAATATATCAGCATATTTTCAATGTCTGGATTTTATATTATAAATGGTTTTTGTAGAATATTTCCTTGTAGGAGATTTTTATTATGATTGATTCTTGATGGATATTTTAATGGTTATGGTCCCATTATTCGATAGATGAATTGAATCATACCTCCCAATGGATTTATTCGTGGTTATACAACACTTGATGTCTATATTCATGGGAACATTCCATATGAGGGATATCTACTTTGGTATATATAGAGTATTGATAGATTATTTATTACTTGATTCATGGGGGTGAGATATATGATTATTTTGATGCCTGAGGGAGTTATATTTGGGCATATATTGAATAAATTGATTGTTTTTTGGATTTTTTTTCAAGTATAGACACATCGTACATCATATTGATGATGTTTTGGATAACAACATGTGTCATTCCAGATCTCGAGGGTCAGCATGTTAGTAATTTTCTTCATTATTTGCTAAATTAACACTGTCTGTTCTTTTTATAATAGAATGTTTTATTTATTTAGACTAGTTTTCTTGTAAACCATTGGTTTTGGCCTAAATTATTAAAATAATATTTCTTTTGGGTGTAGTTTTGTACCTAGAAATATTTCATTGATTCATGTCTGGAAAAGGGTTATGTGAAATAATCTAGATTTGACGATATTTAATAATGGGTTGGAGTATAGAGAAGGGATGAGGCATGCCGTTAATGAATATAATTATCATCAAATTTTTTGTTGGAGTTTTTATTTTTGATACATTCTTATATGATGTCAAAATGAAATTTATCTAACAATCGGTGTGGAAATTCATAGATTATTATATTTGAATTCTTTTGTTATGAAGTGTTATCTACTCCTGATGTGGTATATTTTTTTTAGATTTCATGCTTTAACAATTATGAAAAAAATTATTCCAAATGGAATTTCATCCATACTGTATTATTTACACCAATACATCTATACTCTTTCTATTGGGATTCGTGGAGATGCATTATGTGTCATCTAACAACCAGAATCTGTCACATGAAGATGTACCTAGCCTATGATATTTTAAATTCCTCCAAAAAAACTAAATGTGACTACATAATATCTATTATAGAATAATATTAGAGTACAAATAGTAATGTTACAAATTAATGAGTAGTTCTCAAGGCTTATCAATATCCCCACATGTGCCAGTCCTCCTAGTCATGCCACAATAGGTCATTATTCCCAATTACTAATTCTTAAGTCTGGTGAAATAGACCATCATTCCACAATTTTCCCCATGTTCCAAGTAACATATATCATCATGACCCACTTTCCCATCACTGTAAAAGTCACATAGACCATCATATCCCAACGACAGGGTCGTCAATCACCAATTCCAAATTATTATTATCATCATGTCATATGTATCATCTATGAATCTCCACCACTAGGTACATGATGAAATGATGGGTTTTCCTCCCCATTTAGAATCAGGTATATAACCAAAAAAATTATCATATAAAAAAACATTTTCAATGAAATTGAGTCAACATTATAGTCACATATAAAGAGAGGTAGGGAATAGAATAAATGATAAACAATATCAAAACACACTTTTTTTCAAACTGAATAACGGTCTTATAATATATAAACATAACATAATATCATAACAATAGTCATATAAATTTCTTATAAGTACTAAAGAACTTCATAACTCATTGTTAAAATCATCATCGTCAATGTTTCTTAAGATCATTATCACCTGAACCACACTGACATACAAACTAGGATAAGCATGCATCCCAGGAACTAAAATAACATTCACAAAATTATATAATATGACATATATAGAATCGATCAGGATAGGTGTAGAGTATAATTTTTCATTAAAACATCAAAAACTAATGAATATGATTGAATCTATTCATGAGAAAGTAATAAAAACCATTACTCATAAATAAATACAATGCTTTATGTCCCCATTAAAATATTATAGAGTCATCATATAATTCTAAAAAAATTCATGAAAATTATTAATACCACTATGATTGATGTAAATATACAGAAATCACAAAAGAAGCATCATTTTTTCAATAACCATTTCATTCCCTGATTTAATATGAACATTAAGATAAAATTATGCAAATATAGATGAATCACGAATGACCTTTACCAGATCACCCCAATACCAAAAAAAACAACCATGGAAGATGAATTGAGTCCTTTTAAAATCCAATGAAATGGAATGATCGATAAAATGAATAATAATCATATCCTTTCTATAAAAAAACTTCCACAGATGGATTTTCAGTCCAAAACAATCAATCAAATTATTTTGACATAAAAAATCAACAATAAATTAATACAGGGTAAAATTTTATTAACCACATTCATGACTCTTAATTAATATGAAACATGTAATACAATAATTAATTATATTTTTAAGGAGAATTAATATTTATTTTTATATTTAATAAAACTTGAATGAGAAAATTCTTCTACCATGGCCATTTTTTTTGAGTAAACACACCAAAAATGGATGGATCAATGAAATTGGATGCTAAAATTATATTGATTTCATTCACAATGCACTACAGAAAGGGAATAGTGAGGTTGGGGATGATATTTATGATATGTGTACCTGATTCAGTAGATTACAAAGTTCACGAATATTATATGATATATATACTAACAATTTTCTATATGGAACACACAAGGACCCCCAAAGCATACACCAAGATAATGTGCTTTTTTATTTTTGACAGAAAGCAAAAAAACATCCTTTTACTCTTATAAAATAATCTCAATGATCCATTAAAACATTAAAAAATGTTATCAAGTATAAAATGATGGATATGAGGGGAATATGGAATTCACATAAAATAAACATATATTTTTGGGATATTAGTATAACCCCATTTAAATAATTCTCATCCCTGAGAAGAATCAGTAGATTTATTACTAAAAAAAATCCCCCAAAACTATTAAAGAATACTTGAATATGATAATTGTGTTTCTTACTCAAGAATTGCAGGATTCCATTACATCCAAAAAAATGTGGTATGATCTTTAACAACAATAGTTTCTCTCTATGGTCTAAAGTTCCCTCAATGTGGTCCTAAAATTACACATCAGTTACTGAATCAACATCCTTTTGGTCTATTACTTGTGAATGATATAGAATGAACAAAAAAATTTGATAAAAAATGCATTAATTGATAATGTAGATGATGGTATTGATAGTAAACTCCAACATTGATATATTTTGTGATATCAAATATTCCCACAAATAATGGTGGCATGTTCAAAGGATTTTAAAAATTATGATTTCCCAACCATGGTAAAAACAGAATTAAAACAAGTTTAGAAATAGGGAATTATAGATTACACATCCTTACGAAACCTATCATATATAAAATATACAATTATTTATCAAACAATTCAACATAAACTAATTTCTCTCTGTGGTCCCCTTCACAAAACTACAGCTAATAATTGATGCCTCAAGATCCAAAATTACATCAAAATTGTGATGAAAATGTTCTACCAATGAAAACCTCAAAATGTTGCATATAAATAAAATAATAGTTATATTTTTACAACATAAAAGACCATTTATAGTAGATATAACAATTCTCCACTAAATTCTAGGACTCATTCCGAAGAACTTCCACTAATATAAAATCTGTACAGTATGATTGTAGGTTTTTATAGTGATACATAATTGTTCCTAAAATCATATGAGTCTCTAAGGAATTTAGAAATATGTTCCAATATAATTAGGTAAACAATATTATATTCCAAATACAATAGATATTGAAACTTCGTGAAGGAAATAAATCTAATTGACAAAAAACATTTTGAGCTATTCAACACAATGAGGCTCCAAAATTTGTAATAAATTATAATATATTTCTTACCATATAGAAAATAATAAAAATATAATCATCATTACATCGGTTTTTGGGTAAACATATCAAAAATAAAAATAGGATTTCATAAAACATCAATAATGTGTCTGGATGTGGCCTTAGTAAACCAAAATTATGATGGTGCTCAACCTTTATCATTATGATGGTAGTGCATAAGGAAAAAAATATTAATTCCAATCATCAACAATATAAATTGGAACTATCTCTTGATGTATTTAGACATTTTTTCCACCAAGGTAAAACCAACTACTAATAAGTTTGTAATTATATGATTAATTCAACCCTTATAGAATTAGTTATTACAACTCCACAATGTATAATAATCAATCATTAAAATAAAATGAAATATTGGATCTGTACATAATTGAAATTCCAAAATAATGGAATAAACATGGTTATATTCATGGTTATACTTAAAAAAGACACTTGAGAATATGATATCAATAATGAGGATCATATCAGTAATCCCAAATCCTTTGAATCATCCATCCTCATGTCCAAAAATAAGTAAATCAGTATCCACAATTCCCCCATTTTCAATTTGATAATCTCCTATGATATCTCTATCTTATGAGTAAGAGTGTATGATATTATATTACCATTACAATTTAAATGTTAATCTCTACATATAATATATATAGATACCCTATATAGTGCCTCTTCCATATGTTGAGGTCCCCCTACTTGAATATATAATGAAGTTTGTTTATTACTGGTTAAAAAACATACATCCCACTGAAGATATTGTTTTTCCATCACCTCATATTTTGGGCCACGACCAAAATATCCATATCATCATTAACAGAGTTCAAATCAAGGGGTCATAGCTGATGTGAACTAGAATAGACTATTTTCAAACGTTCCATCCATACAACTCCAAAAATGATACATGATGCATCCTACTATTTGAAAAAAACAGTCCCATGATCAGGATAGATTAACACTATATTTGTACAAAAAATTCCATTCATCTAATGAGTTACCTATTCATACTATTCCATCCACTATATGATACCTCCATAAATCCCCAATGTAGAAATGATGGCGAAAAAATTGGATAATTCATTGTTAAAAAGAGGATATTATACCATTAAACCTAGAAATAATATGACCCAAAACACATTCTATGGACATTTACATGACATGAAAATGTAAATTTTCACTAATTGAGTAGATATGATGTACTAAGAAAATATAATCCTAAATAATTTATAATCATTAACCAAAATGTAATAATATTATATCACTTTATAATGATGATGTACTCAATGTGTTCGTAGGAAAATATCGTGATGGCATCAATGGATTTTATGGGAAAGTGAGTACATGAAAATGTCTACAAAAAATTAAAATTATCTTCATATGGTGGATTATCATGTTTTAGAGAGTCATACACACTTTCAGTGCATTAACCAGTCAATATTGTAGTGTTGACTAAACATATTGACTATACATAGTCTAAATTTAGTCATCAAGATGTCCTAGTCTATAACCTAGAACTCTATATTGCTTGATATATGATCAATTAGTGGGAAATTCTAGGATCCTCATAACTTATAAAAGGAAATGTTAAATGTGATAATGATATATAAATTCTTCATTATCACCAGATTTGTGTTCTGAAAATATATGTATAGGAGAATATTTCATCCGACTTCCATGTAAACAAAATAGGTGCACCACAAAATGAAGTACTCAACCTGATAATTCTGTTCTACACCGTGTCCTTGAGACAATCCATAACATAAATTATATACACATAATAATTGAATACTGAAATGGTATGAACTCATGGAACAAGATCTTTATCATTTTCATCTTTTCTATCATGGGGAACCATTTTAAGTCATCTAGAATGGCATCAAAAATGTTATCCAAAACATGAATATGAGATAAGGGTGATTTCCAAAATATAGAACAATGTCACAAGATTAAAAACTAAATCTGGATTTGTTGAAATAACCCATGAAAGAGAAAACTATACCAACTCACAGTTCCAACATAACAATAATCATGATCATTTGTTCATTTGATGGATTAATTTATATCATTATTTGATAGAAATAATCATTGTGTTGTATATACATGGTTGGACTATAACCTCTCTATCATGGGATCAACATATCTTGGTCAAACATCTTCATACCTATGATGAACTCCTTGATTAATATGTATTTAAATTTCTATAAATTCATACAATTTGGTCTTGTATCATGAAAAATATATTCCACTACCACCCACCATTTATTTTAATCTGAAATTATACATGTTTCACCTCTAATACCTCAGGTTCTCTACTATGTCTGACATCCATTTGATAACACTCGTAAATTCCTCCATATGTGGAGTGCCTCTAGTTCCCTAAAATAATAGGGGATTCTGGTTCAAGTATTATCTAGCATAGTTTTTCATGTTCATGGAAACTCTCCCCCCATGGGAAATCACTATGTCGAAGTATCCTGGATAATGAAGTCCTTACACGTATATAAATTGGAAGGGTATAAGAGAATTTCTTATCATGTCTCGTTGGTGAATAGGAAATTTATATCTGATGGTATAATTGTGGTATGTTCTACAAAATTTTCTAACAATGTATCTTCGAAATCAAATTTTTGAAATCTAAATGAATGTTTTATAATAGAAATGTTACTTTATGAAGTTCGATCATAACCAGTCTATGTGAACATAATTATATCACCATAGAGTCTACAAGAAGTCCAATCAATAACACTTCTATCACTAACCATCTCTTCTATACATTCTCAGTAGTCGTAGTCCCATATATATATATATATATATAACCAGCATAACATTGTTTAACTAATTAATTCATATAGATATATCCCTCACCATGAAAATATATTATATCACTGAATCATAAATTATTTTCTTCCCTAAATAGATATAAAAAATCAAGACACAAAAATTTTAAATTTTTATACTATAAAAGATATAACATATTTGAAATGTAACTCAATGAGTTTAGTCATGCTTAATGAATGAACCCAAATAAAAATCTAATAAAAATATCATCAACATTATCTATGAGTTATATTAAATTTAAAATAGTTTAGAAAATGAAACACCCCTACCATAGCTCAACATAAATATAACTTTTATACTATGAAAATGGTTATTAAAAAAGAAAAGGATAAAACTCCTCTGGTACAATATTATAATTTCCAAAACCTAAACCACTGGTTCCATGATAGTGATCCAAAATGCCTTATATAGAGAACCCCATATAGAATATTTAACAGACCAACACCAATTGTATAACATACATTTGTGGAGATACTATACCAATATTATCAACTCCTCACATGATATTAAAAGAATATAAAAAATTACAGTAAACAATATGTAAAAATCATAATAACAAAACTAATGAAAGGAATATAATAAATAATTGGATCATAATTGGGAAAATAAAACAAAATAAAATGGAATTTCGTAAATAAATAATAATATATAATCCTTAATATTTTGTATTGATACCACTCTAAGGTATGCACTCTACAATAAATTATTTCGTACAACCCACTTTTGACTCCCCTAGATCACTATACAAGAATCTATAATTTGCATCAGGTTTTTTATGATGTGTTTATTTAATAAATCATATTACGATAATTCCAATGAGTCCTTAACACAGATTCACATGAAAAATATTGTTTGTTATAAAAATATATTATTGAAAAAAATAGTAAACACTATTCATGAGCACCATTTCCCTACATAATCAAAAATGAACCCCAACTATATTAATATTGGATCCTTTCCATTGGGACAATATTTTAGTCCTAGAAAATTTACATGAATAGGGTATAACTATATAGATTCTCAGTATATAGGCAGGAAAAATTACAACTTTTCATGCCAGAACAATATATCACCTTTTTTCTATCAATCAGATCAGATAAAATAGATGATCATGACCCACTATTGACTCATGGGTCAGGTCACATAGATGATAAATGCACAGAACCATCTCATGAATTATGTAACATATAACATCACATCCCAATAAAATTCCACACAATACCATCATACCCCTACATTCAAACTCATTCCAATCCTTATTTCATATGAATCATTTGAGAATACTACCCCAATCGCGGAACAAATCCATTATAGGGAATCTGGTTAAATAGTTAGTAAGTTAAGGATTGCAACAACATATCTTATAACTAAATGATCATATGTAAATTCTGATATTATATTTTCCAAAATATAATTTGGAATACCAAATGATTCTTGGAAAACAATACTTTATCACAGATGTCACAACCCATCCCTCTAAAGAAACCCCTCATGGGATGTAAATGAAAAAATGTAGACAATGCCCCCTGAGTCCCACAACAAGTAGGCCCCAGTTTGGAAACATGCACAATTCATGTACAAATATCACAATTTTCAACAAAATAACCTTTATCATAAATATGATCGGGATATAAGATGAATCGTCTACAACAACTCCATCAAATATATGAAATAGAAAGGAAAAAAATCCCATATGAATGAAATGAGGTGAACTGATAAAAAAATATTAATATATCCATGAAAATTCCCAAATGTAAGATAATGAAGTGACACAACAACCATCACAATGCGAGATCTAGTAACACCGAGAACTGTCTGTTTATTCCTCTTCAAAAACTAAAAGAAAATTATATACATAGGTTGAGTATACAAGTATACTCAGAAAGAAATCCTAATTTTCTCATGAACATGTATAATAAGCATAAAATATCAACCATGAGAATATAGAAGAACCAAAAAACACATAATTAGATATATAATCAATAACCATCCTCAACAAGGCATGCTTACCATGTAATTCACTTCATGTAATATAATATGTTATAAAGTACATCGATGATATGGTAACCTAAGCCAATTTCCCGACTAGTATTCCACTCTCTCACAATTTAAAACGTAATTGTGCTCTAATACCATCTATACTCTACATCACATACTCACACACAAACATGGTTCTCACAACACATCCTCCCTGCACGCACCCAGTCCACACAACACATCTTGTGCACACACAGCTAGGCCTCACAACACATCTTTCTGAAAGATTTCTAGGAATCAAACAACCTATCATGAAAACTATTAGTATATCAGAACCACCATACAATTAACTAACATAACGATGAAAATAAAAACCTATTTCATACATTCCTTTAATTTTAGAGAGAGATGAGAAGATTGGGTACCCAATCATCTGTACTCCTTATTGGATGATGGGGAAAACACCGCGATGACTATGTGGGTGTTTGGAACATAGTTATAGACATGTATGGGTGAGTATTGAAATAATAAAAACATAAACATATATTTATACTATCAAAAACTCATGTCCAACCTATGTGTTCACAAAAAACAAACAATCTCACAACTCCATTAGTATTTCCACAAACACTAAATGCATTTGTTAGTATCTGCAATAGTCATTTCAGAAGTATATGGTCCCTAATTATTTAACATGACTTCACATTCAATCTATTTTTGAAACCAATTCATTTAAATATTTAGAATAATCCACATTTTGTCACAAAATCATCATTTATTATTTCTTTTACCAATTTCATCGCATTAACTAAACCACCCCAAGTCACACTAATAATTATAAAATAATTTGTTTTTATTTATTCCATCACTACCTGGGAGAATAAAAATCATGAAAATCATCATGAAATATAGTAATATTCATTCACAGTCATGCACCATATGAATATCTTTTATAAATATATGCACTTCAGATTAAAGAAACATCATAACACAACCACTCGATACATGCTGTTCTGTTTGAATGATATAAATGAAATCACTCTCAGACATTTTCCACACAAACACTATTATCCTTATTCAAACTAATTCAACCATATCATTATATTAATAGAACCTGCCCCCTACTCATATCCACATCTAGCAATACATTACAGCCCTTCGAAAATTCTATAACATTACTGCATAACCACAACACACCAATCACACCCCCACTTTATGACCACATGTCATCCACTTTCCTCTCCCACACAAACCAAATCAAATCTCACTCATCACATCACCTAAAAAACTAAGGAAAAACACATTTTTAGATATAATAAGGAAACCCTTATTTACATCCACTAATCAATTTATGGGGTTTTATAGAAGCTGTATGATCTTGTGGAATACATTTATTTTCCAAATATACATGGTTATACATCCTTTCTATATAATAATTCAAGAAATATCCAAACAAAATGAAATTCCAGAAAAAATACAATGGAAAAACAAGGACCCCAAAATTTACATGATTTTCAGTGTGTAGTTTGCCCATGGAGATCACAAAAATTAACGAAATCAACATACAACATAATAAGGTGTCAGTTTCCCCCCAACCCTGTTTATGGATTTTTAGACAAAGTATATTCTATTAATTAAATTTGAATAAAAAATTATTGGAATGAATACATCTATATTTCCATACTTCATGAAACACGCCTATGAAATATAAATGAAATCACGATTGGAAGAAGAATAATTGATGCTTCCTATTTGAGGCAAAAATAGGGGTGTGCGTAAAATAGGTTACTCTTCATTGAATAAAGAATAAAACTCAATAAAATATCTATGGAAGATGCCTTTGGGAATTACAGGCCCAAGAGAAAGGAAAGGGTATGGATGGTGTGTAGGGAATCCCCACTTTAGTAATATCATACTTGATTCATTGAGAAATAAATATTGTTTACTATTTCCATTAAAAGTGGTTCCAACACAGATGACATGGTTTGACTATTTAAAAGCCTTTGGAACCACAGGGAAATAATGACATTATTTAGGGACATTAAATCAATCTAAAAGACATTCAAAATTTTCCTTTATATTTTTTTAGGTGATGAATATTTTTTAATGGGGAAAACTAGAATAACAAAAATCACTATAAACGAGACACTTATAGACAAGGCATCGTTGGAGAGAAAATTCCAGAGGAGGAACTACTAGTCGAGGTACCATTACTGGTATATTGCTCAATATGAAACCACTGGATGATGAACCCTCAAGGGGACACCTCTGGAAGTGCACCGCTGGATAGGGCACTGTCAGGATGAAGATCCAACCACCATCAGTGAGTCACCACCAAGAGAGACACCACCATGAGGGACACCACCATAGATACCTACCACTAAGAAGGATGCAATGCATGATGAGGCACCACCAATTGATAGACCACCATTGTGAGGTACCGCAATCAAGACATTTCCAGTGTGATCTATAATCAGCGAAGTATGAACAGTGAGCAATTCCCAGTATGCCACTACCTGGGTGAGGCACCACTAGTGATCCACTATGGAGATGTTGCACCATCAGCTCGATACATTATTGTGATGGGGCCTCATTGGAATGAGGAACTATTGGAACAAAATTGAAAGTATCTAATTTTAAAAAGTGTTTATAAGAGTCACATTGACATAAAATGACACATCAAACACCAAATCTCCCAAAAATTAATGTACTAGAAAAGTCAGGGCCATTACAATAGATACCTCTCAAACTATTATCATCCTTGAGAATTCAAAATACACCCAATGGAAATTAGAATAAGGGCTTGAAAAACCATCACTCAAGATAAATATAAAATATCTCATCACACATGATACACTAATATTGACTAAACATCTAAATAATAAATGATAAGTCACTATGCATTGTTCAGAACAAGTAGTGGAAACCTCTACACCCATGATAACCACATCCAACATATGATAACCAATATTTATCATCATGGATTCTCACACATTAATCCATATATCCAAAAAACACATGATCAAAAGTACAACAAACTTCACCATCCAGAACACATAAATCAAAGAGTAATTTCCTCCATGTTTAGATATTATCCTCTATAGGTAGCACTGACTCACCCATATGTGTTTAATCACATCAAAGTTAATTCCTCTTTCAATCTCATGTACTCTACTATTTTCCACCATGATTCCACAAAAATCAAACCAGAGGAAGGGTTTTACAATGAAGATATTTCTCATAATGATCCTGGATCTCCACTAGACACTCCTCAAACATCGTTTAATCCTTGTTATCAAACACTTCCTAGTCCATGAAATGGGTGTCTTCGTGATGATACCCAATATGACGAGATACATGGATGATGGTGTTGATACTCTCTAACTATAATGTAATCCCCAATTGATACGCCACCTCTCCAACTCACCCAAACACCTCAAATGTCCCAATAATCAATGAATAAATCATACTCTATATTCCTATGATCTACGTCCAATGTCTTGTGGAAACCACAAAAACAAATGTCAAAACCTAAAAGTACATGAGCCTCATTCTATAATAAAAATAAGACTTATTTTACTCATGGGCTTCTATCATATTATCATGATCAATTTGAACTGTTTATTTCATGCTCTATACTAAATTGGGTCCAAGAATAAATGTCTCCCCATCCTTTATCAGGCTCAATAGAGAACAACACCATATCCCATTCATGGACATAAATGGGGACATTATAATTGAATTGTAATAACTATTATTATAAGAAAAATCTTATAAGGAATATGTCATACAAATGATCCACCAAAATTACCAAATACACCATCACAACATAACATCCAACGTCATGATACTTCATTACATATTCCAATTAGTGTGAGGGTTGAATGATATGATGAGGTTTACCTGGGCTTCAAAAGCATTCTATAATCCCACAAACAATCATGTGGTAATCTTTTTCTCCTATTCTAAGACAATTGAATTAGGAACTCTATGAAACCATACGACTCACTAATCGTACTTCATAGAAAATGAATCCATTATGCACGAGTCCTTAATTTATAAGAAGTGTGTTGATTTCAGAAACTGAACCATGATACCCAAGATAAAATCACTACATCCATGGTCTATGAGTAACCCTGTGACTAAACCCATTTATATGTCATCCAATATCCTGTCAAGAATATATAGGCTATGAAACAAGCCACCATGAATGTAGTTCTCAGCTTTTACATACATCAAAATCAAACATTTTTTCACAAAATCTACCACCACTAATTTCATTTTGGTCAACCAAAATTACATCCTCAATCCTTGGTCAGTCATAGAAAATATTTTCCGTACATCCAAAGGGGAGATATATAACTCATAAAAAATCCATCATGAGATTCCACCATAAAACAATGTTCCACAAAACACATTCCATTTTTGACTATAATACAACCATCCCACTAGAGTATCACCGTGTAAAACATGACTAGACATCACCTACACCTCTGGGTCTCCCAACAGTGTCTCACCCACATAATGCATCATAGAAAATTTGTCAATATTTTGAAAAAAAAAATCCTTTACCACCATATAATCTAGAATCTATGTGAATTTCTTATAATTCCTCTCTTGTTATACAAGAATACACAGATTCCCAAACAACATCATTTTATGACTTTCTGTTCTAATCATCATCAATGGAATTTATCTTTCCTGAGGTGTAGAAGTTAGAAAAATAGAATTCATAATTAATTTCCATACACATCCACTGTTGAAAGATAATATCTTGATGTGAAAATATATACCTCAAGAACTTGTGAATAGTGAAGACCACAAAGTGCTCCCAATGAGGTATTTCCACCACAAATTCAATGAAAAAAAATACTACATGATCTAGAGAATGGATGGAACAATTACATTAGTGAAGAAGTAAATTACTAGTCTCATAATGGATCACAACTCAGTGCTGCAGAAGCCGGCATCCCAATCCTATAAATGAAGCATCTCAAAAGACCACAAATATTACCCCTTTCTTAAGAAATCATATCACTATGGAATTGAAAAACATCCTCTTCAGGTAACTAAGAAATAACTTGAACTAATATGTCCACAAAAAAGCTTAGTCATTCCTTGTGAAAGCTATCAATGGTGATACAACTCGAGAGATATCCTAAAGAAACCTCTGATAATAGCCTATAAGACTAAAGAAATTGTGAAACTGGTCAAGGATCCTAGGTACTGGCCCAGAGACAACTAACTCAACCATTGATAGACAAACTATAAAACCCTTATAAGTCACCACATTACTGATTAAATGAGAATATCATATCTAGAACAAACATTTAAATATCATTTCTTATTGATGGTGGTGTTGAGAAACATGCAATACAATTTTGAGATTCTAGGTGTGTTCCTCCTCTAAAAATGAGTACATTTTGATTTATTCAATGCATACGATGATTAAAAGATCCAATAACTCATTGAATATGTTGTTTATAATCCCTATGAACATGGTTGGTTCATTCATAACAACACACAATAAGAATATGATCTCAATGTTCTCGTACCTACATATGATGATTTTCTCAGGATAACGACCTCTGTCACCCACAACTAGTGGTATCCATACCCCAGTTTGATCATTGGAAACTAACTCACCCCTCTTAGCTAGTTGAAAATATCTTCTATCCTTATATGAGGGAGGTGGTTTTTTACTGTCACTTGATTTAACCATTGGTAGTCTATACACAACCTCATGCCACCATCCACCTTCTTTGTAAAATACATTTAAGCACCCCACAATGAAAAAATAGTCTAGATAAAACCATTTTTCATCATATCATCAATCAGAATTGACAATTTACCCAACAAAAAAGATTCCATCCAATTAAGATCCATTGAAATCGATGAATCATTAGGTTGCACATCAATCTCGAACTTAACATCATGTCATGGGGGTCGCATTATAACCTCCCCAGGGAAAACAACCAAGAAATATCCAATGACATTGGGAATATATAAAATTTTATTTTTCACTGATCCTATAGAAAACTCCACTAATAATGAATGAAGGGGATCTACACACTGACTTCTACCCTAAAAAACCCACTCATAAAAAAACCTCCTCCTAATCCTATACATTGGAGAAAAAATTATAGATGTAGTTGATAACAACACATATGGAACAAAACCATTTGATGCAATGTATAAAATATTATGGCTACATTTGTATTAATAATGGATCCCCACAAGACTGATGACCTCCAATCATTAGTCTACGTCCTTGACACACATCAAATAAATTTTTCTGACCTCCAACTGGCATAGTCATCACCAAGAGTAATGAAATCCTCTCCTTACCTAGACCTATATAATTTTCTGGAGTTAGTGAAATAAATCACTGTAATGTTGATGAATCAAAAAAAGAATAAAAAATTGTACTAAACAAAATGACCATACCTATGATGATCTATGACCCCACTAGATCTGCTACCTCTGTTGTGTGAATCTAACCACACCCGACTTCTCTATATATCTATGAACTGCCTCCACCGATTCCAATATTCTCTCGTGGTCCCTGAATACAATTATCACCCTATGTTCAACCTCTAACAAATCTATATCTTCTAAAAGGAGCAAAACCTTTCTGCACATATAGAAAAAATGGTCAAAATAGAAACTGATGTTTGGGACAGCACCAAACCATTCATCCTCATCCAAACTGTGCTCAGGGACATATTTGGCATTGGTTAGAGTTATGGACACAAAAACCCCAACTGAAACACACTACTGTAATGCTACTAGGAAATTTATGAAATCCACATGGACTAGAAGGCCTGAAAGAAAGCTGATGAGGTAGACTCCCTGTTAGTCAAAACCTCGAAGGCCTTTCCCCTTATATCTTCCAATAAAAATGCTACCACATGAATACATCTACTAGATACTTTATCATGTTAGGCCTCCTCACGAGTACATATACTCAATCACCACTTATTAATTATAATATTCCAAATACAATATCAATGTAAAAGGATAACATCATATTGGATAGAAGGATGAAGAGAGTAATAAAGAGATAACACACGAGACTCCTCTTCTAAAAAAGGGCTGATAAAAAATGCCTAAGATATGTTACCTTTAGTCCTAACTCCCACATAGACTTACTCCCCTATAGAAGGGAAAGTAGCTCTGGCCTCTGCTCAGCCTTCATGGTCGATGAAAGGAACTCTACCCAAAACTCCTTCTCAAATTAAACCCACAAAACATCCTCTTACAATCTCTCTCCCAGATACAACATACACCGCTAACACAGAACACCCCACATCTCATGGAATACTAGAGGGTCCTCATACCCCATTAAGTTCCTGATTAAACTGAAATATATCTCATGCTCTTCCAGCCAAATCTATTTCTCCACGTCTAAACACTTCCCTAATACTTCCCCAAATACTTTAACTAGAATTTTAAAAATTCCTTCTTCCACTGACTATCCTCCTCAATAGGATCAACCGTAAGGTAGTCAAATAGATCAGCCTACATAAGCTCAACTTCCTGAGCCACATGGGGATGATGACCAGGAGCCATATCTAAAAGGTAAACAACGTTATATTAAGTCATAGTAGTATAATTTTTTAGGATTTATATTAATTAATTTTAACAATCACTAAACAACCCACTTCAATAAAAAAACAACCCATTATGATGTATATATTTCTCCTAGGTCTCTACCCTACAAGAAATTCCACTTCACATGGTAATTCAATAAGCTCATATTATGTGCATAGCATCATGGGGCCCCTAAAATCCCCTATCATAGCAGGTCTCCGTGACCCATGTCACAAACAAAGTCAAAGAAATAATATTTCTATATGACACCATTAAATCTTCACTATCAATAACTTATAACTCCATATTATCTCTCAACCATCACCTCTAATAATTCTCTATCACAACCCCCTCCCTCCAAATATTCTTCTCCTCAGTTGGCAATGAAGAAAGACTGATAATGACCCCCAAGTACCACCTCTAGTGTGCCCCAGGATGGTAATTAACACCAAGTGTGTCAAAATCTCATGACATGGGAGGCATTAACCTTTATAGGATACAATATCTGAATATAAGATAAATCATCCACAATAACTCCAACACATATTTGAAAGATAGAAAACAAATCTTCCCATATGCATGAAAAAATTAAAATTGATACAAAATTAGTAAAATATCCATGTAAATATCCAAAAGTATGATACTATAGCAATAAGAAAACCATCCAAAGTCCTGATCTAGTAACACACATCATAGACCAGATAATCCTCACGCAAACCAAACAACTGTTCTGGATAGAATGGATGAGCATACCACAATACTTATTAGAAAAGAAAATATCACCCTTGCACATGTGAAATAACCATAATAAGATCCATGTGTGAAAAAATAATAGCTAAACAATACTTAAATAGGTATACTAACAAAACATTACCTCACCATGGCATTCTAACCATGTATCACATTTCATGTAATGTAATATGTTATAAAGAACATCGATTATAGGGAAAACGACACCACTTTCACTCTGGTATGCCACTATTTCCCAAAATTTTATGTCCTAGAACTCCCATACCGTTCATATAAAACATCACTTCATTACCACCCATATTTTTCCATCAAAACAATCCCCACCAACACAAACCTGGGTCACAAAATACATCCAACCCGCATACACTTGGGCCTCACAACACATCTCGCCCGAACTCACCTGGGCCTCAAACCACCTCACCCGCTTACACCGAGGCGATCACATCCACCGTATAAAGAACTAAATAACCTTGGGAAATAACATACTATGTCATACCAACCTCTCATGGTATAGAGTGTTGAAAATAACAGGTTCCCAACCACCCTTTCTCCTCATAGGTTATTGCGAAAATACACCCCACCCTCCTACATGATTATGCAGGTGTTCAACGCGTATTTCTAAACATGGGTGGGGTGCATATAGAAATAAAAATAATGTATGTATATGCATTATAATCAAATTTTGGTCATTGTATGTAACTTTATAGTTAAATAGGACATAAACATATATAAATATTTCAATAGTTTTTACTTCTAAAAAACTAGCTTTCTGGTTTGGACAACAAGACATATTTTTAAATTTATTAATGAAAGTTCTATGTTTTTAATTTTGAAAAATAGCCATCATTTTTAAAATTTGGAATATCAAAATTATCATATGGTGAAATATTGGTAATTTTTTTTGAAAACATTCATTTTTTCATGAATAGTGAAAAATAATCCATAATACATAAAAACAGACTTTTTCATTTCAATAATTATTTTTATTTAAAACTTTATCTTAAAATAGATAAATAGTACATATATTAGTAAAATTTAAGTCATTGGAGTAATTTTATAGTATGATTAGATATATATAATTTTATTGAACCATTTTAACCACCTTCTAGGCACATTTTCAAGTTAACATAAAACGTAACTATACCTATAAGTCCCCAGCCTTAAACCTTACTTAATCTCGAGTTATTACAAGATTACACATTGAGGATATTTTCAGGTTTAGTGTTTTATAGAATTAGATCATAAATCTTGCATTACATTCCACATTTAAACAAAGTGGTTACATAAAAGATAGTATTCATTTTTATCCCATCAACGGAAACATATTTAAAAATAATGCATGGACACTTTCTCGAATCTTCCTTGACACTCTCATCATATCATGTACCTTTCCCTTGACCTTTGAAAAACATTTCAAAAAACATGGTATGAGCATAAAAAGCTCAGTAAGGGTTATAAAAAAATGGAAAGGAAACATGAATTCATATATACATAATAATTAAATCATACATTACCCATAAAACATAGGCACTTTAACAGACCTCATAAAATCTTGAATAAATCATAGAAATCATAAGACATAAAAGTAACTTGAGGTATTCATAACATTCTTACATTGGGAGAAACCCTCTTGGTTACGTTTGGAATAACCACCACATTATATTCCCTAAATCTCTTCAGAGAAACCTTAATGTTTCACTCCTTCATGTTACCCAATGCATTGGACAGCTATATTGGGCTCACCCACCCTTATTTTATCATGGAACCACCCATCTTCATAACAATGCCCAAAACCATAACATAATCTTATCACATAAAACATGCATAAAGGAAACATAACATTTCCACCATTCAATAACAACATATCAACACAACACATTGATATAAAAACATTATAAACACCATTTTCAATACCAAAATAATAGAATAGTAAAACATAGTATTTATTTTTATTTTTTAATGAAAAGGTATGGCTTGTAGAGGAAGCCGAAACTCATATAATGGTCACGGCGGTGGAGAATTCGTTGTCGCCGCATACGTATGACAAAAACATTCCTTTTTTTCGTTTAGTAAAATGATTTGTATAAAAATGATTCCTTTTGGATAAATGTAAAAGTCAAATGGGTTTATACACCTTATAAAAGAAGGTTGTGTATAAAACAAAATACGACTCAGTGAATGGAGATTGAGACGAAGTCCCATACAAAGACGGTATCCTTGGATTAAGGATAAATCAATTACATAATTATGTGTGAAAAACTAATACACCAAATATAAGTGGATATTAAGTGTAAAAAAATCAGAGGTTATTCACACATATTCATAGAATGACATATTCAAGGAGTACAAGATTATCCCAAATAATCAAAATTGGGTTAAGAAGTTCCCTTGCAAAAATTTTCCAGCCTAACGACGTCACTACAAAATTCAGAAAATGAGTTGATGAAAGATAAAAATGGTATCTCATCACATGGACATCAAATTTAAATTACTAAGTATATAGAAGAACATATCTGAACATATAGTTATGTGAATTAAAATACATAACAAAATAAGACATTTAAAAAAAGGAGGGTGAAAGGTTCCCTTACCGACATGGGTATCTCTCGAAACATACTCCCCGTGAAAGAAAGACAATACAACATTGATGTAAATACTCATATATGAAATTATATTACACAATGAGTAAAATAATGGGAAGTACATACACCACTCAAAGGAAATTGTGAAAATGTAGCATAAATCTCATGGGAATAAAAGTGAGATGAAAAATCCCTTATGAAAACTCGGCAGCCTGATGTTGCCACTTAAAACTTCCAAAATGGATTGATGAGTTCAAATAGGGTCTCTAATCATATTACAATAAAATTTACAGGAAGAATAATATAAAATAACATCCCCTATCATATCAAATATGAGCTTAAATGAAGTGACATAAAGGAGAGTACTTAAAAAGAATGAGAGAGGTTAGATCTCTTATGAAAATTCGGCAGCCTAACGGCACCACTCAAAACTTCCAAAATGGATTGATGAGAGAGAATAGGGTCTCTCATCATATGAACATAAAATGTACAGTAATAGTAATATAAAATAACATCCCATTCACAAGAAAGATGATATTTAAAAGGAATTACATAAAAGTGTGTACTTAAAAAGAAAGAGAGGAGTAGGATCCCTTACCTCAAGTCCGACTTGTGTTGTTTGTTTCTTTATATTCCTGAATAATAAACTTGAGTTAATATCTACTTCATTAAGAACCTTTTTCAAGTTCATTATTCCTTTTATATCACTTATTACCATGTCATGAACACTATGTTATTATTTAAGTTAATAACGGTCGTTTTAACGATCATTGGTAGTTGAGTCAAAAATAAACTCTTTATAATTACAAGTTGTTCATGTGGTAAAGTATCAATTATATGTAGAATTTTATTTATGATTTAGATATCATATATATCATATATATCCAGTGTATTCATGTATTTCTAATATTACATAACATTTAGAGGTAAGAAATGAAATGCATCGTTCATGGAGACGGTAAGCCGTACGTACGAATGAACGCTACTTCCATTTCTATTTCATATTTAATGGAATTAAAGCATAATGATACATAATAGTATTTTAATTCTAGTATTGTATATTATATAATATAATTAAATAGATCCTTTATACGTACCACATATGGTATTAATGAATCGAATCACTTTGAGGGGGTGGTAGTCCGCACTTCCTAAAATGAAGATATCGCGTATACCGATAATGGAAGCCATAAAGGTATTCCATAAATGAAAAATACAGATTCATAAGGAAAACATAAAAATATTATATATCATATATAAATATAGTGACATCTTAATGGCCACCTTTGAAGGTGATAGAAGGATATTGAACAATCATCGTTTCGTGAGGCAGAAATTAACCATCCAAGGAAACATTATGTTCTTTAACCATTAAGTGTAGGTTTGTGTAAGTTTAGCTAGAATAATTCTTATAAAAACATCCTATTATATTGAAGGTACTGGAGTTGTTACAAAAGAAATGGATAAAAAGAGTTTAGGGGGTTGGAGAAGCAAAATAAAACAAAAGGACTCAAGTGAAGACATTACCTTAAAATTGGGTAACTCCCTTTGGTTTGAGCTCAAATGCTTGTTTGAGAACACTTCTGCCAAAAGTGAGGCTTCAAGAAGATAGAGAGGGATGTGGAGAGACAAAATGGGTTGGGTTCGGCCGAGCCAAAGGCTTTGTAAGTGCGGGTAAGGAAGTAGAGGTGGGGGCCTTTTATAAGAGGAGGGGAGGGGCACTCTTGGAAAGTAAGGAAATGTTACATTATTTTAGAATGAGTTTCGGATTTTAATGGTCCCACATTGATTTTTTTCTAGGATAAGGTGATAAGGGTTCGAAATCCTCCATTAAAACAGGTTTTGGACATGTGTAGGTCATAGATTTTACATTATCATTCCATTTTATTTAAATTGTTAATTAATGAGGTCATTGCTGCATCATCATGATGTCATAAATAATTTAATTTATTTAATGTCTAAAAATTATAAAAAAAATACTATGATGTAGGAAATCTTTTTATATTTCCAAAAAATCTTTATAGTAAAAAATCTTACTTGTATAACCCCATGTAAAGATTGTTTTAGTTAAACAACTCATGTTTGTGTCATTTTAATTTTGACATTAAATAAAAAGGTATTTATGTCATTTTCAAACCAAAGTGGCTCCATGGGGTCCCCAAGTTGACACATTGATTTTATTGGTCGGCCATGACTAATCCAATGATGGTAGGACATGTGTCTAGGTCATTTCATTTTATTAAAACATTATTCTTACCTTAAACTACACTAATTACCTCTAATTGCGATTAAAAACTTAAGAAGTTACTATTCACCAATAAAATATTTTAATCCCATTGAACCACATTTTACATCTTAATGACAACCATGTCTGTTTTATTTTTTAAATTCAAAACACAAAGTTGGGAAATTTTCATTTAAACAGAAAAAACAGTTTTTATAAGTACCACTTAGTGGTTTCACTATTCATCAAAAATTGATGTTTTTCAGAAAATTACCAAAAATTAACCCTAAGCTATATTTGATATTCCGAATTCAAAAATTATGTCTATTTTACAAAATTAAAAACATATATGTTGCATTAATTATTTTAATATTTAATTCCCACTGTCAGAACAAATAGCGTGTTTTTATGAAACAAAACGTATCAAAAGATTGACACTAGTTTAAGTCTGATTTCAAAGTGAAATTTTTTCCAACAACCACTATTGGGTTAAATGGTAAAAATATATTCTAATTTCACTTTAAAACCAATTCAAAAGATAATATAATAATATAAATAAATTAGATTAATAAGTGGTTTTGAATTAAAATACAACATTTTTCAGTATTCATTAAAAAATTGATCTTTTTCGGAAAAATACCAAATATTTACACAAAGTAAATTTTGATGTCATGATTCTAAAGAAGAATTTTATTCAGTCAAATATAACACATAAAATTGTCAAAAAGTGGATTTAATAGAGGTTCTCCATCAATAGGCGGTTAATCGACCCTTTTAATGAATATTAGAATGTTTACGCTTAAAATTGGATTCATTCACATTTTTAATCCTCCAACATTTATTTTAAAGAGTATAAATATTTGACAAACATATATAATCATTTTTTAGTTAGTTCTGTTCATTCCTGCCATTACAACGGCTAGGCGTTAACTACCATTTAAAATAATATTATTTTATTATTAGAGTGCAACGTAAGATTCCCAAGAAACTCGTTGTTGCGTATTGGGTACGCCATCGAGAATTGCATACCCTTTAATGTAATATTAATATTTTCATCACAAATATGGATAAATGTGAAAATGTCATACTCTTTATTTACCTGGGGTGTTACATCCTTCCCCCCTTTTGGGAATTGTGTCCTCGCAATTTTAAAATTGGGTTTGGAAATTTCATTGAAAATCCCACATCAGAACAAGAGTCAGTAAAACAATCAATTTAAAATAAAGAAAGAGAAGTACAAAGGTCACCCAAGTTAACCCATACTAGGATTCCAAGTATGAAAATATGGAATGGAGGAAAAAACAAAGGGTTATGTTCTGAGGGAGAGTGATAGTAAACATGTCTAGGAGAAAGTTAACCATAAGAAAATTACAAACTTTTGATGGGTTAACCGGTATTTGATTCCCCAGCAAGAAAAGATAACATACAACATTTTTGTTTTAAGTTACTTTTTATTGAGGAATTTATTCATAAGGAAACATAATCACTTATCAAGTTGACTTTCAACATTTATTAGATTCCTTACACAAACTCATATTTTCTCCAAAAAATGAGCATTTAAGAAGACTTGTTCACATTAAGAGTACTATAATCAACTTCTAGAGAATCACCTAATCCAAAAAAGAGAACTATATACATCCCATGTCTTTAGACATTAACTAAAACCAAAACCAAAAAGTTTAGTATGAGGTCAGATAATCCATAAAAGGATAACCCTTTATAAAAATAAAATCTATTCTTAATCCCCAAAATTTGTCCCACAAAACCCAAAGTTCAACGAGGACCATTCGATAAACAATTTTTCCATAAAATTCTTCAAAGTAAACTAAACTAAGATTGAAACCCAAATATTTGAAGGATTTAGTCACATAGTCTTCCAAGTTAAATTGTAACATTAATCTCCAAACATCATCAGTTGCTCATAATGTATTATATTAAAAAGTAATTAACCTAATCACATATCCTCCATGATAGGTTAATAAATTTCCATAGATAACCCAAAATCAACTTACTCTTAATTAATAAAATCATCTAACTAAAAATAATTAGTCAAACTAACCAGGGACTTCACGTAGTCCAGTGGGAGGTGATAAATACCAGTCGCACTTTGGTTGTGGGTTCGATTCCCGCAGCTTTGTCCGACGCGACGGGTTGTCACACGGTCTGCGTGTTGTCATTTTTCCAAAAATATATAATTCATAAAACATTCCCCAAAACTAGATATAATCTTCAAAAATAATCATAACATATTTTAACCTCAAGTTTATCTCATGCCTTTCATTTTCCATCATAAGACATAATAACACATAATTACCTCAAAAGTAAGGATCATATAAACCCAAATGGTTCTTTATAACTATGTCCACAAAATAACAGATAAATATTACTTGAATAAAATTTTCATATATTAAACATCATGGTTACACATACTATAAAAATTCTCCTAATGTAACCCCATCATAAAAAAAATACTTAATACTCTTAAGAATTTCACCATAACTTTTGAAGCCCTTATATGTTGACTTCATACTCATTCAACATTCTTAATGGTCCATTAACCATTCCTTTCCAACTTATTCTGAAGTAGTTCTTTCCTACAAACAAAATCATGAATCATATCCAAAGATTCCAAAATAGCAAAACAAAAGTTATGAAATAATCCATACCTTTGATTGGTCATTGTAAGTTTCTTCATCCTCAATCGGAATGGCATTAGGTATTGGTAAACAAATATTTGTACAATCTTGGTAATCCCATTCACGAATATTCTTCATAGGACATTTGTTTTCATAATGACCATGCACACCACATTTAAAATAGTCAATTGATCCCTCAGAAATAACTTCTTTCCCTTTCCTCGAGTAAACTGGATGCTTCCTTTTTCTAGGGGAGGTTCTTGCTTTATGACCTTCATTTCCACATCTATAGCATATTTCTGTCCCTCTGAAACTTTTTCCTAGGTGTTTCTTTCCACATCTTTGACACATAGGTTTTTGAACACTCTTACCTTTATGATTATTACTTGTAGTTCCGTAGGGATTTGTTTCTCACAGATATGATTCCTTATAGAAATCACCAAGTTATAGGTGGTAAATCATGACTCCAGATAGTTGTTTGAGGATAAACACAAGAGTTCTCATTGCAGCTCCCATATCATTCAGTTGCTTGCTCAAAAAACTGTCACAGTTTCCTTCACATCCACTGTTACTTTGGTTCCTGCTAGATCTAGCCATTTACTAAAACCAAAAAGGACAATGTGAGTATATCAACGAAACCATCATGTACTAATGAGGAAGATAAACACTAAGATATACGTACTCATTCACTTTATCTAAAACTAGGACTCTTTCTGAAATCCTAACCATTATGGTAATGTCACTTATACTTAAAGAATACCCTAACCTCTAATGTTATCTAAACCAACCTATAATACCAACTATAAGTCCCCATCCTTAAACCTTACTTAATCTCGAGTTATTAAATGATTACACATTGAGAATATTTTCAGGTTTAGAGTTTTAGATAATTTGATAATAAAACATGCATTACATTCCTCATTTAAACAAAGTGGTTACATAAAAGATAGTATTCATTTTTCCCCCATCAACGGGAACATATTTAAAAATAATCATGGACTCCTTCTTCAAACTTCCATGAAACTATCATCATATCATGTACCTTTTTCTTGACTTGTGAAAAACATTTCAAAAAACTTGGGATGAGCATAAAAAGCTCAGTAAGGGTTATAAAAAAATTGAAAGGAAACACGACTTCATATATACATAAGAATGAAATCATACTTTACCCATAAAACATAGGTACATTAACATACCTCATCAAATCATGAATAAATCATAGAAATAATAATACATAAAAGTAACTTGAGGCATTCATAACCTTCTTAAGTTGGGAGTAACCCTCTTGGTTACGTTTGAAATAACCACCACAGTATATTCCCTAAATCTCTTCGGATAAACCTTAACGTTTCACTCCATCGCGTTACCCAATGCATTAGAGAGCAATATCGAGCTCACCCGCCATTATTTTATCATGGAACCACCCGTCTTCATGAAAATGCCCATGAACCATAACATAATCTTATCACATAAAACATGCATAAAGGAAACATAACATTTCCACCTTTCAATAACAAGATATCAATACAACACATTGATATAAAAAAAATTATGAAAACCATTTTCAATACCAAAATAAAAGAAAAGTAAAACATGGTATTTATTTTTCTTTTTTAAAAAAATGTATGGCTTGTAGAGGAAGCCGAAACTCAAATAATGGTCACGGCGGCAGAGAAGTCGTTGTCGCTGCATACATACGACAAAAACATTCCCTTTTGTCGTTTAGTAAAACTCTTTGTATAAAAAACATTCCTTTCGGATAAACATAAAAGTAAATGTGGATTATAAACCATATAAAAGAAGGTTGTGTATAAAACAAAATATGCCTCAATGAAAGGAGATTGAGATGATGTCCCATACAAAGACGGTATCCTTGGATTAAGGATAAATCAATTACATAATTATGTGTGAAAAACTAATACACCAAATATAAGTGGATATTAAGTGTAAAAAAATCAGAGGTTATTCACACATATTCATAGAAAGACATATTCAAGGAGTAAAAGCTTATCCCAAAGAATAAAAATTAGGTTAAGAAGTTTCCTCACAAAAAATTTCCAGCCTAACGGCGTCATTACAAAATTCAGAAAATGAGTTGATGAGAGATAAAAAGGGTATCTCGTCACTTGGACATAAAAATTAAATCACTGAGGATATAGAAGAACATATCCCAACATAATGTTATGTGAATTAAAACACATAACAGAATAAGTCTTTTAAAAAGAGGAGGGTGAAAGGTTCCCTTACCGACATGGGTATCTTTCAAAACATACACCCCGTGAAAGAAGGACAATAAAACATTGATGTAAATACTCATAAATGAAATTATATTACACAATGAGTAAAATAATGGGCATTACATACACCACTCAATGGAAATTGTGGCAAATTTAGCATAAATCTCACGGGAATAAAAGTGAGATGAAAAATCACTTACGAAAACTCGACAGCCTAACAGCGCCACTTAAAACATCCAAAATGGATTGATGAGATCAAATAGGGTCTCTCATCATATTACAATAAAATGTACAGAAACAGGAATATAAAATAACATCACCCATCATAACAAAGAGGAGCTTAAAAGAAGTTACATAAAGGAGAGTACTTAAAAAGAGAGAGAGATGTTAGATCTCTTACGAAAATTCGGCAGCCTAACGGCGCCACTCAAAACTTCCAAAATGGATTTATGAGAGAGAATAGGGTCTCTCATCATATGAATATAAAAATTACAGTAAGAGTAATATAAAATAACATCCCAATCACAAGAAAGATGATCTTTAAAAGGAATGACATAAAAGAGTGTACTTAAAAAGAAAGAGAGGAGTAGGATCCCTTACCTCAAGTCCGACTTGTCTTGTTCGTTACTTTATATTCCTGAATAATAAACTTGAGTTAATTTCTACTTCCTTAAGAACCTTTTTCAAGTTCATTATTAATTTTATATCACTAATTACCATGTCATGAACACTATGTTATTGTTTAAGTTAATAACGGTCGTTTTAACGATCATTGGTACTTGAGTCAAAAATAAACTCTTTATAATTACAAGTTCTTCATGTGGTAAAGTATCCATTATATACAGAATTTTATTTATGATTTAGATATAATATATATCATATATATCCATTATATTCATGTATTTATAATATTACATAACATTTAGAAGTAAGAAATGAAATGCACCGTTCATGGAGACGGTAAGCCGTACGTACGCATGAATGCTACTTCCATTTCTATTTCATATTTAATGGAATTAAAAAAATAATGATACATAATAGTATTTTAATTCTAGTATGGTATCATATATGATATCATTAAATATATCCTTTATACGTACCACATATGGTATTAACGAATCAAATCACTTTGAGGGGGCGGTAGTCCGCACTTCCTAAAATGAAGATATCGTGTATACCAATAATGGAAGCCATAAAGGTATGCCATAAATGAAAAATACAGAAGCTTAAGGAAAAAATAAACATATTATATATCATATATAAATATAGTGACATCTTAATGGCCACCTTTGAAGGTGTTAGAAGGATATTGAACAATCATCGTTTCGTGAGGCAGAAATTCGCCATCCACGAAAACGGTATGTTCTTTAACCATTAGATGTAGGTGTGTGTATGTTTAGCTCGAATCCTTCTTATTACAACATCATAGTATATTTAATATACTGGAGTTGTAACAAAAGAAATGGATAAAAAGAGTTTAGGGGGTTGGAGAAGCAAAATAAAAAAAGGACTCAAGTGAAGACATTACCTTAAAATTGGGTAACTCCCTTTGGTTTGAGCTCAAAGGCTTCCTTGAGAATACTTCTGCCCAATGTGAGGCTTCAAGGAGTTATAGAGGGATGTGTAGAGACAAAATGGGCAGGGGTAGGCCGATCGAAAGGCTTTGGAAGTGTGGGTATGGAGGTAGAGGTGGGGGGCTTTTATAAGAGCAGGGGAGGGGCACTCTTGGATTGTAAGGAAATGTTACATTATTTTAGAATTAGTTTCGGCTTTTAATGGTCCCAAATTGATGTGTTTCTATGATAAGGTGATAGGGGTTCGAAATCCACCCATCCAATATGTTTTGGACATGTGTTGGTCTTAGAGTTTACATTATCTTTCCATTTTATTTAAATCGTTAAATAATGAGGTCATTGCTGCATCATCATGATTTCATAAATAATTTAATTTATTTAAAGTCAAAAAATTATAAAAAAAAATCTATTATGTATGAAATCTTTTTCTCTTTCCAAATAATATTTATAGACAAAAATTAGACTTGTATAACCCCATGTAAAAATTGTTTTAGTTAAACAACTCATGTTTGTGTCATTTTAATTTTGACATTAAATAAAAAGGTATTTATGCCATTTTCCAACCAAAGTGGCTCCATGGGGTCCCCAAGTAGACCCATGGATTGTCTTGGTCTTCCATGACTCATAAATTGATGGTAGGACTTTTTTCTCGGTCATTTCATTTTATTAAAACATTATTCTTACCTTAAACTACACTAATTACCTCTAATCGAGATTAAAAACTTAATAAGTTACTATTCACCAAAAAATTATTTTAATCCCATTGAACCACATTTTACTTCCTAATGACAAACATGTATGTCAGATTTTTGAAATTAAAAACACAATGGTGGCAAAATTTCATTTAAACGGAAAAACAGTTTTTATAAGTACCACTTAGTGGTTTCACTATTCATCAAAAATCGATGTTTTTCGGAAAATTACCAAAAATTCACCCTAAGATATATTTGATATTCTGAATTCAAAAATGATGTCTATTTTAAAAAATTAAAAACATTTAAGTTTCATTAATTAATTAAATAATTAATTCACGTTGTCAGCACAAATAGCATGTTTTTATGAAACAAAACGTATCAAAAGATTGGCACTAGTTTAAGTTTGATTTCAAAGTGAAATTAATTTCAGCAACCACTATTGGGTTAAATCGTAAAAATATATTCTAATTTCACTATAAAACCAATTAAAAAGATAATCTAATCATATAAATAAATTAGATTAAAAAGAGGTTTTGAATTAAAAGACAACATTTTTCACTATTCATTAAAAATTGAACTTTTTCAGAAAAATACCAAAAATTTACACAAAGTAAATTTTGATGTCTTGATTCTAAATAAGAATTTTATTTAGTCAAATATAACAGATAAAAATGTCAAATGTGGATTTAAAAGAGGTTGTCCATCAAAAGGCAGTTAATCGACCCTTTTAAAAAATATTAGAATGTTTACGCTTAAAATTGGATTAATTCGCATTTTTAATCATCCAATATTTATTGTAAAGAGTAAAAAAATTTGACAAACATATATAATCATTTTTTGGTTTGTTCTGTTCATTACTGCCATTACAACGGCTAGGCATTAACTACCATTTAAAATAATATTATTTTATTATTAGAGTGCAACGTAAGATTCCCAAGAAACTCGTTGTTGCGTATTGGGTACTCCATAGAGAATAGAAACCCCTTTAAAGTAATATTAATATTTTATTCACAAATATGGATAAATGTGAAAATTTCATACTCTTTATTTAAATGGGGTGTTACAATACCACTTCTGTGAATAGAATATAGAAAATTCGAGAGACAATGATGATGTTAGTATAAAAAATTTGTTTCAATAGGATGAAAATAATTGTGCTGAATAGTAAATTTTGGGGTTTATTTACCATGGTTAAAAATAAATAGGGTAATTAAAGGTAAAAATGATAATATAATTACCCTAATACATGTCCTAATTCTATTGGATAAGTGCATATCCACCAACATAATCCTTTGGAAAAAAATATGATCCTATTTGATCCACTTGGATTAGATTAAGTCATTTATTATTATTATTATTTAAAGAAGAGTTAAAAGTGATAAATTTAAATATTATTAACTAAAATATTTTCAATCTTAAGTTATAAATAAGTAAAATTAGAATATAAATATTAATTCTAAAGATAATATGATTTCCTAAATAATTGAAATTTTGTTTTAAATTTTTATACATTATATAATATTGTTTATTTATGAAACAATGATGACACAGTAATTCCATTATTAATGAAAGAATGAAATAAAGTATATTATAAATATAACTATAAATGTAAATTGAGACTTTTTATGCATTCCACGAATTTTATAGGGTAATATGACATAGTAGGATTTATTTAATATATTTTTTTCTACATAATCATGTTTTTTTACTTTTAAAAAAACAAAATACTAAAGTGTTTCAAAATTGACAAAAATGAGTTTTAAATACAAATACTATATTATTAAATGATATAATATTCATAGAAATATATGTTTTTTCCAAATGACATATATAATGATATTTATGTCATTAATTAGCCACTTGGGGTTCTACTGGAATTTTATAGTAAGCTTATTGACCAGGTAATATATAAATACAAGAAGACATTGTAAATGTTAAACTATTTAGGTAAAAATTAAATATAAATGAAAAAGTTAATTTGGTGACTTAAACTTTCAAAAGCCTATTGGTTGAGATGATTCCATCACATACCCACCATATCCTCTAAATAAATCCATTTACAGCCATTATTAACCAAATAGTATTTTATAGTGAAATAATATTTCTGGCTTTTCCTAAAGAGACCCTCATCTTTCTTATAATCAGAACCTTACGTTATATTAATTTCACATCTCAAAATGAATTATTCTCAACCAAAAATTGATCAAATATCCTCCCAACTATTTTCACTTCAACTTAATGGCCTTACTTTTATCGGAAATCCATTTTACAGAGCCCTATTTATCAAATCAAAAGGAAGAACACGAAGAAGAGGTATTTATTTCATCACCTCTTTCAATGTTCCTTTCTTCATAAAAATACTATTTCATTGTTGTTTCCATACTAGAATAATAAATCCAGTACCTTATTCATATTGTGATGTTATTATAAAAATATTACAACCATATTAATTATTCTATCCATCCTATCAATGACAAAGTCACCATATGTGTGCAAGTAGGGCTTACCGTCTCCATGTCGTGGTGTCGTTTTTTATTCAACAATTCATTATTTAAATTAGTATAACAACAAGTATAATTTATATTAATAATAAATATTAAATGTTTATGATTCTGTATATATGATATACCATCCAATTACATGTGATTTCACCATCAATAGAATGGTATTGTCATTGGTGCATGCGTACGAATTATCGTCTCTACTAACGTTGTGAGATTCATTCCCCATAGTAACCATTCAAGAATAATTTTCATTTTATGATTAAATATATTTTTTAGAACTTAATATCATTATAAATATGAATCAAAAATATCCTATCCATAGTAAACCTCACTTACATAATAAACATATAACAGAAAAAAGTATCAGTTAACACCCGAAACAACAATACTAATGAATCATTATTAAGAAAACAATATTAGAAGATCATATATAATATAATATTTGTGTATATGGTTCATTTATAATTTAATAAAATTTATTTCACTATAATACAGGAGGATAATGTACCATCTACGAAGGAAAATTACAAGGTAATGGTTAATCTTACAATCTCATTATCATCCGATATTTTTTATACGTGTATATAATGGGACATATTTTTCATCCACATATGTGCTTCTTAAAATGTATTTCAAATATTTTTTATTATTTCCTAGAATATTGGTTAATTTCATTTATACCCTTGTTTTACTTTTTGTAACATTTTTTGAAAGGAATCATTCCAACATTTTCCAAATAAGGTACATTATGATCGTTTCATCAAATTAAGGTAAGAGTATTTTTTTATCTTATATGGCAGGTGTGGATATTTTGAACCATTATAACACATATAATGATTCCCTTATAGGCTTCTATGAATATTTTTAAAATATTTTATTTCTTTCATAATCAAGTGACTTTTAAATTATTTCAAAATAGAGAGAGATATTTCTCTCAAATAGTATTTATTTCATCTATGTCATCATACTTTAATGGATTTTACTCTTTTTTTATGTTGATTTATTATGATAAAATCTTCCATATTTTATTGAAGGTTTTTGATATGATTGATCGTGGATGTGTTATTTTTATACCATTAATGGTTTATTGGTAATTTATTTACAATTGATTACTAGTTTTTACATGTATATTAATGTTATGTTTCAATATTTTTTTATTAGGAATAAATTGGACTTATTAATTGATTGGTGGAGCCCACTATATCTACACAATGAATTGGTATATCTCATGATGCAAACTAGTGTCTTGGCACATGTCCTTGGAAAAATCTTATTTATATTCTTGGCAGGAGGCCAGGACTATGTGGTTATAATGTCCGACATTATGAATTTCATTATTATAAAATTATCTATTGATATTACATGTGATTATTTGACTAGTATAATATCTATGTGAATATATAAGTGGAATTATTTGATTCATCCTTTCCATACTATGCTGATGTTTAAGTTTAATATTCATGTGTTTTAGTGTTATACATTCCCTAAAATGATTATTATTATTTGTGATAGTTTCTGTTATATTGTTATCCTTAACGAGCATCTGAGATGATACATTTTTTTCATTTTCTTTAACCCAATATGTAAAATATAATAATAAAATTGACCTGTATAAAGAGGATATGTGATATGAGTGTGTTCAATGGGGACACAATGTTGCTGTTTTTCCATTTAATAATGTAATGTAAATCTTTTGTATGTATCTAGTACGTCCAAGGAAACTAAACTAATAAATATTTCAATACATAAATTTTTGTGATCATGCCAATGATAGGAAACAATACACCAACTCTGGGTAACTAGGTTTGGTGAATTACAGTTGGTATCAATAAATGTTTAGTACAAACCTTGGAAACAAGATTTCGAAAAACTATAATTAGATAAAATTAACTCTAAGATTGAAAAATAGGGTTAGTATAGAAGAACATCCATGAATTTTGGTAATTTATAGATTTTGATAATATATCAAGAAATACATCCATGTCTAGATAAGAGCATGTAGAGGCAGCTCTAGCACAGATGTACATAGATTGAAAATTCTGGCAAGGAGTTTCGGGCTTGACCCGGGATATCCTCGTACACGAAAATGGGTCCTGATTCACTCTTGGTAACAACACACATAGGGGATATTATTAGGATAATTCACATTTTATTTAAAAACCATTTTCTAGGATTTATTGGTAAATATGTTAGCAAAGAAACCATTTTTATATTTATGAGACAAGATGTTTGAAAATATTCATTTAATGTTGATAATTTTTCTTATTTTCGGATTATAAATTATGATATGATCTAACCAAGTGAATTTTTACATTTAGAAATTTCTCCCAGTATATGTAATTTGAAATCTAGAAATATATATGATCCAAAGAGTAAGAAGGATCATATATTTCATGGTCTTAAGATGACATTTATAAGGGAAATACTCTCCCATGTATTCTAATCATATGTATAATTAGTATCATGTGTTAATAAGATAAGTAATGAATTCCCTAAGTCATGTGGATTTGATTGGAATTTAGAGAATAAGAGGATTGTAGAGGGAAATATAGATAAAGGGATTAAGGGGAATAATGATTTTCAAATATGTGATAATTACAGAATGAAGGACCATGGTAAGTGCTTGAATGGAATGAGTGTTTTTTATAAGTGTCGAGAAAAAGGAAACCATGTTCATGATTACAAGGGTAAGAAAATTGTTTTAATTGTACAATGTTCTATCTGACAAGAGTTGGGACATTACACAAATCCATGTCCCAATAATCAGAGTATACACCAAATGATGCTATTGGATAATAATCAAGTTGTAATACTACCACAGATGAAGAGGAATTATTAGTGTTCTTTGGTTTTTATTAAATATTTGGGCCATTTGAGTACAAGTAATATAAATTATAAAGTATATAAGGATTCAACTTTAGTACGTTTCCGTTAAGGATTTCAGATATTATATTACCAAGTAAAGTGACACCATTTCAAGTAAAATATTTTGGAAAGAATATAGTTGGGGGAAATATAACCCTTAATATTTTTCTAAAATTGAGACAATGATTTTAAAATAAGATATAATTGAGTTGGATATAGTATAATGGATCATGTTGACTATATTAGAACTAATTACATGTCTTTTTATTTGATCATTATTGGGGTTTACAACATTTTTGGATTTAAGGATTATATCTAGTATTCTATAAGGAATAATAGTGCATGATCGTATTCAATAAAGTATTATGGTAATTATGTATGTTACCATGATTTAATAGAATACATAATAATGGTATTCCCAAGTTATTATGTGGAAAAATAGATCTCCATTATGTTTACCTCCCTCATAAATTTTGGACCGTGTGTTTGGAAAAACGAATGATGGATAAGTCTAATTGTTGGAATGAATTATGTTGGAAATTGGATATGATTAGTTGAGGATAAAAAAATTATTAATTTTATTTTTGAATTGTTAAAAAAATTACAACCTTGAGGTCAGGCGACGACCCCTCGCATTTGGTAAGGTCGAGAGACTTGAACCCACAACTGAAGGGCCACAAGGGAGCATCACCTACCACTGGCCGACGTGATTTTCTGGTTTTTATAATGTAATTTTTTAACATGGTCTGACAGATGAATTATAAATTCATTTTTTGGAACCCTATAATATTAGAATAAATATAATATTTTTGAATACTATAATATTTTGTGGTGAAATATGGGTTTGTGGTTTAAGTTAGATGAAGGATATAACTATACATGTCATGTATTTTTGTCTCTTATTCTCTGATGAAATTAATTATCAAACAATATGTGAGGGATATTAAAACAAAAAAAATGTGTTATCTTAATACCTTATGTTTTTCTGAACTAATGATATTTAAATCTTTATAGATTTAAAGATTTTTGGACCTCAATATTCTAATTCTAGTTCACTTGTTTGTAACTGATGATCTCAATCACTCCATATAAATATTTATGTTTTCCTCCAATTATGTGTCTATAATGGACACCAATTTTCTCCTATTTGAAATCATAATTTTGTGGTGATATTTTCATTTCCATTTCCCTCTAATTAAGACAAATTTTTAGGAACCCTATTTTTGATGTGGGTTTTTCGCAATGGTATTTTCCATTTTAAACATTATATTTTAGAAAAATAATTTCAAATTTTTTGGATGCAATTTAGTGATGGATGGGAGAATGTAACACCCCAGGATTTCATAATACATTCAATGTAATTCAATAGCTTATGCCACACGCAACACAAAGTTCGAGTACACCACGACTTACCAGACTAGCCGTTTAAAAAGTTGTTATGAATAATATTAAATATATTTTAAATTTTATATAATACATGTAATTTTAACATCCAAATTATGTTTTTTAGACCTAATATAAGAACACATACAATTTTTCTTTTAGAAGAAGTGTTTTTCAATGAAAATGCAGTTTTGCCACCTTTTAATGATGAAACCTTTTTAAATTTCATATTTGAAACATTTATATATTCAATATGACAATATAAAATTCTCCTTTTGAATAAGGACATAATAATTTAGTTTTCATAAATTTTCAGTATTTTCGGGTCACTTTATTTTTATGAATAGTGAAAAATACTCAATTTTAATTGAAAAAAACATTTTAATTAAAATAATTTATATTGTTAAATTATAAATTTTAATGGTTTAGACGTATTATTAGATTATATTTTTATCATTTAATCCAATTATGGACATTGGAATTAATTTTACATCTAAATTAGACATAAACACATATCAATCATTCGATAGCTTTTACTTCTCAAAAACCCACTTTTTGGTTTGGACAACGGGAAATAATTTTTTATTATTTTAATGAAGCATATATGTTTTGAATTTGGTAAAAGGGGAAATTTTATTGAATTAGTAATATCAAAATTTGTTTATGTTGAAATTTTCGTAATTTTCTAAAAATATTAAATTTTTTATGAATAGTGAGAAATAGATCATAATACCTAAAAACCGACTATTTCATTTAAATAATTATATTTATTTAAAAATTTATCTTAAAATAGATACATATTACATATATTAGTATAATTTATTTCATTTTATTCACTTTATAGTGTGATTGGATATATGAAATTTTATTGAACCATTTTAACAACCTTCTAGACACATTTACCCATCTTCTAGGAACATTTGAAAATTTTCTGAATACAAAATTTTACCAGAACTTGGAATTGAATTTAAAAAATAAGAGAGACACAGATGAAAATAGAATGTAAATTTTTGTCCAATCAGATCAAAATTATTTTCGGTGAATAGTAACATTTTTATTTTATTTACCACGATTAAAAGTAAAGTAGGGTAATTAAAGATAAAAATGATATTATAGCTACCATAACACATGTACTAGTAATATTGGATAAGTGTATTTCAACCAAAAGAAACCTAAGGAATAATATATCATCCAATTTGATCCACTTGGATTAGTTTAAGACATTCATTATTATTTTATTCAATGAAGAGTTATAAGTGTTAAATTCAAATTTTATTAACTGAATCATTTTAAATATAGTGTTATACTTAAGATAAATGAGACTATAAATATTAATTAAAAAGACAAATAATATTTCCTACATAATTGTATTTTATTTATTATTTTTATATATTAAATAATAAAATCTATTAATGAAAAAATGATGATGCAGTAATTACATTAGTAATGAAAGAATGAAATAATTTATATTATAACAGTATCAATAAATGTAAATTGATCCATCTGATGCATTACACAAATTTTTTAGGTTAATGTGACATGATGGGATTTATTTAATGTATTTGTTTCTATGTAATCATGTTTTGTTGACTTTCACAAAAAAATAATAAATATTGTCAAAATTAACATAAATGAGATTTTATTACAAATATTATATTATTAAACGATATAATTTCCTAAAAAATTATGTTTTGGCCAAAGAACATATATAATGATATATATGTCATTAATGAACCACTTTAGGATCTATTGGCATTTAATAGCAATCTTATTAATGATGTTATATAAAAATACAGGAATACATTGTAAAAGATACACTACATAACTAAAAGATAAACTATTTAACTAAAATTTAAATCTAAATGATAAGGTAAATATGGTGACCGAAACATGTCTAAAACCTATTGGTCTAGATGATTTTGACCCATCCCTACCTTATCCTCAAAATAAATTGTAATTTCTCGAGTTTTCCATTTATAATATTTAAATATTTTATGGAATAATTTCAAGAATAGACCTTTCGACAGGGTGTGATTACGAAGCCCGGAGTGCCTAGAATAAATGTTTAAATTAATTTAAACATCAAATAGTGAACGAGAGTGGTTTTACTGAAAAAGTTTTATAAAATTTTAACGGGTGCTCAGATTAGAAATCTGAGGACACCATTGTGTTCAGAGTAGTGACTTTACATTAGGCGAGGCCTAAAATCAACAAGTGTGGGTCAGCTGCTAGATTTAGTTTTGGGATCTTTAATGGAAATAATATAAAGTAATAATTTATTTTATTTAAACGTTTCATTTTTCATTGTTACCTAATATCTCCATTTTAAATACCTTCTTATGGCATGTTTGCAGGGTTAGACTCATAACCCGACGAATTGAGTGGGAGAGAGAGGCCCTCTTGGTGTTTTGGAGGAGAACTCGTTGGAAGACGACGATGACACGATCAATCGACGCATCTCAGATTCAAAAAACCCTGCCAACGAACGTGAACCTGTGATTACTCATTATCCAGATCAAGGTAGGGGATTTTTTTTGGTTATTCCTTTCCCTGTTCAGGGATTAAACAATGAATGTAGATCAACCCACAAACGGGGTAATCTGCAGATCATGCGTTTTGCGGGATGGTGTCAGTTTCCTTTTCTTTTATGGTTTTTGATTCGGGAATTGATTATATGAAAATTATTTATTATTTATTTAGATTCTCCTATTAAATCTATTAATGGGAGCAGATCGACACCATTATGAACAATTACCTAGGTGCATTCCTCCTGTGTTTATTGTCTTTCTTCCTCCCATTTTAACCATGTGTTCCTCGCGTTCTTCATGGGGTTATGAACAATGGATTTTCGCACATCCATTTTGAAACAAAAATATATATAATTGGAGATCTAACATTTTGACGACATAACAGAGGTGCAATGATTATGTCAGATGAAGAATCAATGCGGTTATAGAGTTCTCGTTATTCGAGAAATCTTCATACTGGTGGATCAGAACGTGTTTTTGGGGCCGGTCGGAGGCCCAAAATGATGGAACCGACATTGTGACGAATGGAAGACCACAAATTTTCAGTTTCATGATGATCATATCACTGGATGGGACATCACAAGATAACTAGAGGCATGCTGATGAAGAAAAACGATTCCAGAAATTTTCCAAGAACATGACGTATATTCCAAAAAACACGCCATGTGGGACCGAATCAGCATCACCTAAGGTTATGTTGTACGTGAAGCGATGACATGACATGTTTTCCAAATAACAAAGTCTGTGGATCCTTACACAAGACATGGCATGTATCTAGGGGATACAGGGATACAAGGTAGTGTACGTGGCCATGTACTTCACCACATGGCCAGACCAGGTCGACTGCATGTGTTACCCTGTGTACTGGTTAGATGGGTTTGGTCACACAGGTTGAATCCATGTATGGGAACTTGGCCAGCATACACAGAGTCATCCCCAGATAAAGGATCATGGGGTGTCACTCTCTTACACGTTGTGTATATCTTCTTCAACACGACCAACCTTACGACATGGGATATTGTACAGGGGAAGTACCCGAGGTCATAAGATGGGGCGTGTGACACTTCTACATGTCGTTTACTTCTCAATGAAAGGATTTATCCTCTTGTCCACCATATCTCGAACATGTCTCATTTGGGATAATTCCACTTTTCCCATTACCCAGACAGTTATGTATCATTTCATTTTCCTTGAGTACGATCCCATTAGCTGGAATTTTCGTGATGGTGTCATGTATCCCTTCGAGAGTCCCGGAGTGAGATCCACTATCCATTGTTGACCCAAGGTAGAGTCAGGTATCGACATGAAAATCCACACAATGCATTGATCCTCTACTTAGAAGGTGAATATGGATGAGTTGTGGTATCCGCCAAGGCCCTGGATGTGATCCTCATATGTGTATCATGACCTTTCCCCACTCTGAAGGGTTTTCTCCAAGAATTATTGTATCTATGTCTAGTTACTTTATCCGACAGACAATAATGCTCAGATGGACATCATCAGAGCTATCATACTCGTGGATTGAGTTCTCCCAAACGAGTGCATCATGGAATCATTAAACTGAATCCATAGCAGTGGAATGCGGTTTTGTGACTTGTCTCTAGACTACAGGTATAGGTTTTGAGTATATTATTGATTGAGATCACCTATTATATGTTCAGTAGACATATACTATTTATAGTTTAATGTACCATTCCTTTTATTATTGAATTTTGGTTTGTGGGGTCCTCTACTGATTATTACTACACTCACCCCTACATGGGAATTGCCTTCACGTGTCGTGTCTTATGTAAACGAGCATCCTTTTTACAAACTCTAGGGAAGATCAAGAAAGGACCAAGATTTCTGAGTTCCCTACAGGCTGAGGTTTTCTTTGGGATACGAGCAGCTGCCCCAGTGCCACATTGTGTTTAAAGGATGGAGTTTTTGGTTTTCAAACTAAAGTTTTTTTGTTGGGATTTTACTCTGGCCAAGTTTATATTCAATACATTACATCATGTCATACTCTTTTAGTTGGGTTTAGATATATTCATGCATTTTGTTCCTCATTGGTTTTTTTACATTTCAGCATTTGTTGTCTTGGAGATGTGTGTGTATGTATAGGTACATAGGAAATGCCTCCCATGTTAGTATTATCCTTACTAGGTACTAGTTACTATCCCCTAGCCTATTGGAGATGATCTTGGGGAGTCTCGGAGTAGGCCCCACTGAAACGGGTTGTGATAGAGTGGTATCAGTGGTGGTCGGTTCTACCATAGAACCATGAGTATGTTAGTTTGGTTTGGGGAAACAATGTTAAGTCTTTCGAGGTAGGGTTTCGGGCAAGGGACTCTATTGTTGGTGTGGGTGGCCAACGTATCCACACACCAGAACTCTGATAACCTACTTTTTGACTCGGAATAAGAAAACACTAGTTCCAAGGAAATAATAGGTCGGTGCATGCTTCAAATAGGAATGGGTTGTGTTTTTCGTGTCCATTGTTGCAGCCATCCAGATATTTTCTTTGATCATGGTATAACTTTATTCCTTACATGATACAAGTGTGACACATACCTGCTAGGATTTAGTATCATGATAAGGAGGATAACCCCCTCAGTGAAGAGGAATCAAAAGAGGGACCAGTTCCCCAGTAGTTTCCTCTAGGTGGTGTACCTACTATACCAGCAAAAGTGGAGAAACCTGTGGTAATTACTATACTGAAAGACGAGGGGTGCAGGCTGAGTGCACTCCAAGGGATCTATAGATGAGGATCCCTCAGGTACTGAGGTGAGCCTGACCCTCAGGATACTGAGGGCTAGTTGTAGGTAGTGACCAGAGTTTTCCATCTTGTGAGGACACTAGTAGACCAAATAGTGATCCTAGGAGCGAGCCTTATTCAGGGATCAGCGGGACGATGGTGGAATCCGACCACACAAACACATGATGATGATACTCTTTCATGGATAGAGTTTAAGTGACTCATTACAAAGGGGTTCTCACCAGTTTTTCTAAGAGAAGATTTTATCCAAGTGCTTCTACAGCTTCAGCAGGATAGTCTAACGGTTGCTGAATAGTCCTCGAGGTTCACCATCCTCACCAGGTACTCGATGGATATGGTCAGGGATTAGTACATCAGAGCTATAACCATTGAGTGAGCTCTATGGTGGGACATCCCACATTGGTACACAGATCATTTCCTTCCATCTTATGCTGGAGTGCTTGAGTGAGCCTTCTTGATCGAGAGCTTCTTGGCGATATAGAGATATCCGACGACTGTCAGCAGTAGGCAGGTAGGTGTGGAGACCTCGACAGTAGGGAGTCAACATCAATCACAAGGATCAGGATGTTGGAGACATTACCAGAGAACCCATGAAAGTGGTTTGGTAGTCCCGGGCTCTCATGATGGAGCTAGTTAACCTAGGGAGAGGCGATGCTACTCGTGCGATTATAGAGGACATCTCTCTTGAGATTGTCTGACCTATCGAGCTGCTGACAGGGAGATAGTGGATTAATAACCGAGGAAGAGTTAAAGAGTGGAGCAGACAGATCCTCTAGGTGGGGGACGTGGGAGGGGAGTAGGGGGAGCTGCATGTGGTGGTATACGCTTCGATCTACTTCCACCACCACCCCAGGAGATCCACACCAGGCTCAGGGAGCTGGGGGACTGAGGTGGTGGTAGCTATATGCAGTCAAGGTGTACGACCCAGAGACCCCAGTGATGATCCGAGGTACAATCTTTGTATTTTCTACCTTATCTTTCGTACTTATAGACATATGTTCCAGTCATTCCTTCCTCACCACATGTCCTGTGTGAAATCATGAGATTTCAGTAGAGCCCTGATCCTTTGGCTTAGAGACACCTATATGAGGAGACCTTATGGTCATGAACCATTACAGATAGTGTGATCTTACCCTTGGTGGCAAGAGTATTGTTTGGATCCTCATGGTGGCAGTATCGAGGCCTTAGGACATCATTCTCGTTATCGATTGGCTACCCTTGGTCCATGCCTAGACTGACTACTTTAGGTGAAGAGTGCGGTTTGTCCTCATTGATGAGACGAGGTTTTCCATTGTAGGTGAAATGGAGGCACATACATTATAGAATTGGATCATTCATAGCAGGGTACGACCAATCACTCATGAAATGGCTATCCTTACCCTCGGAGTAGTAGATGTTTTGAGATTCCTGCTCCCAAAAGTAGTGGTGGAGTATGAGGTATTCTTTCTCGAAGATGTTCCAGGACTACCTCCCCACCAAAAAATCTACTTTTTCATAGACTTACGCCAAGGGATGGCACCAATTTCCTCATCAGCATATCAGATGGCTCCCATAGAGCATCACGTGTTGAGGGTGCAGTTGGAGGATTTGCAGAGAAAGGGTTTCATGAGACCTAGAATTTCACCCTGGGCGGCCCCAGTATTGTTTTCCAAGAAGGAATACGGGAGTTGAGGGTTGTTCGTGGATTACTAGTGTATGAACCATGTAACGATGAAGAACATGTTCCCACTACTGTGGATCGAAGACCTCTTTTACCTGTTAAGAGGGGCATAATGGTTTCTGAAGGTTTACCTTTGTTCAGGTTACCCCCAATAATGAGTACGAGACAAAGATATACCAAATATGGAATTCAAGTGCTTCTATGGTCACTATGAGTACGTGGTGATTCCTTTTGGTGTGACGAACACCCATGTAGTGTTCATGGGACTTATAAAATGAATCTTACAACTATTCATGGACTGGTTCTTACTAGTCTTCATCAACGACATCCTTTTCTACTTGGTGTCAGAGGAAGAGAATAGGAGACCCCTGGAGATAGTTCTGGTTGTACTCTGAGGGCACCAAATTTATGGGATGCTCTCGAAGTGCCAGTTCTAGATTTAGGAGGTCCACTTTCGTTGACATGTCATTTTAGAAGATGGATTAGTTGTGGGCACAACCATAGTGGAGGCATTGTTAGCATGGGAGCCACCTCGGAGCGTGACAGAGGTGTGAAGCTTCATTGGGTTGGAAGGATATTAATAGAGATTCATTCCAGATTTCTCTCGAATATCAGAAAATATGAAAACCATGAGTAGGAAAGGGAAACCCTTCATATAGACGGAGAAGTTACAGTAGGATTTTGAGTGATTGAGGTAAATTTTGAAAACTGCTCTAATCTTGAGGTTACCCAAGGAGGGTGTTGAGTACATAGTTTTCTACCACACATCATAGAATGATCATGGATGTGTCCTGATGCAGAGAAAAGCAATGATTGTTTATGGTTTGCACCAGCTTAGGCCACATGACGAGAAATATCTGACCCATGATATCGAGTTGGATGTTGTAGTCTTCGCCTTGTGGATGTGGTGACACTACCTTTTGGGTGAGCTGTTCATCGTCTACTCTGACCACATGAGCCTCAAGTACATATTCTCGAGGAAGGAACTAAATCTGAGATAGTAGAATTGACTAGAGTTACACCAGGACTATGACTTTGAGATCATATATAAACATAGGAAGTGGAACAAGGTGTAAGAGGCACTTAGTAGTAAGTTGAGCTCTTAGTTGTTGAGTGAGCGACAGAGGAGTTTGCCAAGATGCAGTTATACTTCATGGACAGAGAGGATACAACTAACCTTAATTCAATGTTTTTCACCCCTCCAATCATACAATGAGTTAGAGAGGCACATATTGGGCATGTCGACTATGAGTCTTTATGTGATCAGTTTCCCCTAGGACATGATCATGATATATATTCACAATCTGGGGACCATATAGTTCTTTTCAGAGGACGCAGGGTTGTACCATTGGTGTCGATGTAAGAGGTCCAGTGAGAGTTTAAAACATCCCCCGTGGCGGTACATCCTGGAGTGGTGAATATGTACCATGAGGTCCTCTGAAAGTTTCGGTGGTCAGGAATGAAGAAGGAAGTAGCAGAGTTCGTTTCTCGATGACATACATGGTAGCAGGTGATGGCTGAGCATTATGTTCTTTCAGATTACCTCACTCTTGGATGATCCATAGTGGAAGAGGGATGTAATATCTATGGGAATTATAATAGGCTTACCATGGATGTCCAGGTGGCACGATTCCAACTGGATGATCGTTGATCGACTCACCAAGTCGATCCACTTTCTAGCTATCAGAGAGAATATTTTCATAGAGAGCTTAGGAAGCTTTTGTGTGCAAGGGATAGTTCGGATTTATGGTGTTTCATTGACAATATTCTTAGATCGAGATGCTTACTTCACATCCCAGTTGTGGAAGGTATTTCAAGAGGATTTTGGAACTCAGCAATGCTTGAGCCAAACGATCCATCCCTAGAAAAATGTTTAGATTGAGAGGACCATGGAGGTTCTGGAGGATATATTATGGGCCTGTATCATGGAATTTGGTCACTGTTGGGAGGACCAACTACCACTGGTAGAGTTTGTGTACAATAAATGCACCTAATCTACCATTGGAATGGAACCGTTCAAGGATTTATATTGGAGACCCAGCTGGTCACTGCTTTCCTAGACTGACCTAGGAGAGTCGGCACTCATGGTTCCAGTGTTGGTGTGAGCTACCACTGAGAAGGAGAATATCATTCGGGAGCATATGGAGACCGCACAAATCAGGAATAAGTCTTATTCTAACAGACGAAGGGGACCTTTAGAGTTCAAGGAGGGGGGCCATGTCTTCATTAGGGTCTCACCTCGACGAGGGTTGTAAAGATTTTTTCAGGGTGGCAAGATATATCCGAGATTCATCAAACTATTCCAGATGCTATGTAGAGTTGGATAGGTGGAGTGGCACCTAGCTCAACCACCATAGTTTCATCAGGTATATGATTTCTTCCATGTGTCCCACTTGTGAAGGTATGTGCATTACCCGTCACAGGTCATCGACTAGGGTGAGATAGACATCATGGATGATGTGACCATTACTGAGTACCTAGTAGAGATTGAGGATCTGAATGAGTGGATCCATCGTGGGTGATCGATTTTGTTGGTGGATGTTCGGTGGCAGCACGGGAATCATTAGGATAGCATGTGAGAGTGGGAGGTATAGATCTGCGCCCAGTACCCACATCATTTTGAGTATCCTTGTTTTGGCTTTTCGGGGATGAAAATCCCCAAGGGGTGGAGAATTTAATGTTTTTGGTTTTAGTGTATTATCTTTAAATATTATAAGAAATTATATGGAGACCAGTCCTTTTGATGACATGAGATTCTGAGGCCTAGAGTGCTCGGAATAAATGTTTGAATTAATTTAATCATCAAATAGCATGGGCGATTGGTTTTCCTGAAAAAAGTGGAATAACATTATATTGGGTGATCGTATCAGAAATATGAGGTCACCATTGCATTCAGAGAAGAAAATTTACCTTAGGTGGGGCCTAACATCAACCAGTACGGGTCTACTGTGAGAGTTAGTTTTTAGATGCTTTAATGGAAATAAAATAATGTAATAATTTATTCTATTTTAAAGTTTCTTTTTTCCACAGTTACCTAATTCCTCCCTTTAAGATATCTACTTATGTAATGTTTTTAAGGTATGACTCATAACCCTACGAATTGAGAGAGAGAGATAGAGAGAGCCTCTTGATGCTTTGGAGGAGAACCCGTTGGCGGACGATGATGATGCGATCGATCGACGAATCTCCTATTCGATGAACCCTACCAAAAAATTCCACACAACAACCATTCTTCAAATGTATTGAGGTAGGGGTTATTATTTCAATTCCACTTTTTTCGTTATTTTATTAAATGAAAAATAATGATCAACCCACAAATAGGGTGATCTGTGGATTGTGTGTTCTTGCGAGTGGGTGTCAATTTCCGTTTCTTTTGGGGTTTTTGATTCAGGAATTAATTATATGATAATTATTGAATTGTCATTTTTATTCACCTGTCTGACCTATTAATAAGAGTGGATCAATTCCATGACGAATGATGGTAGAGGTGTTTTCCTTCTTTGTTTATTTTTTTACATCCTCTATTTTGAACCTTGTTTTCTTCACGTTATTCACAAGGTTATGAACAATGGATCATTGCACATTCATCTCAAAATCCAATGATCCCAAATTTGAGATCCGATATCGCGACGGCCTAGAAGAGGTGTGACATCAATTGTCGCAGATGAATCTGCGTGGTTCGTGAGTCCTTGTTCTTCAGTGTTCTTCGTGCGAGTGGATCAGAACGCGTTTGCAGGGCCAACTCGAGTCCCAAAATTGACGGAACCAACTTTATGATGATCAGACGACCTCAAAATTTTAGTTTTTTGATGATTGTATCACTGTATGTGACATTGGAGGATCACAGGATGTGCGCCGATGATGAATAGTGATTCTGGGAATTTCTTAATAACCTGACATGTATTCCGAAGAACACGTCGTGTGGGACTGAATTAGCAACAACTAGGGTTCTGCGGTGCATGAAGCGATGACAAAGAGTGTTCTACAAAGAACACGATGTGTGGGTCCATACATGGGATTAGACGTGTATCCAGTGGATACACGGACACAGGGTGGGGTACACATCTGTGTACTCCAAAACACAGCTAGACCAGGATGGATGCATGGGTTACCCCATGTACCAGTCACATGGGTTGTGACACTCAGGTTGATTCCATGTACAGATACGTGGACAGCATAAACAGAGTCTGCCTCGGATAGAGGAGCATGGCTTGTCACTCTCTTACACACCATTTATATCTTCTTCTACGCGATTTTCCTTACGACATGAGCCATTGATCATGGGAAGTACCTTGGGTCAGAAGACATGGCATTTGACACTTCTACACACTGTTTACTTCTCAGTACATAGCTTGATCTTCTTGTCCATAGTATCTTGGACATGTTTTGTTTGGGTTAGTACCCCCTTTTCTCATTCCCCTAATGGTCAGGTATCATTTCATTTTTCAAGAGTGTGATCCATTCAACAGGACTTCCTAGGATAGAGTCAGGTATCCATATGAGAGGCTCAGAGTGAGATCCTCTATCCATTCCTGACTCTAAGTAGAGTCAGTTATCGACATTAATATCCCCACCGGGCACCGATCCTCTACATAGCAGGTGAATACGGATGAGTCATGGTATCTTCCAAGGCCCTAGAAGTGATCCTAACCTATGTATTGTGATCTATCCCCACTGAGGAGTGTTTCGGCTCCTTGAATTAGTGTATCTATCTCTCTAGACATTTCCCGATGGAAAATACTTCTTAGACAGATGTCATCAGAGCTATCAGACTCATGGTGTGAGTTCACCTAGATGTGTTCTTTGTGGAATATTCAAAACGAATCCCCAGAGGGAGAATGAGTTTGTGTGACTTCACTCTAGACCACAGGTATGGTTATTGAGTATATCTTGATTGGGTTAACCTATTATATTTTCAGAATGCATATACTATGTAGAGATGACTATACCTCTCCTTTTTTTTGTTTTTTCATTGTGGTTTTTGGTGTCCTTTACTGAGTATTGTTATACTCACCCATGAACGAGCTTTTCCCACACGTGTTGTGTTTTTTACAGATGATTTTCCTTTTTACAAATTCCAGGGTAGACCAAGACAAGACCGAGTTATGTGAGTTTCCTATAGGCCGAGGAGTTCCTATTTCTACGAGCAGCAGTCCCAGTAACTCATTGGGTTTATAAGTTGGAATTTATATTATTTAGAATCTTGTTATTATTGGTTGGCTTGTATTCTGGCCCAGTTTAAATTCAGTAATTTACTTCATGTCGTATTCTATTGGTTAGGTTTAGTTGTATGGATGCATTTTGTTCCTCAGTGATTTTTCTTACATTTTAGCATTTGTGGGCTTAGATATGTGTGTGTGTGTGTGTGTAGGTACATAGGTAATGCCTCCCATGTTAGTATTATGTTTACTTTGTACTAGTCAGCAGCCCCTGGCCTATTGGAGGTAGGCTTGGGGAGTCACAGAATGGGGCCCACTAGGATGATTCATTACCAAAATCAATTTGTCTCCATTATATGTGGAATATGATTTTATAATAAAATAATATATCTAGATTTTTTTAATGTGATCCTCACCTCTCTTATAAAAGGGTATATACCGTTCTCTTAATTTCACACCTCAAAATCCATTTTTCTAGGCCAACCACTGCTCAAATATCCTCCCAAATACCCCCAAATTATTTTATTGGCCTTACTTGGATCAGAAATCCAACCTAAGAGCCATTTTGATCAAATCAAAAGGAATCAATCGAAGAAGAGGTAATTATTTCATCACATAATTCAAAGATATTTTCTTTTTACACATCCTCTTTCATTATTGTTTCCATACTACAATAATAACTACATAAAAGTGAACATATTGTGATGTTATTATAAATATGATACAACCATAATCAATATTCAATACATCCTATGTATGAAAAAGTCACAATACGTGCCTACGTATGACTTACCATTTCCATGTCAGGGTGTAGATCATTATTCAACACATATTTATTTGGATGGGTATAATAATGAGTATAAATGATGTTAATAAAAAATATGACATGTTAATTATTACGTATATATGATATACCATAAAATTACTTATGATTTAACCTTCAATAGAATGGTATTGTCACTCATGCGTATGTTGGGATTACCATTTCTATGAAGATGATGAGATTCAATCCCCATCGTAACCATTCAAGAATAATTTTAATTTTATGATTAAAAAAATGTTTATGAACTTAATATAATTCTGGATATGAATCAAATGCATCTGATCCATAGAAAACATGACTTACATTAGAAAACATATAAAGGAAAATGAATTAGTTAACACATGAAACTATGATACTACAGAAATATTATTTACAAAACAATATTAGAAGATCATATATAATATAATATTTATGTATATTGTTATTGTATAATTTAATAACAACGATTTAAAAATTAAATAGGAGGTTAATGTACCCTTGACCAACAATGATTACAAGGTAGGGGTTAATTGTACAATCTCTTTATTATCTGATGTTGTTTATATGTGAGTATCTACTATGACCTCTTTGCCAACCACATCCATGATTCTTAAAATTTTATTTCTAAACATTTTTACTACATCCTATAATATGGGATAATGTTTTTTAAACCCTTGTTTGAATTTTTATATATTTTTTTGATATGAATCATTCCACTATTTTCCAAACATGGTACTTTATAAACATTATAATAAATTAAGGTATGAATTTTTTTTAACTTATATGGATGGTGCATCTATTTTCTGTCACTATAAAAAAATTTAAGATTCACATAAAAGATTATAATAATTTTTTAAGGATAATTTTTTTTATAATTATGTGACTTTTTATTGATTTCAAAATAGAAAGACATATTTATATCAAATAGTTTTTATTTAATATATGTCAACATCCTTTGATGTATTTTACATTAGTTTGATGTTTATTTACTATGATACAATCCTCCATATTGTAATGAAGGTTTTGTGATATTTTTGAATGTGGGTGTTTTATTTTTATAGAATTCATGTTTTATGGTTATATTATTAACATTTTGTGTGCTAATTTTAATACAAATGTTTATGTTATGTTCCTTTTTTTCATATGAAAAATGTATTGGCTCTAGTAAGTGACGGGTGGATCCCAATACAGCTCCTTGATGCATCAGTTGGTCTCATGGGACAAACATGTGTTTTGGCATAAGCCCATGGGAAAATATTTTTTTTAGTCTTGGCATTATGACTTGACTTTGTGGTTATGATGTCCGACATTATGCATTCCATCATTATAAAATAAGCTATTGATATTAAATGTTATTATTATACTTTTATAATATCAATGTGAATAAGTAAATAGATTTTTTTGATGTATTATTTCCATATAATTCTGATGTTTATGTTTAAAAGGCATGTGTTTTTGTCTTATACATTGACTTAAATGTTTATTATTATTTATGATTTTTTCTTCTATATTGTTATCCTTACAGAGCATCTGATCTCACCCCTTTATTATGTTTTCATTTTCCAAGTATGTAAAGAAGTATAATAAGATTAACACGCATGAATATGGTATGGGATATGAGTGTATAAAATGGGTCAAAATGTTGTTGTTTTTTTATTTCATAATGTAATGTAAAACTTATGTATGTATCTAGTGCTTCCATGACTACTAAACTAATCAGTCTTTCGAGACATGATATATTGTGATCATTCCAATGTTTTGTAATAATGCAGCATCGCTGGGTTTCTAGGTTCGGGGAGTTACACATGACATGACGTCCCACTAGATGAGGCACTACTAGATGTGGCACCATAAATGACACACCACCAAACAAGGATCCACTAGAAGAGGTACCATTATGATGAAAAACGTAGAACCATTAGTGAGTCACCTCCATGGGAGACGTCCCTAGACGAGTCACTAATTTGTATACCTTTGGATAGAAATGAGGCCCCTCCAGATGATGATCCACCAGTTGAATGACCAATAGTGTGGGACACCACCAGCAAGGCACTGCCAAGGTGAGAAACTATCAGCAAGGGACCACCAGCGATCCACCACAACAATGAGACACCACTAGTGATCCATTGTTGGGATGATGAAATTGTTGTGTAGTAGACTATCATGATGAGGCATCATTGGTATTGGGAACCGTTAGAAAAAATGGATGATGTGGAATTTTACAGTGTGTTCAAAATAGTCATCTTGACATACCATGAAACCTTAGACACTAGATTTACACCAATGTAATTTACTGAAATGGTTTGGTATATTAGAACACATGTGAGAAATCTAAGATATGTTTTCAGAGTATATCAACCAAATTTCATATAATTCTAAAAATCACATTCCGAGACTCTACATGGTAAGGAACATCCAACTACATGTTTTTTTATATGTTATGGGTTCTTAAGAGATTAATCAATCTGACCATATTTTTACACCTATTTGAATATGGAAGAAAACAAATAACTCCTAAATATGATTCCGTAAGAATCTACATGATTTATAGGGAATAGATCTTGAAATTCCATGTGTTGAATTTAACACATACAAAACCAGGACTATAGCGAGTATTTTAATTTGATCCTGAATAATAGAATACAAAAACATCCCTTGCAGATATCATCAAGTGGATAAGTCCCCTAGAAAATATAACTATGATGTCTTTGAACTCCAAAAATCATCAAGAATGTTTTCATGAATGTAAAATAGAAATTAAATCAGTATAAAGAAGAATGAAATTATAGTATATTAAATAAATACATGATTAATTGGTTGGATAATATATATGTGGTGGAATAATATAAAAAATAATACATTCCATAGACCTAATCTATGTTTCAAAACATCTCGACGAACCAATAAGGTTGAGATACATATATATTACATTGACACAAGGACATGTAGGATATAACCAAATTAATATTTTCTGATATCATCCAAATATGAAACGTCCATATATATTATTTTTGTTCATGATGAATCAAATTAATGAAGGTGACATCTGACAGAAGTGTTTATTGACTAATATAGTGGATACACTGATTAATAACTATATTTACGACCCCTTTTTAACACCACATATGTTTCCCCATTAGAATTGTCTATATCTAAAAATTAAGGTCATTGAATTTGACCATTTTACAATAATAAACACTGAAATGGACGTCACCAGGGACCGACATTGTCCATGGTGGTCTGGAGCATACCATTTTGATATGGAAAACATTATGTCATTTCACCAGAACAATGCTATTTTATATCACCATACCTGCAAAAATGTGAATGATAAGGTCTCCTAATACATATTCAATAGGGAAATCCCCTTCACTCAATACCCAAATCCATGCCCTTTTAATATCTTATGCTTTTCCCATTATGAATCGAGGAACATACATAGGTAAAAAATTCATTAAAAAGGATAGGGTGTGGATTGTTTTCACAAAAATATAAAAACTCATTTTAAATCCTCCAAAATCTACACAAATTTTCCCTGAATTTATCAAAATATTGAACAACTAAAAAAATTGATGTGTAGAGAAACCAGAAATCATATAAAATAGAGTAAGGTTTTTCAGACTATACACTCAAGAAAACGACCCTATTTATAAAAACTATTCAACCTACTAGATTCCACACTTCATTGGATTAGATTCAAAGACACCATGTGCATTATACATATCTATTTAAATAATAGATCATTATCTAATGGTATATATCATTAGTATTAAAAAAACATAGTTAATGGAATTCTATCCTATAGATATGTTAAGTCTTCATCCACTAACTATTATACATCTTCTTTTTATAATCATAGAAAATATACATCAATTAGACTTTATGTGTCTATGTTTGGGTTATTTTATAGAAATTAAATAGATTTATAATTTAATATTCCATTTAATATGATTTATACTCCACTATAATTGTATCATACCATTAATTTTGTATGTGTTTATACCCATATATTTGAGTATTGAATGATTTGATAAATTATAATGTTGTTTCTGGATGTTTTTAATAGTTTTTCACTAGCATATCGGCCAGTGCATCATTTTTTCACTATTTTGACATGGTTAGAAAATCTGTGAAATGTAGATAGGTCGTGGTCATATGGTTTTCACATGGTTAAAATGTGTGTGAATCATAATTATTCCGAAATTTTAGGTGATATTCTTTAGTTCCACTGGTGTGTTTCATAGTTAGTACCAAACATGAGACCTAACAATGGAATCAATACAAAATTTAATTAATGCTTCAAATATATTAATTAAAAACCTGAAACAATCCTAATTAACTATATAATCCTCCCACTAAAATGAAAATCGATGAATTTTATTTTGTAGTCCCACTATATACATTTTTGATCCCCCAAACCCCATCTATTCGAGGATGGATGTTATGATAAATGTAGATATTGTCTATTTTTTGAGTTATTATTCTATTGGTGTTTCATATCTCATATTTTATTAATTCATTATTCAGAAAAGTTGTTAAGGCCTTATAATTCCCCAGACAATGGTTGACTGATTAAGAATATGGGATGTAGGATATATTCCTCATTCTATCGAGATCTTTATGATTATATTTTATTATCTCTAACTAATGAGGAACATATCATATTCATTGTTTTCATATTCAAAATAATGAATGTTGGTATTTCTATGATTTTGATTTTTTTTTTAGTTTATTTTTTTCATAAGAAACCATTGAAATGTGTTTCTTAATTAATAACTTATATTTTATGAAAATATTTCACAATATTACATATAGAGTATTCATTATTAAAAATATAATTCCATTGAGCATGATGAGATTTAAATGTATATGATGTTGATATATCACAATTTTTTTTAATTCATTAATTTTTTTAAAAAAATTGATTGATCATTAAAATTATTTATTTGTTCAATTGAGGGCCTGGTCATGAGTTTTGAAATATAATTTGGAAATTCCATAACTTTAATGAAACGTGATAAACTATTTGATGTTTCATAAATATTATCAAATGCATGAATTATTGAAATAACCAAGAACAATACTTAATTGATTTTACCATAATTTGAGATGGGTTCCCATGAGTTACTTGAAATAAATATATTTTTATTCAAAATGATGGTGTATTCTAAAGTATTGGAATGTAAATTTGAATTTTGAAATTACAATATATATTTTAATTGAATTAGTGTTTATAATAAATAAATTGTTGTTCAAAAATTCGATATTTTATTTTAAAAATGATTTTTAATGTTAAATGGGTGTGGTTGTCCTTTTTATTGATGAATTTTTTAATAGGATTGGAATTGAATTGATGATTATTGACATACTGGTTGGCTCATTATGATGATCATATCCTATAATAATCCCTTAATGAAAATTTTTATTAATGTATATACCATTTTTTGGTTTTAAAAATGAAATTTAATACATTAAAAGATATTATAGGTGAGGGTGAGATGTGATTTAAGGCTAAAATTCCATGGTTAATATTGATAATGGTGCATGTTTGATCCTCCTTACTTTATTACTCACTCACCAATTTTGACTAGTACTGGGATCCTAGATAGATTGATGATATGGCAGAAAGATATGGTTAATTTCTGGACTCAAACCACATCTAGTGGATCCATAGAGAAAAAAAAAGGTTTAGTCTATGGACTTGTGACAAAGAATTTGGGTTTGTGTGGAACTAGGTTTCATGAGACCCATGAGAAAATATATAAACCTAAAAATTAGTAATATTTTAATTTGATTGGAAATTTTATGGTGGAATAATTATCATATCTATGATTTAACCTTGACATTTTTTCTATTGATAATTAATACATGACTTAAATTTTTTTCCCCAATAAACATCATATTTTACATACATGATTCATCAGGGTATGGTTATTTTGAACCTCGACTATATTGTATGGAAGCATGTTATGTTATTGAAATTATGTAAACATTCTTATCTTTTCATGATTATATGACTCTATCTTGTGAAATTGAAACAATTATTTTAAAAATAATTTTTATTTTTTAAATAGTAAAACATAATGTATTATCCTATTATAGAATATTTGAAATATCATATGATTAAAATGAATATAATAACAACTATAATCATACTAAGAACATTATATCACAACATAAAAATTATATTTGATGAATGCATCAATCTTATTATTATAGTTGGTTCTCATTTCATCATCATATTTATTTATGTTTTAGTACATGGGTGATAATCGATGGGTTCCATGAGACATAGTGGGTGGTCTTTGTCCACTAGGAGATTAATTTTTGGAAGAATAATTTTATTTCATATTTTTTATTATATACTTGTAAATGTTAGGATTGTATTGATATATATATATATATATGATGATGGTCTGAAAGTTTAATTTGTTATTATAATGTTTTTACTTGATATTATTCCCAACAATGATGTATTTATGAATAAGATATTTTTTCCATATCATTGAGATTGGGAATGCACATCAGGTTAGTAGAGAATTTTCACAATAATTGGTCCAGATTTAATTCTTGGCTTGATCTTTAAAAATGGTAGTAGAGGAGGTATTTACATCTATATGAGTACTTGAAATTGACTAACATATTTAATTTAATGGTGGTTTGAGGATGAAAGTAGATTAATAACATGTTTGTATTTAATAGGTTGTTTATATGTGGGGTTATGATCACCACATACTAATGATGAGATATTATTTACTAGGGGTATAAAGACCTGAAAATTTCATTTGAGGAATTATTTTGATGATGAGAAATGATATTTTGATTCTAATGGTATTATATGTTATTATGGAAGTATCATATGAGATTTGGGTTGTCATGGTGAAAAGAATATAATTTTATTAAACCATAAATGTCTGGTAAAAATTGTTGTATTGGTGTTAATGATCTTGAATTCAATCCAAGAACTATTGTAGGATTGGTGTATAGTTTATTGTCCCATTCTAAAAATCCATGCATGGTTCTACTATAACAAAAAAAATACACCATGTTTGTCACCATCTAGGTGACTTAAAAGATGGGAGGTTTGTTATGACATATATAGATGTTGTAACTTCTTTATATTGTGTGGTAAAATCATATTTTATAGATTTTTGATGACATTAACATCAATATGAAAACATAATTTTTGGAAAAAAATAAATTTTTATGAGTTATTTGAGAAATGATTAAATTTTCCAAAAAAATATTTAATTGAAAATTAATGGATTGAAATATGATATTCACAAAATCATTCATTATGTGATAAAATAGGGTTTTAGGATGAATTTTTTGTTTTTTAATGGATATAAACATAAATGGGTTTTTAACAAAAATAAGATATTAATGTTTTTATAATTATGAAATAATCTTCCTGATATAGTAATGAATTTTAGAAAACTATGATGATTTTATAATTTTTTTTATCATTTTAAAGGAAATATTAATTATTTGTAAAATGTAAAATATTGGTTTCTCTAAAATAAATTATTCATTAATAAAAAAAATTTGTGACTATGTATAAAAATTTTATGCTTTGTTGGAGTGTTATTTGATTTCTGAGTTGATATAATTTTGTTTAATGTTTACTAGAAATGTACCCCCAAAAAGTTTTACCTGAATGGTGGAATGTCAAGTAATAAGTTTATTCATTAGATTGGCCATTTTTGTTTTCTATATTTGTAATATATTTTAGAAACTCTACCAAAACTCTGAATAGTTTTGTGTATCCAAAGACCTTCCATTATTTAAAACTTATCCCTGGGAATTTGGATTTTAATCCACATTTTTAAAGGGGAAGGAGTAACATGTGATGTAGTAATGTGGATTGATGAATTTTATGGGATATTCGATTCTATGAAAGACTCAAGAGGCATTGAATGTCATATATAAAAACTCCATATATGTTGGACCTCAAAAAGAGTGTTATAAGTTGAGATTATATATTTTAAATATGAGATAAGGTCCGGGGAATTCTTAAAGACATTATTTATTTAGTAAGATCAACCAGATAATTTCTATAAGTAAAATTTTATGGAGTTTATTTGTTTTAGATAAGATTTTATATCTATTGTAAACTATGAGAATAAAATTCCCAAATTTGTGACATTTCCAATAAGGGTATACTGGTGTTGGCTCCAGTAGAGATATCAATTATAGAAAAGGCCTTCACTGATACATTTTAACCACCATTCTATCTTCATGGTGGATTTTATATCCCGGGATTTTCTATAGGGATTCATAACTAATGTGAAGGTAGTGAAACAACATGACGGGAAGAATAAATCATTCTTGGTTGATAAAGGTCAGTAAGGTCCATGCATGATGATTCATATTTTGTGTTTTCGGTCGGAAGATCCTATCCATTTAAGGAGTTCCTATTGAATATCACAAATTGTATTAAAATGGTTTGGATTTTTTGGTAACGTGAAAGTTAAATGTACATTGGGAGATCCAAAAGTGGCGTTTCTTTCATATATCATTACATCCTGAATTTTGAGAATATAAATCTTCAAGTTAACCCGACTCTCTCCATAGACCATTGAGTGATTATATATATATGCATTGGCAGATCTTTTGACCATCATTGGTAGAAGATGTTGTTTTTGATTCTCATTTGTAATGTCACAGTGGAAACAGTTTGGGTATTACCTTTTTGTAGATTGTTTTTTTTTGGAAACCCTTTTTTAAGATCATTGTGAATGGTATCTTGTAAACCATCATTCAGTTCATTTTTTATATTTTTCTATGATAATAATTTACTTTTATATAGATTTTTATTTTTTCTCATTGACATTCCTTATATTTTAGAATGATATTCAGAGCTCAATTTTGATATATTGGATGATCTCCATTTTGAGAGTGTAGTTCCTTTTTGTGTACTAACATGAATTTTTTATATATCTCTTGTTAAAAAAACATATACCATGGGAATGTACATGGTTAACAAGAAAAATGTTTGATTTTAAAAAGTAATTCACGTTGTGGTGCATGCATTTAATTGAAAAGCTCATCAAGGTATGAGACTCAATTTTGTCAATCTGACCTTATCATTGAGTAAATTCTTATGGTAGAAATCCATTTCATTTATTTACAATGATTTTTTATAATTTTTCTTCATTTATTCTCTAATGTTCTTATGTAAAGATTTAAATTCGGTCTCAAGGACATAATTTTTTTATGTTACAAAATTGTGGGGTGTAACTCCCCGACCCCAGTTACCCAGAGTCGGTGCATTATTAAATAACATTGAATGATCACAAGGAAATCATGTCTCTAAAGACTGATTAGTTTAGTAGCCTTGGAAACAAGATTCATACATATGTTCAACTTTACAGCTTGAAGATAAATACAAAAAAAAATATATTTCATTTGAAGCATCCAAGCCTCCTAGATTATGCCTGCAGGTAACTCATAACTATCTTCTTCATATCCTGGGAAAATGAATTATAAGAAAGGGGTGAGCTGAAATGCTCAGTAAGGGTAAGTAATACAGCAGAAAATGACATAAATATTAATCATGGTAAATAATTGAAAACCACATTCCCTTACCAATAATAAACATGAATACTTTTATGGAAAGAATATGAGATTAGTAAATAATGACATAATAAAACATAATCATGGGTGTTATACTAGTCGAATGACCATATGAACCATCAATATTATTTCCGTAATAAGGGAAAGTACAATGCCGGACATTCTGAAACATTTTGTCAAGGCCTCGGCCAAGACGTCTAAAATGATTAAGGCCTCGACCAAAACCATAAATAAAATTGGAAAAGGGCCTCGAACAATTCAATATCTAGTTGTCTCTTGAGATCTACTGATGTATAGAGGAGCTATTACAGGCTTCACCCATCACTTAATATATCCAATACATTTTTCATATGAAAAGGTTTAAACATATCATAAACATTCGTATTAAAACTAGCATATGAAATGTCAATAATTTAACCATAAATCATGAATGGTATAAAAATAGCACATCCACAGTCAAACATATCACACAAACTTCAATAAAATATGGAATTTTTGTATCATAATAAATAAACTCCAAATAAACTTAAAATCCATCAATGGATGTTGACATTGATGAAATCAAAACTCTTTTTAGAGAAATATCTCTTTTTATTTTGAAATCATTTATGAGTCACATAATTTTAAAATAAAACAATTACTTTGAAAATAATCTAATAAGCTTGTGAGAGAAGCTTCGACAAGTTTATAATGGTATAAAATAGTCGCACCATCCAAATAAGTTAAAAAATATATTCTTACATTAATTTTGTCGAAAATGATAAAAAGGAAATTGTTTGGAAAATCACAAAAGATTCAATTATAAACATATTATAAAAAGTCAAAAACTATGTAAATTATATTATCCAATATTCTATAAAATATTAATAATGTTTTGAAATACATGTTTATGAAACATGGATGTGGATGATAAAGAGGACCCAGTAGATAATTACGTATAAACAACATCGGATAATGAAGAAATTGTGAAATAAACCCTTAACTTGTTTTTTTCCTTGGTTGAAGGTAGGTAAACCTCCTGTATAATGGAGATACTATTGTTATTAAATTATAAAATAATCATATATATTAATATGATATCATATATGATCTTCTAACATTGCTTTGTTACTAAAATATTAGTATAATCGTTGTTTCTGGTGTTAACTTACTCATTTTATTTTATATTTTTTGTGACATAAGTCATGTTTATTATGGATAGGTTGTATCTTATTCATATTCATAATGATATCAAGTCCTTAAAAATTATTTTTAATCGTCAAATGAGAATTATAATTTCATAGATACGATGGGGAATGAATCCTATCGCGTTCGTGAAGAAGGTAATCCGTACGTACGCACAAGGGACAATATCATTCTTTTGATATTAAAATAATATATAATTGGATGGTATATCATATAGAAAGAATAATTATCATGTTATATTTATTATTTACATGAATTATATATCATTATTATACCCATATAAATAATAATATATTGAATAACAACTACCCCACAACGTGGAGACGGTAGGCCGTACATATGCACGTATGGGGACATGTCATTCAAGGGATGGATAGTATAATGAATTTGGTTGTTACATAAATATAATAACATAAAATTATAAAGAAGATACTAGATTTGTTATTTTAGAATGGAAATAACAAGGAAAGAAGAAGTTGAAAAACAATTGAACTTGAAAGAGGGTGGTGAAAACATTACATCTTCTTTGGGTTCTTCCTTTTGATTTTATCAAAAGTGCTCCATAGGTTGTCTTTCTGATCAAATTAAGGCCTCTAGGTTGAAGTGAGGGAAGTTGATAGAGTATTTGGTCAGGTTTATGCCGATCCAAAAGGCTTTTAAGGTGTGAATAATTGGTTAGAAGTTGATTCCTTTTATAAGGGGGCGGATGGGCTCTTTAGAAAAAACATAAAGTTTTAATTTTAATAAATTTATATTCGGTTTCTAATGGCTCCAAAGTGGATTTTTCAAAGTATAATGTGGGTATGGGTGGAAATAATTTCAACAAATAGATTTCAGATAGGTTTTGTTGATTATATTAACCTTATCCTTTAGTTTTAACTCTTTGTTAATTAGTTTAACACATACCATGTAACATTGTATTTTTATAAAATATAGTTAATAAACTTACTATACACATCCAAGAGACCCCAAAGTGGTCTATTAATGATACACAAATAATGATATAAGTCCTTTGTCAGCACCTTATATTTTTAGGAATAGAATATAAATTAATAATATAATATTTGTTTTCAAAACTCTTTTATGTCAATTATGACACTACTCAATAATTGATTTTTTTAAAGTCTTAACAACATTTTTAATTTGAACCAAATAAATTTATGCAATCCTAAAATTTCATATTAACCAATAAAATTCTTTTATGTCATAAAACCTTTAATATTATATTTATTTTAACATTTCTAATACCAATTATTAGATTCATTCATTAATAAGTAAAATACTGCATCATTATTGTGTTATTTATATTTATACTTTTTAAATGTCTAAAAATTATAAATAAAATACCATTATGTAGGAAATATTTTTATATTTATAATTAATATTTATATTCGAAAATAAAACATATATAACCCTATGTAAAATTTTTTTTTCTAAAAGATATATGATTATGTCATTTATTTATTTATTTTAACTTAATTAATATAAAGTGTCCCTATCACCTACAAGTGGCTCCACAGGGTCCCAAAACTGACCCAAAGACTCCCATGGTCATACATTTATCCACAAATAAGGTTAGGTCACGTTTTAGGGTAATTTGTTATTATTATAATATTATTTTTCCCCTTATTTACCGGATTTACCGTTTTACCATGGCAGATAAAATAATTACCAAAGTAATTATTCAAATTGTATAAAAATAAAAGTTACATATTTACACAATTTGGACATCATGATTCCAAATATTGAATCCATTTTTACAAATTCAAAACTCAAAAGGGGAAGAAATTAATTTAAAATTAATTCCTGCTGTCAAAACAAAAAAGCGTGTTTTCAAGATATAATAACTATCAAAAGATTGATACTTTTTTATGTCCGTTTTAATTGTGAAATTATGTCCAATGACCAACATTGTATTAAATGGTAAAAATATATTCTAGATATACTTTAAAACCAATCAAATTCATAAATTATCTCTGTTAATTATTTTGATCAAAAAAGTTGTTTTTAATTAAAATTTAGTAATTTTCACTATTCATCAAAATATAAAAGTTATCCGAAAAGTACCAAAATTTTACCCTAGGCTAAATTTGATATTCTGAATCCAAAAATGAAGTCCATTTTGAGATATAAAATTTATAAAATTTCTAAAAGTAGGTATTACTATTTATAACAGCTAGTTTGATTGGTTGTGGTGTGTGTTAGAAATCGAAGATGCATATAACACACGCTACTGTATTATTCAAAGAGAAGCGTACCATGGAAGATTGAGGTCTTAAATTGTAAATTTTTGATATATCCATTCTAATGAATAAATTTATTTAGTCAAATTGAATATATAAAAGTTTAAAATATCTAATTTAAAAAGGGTTCACTATGAAAAGTTGGTAAAAGTGCATTTTTTAAAAATACTTCTTTTATCTGAAAAAAAATAATTTGTTCTTAAGTTATTTTTAAGAAACTCATAATATGGATTCTAAAATTATAAGGATTATATAATGTTCAAAATTCAGTTAATACTATTCATAACCTCTTTTGAAGGGATATTTTGGTATGTCATGGTGCACTTGAACTCAATGTTACATGTATTAAAAGTTATTGAATTATTTTGAAGAAATAACACTATATGAAATCTTGTGGTGTTACATTCTCCCCTCCAATAAATTGAATCCTTTAAATTTGAATTTTTTTATCAAAGATAAATGTTGAAAATGGAAAATATCAGTGTGGGAAAACCCACATCAGAAATTGGGTTAATAAAATTTATTCTTAATAAGAGGAAAAGAGAAATGAAAGGGTCACCACCATATTATGATCTCGATTAGGAGAACATTGGTGGAAATTAAAGACATATAATTTGAGGAAAAATGTAAATATTTATAGGTAGTGATTGAGGTCATCAATCAAAAAAAAGTGTAAAATTGATGTCCTGAAATTCATCAATCTATGATGATTTGAATAACCACCGGTTCAATAAAACATAAGGTATTGAGATAACACATTTTTGGTTTCCATATCCCTTAAATAAAGTATAAGAATTAATTTCATCATAAAATAAGAGAAGAAGAAAAATATATACTTGACAAGTAGAGTTCCATCCCTTAACTAATTTCTACCACAAACTCATCCGTCTCTCTAAAAGATAATAGAACGTAAAAATATTCTATTTATCCTATTCTTATAGGGTTCCAAAAAATGAATTTATAATTTATCTACCAGACCATACAAAAACAACATTATTTAATCCAGGGACATCACATAGTCCATTGGTCAGTGATAAACCCCAATCGCACTATGGGTGTGGGTTCGATTCCCGCATATTTGTCCGACGCGGCGGGTTGTCACATGATCATCGTGTTGTCCTTTTTAAAGAAATCCAAAAATAATCTCAAACTATACTTATCCAAAATACTTCTGCCCAAAGTCACATTCCATAATTAATAAGGTAGGTAAACACAATGAAGATCTTTTTTTCCATGTAATAGCATGTGAAGACCTTTATCATGTATTCTTTTAAAATATGGTAACACCCTAAATTACCATAAAACCTTATTGATTACAGTAATGCTCCCTTATTCCTTATAGAATATATGATATATTCCTTATATCCAAAAACATTGAATATTCCAACAATGATGAAATAAACAAACCATTAATCATTGTCAAGGTAGTCAAGAATATCGAATATAATTTATCAAAATCAACCATAACTTATTCCAAAATTACTACCATAGTATTAAGACAATATTAAAGATTACCTTTCCGTAAACCATGTATTTTTTTTAAAAAAATCTAACTTGCTGTTGAGTCATATTTCATAGTACCATATAATCTCAAATCATCAATGAAATAGTATTGCAGAACAATCCTTATTTATCTCAATAATTCATATTACCAGTACATCGTTGATAAAACACTCAAATGAAATAAATATTTAATAACAACATAACAACACTAGTCATTAAACTTCATCTGTGGTAGTATCATAACATTATTATTATCCAATAGCATCATTTAGGTCATACTCTGATGATTTGAACATTGATTCGCGTAGTGTCCCCACTCCTTGCAGATGAAGCATTGTACATTTGAAACCATTTTCTTGCCCTCGCAATCACGAACATGCAGTCCTTTTTCTCCACACTTATAACATACTCCCATCCCCTTCATTCATTTTACAAGGTGATTCTTTCCACATTTATCAAATATGGGAAAATCCTTCTTTACCTTCTTCCCTTTAACTGTCCTTCTATCTACCATCATTTTATTCTCTGGCTTCCCTTAGAATCTATATGATTCCGAGAACTCTTTACTTATCTTTTCAACACATGATACTATTTCTTCATATGATGATAACACATGGGAGACTATTTCCCTTCTTAATTATGGTTTAAGGCCACGAAATATATGATCGTTCTTACTCTTTCGATCATGCGTATTGCTAGAGTTCGCATTCCTTCTTTTGGGCACCATTTGTAAACAATGGAATACACTAGATTAGTTTAAGAATAGAAATACCTAATCCCAAACTTGTAAAACACTTAATAATAAATTAAACAGTTTATGGATATAATCCATAATCATAAAAATGTCTTCCATGAGGGTGTATATACTGATAAACACTTTATAATGGTTTGTAATGAAAATAAGAATTATCCTAAGCATATCCCTCGGGATTGTTGTAACCAAGAGTGTAGTAAGGCCCATTGTCGGGAACCAGTTATCGTTCAAGTCTAGCTCAAAGTGGGGTTTTTGGGTTTTACCCCTAGGTACATCTGTGCCAGAACAACCTCTACCTTATCGTATCCAGACATGGATGTATTGCTTAGAAAAATCACAAAATCTCTATTATACCAAAATTCTAGGATGTTGTTCTATACTAATCCTCAATGTATATCTTAGGTATATGTGCCCTAATCATATTTTATCTAAATATAGCTTCCATGGTTTGTATTAACATCCTCTGATACCAACTGTAATGCCCCGACCCCAGTTACCTAGAGTTGGTACATTGTTAAATAACATTGGCATGATCAGAAGGAAATCATGTCTCGAAAGACCGATTAGTTTAGTAGCCTTGGAAAAAAGATTCATACATATGTTTAACTATACAGCTTGAAGAGAAATACAACAAAAATATATTTCATTTGAAGCATCCAAGCCTCCTAGATTATGACTACAGGTCACTCATAACTAAATTCTTCATATCCTGGGAAAATGAAACATAAGAAATGGATGAGCTGAAATGCTCAGTAAGGGTAAGTAATACAGTGGAAAATGACATAAATATTAATCATGATAAATAATTGAAAACAACATTCAATTAACAATAATAATCATGAATACTTTTATGGAAAGAATATGAGATTAGTAAATAATGCCATAATAAAACATAATCATGGGTATTATACTAGTCTAATGACCATATGAACCATCAATATTACTTCTATAATGAGGTAATGTATAATGTCGGACATTATGAAACATTTTGTTAAGGCCTCGGCCAAGACGTCTAAAATGATTAAGGCCTCGACCAAAACCATTAATCAAATTGGGAAAGGGCCTCAGCCAATTCCACATATAGTTGTCTCATGAGACCTACCAATGCATCGAGGAGCTATAGCGGGCTCCACCCGTCACTTACTAAGTCCAATACATTCCTTATATGAAAAGGTTTAAACATATCATAAAAATCCATATTAAAAATATTATACGAAATGTCAATACATTAACCATAAATCATGAATGGTATAAAAATATCACATCCATAGTCAAACATATCACAAAACCTTCAATACAATATATATGATTTGTATCATAATAAATCAACTCCAAATAAACTTAAAATCCATAAAAGGATGTTGACATAGATGAAATCAAAACTCTTTTTAGAGAAATATCTCTTTTTATTTTGAAATCATTTAAGAGTCACATAAGTATGAAATAAGACATTTACTTTGAAAATATTTTTATAAGCATGTAACGGAAGCTTCTACATGTTTATAATGGTAGAAAATAGTCACACCCACCGTATAAGTTAAAAAATATTGTTACATTAATTTTGTTGAAAATGTTAAAAAAGACATTTGTTTGGAAAATGACGAAAAGATTCCTTTATAAACATCTTATAAAAAGTCAACAATGGTATAAATGACTTTAACCCATAGTCTATAAAATAGTATGAATGTTTTGAAATACATTTTTAAGAAACATGGATGTGCATGATAAAGAGGTCCCAGTAAATAATTATGTATAAACAATCTCGGATAATGAAGAGATTGTGAAATAAACACTTACCTTGTACATTTCCTTGGTTGATGGTAGGTTAACCTCCTATATATTTGCTAAATAATTGTTATTAAATTATTAAATAATCATATATATTAATATGATATCATATATGATCTTTTAACATTGCATTGTTATTAAAATATTAGTATTATCATCGTTTCGGGTGTTAACTTACTCATTTTATTTTATATTTTTTGTGACATAAGTCATATTTAAAATGGATAGGTTGTATCTTATTAATTTCCAGAATGATATCAAGTCCTTAAACATTATTTTTAATCATAAAATTAGAATTGAAATTTCATGGATACGATGGGGAATAAATCTCATCGTGTTCGTGGAGACGGTAATCCGTACGTATGCACGAGCGACAATATCATTTTTTTGATTTTAAAATAATATATAATTGGATGTTATATCATATAGACATAAGCATTATCATGTTATATTTATTATTTACATGAATTATACATCATTATTATACCCATCTAAATAATAATATATTGAATAACAATTACACCACAACGTGGAGACGGTAGGCCGTACATACGCACGTATGGTGACATGTCATTCAAGGGATGGATAGACTAATGAATTTTTTTGTTCCATAATTATAATAACATCAAAGTATATAGAAGATACTGGAGTTATTATTTTATAATGGAAATAACAATGAAAGAAGAAGTTGAAGAAGAAAGGATCTTGAAAGAGGGTGGTGAAAACATTACCTCTTCTTTGGGTTCTTCCTTTGGATTTGATAAAAAGGGATCCTTAGGTTGGCTTTATGATAAAAATAAGGCCTCTATGTTGAATTTAGGGAATTTTAGAGAGTATTTGGGCAGGGTTTGGCCGAACAAAAAGGCATTGATGGTGTGAATAATTGGTTATAAATTGTGTCCTTTTATAAGGGGAGGAGGGGCTATTTTAGAAAAACTTAAAATATTAATTTATAATAAATTCATATTCGGTTTTTAATGGATAAAAAGTATATTATTCAAAGTCTAAGTTAGTTATGGTTATAAATAATTTCATCCCATAGAATTTAGATAGGTTTGGGTCATTATATTAACCTTATCTTTTAGTTTTAACTCTTGGTTAATTAGTTTAACACTTACCATGTCACTTTGTATTTTTATTATATATTGTTAATAAACATACTATATACATCCAAAAGTCCCAAAAGTGGTCCATTAATGATAAAATGATAATGATATAAGAAAATTTTCAGAACCTCAGATTTTTAGGAATTGAATATAAATTAATAATATAATATTTATTTTAAAAACTCATTTATGTCAATTTTGACAGTACTCAATAATTTATTTTTTTAAAGTCCTAGAAACTTTATTAATTCGAAAACAATTCATTTATGCAATACTAAAATGTCATATTAACCAATAAAATTAGTGTTTATCATAAAAACTTTCAAATTATATTTATTTTAACATTTATAATACCAATTATTTGATTCCTTCATTAATAAGTAAAATACCGTATCATTATTGTGTTATATATATTTTCTCTTTTTCATTGTCTTAAAATTATCAATAAAATAAAATTATTTAGGAAATATTTTTAGATTCATAATGAATATTTATAGTCTAAAATCCAACATATATAACCCTATGTAAAAGTTGTTTTTCTAAAAGATATATGCTTATGTCATTTTTGTATTTATTTTAACTTAATAAATATAAAGTGTCCCTATCAACTACAAGTGGCTCCATGGGATCCCAGAATCGACCCAAATATGCCCATGGTCGGACATGTATCCACCATTAAGGTTAGGAAACGTCTTAGGATAATTTTTTATTATTATAATATTATTTTTTAAACCTTATTTACCGGATTTACCCTTTAACCATGGTAGATAAAATATTTACCGAAATAATTATTCTAAATATCTAAAAATAAAATTTACCTATTTAATCAATTTTTACACCATGATTCCAAATATGGAATCCATTTTTCCAAATTCAAAACACCAGAAGTGGCATAAATTAATTTAAAATTAATTCCTGCTGTCAAAACAGAAAGCGTGTTTTTAAGATATAATAACTATCAAAATATTGATATTTGTTTATGTCCGGTTTAATTGTGAAATTATGGTCGATGACAAACATTGTATTTAATGGTGAAACTATATTATATATATACTTTAAAACCACTCAAATTCATAATTTATAACTATTAATTATATTGATTAAAAAAGTTGTTTTTAATTAAAATTTAGTAATTCTCACAATTCATCAAAATATAAATGTTATCCGGAAAGTACCAAAGTTTTACCCTAGGCTAAATTAGAAATTATGAATCAAAAAATGATATCTGTTTTGGGAGATAAAATTTCTAAAATTTTAAAAAGTATGTATTACTATTCATAACGGCTAGTTTGAATGGTTGTGGTGTGTGTTAGAAATCGAAGTTGCGTATAACACATGCTACAATATTATTCCAAGAGAAGTGTTCCATGGAATCATGGGGTGTTACATTGTAAATTTTTGATGTCCCCATTCTAAAGAATAAATTTATTTAGTCAAATTGAATATTTAAAAGTTTCGAATATTGGATTTCAAAAAGGATCACTATTAAATGTTAATAAAAGTTCATTCTTTAAAAATACTTCTTTTATCTGAAATAAATAATTTGTTCTTAAATTCTTTCTAAGAAACTCATAATATGGATTCTAAAATTATAAGGATTATATGAAGTTCAAAATTCAGTTAGTACTATTCATAACCGCTTTTGGAGGGCTAGTTTGGTAAGTCATGGTGCGCTTAAACTCGGTGTTACGTGTAGTGCAAGTTATTGAATTATATTGAAGAAATAATGATACATGAAATCTTGGGGTGTTACATGGTAAATATTTTAATATTTTATTGATCTATTATTTGTCTCAAACATTTCTATGATTTGGATCGTGTGGTGTTCATAGGGTATTGATCAAGCATTTGAGTGTGAGTTGTTATTTTTAAGGCGAGTCCCTCTCTTTGAATATATATCATCTACATAAAAATATGTTTTATGGTTTCCTTATTGTGTTATCATGTTATTTATTTAAATATTGAATATTTCAAGGGAAATAATAACATTTTTGGGGAGTTTGAAATATCATTGTACTTGTATTTCTGTGTTCCCACCCATTTATTTTGGTATCCAAAGATTGGATAACAATGCACGTTGTCTGAAGTGTATTATCAGCGTTTCTCTTTGGTTTATGGTTCGAGATCGGTTTTCATATGGTTTGTTGCTGTATAGACATTATGTGGAACCATTGAACATATATAAAATAATATTGTATCCTAAATGTAAAGCACTTATAGGGGACCAGTTTAGGGAACATATTTAGTAGAACATTTTTTACTAACCAAACATTCTTACACTTGAATCAATGGAAAATAACATATTAAACCTTGTGAATGGTAATTAAATAGCCCCAAATCATAATTAAAACTTTACATATAACATAATAACTCTAATTTCGTCCCACATGATCCTAATACATTCATATGGGCTTTAAAATCCCTCAAGAGACATATAGGCTCCCAAAAACTCATCTCATGGGTGATAGAAGTTCCAATCAAAGTATAGATCATCTAATTTGATATGTTCATCATGGGTTATTTGATCTATACCATTCCATATATTATATCATCCAATATAATATTTAATCTTGTGATTTGGAAGATCATGGTTTATTGACTCAGAATTGTGTACTTATGATCTCTTCCCTCTTTTATCAAGATCAATCTTCTTTGGTATGGTGATATCCATCGAATGCAACATATATTAGATTCATTACGGTTCTATACCAAATATTTCAAGTATATGTTTCTATGTTTTTATTACATTTTTTTGTTTTTTATTTATGTCATATTTCATAAAAATATTTTTATAACATTTTAAATCTTGTTTTATGAAAATTGTTCTCTAAATTGTATATGAAATATTAATTGAAATTATTATATTATAAAATAGAATAGTATGATTTAAATTTATAATTATTGATCTCTCACAAAATTATGTGATTTTTAAAATTCGATGTTTTATAATATTTTTTGATTAAATTGAAGGATTTGGCTCAAATTTCAATTTCTCATGTTAAAATATCTTCTTTTGAATGAAATGAGTTAAACTATTTAATTGGTTCAAAATATGTTTAATTGATTAATTCATTATATTACCATGAACCCACATTGATTGATTGTAACTTTTAAAAAAAATTGATCTCCTGGTCTACATGAAATAAATGATTTATTTTTAGTAAATGAGGTTCTAAACCTATATAGTAAAAATTATTCAATTATTTTGAATTATAATACTTGATTTTTATGATACGAGGTTTATATGATATAAAATATTATATAATGAACCTTTTCAAAGCATAATAATTATTTTTGAATGGTTTTTTTTTATGATTTTCCATTTTTATTTTTAATTTCATTATAGAATGAGAATTTATTTAATGATATTTGATGGTCTTGATATAACATTATCATGATTCTATCTTTTAAAAATCAATTAATGTAACTTTAATGATTCTTGTACATACCCTTATTAGTAGTTTAAAAATATTATTTATATAAATAGAGCATGGGGGTGAGGGTTAAATGTTATTTGAGCATGTGATCCCATGATAGATATTGAAATGGAAACCCATGTGATCCTCATAATTTCAATATCTCACCAACCTCCTTTTGAGTAGTTCTAGGGACCTAGAAAGATTGATTGGATAACATAAATATATTATAAATTATTGGACTCAAACCCCATTTGATGAATCAATAAAGACCACTAATGGTTCACACTATGGACTTGTGGCATGGAATGTATGTTTTCATGGAACTAATTTTCTTTATACCCATGAGACTATATGCAAGTTCGTTTATTAGTCATTATTTAATTAGAATATATATTTTCTGATGGAAGAACAATAAAACCTATGTTGTATCAACGGAATGTATTTAATTTATAGTCGATACATAATATAATATTCTATCGCAACAAGGAATCAGAGTTATCTTCCTGATTATTATATTTATGGTTAGGTACCTTTAATCTACTGTATTGAATCTTATTCAACATTTAAAATCTTGTGCATATTCATCTTTTAATTGATAACAACACTCTAAGTACTAAAAATTGTTTCTAATAATTTCAATAAGATATTTTGTTTTGAAATGATGAAATGTAATGTTCAAATGTTTTGGTTTGATAAATGATATTTTAATGTTAAAAATATATATTTAATCAAAGACTCAAACTATATTATTTAATAATATTTTTGAAAACATTATTTCTTATATGAATCAACTATATATAATATCTAGTGAAATCCTACTTGGATATTTATCACAAACCCTACCTGTACATTGTGGTGTTTACAACCCTCTTATTACTATATGTAGTTCTCATGTGATCATCATATTGATTTATTGTTTTGTTCATATGTGACTAAAGGAGGGTGAAATGGGTAATGGTTGGTGGTTGTGGACCATGAGTATATAATTTTCTGTTTTTTTATTATTTCCATTTTCTAATCATCATTATATACATGTTGTGCTTATATTGATGTACATATCTAATAATTTTTCAATAGTGTACTCTATTATTGTAATATTATGTGGATTCTATCAATCTCAATGATTTTTTTTATGCCCTTTGTCTTTTCACTATCCCATGGAGATCGATAATTATATTTAGGTTAAAGAAAATTGATTCCTTGTATGTTTAGAAATTATTCTAGGTTGGATTGTTTTAAATGGAATAATAAGAGGTATTTCCATAATTGGAAGTTCTTGACATGTTTATCCTTTTTTAGTGTCAGTCATAGAAGAAAATAGAATACAAAGGTTTCAGGAATCAAAAGGTAGTTTAGGAGTGGTTTTTTGATCCCCACATTCTCTTGATGAGACTCGAGTTAGCATTGATGTTTGGACATGTATATTTTAATTGATTTACTGGTATCATAAGGAAAAATAAAATTTATAATAATGATGAGATTATAATTGATTTTGGGAGTGTGATAATATTTTTCTGATCAAATACTGTACAAACAGAGTCTCACTATGCGTTATCTGTTCGGTATACTATAAGGTATTGTGGTGACATGTATAAAATTCAATCATGGGACTATTGTAGTATTGGTGTGTGTTTTACCATCCCATGCTACAAATCCAATCAAAATTCTACTATAATAAATATTTTACACCTTGTATGTTATCATAAATATTACTTCACATGAGTAATGGTAGTTATGAGAGTTATGGATATAGTTTATTGACGGTCTTTTGTGGTTGTTTCAACATTAATCCCTTGTTTCTGACTATAATCCCCTTTTGAAAAAATTGTGGTTTAAATATTATTTTTTTTTGAGTTATTTGAGAAATGTTTTCATTAAAAAATGGAAATTATTATGAAATATTTTGGTAATAAAACTGATTACCCAGGAAACATTGATTATTTGATGAATCAAAATTTTTGTAAGAAAAATTTTATTTTAGATGGTTTTAAATTGAATTGGTTTTGATTATTAGAGAAATAGATTAATGTTTTTATCCATAAATGAATTTTTTACCTTATAATTAATTTGAGGAACTATAAATGATTTTTATCATAATTAATCACTTTTAAAAGAAATAATAGTTTTTTGTAATTGGTGATATATTTATTATTCTAAAATCAATGATTTCATGATAAAATTGGGTTTTAAAATTGTTTCAATGATTTTGTACTCTCTTTTTTTGTGTTTTTTACTTCCATAATTTATATTATATTGTTTAATGTTGACTAAAAATGTACCCTATAATGATCTACATGAAATATTTAATGTAATATCATAGGTTGAGTTTCGTTTGGGACATATTCATTTTCAAGAAGTGGGAACTATTTTCAACAACTCTACCCAAACACTAAATGTAGTTATGGAACTAGACACCATGAAATCATTAAACCCATTCATTGAATTCGTTGATTGTCATCCAAATTCTTATAATAGTGAATGTGGTTCTATTGATTTATTAATGATTCTTGAAAATGTTAGTGGAATCATTGTTTTTCTCAAAAATCCCAATTAATTAAAGTCTAATTTTATCCAATCTTTATTGGGGGACCTAACCAAGGTCGGTGGTAATGAACAAGAATTATATTAAGTAATATTACCATCTTATAAATCTATAATATAGTATAAATCTAATAAAATAAAATAAATAATAGAAAAAAATATTCATAAATGAAAAATAATTGAAATAAGATGTTTTTTAGAATTTAAGGTACCTATACCAATAGAATAATAAAACTAACTTTACAGTAGACTTATTACCCTTATAAATAGTAAAACTGCAAATAAATTATTTAATTAAAAAATAAAAATATGATTATGATTTTGGTATCCTATAAATGAAAATTTGATATAATTATTTCATAGTATGTGTAAATAATTGTAAAGAAAATTATAAATTATGTTTTTTTAATTTTTATGAAATGTAAATGTTTATTTATAATTTTTTAATTAATATAATGATATAAAATAAATTTTATTTTCAAAAAATAGGTGAGTAAATTAATATTTTTTTGAATTATAATTATATGGTAATTTTTTTAGAGTTTAACCAATTTTTTGAAGGGATATAAAATCAGATATAAATTTAAAATTGGTATTTTTAAAATAAATTATTAATAAAATTAAAAAATATTTCTCTCAAATTTAAAAAATTATTTTCAAAAATTGGAGTTCATTTCTCAATTATACATGTCAAATAATGGTTCGGGTGATTTTTTGGGATATTCCTTAAATAGATCATTTTTATGAATAATGTAATATAGTAATTTATGATATAAGAGAAAGACATGAAAAATTGAGTAATTGATGATGATTGGATTATATATTAACCATCGGCTCGAAATCACATGCACTAGTTATAATACATAATTAAATATTCCACACAATTCATATTATTGATCCAAAATTACAATCAAAAGAGAAAAATAATCAAAACAACACCTCTCCTCCACTATAAATACCACCCTCACCACCTCTTATCCTAACCCAACATAAGCCTCTAATATTTCCATGCATATTTCCAAAAATATCATAATGCCTCTTCACCATGTTATCATGTTTTTCTCTCTCAATAGAAGTCCAAAACAATTTTCGATAAAGAGGTTCTCACGAAAAATAATTCATGATGTGAAATATTTTATCACTATCATTATTTTTATCTATATTCTTTTATTTTTTTATTATCTCCTAAAATAATCTATCTAAATATGAATGATAACTCTTCTATATTATATATAATATAATTTTATTATGATAATGTATAATCAATCATTAATATACTTCTCATTATAATTTTATTTTTAAAAATAAAAAATCAACAGTGATGTGTTGATTTATCACTTTTGAGGATGAAAATATTTTATTTTCCAATACCTACTTCGGGAATTTACATAAAACCATTATTATGGTTTATAAAGATTTAAATAGGTATTTTATAATCCTCTGTATTTTATTATTCTATATTTCATACACAATAATAAATAATTAAACAAATATAGTATGTGAAGAAAAAAAATACACCAAAATAATTAAGATGATTGTCACTAACCTCTTATCTAATGATTCATCCACAATCCAAATAAACAATCGGATTATATAGAAACATAATCTTATGTATGTTCATAAAAAAACATCATTAATTATTTATATCTATTCCAATTTTACATAAGAATTCATACATTTATACAAGTGAACCAATGTTGAAAACAAATGAAATGAATGCACTGGATTTGTGAAATTGTATCTTATAACTGATCCAAAATTTCATAAAGTAATATAATAAAAATATACTAAATAACATATATGTATAAATTTTTCTCAAGTAATTTAATGATTGTTTTAATTTGATTATTCAGGACATTGAGATTGTGTGCAGAACACTTTAGGACATAATGAATGTGATTTCTTTTGAAAATATATTTTCTTATTCGGGTTACTAATTATCTATCATTAAAAAATGTGATTATTAATTAATCATATTTAACACTATGAAATTATATGTGTATGATCTAAAAAATTTATTTTATCCCTATTGTTCTTTATTTTATGTGGAAATAAATTTTTTATATAGTTCCCTTCTTATTTCATCCAATTATCCTAGATCATTGAATCAAAACTTCTCAAATTCTTACTCATGTTCAATTACTATTCATAATAATTTTACGCCCCCATAATTTTTATAAAATACCTTATTTAATCATGAAATATAAACATGGTTTATTTCTTTTTTTATAAAAAAATTATGACATTTTTGTTTAAAAACACATTAAAGTATTCCCTTAGACCGCACTAAAGTGGCCCATTTTTAAAGCTTCATTAACACTATTTTGAAATGTTATCACATAATTTGGACATAATTCATCAATATATATTACTATTTTACTTTATGGGTGTCCATTTATTATTTAAATCCATTTTTAAATGAACACCTTTATGATACAACCATTGGTTATTCCTTATGAAATTTTTATAATTCCCAATTCTTTACTTTGGTAATGCGTATGTTCATACCTCATGTTGGGTTATTATTATTGAACCCACATCCATTAAAATTGTATGATGGATGGACCCAAATCTCACTAAAATTGATTGGATAATGTTAATTCTCATGATTTGTAATGTTGGATAAAAAGTGAACTTGGATCCTATATGGTACTTTATCTACCATGTAAAATGGTCTTGGAAATTAGCCATGACTCATTATTAAGTCATGTTGTGTTTTGTTTCACATTCATATGAACCCATGGTTACATGTATCCATGATATACATGTTTTTACTCTATATTTTTATTCATGTACTATGCCTTTTTCTTTCATCAAGTCATGCCTTTTAAATGATTGTCTTTTCCTTCTTCCTCTATATATACCCATACTATGATTTATAGTTCATTGATTCCTTCTATGTAATCTCCTAATAATCCTATGATGATGCATGAGTTCAATGAATGTGTTTGTATCTTTATTGATGATTAAATTAAATATGTTTTAAACTATTTCCAAGTTTTTCTTTTTTATGTACCTAATCATCCAATGAAACTAGAAATCACGATAGATGGATTGTAATTTGATGGCATATTATCCATTAATAATGTAATAATAATTATAAAATATTGGGTTATTGTATTTGTTAATATTTAATGATTTAGTTATTATTGTAGATTAGGACTAGAGAACATTAATATGAACCATAGGGATAATTTTTTCACTATGCGTAAACTAGATTAAAACATAGGGTATCAAACTATTGAATATAATTTTAAATTAAAATTTTAACATTCTAGGATGAATGTTATCTATTTATATTATAATTAAATATATATTTATAATCCCTAATTTTATTTTATTTTCTGGGTTTAAATTATGTATATAAAAGAATGTGTTTTAATAGTATATATGATAAAAAATGTGATGATTTCCCTAATGAGATTCCACATATTATGGGAAAGGATTATCACAAATTCATTAGAATTCGTTCTCAACTAGCTAAATTTAAGAATAATTACATGAATCAAATACAACTCCCTCTTTCTCTAAGATTGGTCATCTTTTTGTGGAATCTTTCTTGTGGAAAAGTCATATCATATTTATTCAATCTTTTTATACATTAATCGCACAAAAATAGAATAGCTGCATTGAGAATAAATTCGATTTCCTCATGTTCATAGAATAAGAGAATGTTTTGGTAGAATTCTATCATTTATACGGTGATGCTAATCATTGGTTGACATTGATCAAGAACACGATTCAAACGTAGGTAATTCATTTGATTGAATTTAATTATTTAATTGAAATATTTGGTAATATATATTTTCTCCAAACCCTCCATATTAAGAAGGATTGGATATTAAATGAATTTATGTAAAATAATAAATAGTCTATTTGAGCATATGAGTAAAAAATAAGAATGAAATGCACAATATGCCTCTTTAAATGATGTGAACAAAAAAACATGGTGGATTGCTTGTATAGAGAAATGAGTCCATATTTATGAAAATTATGGTTGATTCAAGACATCAATAATTAAGAATAGATTGTGCGTTGTGCCATTAAGAATGGAATGAATATCAAAGACACTTTGTGGTCTCATTTTCCAGGGGAAAACAAAGGAAAATGGAGTATAATATGGATGGATCTATTAATAAATTCCATGATTGAATGAAGACCCCATATCCCACGCATCAAATGTTTGGTAAAGAGAATCCTAGAAATATCATAAAGGGAACCGAGATGATCATAAAATGTTGAAGAGAGGGGAATATGGATAATAATTTATAAAATAATCTCTATATTCCCACCAACGTTGAATAATAATTGAATATTTCTACCAACACTCAGCCTTTATTGGATTGTTCCAACATAATTGAACATAAAAATTATACAAGGTATTTACATAATCTAATGACTGTTGGAGGAAATCAAAAATAAAAATTTCCACAAAAACATGTAAGGTAATACGATATCCCTTATATTGAGGTGGAACCCTAAAATGATATGTTAACATGTAATATATTAATTAATTAAATAATATAAAATGTACTATTTGATTATTGTTCTACGCAATCTTTCATATCATCCATTCTTATTAGAACTACTCAAACACCAACTCAAAATATTGGTGTTGATTTATATATGAGAATATAAAAATGTTAAATAATTACATCCAAAATATATAACTCCTCCACAGTTAACATTAGTGAATTACACCTCCTAGAAAATCATGTCCTACTTAATTTGTTGTAGTTTTATGCCATATTGGGCCTGGATATGATATTTCTATAGAATGACAATATCAACTATAATGAAATATAGATACCTCTTCACACCATGAAGAACCCTCAAATTCATTACATGTATATAGAGGAATATTATTCTTCATATGAAATATCATATCAATTATAGATGGTATTTCTTAATGAAAAACCATATCAATCTCAAATGATTGGTATAATATATAGAATCATGCTCGAAGACATGCCCATTGTGGGGGACTACACCGATGTCTTCCTGGAAGAATTTTCTGGTCATCCTTTTGACCGAGATGTTGAGTTATCAATTTATCATATTCTTGTATATATACCTATATCTGAAAAACCATATAGAATATCCACTATTGAGTTGTAAGAAATAATGAAGCATTTATTGGAGAATCTAAATAAGGGTTGTATATGCCCGAGTTATTCACCATAGTGTGTTCTATTCCTCTTCATTATGAAGAAGGATGGATCAATATAATTATTTATTAATCATCATGAGGTAATGTAATAATAATAAATACATGTATCCACTTCCACATATAGATGACTTATTCAAAATAATATCTTAGTAAAAGTATTTCTCAAAGGATAACTATCGGTCAGGATGTCACCAATTAAAGGTGAAGAAGGAATATATTCCCAATACGTTCATTCCAATGATGTAAGGACACTCTGTGCTCAAAGTGACTCCATTAAAACTGAATAATTCTCTAAAAATATTAAATGAAATAAGGTATAGAGTCTTTAGATATTACATCCACATATATTGTGTTTTCATTATTGATGATATTCTGATATACTCAACGATTGTGGAAGAACATGTGGAGAAATTGAATAAACTGTTGATGACACAGTGAAGGGAGTAAAATTGGCTAATGTACAATAAATGTTAGTTATGGATTGAGTATGTATAATTATTGGTAATGATATCATCAATAAAATAATATCTATGGTCACTTCCATGATAATGGAATTCGAGGAGTGGACTAGGAAAATGTGTGTAAGGGAGATATATCACTTACTTGGCATTGATAGATATTTGAAATGATTTTTGAAAATCATCTCATTATTTTCAAATCAAATAACCAATATGAATCAAAAGGGATTGATGTGTGACTAGTATTGTTAATGTGATTACTAGTTCATGGAGTTTAAAAAGAGGGTGATCACAACACCGGTTCTCACACTACCAAAATCTAGGGAACTCTTTGTTGTGTATAGTGAATCATTAAAGAAACATATAGACATTGTATTGATAAAAAAATTTATTGTGATTTCCTAAACATAGATGAATTTTAAAATTGATGAGAAAAACTACCCCTTAAATGAACTGAAGTCGGTGACTATGATATTGGTGAAAAAAATCTTGTGGAATTATCTCTATGGCGGGTGTGAAATATATATTGATAATAAGAGCATAAAATATATATTCACACAGAATTTAATTTATAAACACCAAAAAAGTTGGTGTGATCTTATCAATGATTATGACTCCTCAATACAGTAATATCTTTTTACGGAAAATAACGTGGAAGAAGCTCTAACTATAACGTATAATACAAAATTATCATTGATGATAATTGAGAAGAATACAATCCTCATATATTTTCAATGGATAGAAATTGGAATCATTTAAGATGAAACAAATTTAATATGTTCTCAAACTATTACTCAACTACCCATGATTTAGAAAATAATGTATTCTCAAATAAATAATGTTGAAAATCATAGGAAGGTAGAATCCATGAGAAAAGGTAAATCCTTGAAGTTAAAAAATAAAGAGGAAAGATTTGTAACATTTGGGCCATGACTATGAGTACCATTCAATACATGGATAAATAAATATATTCTGTTTGATACACATAGACCATCCTTCAATATTAACATCGGGAGTAAAATGATGTATCAATATCACAGAGAGTACAATTTTTATTGCAAAATAAAAAAGTGATCATGGAATATATAGTAAATGTTTTTATGACATAAATTTAAGGATGAATTGATAAAAATAAAATGGTATGATGAAAAAATTACCCATAACAACATGGAAATGGGTAAAAATCATCATATACATCATCACCAGACATCCAAAAACATCCAAACAAAAAAATGATATCTGTGTTTTTGGTGATCATCTCATAGAGAAATCTCAATTTAACACAATTTGAGATGAGTTTCCACTGGATAATCAGGCATGAATAAACATCATAAAAGGGGTACGGCTTCAGGGAGTACCATAATCAATTGATTCTTATTGGGATCTAAGATTCATCTCAATATTCAATAGAGTTATAAAATATTATCTAAACACTATGATGAACATTATTGTATCATATCAGCCTCAAACTGATGGCTATTCAAAACGAAATATTTAGTAACTGGAAGATATGTTGACGGAATATTCAGTTGAATTCAATGGAGGATGAGATCGACATCATCCTCTAGATGAGTTCACTGAAAATAAAAGTTTCTTCTCAGGAATTCCAGTAGATCTATATAAATCTCATTATGGGAAAATATGTGGAAATCCTACATGATGTGATGAATTCAGTGATCATTTGATGCCCGAAACTGAAATGGTTTATGAAATTTTAGAAAAATTGAAAATAATTCAACAACACAAAAAATCATCTCAAAGTTGAGAGAAGAGATATGAAGAGAATCAATGATGATAAAATGATTTTATGGTTAGAGAAATGGTATTCATATTAATGTTTCTAAGGAAGAGGGTCATGATATTTGGGAAGAATGGGATGTTAATTCACATGTACATCACTCTCATTAATATTATTGATCTTAGTAGGGTGTTACCTATCGAGTTGAACATCCAAAAACAAGGCTAGTGTGTGTAATGTATTCCATGTATCAATCTTAAGGAAGTAAATACTGGGTCCCTCACATGTATATAATTCAAAAGTGGTATTGTTGGATAATGATATATATTATGAGAAAAATGTAGTGAGATGAGATAATGTTCTATGCAACAAGACAACTCAGCCGGTCAACTTACTATGGTGGAACTATAAGTGCGAAGTGTCAATATGAGAAATAGATGATTTAATAAAGAAGAAGTACCCTCATATGTTTTCCATATAGTTTGTAAAAAAATATAGGGATAAATTTTAATAAGGGGGAGTAATTTAACAATTTTTATTTCTATTAAGGAGTTTTCCCTTATTATAATTATTTCATAACATATAAATCACATAAAATAAAACCAATTACAAAAAAATTAAATGATGAATGTATGAAAAAAGTGGTTTTTTACAAATTAACAAACTAATACCAATGGAATAATAACATGATCGTTGGAGTCATGATATGTTCTTTTTGAATATTAAAATAGACAATAGAATTTTTAACTCGCCAACAAATGTATAAATAATATTTAAGTATAATAAAAAATAAAATATGATATAATATTATATTAGTATAAGTAAATAAATGTTTTCAAATGATAAAGTATTTATTCATATTTAATGTAATTAAATTTTTATATTTACAATGTTTTAATAAGTATATTTATTTAAAAAAATCAAACTCATAAAAAATATTAATACATTATTAATTTTTTCTCTTATGATTATAAAATAATTTTTCAGGGCCCTAATTATTTTTTCAATGTATTTCAAAATCATTTATAATTTTAGAAATTCCAATTCTATAAATATATGATTCTATTATTTAAAAATTTAATTTCTCGTATTAATGTAATTATGGTCATGAAATGGTGATCATTTTTTATTTCTACTCATGGACAAATGGTTAGAGGGGATTTTATTTTATTTTTCTAAAATAGTTGAATTATTGGTGAATAATAAAATACAATAATCTAAGCCATTCAACAAATACATGAATCATTTATTAATTTGTTTATGTTTGGATAATTTAATCACCATTGTTTCGAAATCACACAAACCAGTTGTTGTAAATTTTCACAATATTATACTTTATTCATAGTCTTTTTCCAAAATATTAAATAAATTAATAAAATTATCAACAAACACTCTAATCTTCTACTATAAATACCCACTCTAACAAATAATTATCCTCACACCTTTTAATCCTAGAATCATACCCATTTTTAGCCCAATAATCTTCCCTAGTCACTTCCCCACTTATATGATGTTTTGATCTCAATGTGTGTTTGAAACTATTTTTTCTAAGAAGGTTCTTGAGGAGAATAAAACCTAAGGTAAAATCCACTATTGATTTCTATATTTTTCTTTTAAAATTATTTAATTTTCATATATTATCATTACATACACTATGAAATCATGAATTATTAATACATTATCTTATATATAATGTAATTTGATTTTTTTAATGTAATTTGATTGTGTTAAATTGAAAATATCTCATACGAGGTGTAGATTTATAACATTAGAGGAAAAAAGTATATATTTTCTATTTAATACATCTAGGATGAACATAAAATATTTATAATGCTAGGTATATATTGTAAAATTTATTTTACAATGATTTTTTTGTTCTGAATCTATCTTTTATACACAATAATGAATATTTAAACAAAAAGAGTTTGTGATGAAATAAAAAACAGCCAAAACAATCTAAAGGATTTTCATTATTGTCTTCTCTAATGATTCATCCACACCAAAAAGAAAAAAATAAATTATTTAACCATATAATATTTTAGATTTCTACTAAAACGTATAACTAAAATTATGGATATCAATTAAAGTTTTAAATTATATTTCATATATTTATAAAAGTGAACCAACAATGAAATACAAGCAAATGAACACTCTGAAATGTTAAAATTGTGTTATATAACTCATCAAAAAGGACATAAACTAAAATAAAGAAAATATAATAAAAAATACATGAATAATTATTTCTTTATTAATTATTTAATGTATTAAATTTTATTATTCATGTCCTTAATATTAATTAAAGAACACTTCCAGAGATAAGGTAATATTTTTTTTTCAAAACTTCCATTTATTTATCAAGTTACACTTTCTCTCTATTCTTCCAAATAAAATTACTAATTTCTAATATGTAATTATCCTGCATTATATTTTAATTTTCAAAACATAAATTACTATTCATATTCTTCATTATTAGATGGGGAAATACATTTTTTATAATTTTTCATTATCTTTTCCTCCCGAAAATCCAATCCTGATTATAGGGAACTTTAAAATTTCATACTCATATACATGTACAATATATAATCTATTATTGTACACCATAATTTCGTCTAAAATCACAATTTTTAACATGAAATACAATCCTAGATTATTCTTGGATTTATACACATAATTATTACTTTTTGGTTTTAAGAACTCTTTAACATATTTCCTTAAACTACACTGAAGTTGGTCATTTTAAAAATTATATAGACACTAATTTTTAATGTTTTCATATCATTTGAAAATAATTTATTATTATATATCCCCATTTTTATAATATTAATTTCTATTTATTATTTAAATCAATTCTTTCAATAACACTTTATGAAACTCCCTTTAGATATTATTTATGACACCAAATTTTTTCCTTGGATAAACTGTAGGTTTTGAACTTATTTTGGATTCATAATATAGAACACATATGCATGATCATGTAATTATGGGAGAACACAAAATTCATTCCAATGCATTGTTAAATGTTATATATCATGATAAATCGTGTTTGGAAAGTGAGTGAACCTGATTCCATTATTGTTATTGTCTCCCATGTGGAATGGTATTACTAAATATCCATGGATCATGCTTAGGACATGTTGTATGATCTATCAATATTACTATGATTCCATGATTACATATCTCTATGATCAAAATGTTATGAATCATTTTTTATTATTTATCCATTCCTTTTTTATATCATCATTTTTCCCTTCTGACAAATGTTCTTTGATGTAGTCTAATGTTTATACACGTACATGGATTTTTAGCTCATCCATTTTGTTCATCTATTACCCTAGTTATTATATGGAGTTGTAACCCATCATTTAATGATGGAACATACTTATGGATGATTAAATTAAAGTTTTTTAATTCTATTTATATGGATTATTTTTTATGTATCTAATCATTTATGGACAATAGAAATTATGATATTTGTCTTGTATTTTGAGGGATAATTATGTAAAAAAACTAAGTGAAAGTAGGTGTAAAAGAAATAGATCTATATAATAATTTTAATTTTTTATTTTACTCATTTAGGATATAAATAATTCCTTGGTAATTCACCACTTATTTATTTATTCAATGGTAGTATCCATGATAATTGAATATAGAGAATGTTTCTTTGTTGTTATGTTCAGGTCTGATTGAGATTCCAGTTTTAGACAATGAAAGACTCGTCTCTCATTTGGTATGATTCTTAGCTGGGGCTATTGGTGATTAATTCAATAAGGTCATCTTTTTTTTAAACTCCATCCCATGTACCTTTAACGGTGATTCCTATTGATGATATGATTTGTCACCCGGATAAGATCAATATTGCTTTTCATCCAATGCCAAACTTGTGAAATAATAGTAGGGGTAGAATGAAAATTATATAGTTGATATAGGAAGAATGTTATTCAATATATTAAGGTTCCATCCATTGGACTTGATTTGAATCATTACTCATAGTGGAGGAGTGTTCAGTCTCTAATGGTTGTGGATGTTGTGTCCTATTTTCAATTTTTAATGTTGTAGGAGTAATTTTTGAGGTTTTTTATTGTCACTTATTTGTTTTGGGAATATTTTATTTTTATGTTTTTTAAATAATATCATAATGACCATGGTTTGAATTTTTTTTTGATTTTTATGCAATAAAAGTTTCATTTTTCTGAGATCTTAATTATTGTTCCTTGGGATTTCTTTTTTCTCATGAGGGTTAGAGATCAATTTTGATAAGATGGATGGTATCCCATGTGAGTGTGTAGTTACCTATTGTTCATAATCGATTAAATTTCATCTCATTCAAGATAGACTTGTATAGTCATTGAGAATGTACAAGGGTAACCAGGACAATGTATATTCCTGACAGTCCTATATATCTATAGTGCCAACATTTGTTTTGAAGATCTCACCAAATTTTTAACACTCTATATTAAAAATCCTATGGTACTAGGGGTAAATTTTCAGTGAATAAATCTTTATCATTGACTTATGATTATTTTATTACTCATTATCTTAGATTTTAATCCTTAGTGCGTGTGTAAATTCTATTTTTTTGGCCGAAGGGAATGCTTTTATTATATTAAACAATTTGGGTGATTCATTATACGATGGGGAATCCTATGAATGGTATCTTTTAATTCTATTTTTTGGATAAAAGTGATGACATTATTGTGTTGAACCTAGTTTTTAGTTTTATATGTCACTCATTATGATATTATGTCTTCAGTACTACAGACCATCCACATCAAAATATTTGAAAGGGTGTTCTTTATGAGTGATCTTCTTCTTTATATCATACATGAATCCCTATGGGGATAAAAATTCATATCGTGGGGAGGTCGTAACGTAATTTTACCTTTATTATGTGTTTTTACCCATTTATCTGAGTATCTAATGATTGGATATAACTTTGGATTATCTAAGGAGTCCTTTTTTAGTTTCATTAATGTATTCTTGTCCAGTTTATGGTTTTTGCAATATTTGAAAAAATATAAAAACATAATTGAATGTTGTATCTTTATTTGTAAACATCTAAACATATTTTTAATCCTATGTGTTTATCACTTCCAGGAAAGCGATTTGGGAATATCAGTTAGGAACACAGTTAGTACTAACTGTGAAACCTAACCCAGTATATAATGTGAATGGTAATTACTTCCCAAATATCATAATTAAAACCTAAAAAACCCCACTAATTAAACATAATATCCTCAACTAAAACATAAGTTGATCTTTTATCATTTTGGATCCCTCTATATCTAATTTGTCTCCATAAACCTCATCTATTGGGGAATTTGTGTTCCATTCCATTAAAATATCTTCCCATTCATTAATTTCTTCATATCTTATTGTATGATATCTACTATTTATTGATTATTTTTCCTAGAGGATATAGATGCATTGGGATTTATTTTACCACATTTCAATTATCTCATATTTTGGATCGATGATATATTTTCTCTTATATAAGGGTCTATCATTTTTTATCATATCACCCCCATCAAAGGTGAAAAATCACAGATTCATTTTGGTTGGAAAAATAATATTCATTGTATATGTTTCTATATTTTAAATCGTCTGGATATTATTTTTTATAGAGAATTCATGGATATGTTTTTCTAAATTTTAACACATGTTCTTTGAAAATGGTTCTTTAACTATGATGTGAAATATTCATTGACCCTAACTATTATAATTGATCATGAAATGATTTAAATGCATATGATACAGATCTTTCATGACATTTAATGATTTTTCAATTCCATATTTGTTTGTATTTATTTATAGAAAACTTTTAAATGATATATTTTCTTCAAATTGAGTAATTTCTTCGAGGAGTTTAATTTTAAATTTTAAATTTCATTATACGACTGAAACAATTTGAACTATTTGAAGTCTTCTAAATAGTTTTAAATTCCTGAATTTGTGAAATAACAATGAACCCTCTATGATTTATTTTATCTGTATTTTTAAATGTCTTCTATTAGGCTATTTAAAATAAATGATTTAAGAAAAATTAAATTGGGTTTCAATCGAGGTTGTGATATGAAATGAATCCTTGTGAAATTATAATACATCATTTAAATGTTTTAGGTTTTCATTGAAATAAATTATTGTTTTAAAAGTATGATAGGTGTTATAATGATGATTTGAGAACGGATGGGGTCATTATTACAATTTTTAATGTTGAATTCTAATAAATTTTTATAAATTAATTGAGGTTTTTTTGATTGGTTGGTTTCCACATTATGAGGATCCTCTCTTACAATGAACCCTTAACAAAACATTCATGATTATTAGCCTTCCTCTTTGTGGGTTTTAAAAAAGGGATAATCTACTTTAAGGGATCTTGGGTGTGAGGTTGTAATTTTATTTGATGGTGTGATCCCATGGGTGATATTTCTATGGATCCCCATGTGATAATCCTATATTTAATATCTCACTCAAATATTATTACTATTCTTGGAAATCTGGATAGTAATATTGGATGACAATGATATATACATAAATAGAAAACTTGCATTCTCTCTATTGGATCAATAGGGAACCTAATTGTGTTAGGATATAGACATTTATCCATAAAAGAGGAGATAGGTGGAATTAGTTTTATTTATACACATGAGACATGATATAATCCCAACAAATAGTAATGTTATAATTTTATTATTTATTCAGTGGTGGGATTGATATTGTACCTCAGTTGTACCCATGAAATCCATATAATTGATACTTGATACCTGGAAACATTTGTTATCAGAGTATGTGATCAGAGTTTTGTGGATTGATACATCCATTTATGGATAATTTTTAACATCAATCTATTATATTGACTCATAATCAACATTTGAAATTAGTTTTTTATTATTATCATATATTAGTAATATGACTTTAGCATTTGAAATGGTTTTCAATGATTTATAAGTAACAATTTGTTGGAAATGGTAAAATGCCATGTTTTTCAGTTTATGATATAAAATGGTTTTTTTTATTTTGAATACTATATTTTAAATCATTTCTTCATAATATCTATATTATAATACACTTTTATAGTGTTTATCTATCCTAATTATATTTTTGAATTGAATATTTGGGTGAATCGTAATGGGATCATTACATCACACCCTACATGAAATGTTTTGAGTTTCCCTCACAATTATTATAATAATATGTTATCAAGTTTTCATCATATTCCTTCGTGGTTTAATGATTGGGTGATAATTGGTGAATGGATTGGGAAATGATGGGTGTTTTTTGTCCACCAGGATATTGGTTTTTGTTAGTTGTGTTTATTTTTTTGTGTATCATCTCATTGTACATATTATGATTATATTGATGTATGCAGATGATTATAATTCTGTAGTGTAAAATGATATTTTAATTTTATCTAAAATAAATCATTACTAATGATGTTTTATTAATTCCTTACTTTCTATCACAAACCGATAGAGATTAAAAATGATCTTTTAATTTGTGGATAATCTGTTAGGTAACAATGTATATTCGATTCCATGTTAGTTAAATGTAATCCTATATAGTATATTAATATCTATCACATGTTTATGAAAAATTAATATGTAATATAATTATCAATATATTTTCAAAAAAATTGGTTATATATATCTAATTATATAAAACACCTTCTTATAATAAAAATACACTTTTGAAAGTATAATTATTCACAATAATGAAAATTTTATATTGATAATTCTGTTTTATAAATTTATTTTAGAAACAATAATTTCTACTGAACAAAATAAAAATAAATTTAAAATTAAATCACTCAATTAATGGAACAAATAAACTTTTGTAATCATGAATGTGTCATCAAAATCATTATAAAATTATAATCTAATAAAATAGTTTACAAACTCGATGTAAAAACATTTTAAAAATTCCAAAAATTCATAGGGTATAGAAAAAATGCGTAAATATGGACCATAGAATATAAATTTTTAAGGTATATATTATATAATTATTCAGAACCTAACAATTAGAATAATGGAATTTGACTGGGATATCGAAGTAAAAGAGTGAAATACATTTACAAAAAACAAGGATGTACTCCCTTATTTCATGTAAAAAATAAATATGTGAGGGTTAATAGATATGGAGTGAAATGGGGTACTTGGGGTTTAATGGGGAGGTTGGATGGGAATTATGACAGGGTCCAAAACTTTATTGAAAAATAATTATTTGTTAAAACACATTAATTCCATTTTGGGATGAATTTTAATTGAAAATATATAACAATTCTACGTGCTACCAAATACCACAACATGATTTCATATGGTAGAAAATATCAAATTTCATATCTTTATTACCTCATCAGATACACAATGTGACATAAAATAATAATACTAGATATTTCTTCATTAAAATACTTCAAGAATGTTCTCTATAACTTAGAAATCACAATCTACACCACCATAATTCATGATTTTTAATTAAAACCACAGAATTATATGAACAAACAATAGTATGATAAAAAATATAATATAATTAATGTAAAATTATAATTTCCTCATGACATAGAATTTAAATTATCATAATAATATAGTGATAAAGGTCAATAGAATTACAAAAATTACCATAAAAAAATTCATCGCCAAAAAATGACATCTATCAAACAATCATTAACATATATAAAACACCACACTAACTATACATAATATAATATACAAAATAAAGATATAATTAAAATTAATATAAATTTACTCAAACATTAATATGTTCATAATCTTTTCTATTTTATAAGATAATCAAAAAAAGAAAAGGAAAATTCTGTTAGTTATTTACTAAACATTACATTTATAATATGGCTCCATATAAAAAAATTAAAAATTTATATATATATATATATATATAATTATTAATATTCATATATATATAATTAATATTTATCTTATTACTCTACCCATCATAGGACACATATAGTTTCTTCACTTACTTATTATCAACTTTTTTATTTTTATTATAAATATTAATTTGTATAAAACACATAAAAATCAATTTACTAACATGATTTTAAATGTTGTTTTTAAAAATAGATTCATTTTCAGAAACTTTTCATTCAAATAATGAAATTATTTTTTAAATTAAAATGAAATATCACTTAAACACTATTTGGAAAATTTTCCATGTGGTAAACTAGTATTACAAAATAACTTTTCAGTCAAACATTGTATTCCATACAAATAAAATATAAAATTCATGTCTAAAAACATGAAAATTAGAAAGATGATTCATTGAATTTAAAAGAACATTTTTTTATAAATCAGGAATTTTATTACCAAAACCTAATTAAATATAAAAAAGTGTCATATAAATGTTATATAAAATATTGGTTGTGACTACAAAAATATCCATAAATTATATAATATTCCCAGAATAATTAAATTAAAAAAATATATTTGAAAATGATCATTCTATAATCAATGATATAATATTTTTCCTAAATAAAATAATATAAAAATGAATCAGAAATAATTTCCCCCAGTATAATAATACAATGATATTTATATACAGATGAATAAATACATACAATATCACAATTCAATAACACTAACATGAAAAAATTAATAAATAATATTTATAATAGAGAAAAAAATATATATATTTAATGTTTAAAACAAAATATTAACATGATAAAATTTAATGTAAAAAGATTTGATATCAAAAAAAATAATTGGTGATTCATTATAATATAATAATCACACATATATATATATATAGATGTATATAAATATATATATATATATATATAATTTAATAGATTCCTCTAATTGATTCTACTAAGTGTATAAAAGAACATTGATAAGAAATAAATATTCCATGCTGCCTACTTCTACCTTCCCAATGATCTCTTCTATAAGACATATTAAAAACTGGAGTGGTAGGCTCATGATTATTCCCCATAAGAATTATAATTTATTTTACCCAAATCTATGATATATCACTAATACATGTTTCATATTTTTGAATCCTACCAAAACTCCATATATCCTTTGGAATATGGTATTCATATATGAAATTGTTTATGCTGGATTTTTATATGATTTATTTCAACTACTAATTATCTTATCTCTAATGTTCTAATAATATTAAAAATTCATACAATTATGTGTGAGAAATGATAAAATTCGTCAACTATGATAATATTTTTTTATGAACAAGATTTTAATTAACCAAAAAGAAATAAGATAATGAAAGTACAAAATATCATGAGAAGTTTATAAACCATTTGGGATTGAGAATAGTGTCTCATTTCATATATTAGATTAGAGAGTTATAAAATATCTAAATATAATAACTATAAAAAATGGAAGGATAATCAAATACTAATATAATACATGTCATTGAGCAAGAAACACATCAATGGAAAAAATCATTCAACAAATAATATACACAACTGATCCTATAAAATATTTCTCTAAGTAGTAAATCCACTGATGTTCTCATATAGGATGTATGAATAATGTAAAAGGTATGGAAGCAATATTAATCAATAATATAGGAATGTTTAATAGATATATGCTTCATATCAATGAAATATTATGAAAATATATATAAAACATAGTTATATGGTTAATTAAAAATCATTAAGTCAATACATACACTAATCAAATATTCCAATGGATATTATGTACCAATTAAATAACACCATATACAAAAAGAATCTATAACTATCGTACCAAAATCATGACATGAAATTGATTCTAATAAAGACCAATTGGGGAAATTATGATAGTCATTCTGATCAAACCCATTATTATGGTACCCTAGGAACACATCCATATTAAAAGAGGTCGATATTTTGGAATGTATATAAAATGTTTCGTGTTAAATCCACAGTATGGAATTAAGGAATTTGATGCCTGTATAATTTATAACAAATGTTTCTCAATTTTTTTTTCTTTGGTTGCATTCATTACACAAAACACAATGTTTTAACAAATAGTGAATATTTAAAAAAAATATTTAATATTGATAACATTGAAATTGGGGTGTTACAAAAGAATTAAACTTGATATATTACCTAAAAAATTATTTTTACACATGCATAATATAAATTCATTAGTAAACAATTGATTATAATTAGAAAATGAATTTTAAGATAAAGTAGTAGTTTTTATGAAATTTTTTTATTCATATAATGTGTGTTTATCCAAACATATTAAATTTATCATTATTAGTGAATAATTTTATTTATATTTATATTTATATATCCAATGAATATTTATATAATTAAAAAAATATTTTCTAGTAATTATAAATAAATATAAATCATGATTTATGGTTGAAATTTATTTTATATAACAAAATGTTTTCACTGGATAATGTGAACATTTTTTAAAAATAAATATTTTCACATTTATGTAATGAATTTAAAAAAATGCATTCCATATTTGTAATTATGAATTATATACATTTAAATTAGGGGAATTTTGTTTTTAAACATTATTTATTGTGACCATGGTAAATTCCATCACCTCGGTATAAGGAAAATCATGTTAATGTATGATAAAACTATTAAATAATGTTTTCATTTTTCATCAAAACTATTATTATATCAATGTAATTATAACCTTACCAACATATGATCAAAAATATTTTTTAATTCATAGTTTTACATGTAAAGATTAAAATAATATTAAATTTAATAAATGATAAAAAATCACACTCCCTTGGATTTCAATATCAATTATGTTTTAATTTATTGAAATAAAAAAGTTATAGATGAATATAAATGTCAAATTTATGAATAATTAAATAATATTTATGAATGAATTTGTTTAAAATTAGTATTTGTTATATAATTAACATTAATACTTGCTTAAAACTAGTATAATATTTATTTAATTTATAGTTAAATTATAAATGATGTTAAAAATATTTATACTGATATAATATTAGTGATTTGTAGTGTTATATGAATTTTGTAATAGGATTATGAAATATTCATGTAGTTAAACTGCATTTAATGTACTTGATTCAATTTCATTTATGTGTCAAAATTCAAATTAATGACAATTTATTAAAACAATATTTATATTTATGTAACATACAGGTTCTGAGAGCCTCCTAGAGGTGCCCTATACCCGGTTGGTCACAAGGCCTCAAGCGAATTTTTCCAAATTCAAGAGGCTTATGACTAGCAGTGAGGTCATGATAGTGTGAAACTATGCCCTCATTGGCTGAGTAACACAACAAAATTAAAACAGATAGAAATAGCGGAAGTAGTAAATCATAAAATAAGTAAACATCAGATGTAATAAAAAACTTGAAGACAGACACATATATATAAATGATCCATGATACCTATGCCTAGGAATGAAGCAAAAAAATAAAAATGCTGGAATACATTACAAAACCAAAGTAAAAAAAATGATTTAAACAACTCCATAGCAGATCAAGCCTCTGCTTGGTCCCATGCACCCCATCTCTATAGCAATTACGTACCTGAAGTAGAAGGGCACATTCCATTATATAGACCTATAGAAATATAATATTTTTGGGGGCAAAAACATGACCCAAAAAGGGTGTGAGACTAATCCCTATAAAGAACGCCCCAAAGATATGTGCCTAACAGTCAATGAATATATATGGCAGCCAATAAACAAAAATAAGTAGTGCAGACAGAAGTACATAAAAGTAAACAGTCATATAGTTTCATTTACAATCATTTAATTTTAAGTATTTAATCCACCAAAAAAATTCAAACAAATGTCTAGGTAGTTCTCATAGCCTAACCCCTCTGTTTCACAATACAAGAGAAGATAAAACAAAGACCCTCTGAATAATCATTCACTGTCAATTCCCCCATTAGTCATGTGTGATCATAGACTCTCTGAGGAAGCATGCACGGAAAATTCACCTTACATTGTTTCAATGGAAACCTATAGGAACTCTGAAAAAGCAATAAATGTCAATTTTTAATTTGTCCTCATAAATTATCTATACACTCTATGAGTGCGCTCAACATCAATCCCCCTATGGTCGCGCAACATGATAATTAAAACAGACACTATGGGATAGACTCAATGTCAATTTTCCTTATTGGCACACTACACTAGGTTCCCGCAGCCTCATGTAAAGTAATCATGCACAAATAATAATAAATAGCCAAAGTAAGACTCCAGAACTACTTGGCTTACCATCTTCAACATTTCAAAACATGTCAAATAATAATAACTGCACACAAAACAATAAGTATGGAAAACATGTGGTATCCTAACATGGATGTCTAGACCAAATGGTGAAAAACATGAAAACAAGGGGAAAACATCTATTTCATGGCAATGACAACCTTATTCTCAAAGAATTAACCTTTATCCAATATAACAAGGCATAGAAGGAAAATAAACGTGATAAAACCCTAATCACACAATACCCCAAACGAGGGTATGGGAAATTTTGCACATATAACTCAAAGACTAACTATGGAAAGGAAAAAACCACATAACTTGGTGTCGCGTGATCGATATATGTGATCTTCAACCCTTGAATCTCCCTTGAACATAGTAGATCGAAAAAAACACTTACAACATTCAACCGATGATATCTTGTGGAAGAGAAGAAATCATGAGATGATGGTCAAGAGAAATGGAGAACTCACTGATGCGATTCCAACAAAATCGACGATGGTCGATTCAGAGATTAGACAGTGCGTAACGGGATTAGAGAAGATCCACTTCCCTATGGACAGTTCTGGAAAAGATAATTTGAGAGGAAGTGCATTACATATGTCAGACGCATCCCTGGTACGTTTAATGAAAAAGAAGAAAGTACACGGTGTGTTCTTTAAAAGTAAATAGAGTGAACTTTCCATTTCCATCCACCGCTTTAGGCGGTCTTTAGGTCACCAAACATGACCATGTACCCGACCAATACCCAGCCAGTAGATGGGGACCAGCGGAAACTGAGTAGACAACATGTACTTATAAATACATGACATGTACTCCTGAATTTTTCAGAAACTCCCCTGTTTCCTCCAAGACAACAAGAAAAAACATACCTGAAAAGAAGATCCACATTCGTACAAATGTCCCCCTTAATGAAATTCGTCCTAGAATTTCCCTAGAAAGATGGCGTAGAAGAAGAATCCTTGAACAGATCTGACCACTACAATCATACTTCGGCCTCCCTCTCCCAGGTCTCGTCCCGTACTTGCTCGTGCTACCATAGCACTTGTACCAGATGAACATACCAACCCCAGAGAACCTTCACACTTCGATGAACAATCCAAATATGGTGTTCTTTCAAATATGATTACACCATGTTCTCAACCTCATCGAGTTGGAAAAAATGATATTGGTCTGAGATGTAACGTCGAAGTTGAGAAACGTGGAAGATATCATGCATATCCCGATACCTCAAAGGTAACTGCAACTGATATGCAACCAGACCAAATCAATCCAATATCCCAAAAAAATAGATATACCTCAGCAAAAGCTTACCCTGTCTTATAATCCTCATGTTTCCCATACTCAGTGTGACATTCAAGAAAACTTGATCTCTAACCTTGAACTACAAAGGTTGTCTTTGTCGATCATCATTAGACTTCTTTTATGATTGTGTCATAGCCATCCTATTTTGAATCATCTCTATCTACTATTTTGTCTCCTGGACAATTAGAGGTCCTAACATAGCTACCACTCCTACCTCCATCCAGCACATGGGTGATAGGTAGGGGTTACCATACAAAGCCTCATAATGTGCCATCTGAATAGTTTCTTGAAAACTATTATTGTTGGAAAACTCCAAAAGAGGCATGTGCGTCTCCCACAAACCTCCCAAATCTAAGATGAATGACCTAAGCATGTCCTAAATCACATGAATCATACACTCATATTGCCTATATGTCTGGAGATGGTAAGCTGTACTCAGAACTACCTGTGTACCCAATGCCCTCTAAATTCTCTACCAGACTAGAGAAGTAAAATGGATGTCCCTGTCTGAAACTATAGAGTGCATAACTCCATGTAAATGTAAAATATCTCAGATGTATAGCCTTCCTAAATCATCAACATCGATGGTCTCCATAATTGGCATGAATTGTGAAACATTCGTGAGTCAGTCGATGACAACCCAAACTGCATCATTCACTCGAGGTGACCTCAGCAAACTAGTAATGAAATCCATCACGACATCATTTCATTTCCACTCGGTAATGGGTAATTTCTGGAAAAAACCTGCTTGTTGTTGATTCTCTACCTTCACCTACTAGCACGTGGAACACCTCATGACAAAACCAGCAATATATCCCTTCATATGTGGCCACCAATACTGATGGTGTGGATCTCTATACATCTTGGTGACACCTGAATGAACTTCCCACGCTGAGAATGAATGTTTCACATCAGCTCCTCAAATAGGTCTACTAGAACCCACACATGTCCATGAAAATTGAAAATCTCATCCTCTCCTAATGTCCATCCAAGAATGGCGTTATCTCCAAAAAAAACTCCCCCGTAGGACTAGTCCTTTAGAATCTTATAGATTCCTCATTCGCACTCCATCAAGTAGAGTAGAGGTATCTACCACATGAAGAAAGTAATGTCTGCCCCTAACGGTCGTGCACCTCAAAATGTATCTCAGAGAACATAGACATAAGATTCCACTCATTGCTAGAATTTTTTACTGCTTGTATATGAGTCCTTCTGCTCAAGGCATCATCCACAACATTGCCTTTCCAATGTTTGTAGGTATGATAAATATCAATGAACTGAAGGTACTCAAACCACCTTCGCTGTCTCAAATTCAGATCACATTAAGTGAAGATATACTTGAGACTCCTGTGGTCAGTGAAAACCACAAAATGATCACCCAGAAGATAATGAATCCTACAACGTAAAGCATGATCAACTACAGCCAGCTCGATATAATGCATTGGGTAGTTCCTCTCCTGTGGCCTCAACTGTTGAGATCCATAAACAACGACTCCTTCTTGCTACATAAGCACTACTCCCAGCCCGATACCTAATGCATCATAGTATAAAGTATAGCTCCTGTCTGGTTATAGAAATTCTAGTATTGGTTCTGAAGTGAAACTCCTTTTCATCTCATGAAAGGCTCACTCACAAGAATCTGACCACATGTACATCACACCCGACATAGTCCGGCTTGTCAGTAGAGCTTCTAAGCATGAAAAGTTTGGTATAAATTCCCTATAGTAACTAGACATCCCTAGAAAACTCTGTTCATCAAAGATATTTTTTGGATGCTCCAAGAAAAATACTGCTCTCACTATCTCTAGGTCTATGGATACTTTTGTCTTTGAGATAACAGGAACCACGAAGAGAATTTGGCCCATCCAAAAGTGGAATTGAGAGAGATTATTTTATAACTAATTCTCTTTTATTGTACTAAAAATGTTCTCAAGATGTGTGTCATTGTCGTGTCGAGTGTCAGGGTACACCATGATATCATCCACGAACACTGCCATGAAGGAATCCAAGTATAGATGGAATCCTCAGTTAATCAGGTCCACTAAATCTGCAAGCATGTTTGTGAGACCAAACGGCATAACCACATACTCATATGGACCATACCTGCTCCAAAAGGCTGTAAGAGGTACATCTGGCAACCTAACACGCAACTGATGGTAAACAGACCTCAAGTCAATCTTCATGAACACTCAGTCTCCTCGAAGATGATCAAAGAGATCATCAATCCTCAGCATGTTATATATATTCTTGAGTTTAAACTGGTTCATATTCTGATAGTTCACACAATGTATGAGGATAATGTCCATCTTCATCGCAAACAGGGAAGGAAAACCCTATGGAGAAGTACTGTTTTAGATGAAACCCTTTGCCTCAAACTCCTCCAACTGCTTCTTGAGCTCCTGCAACTCTAGTGTAGCCATACTATAAGGAGTAATGGACATTGGTGCTCCTCCTGGAATGAGATCAACTAAAAATTCAACCTCTCTATTTGGAAGAAAACAAGAAAAGTCATCTGGAAGGACATCCCTAAAACGATCCACCACTGGAGGAAAGTCTGTCTACGAAGTCCCCTAGTCAACCACATACAGACTAGAAAACTAGGTAGTAACTCTTCCTAACCCATGATGCTCGGGTCCCATTCTTCTCGCCTGAACATCCCATTCGCGCTTATGAAGAAATGATCCACCCTCTTGTGACGTGTAACTCACCCAACGGTGACAATGATCTCAATGGCATGGAAGGGAACCAAACTCTCCATTACGAGATGACATCATAGACAGTTATCTCAAAGACATAGAGGTCCCAAAAGAAGTGACACCCACCAACCTCAAGAGGGAACTCCTTGCACTGACGTACACCACCTATTCTAGTTCCCAACGGAGTGTCTAGCATCAAAACATCAGTATATGAGAAGATAAAAAGCCCAAGCCTCTCCAAAAAAGCAATATATATAATGTTATATGAATCCCCAGTATTTAAACATGCAGAATCTTAAACCAAGGCGACCAGTATCATACCTCGAACAATAGAGTGTCTACTATTCTACTCCATTTTGGTCTGCTCCACCACAAAAGTCTAACCTACATCGCCACCCTATGACCCTGCCTGACCACCCTGAGCTGATCCACCCTACTGTCACTAAACTCCGGGTGACTAGCTACCCTGGGCACAACCTCCACCTCATCCTGAATGGTTGTATAAACTCCAGTTCAATGACTGATAAGAAATGTGTGGTGCTACTCTTGAACACAGAGTCATAAGAGAACACCTTTCACCTACTACTGGTGAGAAAATCTAATAGAAGCATTAAGAATGAGCCATCTCGCCACAATATCGGCACTCCTCTGGGTCTCTCGGGAAAAGTGGTCTGGTATGCCCAACTCTTCTACAATGGTAGCATACCACCTAGCTACCTAAAGGTGCATCCCTCCTAATCAGATCTCCCCATGTAGACTCCATGAGACACTTCCTGCTATCAGCTGGAGAAGCACTAACATTGGATGTGGAACCTCGATATATCACAGCTCAAGGATCCATCAGGTTGTGCTTTGTGATCAACACCTAGTTGACTATAGAAGTGGTGGAAGTCAACCTGAAGATGTCACCTAAGCCCAAATGTCTTTCCATAGACCACACTCAAACTTCCTTTCTATGAAAAACTCATATCCTACTAGAAAGAGTGTAAAGAACATAAAATCTGTGATGTGAGAAGAATACTCCACAAATGAATGAGTACCATGCTCCAAACTCATGAACTGTTGAGGTCGATCGGTCCACAATGTCTCAGGGTAGAAAAATTCATAGAAGGTATGCTGAAATCCAACCAATCCATAACCTTATGGCATCCCGCTAGTGAGATCTCATCCCACAATCTATTGGGGGAATCCCGAATCATATACGTAGTGAGCTTGACCCTCCTCTCTGGAGGTATCTCCAGATGCTTGAAGATCGTCAGCATGGATTCTAGCCATGACTCTAATGCCTGGTGTCCTCCATCCCTAGAGTATGTGGGAGAATGATTTTGTTGAAAAATTTGATTAATCTCATCCATTGAATGGGGATGATGCATTGATCCATGATAGGTGTGGATCATACTCATAAATCCCTCTCAGAACTGTGCCTCAGCACCTGTTCCGAGATAACATATTCGGTCAAGATGGGCTGACTGGAGGATTTGCAGGTGGTCCCATATCTTCCATGTCCAGTGTTTGATCACTGCCCTAAAACTGGTATAAAACCGGAGTATTCCTCAGTGGCATGACTCTGCATGGTCATGCGCACACCTTAGATCAAAATTATCATGGACCGAAACATAGAATTGTACGAAGGGAACATGAGAACAGAAGCATTCAAGTTATTATAAACATGGATACAAAGCGTGTATACCCACTTCATGGCATGATCTATTAAGACTCCACATGGATGTGTACTTTTTTCAACCCTGGATGTGTAACACCCCATACACATGGCATGTTGTCAAAAAACACGGTGTGTATTTGACTCCTCTTTCCCTACCTGTGTACTTCTATAAGGCCAAGCCACACAGTTATCCTAGAACAAGTCTATAGGGCGTGTTTGTGGTAGACACGATGTGTACTAGATGAACTTCACTGACCTATGTTGTTATATACACATCTAGTTACATGGCTTACCCTACACGACGTGTTTATGAAAGGCACAACGTGTACGGGAAGGATTACACAACCCCGTGTTTTTTATTACACGACCGAATACAAGGGCAATAATACATGACACATTCAACCTTGAAATGGCTGGTATAACCTATGTTTCATCCATCGATATTTTTAGTCACATGGGTGGACACATGTTCTACACAACACAAAATGTATATCCGGTACAAGACATGTCTCACCAATGATTTACCAACCCTGTGTCTCTTCCCACACATCCAATGATACGGTTAGAGAATACAAGATGTATACATATGGTACAAGGAGTGTACTTAAGAAAAAAATTTCCTTCCTGAACATAAGGACACATTGCATTTATTCATCATTACACGCTGCGTGTTTTTAGTTTTTCTAGACATTATTTCTCCAAAACAACTGCGGAATGTAAAAAACACTGAAATGAACATTAATCTGCCAAATTCTGATCTGTGGGGGCCCATACTCCCCACGAATTAATTTTTTTCTTCTTATACAAGTTACATAATAACATAATAGAGCAAGGATTCACCAAATTACGGTCTATGAGGGCCCATAACACACAAGAATCAACATTTGGAGTTCATTCAAACATAATTTTACAAAATTAAATACCATATCAAATAGTAGCTATCCTTATCAAATCATTTATCACAACATTACGCATATCTAACCCAACTTCTATAAAAAACATGAAATTTATAATGCACTTTAAATGGCATAGTAGGAATGCATGATATGTGATCTCTAGAAAGTGACTATATGATGCATTAGATGGCATACCCTCATCTCATCGGGTTGCAACAGAAATAGAACCTCAATAATATCAACAATAACATAACAAAACATGTGAACCACCCAATGGTGAAATCAAAACAACTGTAAAATGGCCACATCAGAATAATTTCCATAATGTAAAAAATTGTCCTTTCCCTATACATGGGTTAGCTAATCCCGGGAACAACTTATTAAAAAGTACCTATTTTCTTCATATCCATAGCAAGAGACTCCAAATAGTAAGTCAAAAGAAAATAATCGGTATGATACCACATTGTAATGTCCCAGTTATAGGAACTACCCATAGATGCCCTATACACGGTTGGTCACATAGCCTCAAGAGGATTTCCCAGAACGCCAGAGGCTGCCGACTAGTCGCGAGGGCCTTGGTTTTGATAGTGGGGAAACTATTCCCTCATTTGCAAAGTAACACAATGGAAGTAAAACAAATAGTAATAGTGGAAGCATAAAAAATATAATAAGTAAATAGTAGAAGTAATAAATAACCAGAGCACACACACACAGACATATATACATAAATGATGCACAATACATATGACATGGAAATAATCCAATCAAATCACAATGCTAGAATACAGTACAAAACCCAATTACAATAGAAATTCATGTAAATAGCTCAACTATATTGCAAGACTCATCTTGGTCCCATTATCTCCATCTCCACACCTATCATATACCTAACGTAGAAGGGTTCTTGCCCGTATATATATATGTAACAATATAATCTGTTTAGATTCGAAAACATGACCCAAACAGGGTGTGAGACTAATCACTGTTGGAAACCGCCCAATGATCTGTGCCTAATAGTAAAGGAATATATTTTGAAGGAAATAAGAAAAAATAAGCAGTGAAGATAGAAGTACTCAAAAGTGAATTGTCCTACAGTTTCATTTACAAACATTTACATTTATGTATTTAATCAACCAAAAACAAATACAATCCACCCTCTAGGTAGTTCTCACTACCTAAAAACTCTGGTTCACAATACAATAGAAGATATAGAAAATACTCTTGGAGGAAGCACTCACCATCAATTCCCCCTTAATCATGTGTGATAAAATACTCAATGAGGAATCACTAACCTTCAATTTCCCCTATAGTATTTTAACGGTAACATACAGGCACTCTGAGGAATCAGTCAACAAAAATTTATCTTGTGTCCTCATAATGTAACTATATAAACTCTGAGGGAGCACTCAACATCAGCCCACCTGTGGTCTCACACAAGGATAATTAAAACAGACAATCCGGGAATGCCCTCAATGTCAGTTTCCCCTATGGTCTCACTACAAGTGGTTCCTGCAGCCTCATGTAATGAATTCGTGCACAACTGATAATCAGCAACCAATGTAAACCTCAAAAACTACTTGGCTAAACAAATACATGATATCATAGCATGTGAAATAATTATCACTACACCCAACAATACAAGGCCTTGAAAACAAGCAGTAGCCTAAATGCAATGGCTAGACCAAACGGTCAAAAACCAGCAAGAAAGGGAAAACATCCATAACATGGAAATCATAACCCTATTCTCAAAAAATTAAACTATATCCAATGAATGAAGGCATGGTGGGAAAATAAAATGATTAAAACCATAACAAACAATTATCCAAATAAGGGTATTGAGCACTTTTTCACATATAACTCAAAGACTAACTATGGAAAGGCACAAGACACCTACCTCGATGTCGTGAGATCGATATACGTGAAGCTCAATCCATGAATCACCCTAGAACATTGTAGATCTACAAAAATTCTTATGAAGATAAACTGAGGATATCTTGAAGTGGATGAGAAATCAAGAGATGATGTTCAACTAGATATGAGAAATAATAGATGTGATTCCATGGAGTTGGAAGCAGTTGATTTGTTGAACGAACGGCAAGTCGGGGGCTCAGAGAAGATCCATTACTGAACAGATGCTCCTGGACAAGATTAGTCGAGAAGAACTGTGTTCATTCCGGATGACATTACCGCATTCTATTTAATAAAAAAATTAAAGTACACGGCGTGTACTTTCCTTTTTTGGCCACCGCTTTAGGAGGTCTCTAGCTCACCACACACGACCATGTACTCGGCCACTACCCGGCCAGTACACAGTGACATGCCACAACCGAGTACACAGCGTGTACTTATAAATACATAGCATATACTCCTAAATTTTTCTGAAACTCCTATTCTACTTAAATGAAAACCAGAAAAGAAAAACATACCTGAAAAGAAGAGTAGGGTTCTTACAATTTTTTTATTTGAAAATCGTGAATATATTTTTAAAAGTCAAATGTTTTATGATATTATCTAAAATTCCATCCATTTTACATTAATAAATGAATAAGTACCTTATATGTATTATTATTAGTTGTTAATATTGAAAATTATGTTTTCATTTTTAATGTTAATATTGGTTCACTATTTCATTATAATAAATTATAAGGACTAACCCACCACAAAATCCTTTCCATTTTTTTTGGTTTGATAATATTCCTCTCATATAATAACATAGTACCGAATATATATACACTTTTAGGCATTTTGATTGTGATTTAATTTATTATAATTTATTCTTTTATGAAATTGCATAAATGAACCTCACCATAATCAAAAAAGGGAAACTAAACCTTAACTAATATACACCATATTCAGGAATATAGTTCATCCAAAACCTTATTAATATTCTTATCGTCATAAATTTTCATGTCTTTGTGGTAATAGATTTTTTGAAATAACTATTTAATGATTTTATTATGATTCTATTTGGTCTTACTATATCTCCCAATATATTCATGTATTTAATTAATAGATTCTTTGGGGATTACCTTGATCAATTTGTGGTTTACATAGAAGAAGATATGGTTATATATTCAAACATAGATTAAAATCATGAAAACAAATTTAGGATTGTACTAAAGAACAGAGGATTAAATAGATATATGATATATTTACGAATTCTTAATTTTTGATTAAAATGTATCACATTAGGTTCACATAAATTCAAGAATGTCTAAATTAATGGATCCTTCAAAAAATGATGTTATAAAACACTGAAATGTGAAAAATAATAATTTATATCTGTATTTTACATAGTTTGGATGGTTATTATTAACATTTCATGTGGAAGTTATAATTGATGTCAAAAAAATCACTATAGTTAGTCATGCATGCCACAATTTCTTTTTAAGAGATTAATGCATTGAAAAAATCAGGGAACTAATGGGAAGATTAAAAATCAAACATAATATTACACTACCTTGTTGTGGGGAATTGTTTTTATTCAACAGATATGTATATAATAAGGGATTGTGATACTTTATCTTGAAAATTTTTATAGGGATAGCTTATTCGTCATGTTAATTAAATGTGCAAGATAAATATTATAAAACTCGTGATTTATTATTACTTTTTTTTAATTTTCTCATTAACAATTTAGAGGAAATTATATTTACATTATAATATGTGACTTATATATTGATCATAAAATATTTCATGTTTATTTTCTAGTTAATTATTTTTAATATTGGCCAACAAATTTTCTTATAAGAGATTATACATTACGACTTCATATTACAGTAATACCTTGGGGATGATAATATGGTGGAAAATTTAATGAGTTTAAAGGTTTATGTTTTTTTACATATAATGGGTATCATAAATTATTCAATATTTGTAAACATTCCAACGATATACAAGAAATATCGAAGGATAGGTAGAAATCATATATTTTTAAATAGATTGTATATCAATTAATCTATTTGATGATTAAATAGGCATATAAGGAAGACATGGAGATGTATAAATATGTGATAAATGTTCATTATCTCGAAACTAATATTTATGTAATGGTATTATTTAAAAAAAATGTGTATGTTAATTCGATGAATTATTTTAAGAAGGAGATATTTGATGGTTCTCATATTTCTACATTATATATCCATGCAAAAAGTATAAAGATGTATATATATCTGAAAGGTGATTTCTTTTGGTGATTCCTGAAGAGATATATTAAGACATTTGTTTCTCGGTGTACCATATATTAACATTTTAATGATGAGTGATAGAAATATTAGGGGATGTCTCAAACGTTACACATATTAGAATGTAAATAGGAAAAATCACAATTGAATTTATCATCTGATGAACCAAAAGATCAAAATGTAATAATTATATATATGTTGTTGTTTATATCATTACAAAGTCAGTTCACTTCATTAGAATTATAAAAATACTTCTCTCTTGATTATATTTCCATAATTTATATTAGTGATGTGGTATTGTATCATAGAGAACATCATTATATTATTACTAGTTGGGATCTGGTGATCTGCTCTATGTTTTGGGAATGTTATCGAAGGGAACATGATCTAGAGTAGGGATTTATTAAGTTTTATCATCAAAAATAATATATTTTGTCAAATTTTACCATTAAATCTATATATGAAATTTTTAGAGCCTTATTTGTGTGTTTTAAAGGACATTTAGATTAACACCCTTATTTGGTATAGTTTTCTTATAATAATGTATTTCACACAAGAATTCAAATGACTCGTTATGAAGCTTACTATTTAAATATGTAATTTAGATTCTAAATTTTGATTTCTAGAAATAGAGATTAAATGGAACCAAATGTTATAGCCATTTGGACACACATAATACCATCCCAATGTCATCTACAATATCTTGTGGAAAATCGATGACAAGATATAGAGCTTGATGTTTTATAAAATGTATGCCTTTTAATATCTCCCTAGTAGATGGTGATACAAAAAAATACCACTCTTATGGTCAATGGTTTTTAGAGAAACATATAATTCGGGGAAGCTACATGGGAACCTATGTATTTGATAAAGAAAAAGTTTAATCATCTACTATCATATGAAGAAATTAATTTTGAGGGAAAATTTAATTTTAAGGGGGTAGTACATGACACCTAGATATTTTACAATATATATTTATTTAGAATATTTTATTTTTCATAGCATTCATTACATGATGAATTGATTTTAAATAAATATGCAATTTATTTTTTAATATTATTTAATAGATATAACATAGTCAGTTTGTTAGTAGGTGTTAATATAGAAGACAATGTTTTTAAACATATATGTTTTACTCCTATATATGAGAAATTATTTTATTATAAATTAGTAGAAAATTTTTATAAAATCATTAGGAAATAATGGAAGTCTTTTCTAAAAAATGTTTTTATGAATGCAATGCCTATTTAACCTAATAATTAAAATTATGCACAATGGGTGAAATATTTTTGTAAAATAAAAATATTATTTTTTGAATAATTATTTATCCACAATATTTTATTAGTTTTAGTAAGGATAAAATTATATATATACACTTTTATACATAAAATTTTAATAAAATACGTTTTTCATTGAATTTTGTGAACTTATAATAAAAATAATTTAATCCACAAAGAGGTACATAATATGATAAATTGGGTTTTAGATTTTTAATTAATATCAATAAATGTATTTAAAATTCCCTTGTTTTTAGTAGTTATGAATTTTAACTATGAAAATATTTATCAGCATAGAAAATTATCAATTATGGCGACCTTATTTAAAACTCATTAATATGGTAATAATACTTCATCGTGATATTAATTATATGAAATAAATTTAATCCATATAAATATGGAATATAAATTGATCTGGAAAATGGACTCTACTACATGAATAATTTCTGTTATAATATTTAAATCAATAAATTTTTAAAACTCTAACTATCTATGATTTAAATAACTACTATGTGATAATATAGGGTCAAAAAATGTAATGAGTGTTTATAAATACCAATGGTTTTTCTTATAAAATTATTTACATAATGATAATTTATTTATACTTTGAGAGTTTAAAAAATATCATAAAATTATTTTACAATGTCAATACAATATTTAGTCAGCTATTATGAATATAAAGTAAACAACATAAGAAATATTAACAGAAAAAATTGAGTAATTTATGGTGTTCTATTAAATTTTATTAATAATATGAAATATATTTGATATTTTATATAATTATACTAGAAATCCAACACTTGAAATATTTTTATGGAGTATTTTTAAATTTTGGATGTCAAAATTATCATTAATGATAATATATGAAAATAGTATTTTAATAAATTATTTCAAAATAAATAAAATTTTGAAAAAATAAAAAGGGGTAAGATATTTTTTAAAATGGAATTCATTGTCCATTTATGAGTTGATATTTAACTTATATGTTATTTTGTAACATAATATTACTGAATAGTAAAACCCCATGGTTAATGATAAAATTTGTTAACTATTGAGTTTTACTAAATTATAATTTTAAAACAATTATCAAATCATTAATGATTTTTGGGACGTAAACCATATCCTCTCATATTTTACTATAACTAGTCATTTGGAAGAATTTTGATTGAGAATGAATTTATTATAATTTATAGTTTTAAAAAATTCTAAATGTTCCCCTTAAACAATTATAAAATGGAACCAATAATGTCACATATTTTCATCACATTGAGCTCAAGATAAACTATACCAACCCACAAATATTTTAAATATATATATTTGATGCTTATTGGTTTTTATAGAAATAACATTTCTATGTCCCTTAAGCGGATATCTAAATGGATTCCACCACGTAATCCATAATTCTATTTATTGAATCCTTCGTGTTAATTTCAACATATACTTATGCTTAAGGTGTTGTACCCATACTATGATAATAGATCCTATATTATAAATATATTTATATTTTATTATGATTATGCGATAACCATATTCTATATCTATTCCTTCCTATAAAAAACATCACTCTTGAATATGTATGACTCACCATCATCACATAATGATGTAATTAATTGTTCATATTCATTTTTATTGGATGGTTATAATGAATTAAATAATTTATTTATATATAAAATTATTGAAAAAATAATAATATTCTATAATTAAAATACTATTTATATATTTTTAACATCGAATCGATTAATTTTTTTTAATCGTCGGTATTAGTGGAGTTCCACCTCAATGATGCAATTTTATATATTTTTCATCTATAATTTACAAGGAAGTTAATAATGAGATAATTTTATATATATATTACTTTTACAATATAATAATGAATCAATATATATTTAATTTTATTTACCTTTAATTTCTTGAAAACTACTCTATGTTCATAATAAAAGTAACATTATATAATTACTTTTTTATGAACTCATATAAATATTTATACAACATATAATTACATTTTACATCATAGAAAACTACATCTTATAATAGTAATGATATTACTTGATGATATTAATAAAATAGTACTATATAAGGGGACTATACTAATTTAATATTAAAAATTTATTTTATGTAAAATGATATTTTTTTAGATGAAATTTAATTTCGTGAAATATTAATATCTGATTTTTTAATGATAATATTTTTAAACAAACAATTGTGAAATTTTTCTAATGGGTAGAATAATTTCTTTTCAGTGAAAATGTTAAATTTCAATAGATATTTATATATAATTAAATGATTAAATTAAAATAATTATATAATAATTTCTATAAAAAATAAATTTCTCATGGCATAGTTTATTTTAATAAGCTTATGTTATTTGTTTCTAAATTTTAAAAAAAATTAATTTCACATTAAAATGTAATAATATTGTTCTCACAAAATATATAACATATTATTAAATTACATCGATATCATTGTGAATTAATATACATCAAAAAATATTATAAATATAAAATTATTTATAAGAAAAATTTTATATAATGTGTTATGTATATAAGCAGATAGTAATCATTTTGAGAACAAAAAATTTACCTTTTCTAAGAAAACTACTTTTATGAGTTAAAGACATATTAAATTAGAATAAATATTAAAAAAACTTATATATCTGAATAGTTTACTATGGATTTAAATTTTATATTTATATGTTCCAAATTACAAAATATGATTAATTTCATTTTTAAGATAAAATAATCATTGTTAAAATAATTTATCCCACAATTAGTAAATTAGCATAACTAGTTAATTTTAAATGATAAATTCATAAAATAGAAAAAAAATCACATTAGATTAGTGATGTGACTATTTATTACCCTTAATTAAAAATTAATCCATGAATTTTCAACAATAGACATTGAAATTAATTCCACTAAAAAGTGGTGATCCTTAAATACAAAATAATTAATATTTAATCAGAAGAACCCACCAATCCTCATGTATATTTATACATCATTCCCTCCACACATTCCACAAATAAGGAATTTATGATTATTTATCTCTAAATTAACAACTCATGAGTCTCTTAATTATTGTTACATGGTTTTACAGAGTCTCTCTATATCTTAAAGAATCCCCCCCAAGGTATGGGATCCTTATCTCATCTTTATTTTGGAACCTTCTTGATGAAATGAATATATTCATAAAATTTGATTGAAACGATATAATTCTCTACATCCTAAATTATTCACTTTTATGAAAATTTAATTAGATTCCACATTCATGGAAAATTTTCCATCCCATGAACCTTTATGTTCACCAATAATTATGTTGAAATTATCTGATAATTTTCAATGAAAAACTTTTATTCAATAATATTTTTTGTATTATTACATATTAGTCAAACCTTATAATGTTGTTTTATGTTCATAAATAACATTTTTATATACCATAGTATTTATAATTATTTAGATTCTATATTAAATCTTATTATTGTATCTAATTAATTATTATAGACACCATCTATGATTCTAAAATGACAATGGGATTTTTCCACACCAAATGTTTTTATTTGGAATACCATATTTCTTTAAAATTAAGGGTATTAAAATAAAATTATATTACCATGTTTTACTATCAAAATACATGTGGTTATCAAATAGTCATTGGTCAAGTGGTCAAAATTGTTGAAATATATTATTATATAATATGATTTATTTGGAATAATTATTCATAGACATGAAATGATTATGAATGGGTTCACCAAGATAGTGTTCCTATAAATCGGGTAATGTTTAATCCCATGATATAGTATGTATAGTTCATGAGTTGATATCATTATGACATTTGGTTATAATATATTGGTTGTTAACCTTTTTCTTTCTTTATGAAGAAATGTTTAATGTTGTTTCCACATTCTTGGGTTATCTTTATGCTATCAAATTATACATTTCATTATTGTTCATGAATGTGATTATCAATGTATTTTTTGAAATGGTGTGAGAATTTACACACATATATTATATTCTACCATGACATGATTTTTTAATTATCTCACTGGGATTAACATTTCACTCCCTTCTTATATATGTCCACAGTTTATCCTAGGTTGTTTTAAATGTGTAGTAGAATATTAATATAATGTTAAGGAAATTTTGAATAATTTTTTTTATCCACAAGACATGTCAATAATATATATTATTATATCCCAAATTCACAATGAATTTAAATATTCTAGTTGTTATTAAATTTTATTTTTGTAAAAAATCAGGAATCAGTGTGTGATAATGAAAACGGGTGTCATAATTAGAATCATTGGAATTTCTAGTTTTTTGGCAGTTTATGATTCAAAAAAACTAATAAAATAAATATAGATAATTTTTAAAATTATAATAAATACGTAAAACACTGTTAATTTAAATATTATATTTTTTACAAAAAAAATGAAACACTATATTGGTATCATATGTGATCAAGGCTCTGATAAATATATAGCATGGGTTAACAGCTTTGAAAGAACTCTATTGAAATATACTTGATCAAGAACTATTGGAAAACAAAAAGACATTATACACACATGTTTTTACACTTACATAGGAAATTTTTGGTTACCATAAAATTATTATTCACTGATAATAGAAGATGTATAAAAAGTATTTCATTTTCTATTAAAAATTTTAAATTTTAATGAATATGATCTTAGATGGACAATGTTAGAAACCTGATATGATTAAACACATATTTAGAATATCAGGATTCGTATATTGTATTTATGTTTATATATCATTCTAAAAATAATTATTTAGATTTTCAAATTTTTTGAATCATAGCCTAAGAAATATTGGACAATTTGAGTAAGGAAATAAATTAATGACTAAAAATTAATTCAAGGGGGGAAAATTTTTAATTCACTAAAAATTATGTTGTTTTATCTATATAACTATTATTATAATTTTTTTTTATTATGATCACTTATAAATACATATAAATTTTTAGTAATTACACACATCATGGATAACTATAACTAGTAATTATGTAGTGATTATTTTATAAATATACTTCAAAGTGAATTATTTATGTTACTCTAAAATATGATATATAAAATATAATTTATTATAAATATATAAGTTATAGATAAAATTAAATATCCTGATATGATATTTCAAAATAAACATTTTAAATGATACTATATTTCTCAAAAGTCATATTAATTTTTTATAATTGTGATATTTTTTATTTTAATGGGAAATTTAAAAACTTCAATAAATAAGGATATTTACTTCATTAATTAATATCTCATATTAATATAATGTTTCTGATTAAATAAAATTCATTTTGGGACCCATCATGTCTTTAATATATTAGGGTAATTTTGTTTAATTTTTTTTTTTAAAATAATTTTATTTTAGAATACAAGTAGAAATAATTCTTAACGAAATACTATAATTATTATTTTTTAATTAGTACATTATCCGGATTGAAAATTAATTAAATTATATTATTATTTAAAAATAATTTTTTCAATAACTTCGTACCTAATGTTTTTTTTCCTGATACACATTCTGACCATTTTTAAAAATATGATTCTACATTTTCTTAAAAAAACTATTTTTTCAATTAACACATATAATAATAAGATTTATTTTTATAAAATATATAATTTAAAAAATGTTAAAGGGATTGAATATTTTATATTTTAATTTCTAAATTAGGTTACCACATTATATAAATTTTTTTGAAGAAAAAGGATTTAGAAAAAAAGGATTTAACATTTTATAGGTTCAATAATGTGGTGGTTAATGTTATATGTAAAGATCATAAAATAAAAAAAACTAAACCATTAAATGGATGTTAGATGTACATTATAACCATTACTGGATGTTGTAACATAAATAATCAACCAAAATACTCTGAATTAATTCCATACAAATGTGGTTAGACTTAAATACACTATAATACTTATTCAATTAATTCAATCCTCTCATCTTAAAGTATATATACCTAAAATTCCATCCATAGTTTCCACACAATATACATTGAGAATTATATATCACTCATTTACTATATCAATAGTATTTAAAATGTGGTTCCACAGTTCAAATGAGTCCGATATATATATTCAAGAATCATCCATCCAAGGTAAGAGGTCCTCTCGGTATCCTCTTTATGCAAGAACATTGTTTACATTATGGATTTTTCCATTTGGTTCATATTGAAGTGATAATTTTTTACTCCACCGTCATACTGATATTTTTATTTCTATTTGAGGATAAACACAATTAACCCCCACAAATCCTTCCAATGATATTTTATGATCGCTCGATATGTGGCCAAAATTAATCTATGATTTTTCATGTAATCAATTATAAAATAACACATTTGGAAATATGCCTTTTAATCCACAATTTTTCAAGTTGCATAATGTTTATAAATAACCTTACTACTATTCATAGGTTATCATTGTGATTATAGTTCCCGTTTATATATAATTATGATCTCCCATTATTCATTATTTTCCATGTTATTCCATATAAATTATTATTAAATTCTTCTGCGCCTAACTATTTTATTGTGAATATAATCACCATTTACACTCAATCTAGTCACCAATGCACACCTAGCATAAATTTATTATTGACCTTATGATATGAAACCAAAACCCCTTAATTATTGATTTAGAATTGATGAAATCAATTTATATATTATATGACTGATGGAGTAATATTTTAAATATACTGATTTAATTTTTATTGTATCCTCCTAGCTAGATCTATGAGGGACTATGAAATATTTTATCTCATGAGATTCCGTGAGTGGTTCATTATTATTACTATCACCTCTTAGGTTTCATCTTTATTAATCTTTACCCACATGTTTTAATTTACCATATTAAATTATTTCATAATCCCTTACTAGGATTTATACATGACCCGATTCTTATTTATGTCCTCGGTTTATCTTGTGGACTTGTTAATAAGTACTAGAATACTAGATACATGTTATGGAAATTATCTATAATGTTTTTTATAAATTTTAAAAGATGATATTCAATGAAAGTAATTCCCAAATAAAATAATATTTTAAATCGTTTTGTTCTTACTAGGATTATTTTTATGTTATAAGTCATTAATCATTCTAAAATAAATAAAATTGATTTCATATTACATTTATTTCCATCCATCTGTCAAATAATCAAAACACCATTCTCATATATGTAAGACCTATAATATACATGAATGGAGTCACTCATTTTTCTATATATAAAATTTATATTTAACCAAAAATATGTATGTAATAAATATAAATGTCGATTATATAATTATTAACATCATGATGATGAAACTATCATGATTAAAATACAATTATCAAATACTACTGAAGAAAAAAATATATGATATATGATACAATTATCACACAAAACAATTATTATAATATGGAATTAAAAAAATTAGAAGATAAATGGTTATAATTAAACTATTAATTTTAGAAACCCATGAATAACATATATGCATATGACAACATTTTAGAAAATTATTCAATACACAACTAAAATTCATTCCAGAGGAAAAATTTAGTTTATTATGTTTGGAATCATAGAAACAAAATCTTTTATCAAACTGAAAGATATTTATATTATCCCATAAAGATATCCACTTTTATTAAATATAACTAAATAATTTTACATAACCTGGTGAAATAAAACATATGAAAGTGGTGAGACCTGATGCTCGGTAAGGAAAATAAAGGAAATGTGTTATCCTAACAAGAGGATAAAGGTATGGAACATTATCATAACATTTTATGATCATAAAATGCATATCATTTATCATAATAAAGATAGAAAATTCATAATACATGAATCATAAGGAAATAATAAACATAATCAATTAAATCATAACATAATAATAGAGAATTTAATTGTGGAAAAAACATAATCATTTGAAAACCCTATGAGAATGTGGCCTACTAAGGCTATTGTAACATGTTATGATTAATTAATCACTCATATACCTACTTTAGGATTATGATTAGGTCTCTTGTACCCTCTTGTTTTGAGTATGGGATTTCCTTCAATGCACCCACTAATTTATATCTTGGAATATCCTCTTGTTTAAATTCTTTATTGGATATTTAAATTTTCTCTCACGTACCCTCTTATTTTGGTCTTGAGATTCCCATCCATGTACCCACTTATTTCATGTTTGGGATGTCCATCCTTACACAATATTTTTTGTGGGCTTGGGATTCACTCTTATGTGCACTCAAAGATAAAAAAACATTTATCATTACCCAATTCAATAAGATGATATATAGTTCCCACCAATCACATAATGAAATCATACATACATGTGCCAAAAATTTATAAACAATAATATCAGAACCCAAGAAATGAATTGGTTGTCATAAATATGAAATAATTTCATATCCTATCTAAAAATAATGGTTTCAAAATAATTTCACCAAAATCATAAACCATGAAAAAATAGGGTTTCAAAAGCATATAACTCGTGGAAGATATATAGGTGGCATAAGCATCATTCCATTCAAAACAGAATCTATTCAAGAATTTTTATGAATAAAACCTTTTGATCATTTCATATAAAGTCGTGAGTAAGATAATATACATTATATTAGATGGAAAATATCTTGTGGGTATTTTTAAAAAAATCTTTACTGAATAAAATAAGGATTTTTCATTAAAAATTCATTTTAAAACATAAAATCATTTAAAAACAATTTCATTTAGTAAAAAATTGATACTCTTAAAGAATCCTTGACAATTTTTTGAAAAAAAAATTCCATAAAAATTATAATCTAACCTAGAAAAAAATGTAATCTATTTTCCCTACTAAAATATAATTTTTTTGAAATCATTTTGAATACCATTTTTCGTAAAACATATAAAATATGAATCAATAAATTTGATAACCAGTTTATGTGAAACAAATAAAATAACCATGAAAAAACTTCAAAGAAAATTTTCATTGAAACTTATTACATATTCTTGAATGAATTATGATAAATATTTTCCATTTAAAATTATAAAAAAATATTGAAAATGTTTTTAAAACAAATTTTCCATAAATACATATAAAAGTAGAAAAATAACTTTTTGAAAACTATCCATGTAAACATATAAAAGGATATTAATAATTTTTTGAAAATTATTTTCATTGTGAATATCATATAAAAAATATATTTTTAATAAATTTAACATTAATCATTATACTATTTATTGAAGGATTGATGGGGGAAAATCAGAACATGTTGTAGAAGGTAAAAACAAAATTCTTTTAGCATAGTAAAAATGTTAGAAAAATTCCCTATTTGGAATGTTACTAGATGATTCCATTGAAAAACACTATAAAAGAAAAAAATTTAATTTTTTAAATGTTCATATTAGATTATTATATTGTTCTAGAAAACCCTTTTTACGAAACATGGTTTTAAAATAACATATATTTTATATCGAAGAGAGGGTAAAAACAAGATTTCATAAAAATATGTTATTAACTATTTTTTTGTAATAAATAATGATAAAATGTAACCAATTAAATAATATATCTTGTGTAATAATAATAAAATAAAATTCATGAGTGTTCTTGTAAGATAGATCAAAATATGTCATAAATAAAGCACAAACGTAAACAATCTTCAAAAGTGGTGAGATTTTTTCAATATACTATTTCGACAAGATGCCTTTGAACCATACTAATGTTTAAGAAAATGAAATAAAATTGAACTTGAAATGTATTTAAAAGAATAATAATCCTAATATTTTATATTATAGGAAGTTTATGCACATCATGGAAATATATGTGCGCATTACATGGATTGTGTCTCAATGAAGGAATATTGTGAGGAAATTACATTATCAATTTAGTTTATTCAGAATCATATTCAACATGAGAAAAATATCATTAAATTTATAGGTAAATACAAATTAATTTAATTTATTTATTTAAATAAATCGATGGGATGGATACACACCACAAAAATGAAATGGGTGGTAAATAAATCAGGTATCAAACAAAAATAAAAATCAATATGAGATTCCCTTACTTTCATTGTCAACCCTCATTATAATAATTCAAAACGCATATATTATAAATATAAATTTTTATAAATATATTAAAGAACCATATTCTTATATCTATTATAATATATTTATTTAATATTACATTATATTACCCTCTTGATTGAATTTTAATTTCAAGCTTTCTATTCAAGTAATATTCGCTTTATTTTTTTTCTTATGTATTAATTAGTCCTTATACTTATATTATAACTTCTATAGTGTAAATAATTATATAAATATAATTTATATTCATTTTATATCTATTATAATAATTAATATAATAATAAATCAGGATTTTGAATACATTTTTCATTGAGACGGTAAGCCTTACGTGTAAAGACCGAAAGCTTGACGTACATGGACATTAAATTAAATTTGTGTAATACTTAATACATAACAAAAATAGACACACAAGGACCATAATAGTTTAGTGTCTTTGGAAACTTGGAATATAATCTTTTAATCATGTTGAAATATCTTCAAAAACTCCCATAACGATCTTCCCCTTTCTCTTTCCTTACCTAAAACCTTTCTTTATTTCGTGGGGAAAATAAAACATAAAAAGGGTGAGTACAAATGCTCAGTAATGGAAAATGTAGATAACATAAAACAATCCATAAACATTTGGAAGCAAAAACTTGAAAATGAAAATTAAACATCAAAATATTGAGCAATGACATAAATCGTGGAAGTACGTAAGGCATATATCATAATAGAACATCAACCATGAATAAATATAATGGGAATAAAAAATTTAATTGTGAAAACATTCATCACATGTTATGATTTCCATAGTATCCAAGGCATTGCTGCAAAGACCATCTTAGTGGACAAAGCCCCTTTCTGAATCGAGTTCACTCCTCGTTTCAGTCCTGTAACACTGAACTAGATTAACTTACCATTCCAGCCATGTATATCTAATGAGATATAAATATTTACCTAATGCATTGGAGGGAGATATAGGTCCCACACATCTCATAATGAAATCATTCTTACTTATGCCACAAAATAAACATACATCATTCATAATAACCCAATAAATAAAATGGGTTTCATAAAAATCATCCCATCATCGCATAATACGTATAAAAGAAATGGACATCATATCATAATAAGAAAAGTGAAACCATGAAAATCATAGAAACATGATACTTGAAACATACACATGTGAAATACTGTCATCTTAGATGAAAAATGGTTTGGATAAAACACTTGAAATGAATTCTTGGGGAAAATATCCATTCTTCTTCAAAATAATTCTCTTTTCACAAAATGTCATGAAATTTTAAAAGAAAATGATTTTGTTGAAAATAGTAATGAAATATTTTGGAGAAATCTTTATGAAAATAAGGCTTTATGAAACTGTAAAAAAATCTGTTCGTGCTGTATAAGTTGAAAAAACGTTCTTCTTGTACTTTTGTCGGAAAAGTCAAAAAGTACCTCGTAAAAGAATGATTCCATACATACCAGGTAGTAAAAGTCAAAAATGGGTAAAAATTACATTAAACAAACATGATACAATTTTTAGGAAACATGGACCTAGATGAAAACAATAACCCTAGTAAATACTTACGTATTTGCAATCTCAGATAAAAACTGAGATCTGCAAAATTATCCCTTACCTTAGGTCCGATATGCTTTGTACGTTTCCGAACCTCCTGTATAATGATTTAAATAATGTAATTGACTTATTGAAGAGTCATATTCATTGTTATGATATCATATATGGTATACTTATGACTTTATATTACCCGTTATTTTGTATGATTCATGTTAAAGCAGCGTTTTGGGATAAATCGTTTTATTTATCATACATGTTTGGACTTGTTGTTCTTGATATTATTACTTATATCCTGATTTACATAATTCTAGAATGTAAATAATGATTTACATATAATATATATTTCATTATATACATGTATATATGATAGATCGATTAAATGAAATGAAATACACCGTTCATGGAGACGGTAGGCCGTACGTACGCATGAACAGTGTTTTCGTTTCCTTATTGAATTGAATGAAATTAAGTAGAAGATAGACATATATATACACATAAATCCAGTATCATTATTATTTCATATATTTCATGATTACTTATTCTATATACTTTATAATCATTCATGAATGGTTAACATGGAGAATGAATCTCATCGTGTCATGGAGACGGTAGTCCGTACGTACGCACGAGCGATGATATCATTACCATGATCATGAAATTGTTTTTAAGTGTATGTATACTATTTCAGAATCAATATCACTTTACTATAATCATATATAGTTATTATTTACACCATTATACCCATCCAAGTAAGGTGGTGGTGGAAAATATATTACACCATGTCGTGGAGACGATATTCCGTACGTACGCATGCGGGGTGATTTCATTTTCCGTTGGATGGATAAATGATTAAATAGGGTTGTTTCATACTTATAATAACATATCAGTATATGAGTGATACTGATGTTATTACTTCATAATGAAACAACTAAAGAAGAAGAAGTGGAAGAAGAAATAAAGTTGAAATAATCGGTAACTGACATTACCACTTCTTTGAAGTACCTCTTTGAGACCTCTTAGGGCACCAAAATTGGTCTTTAAAGAAGCCCAGAACCTCTAAGATGTTTCTAGAGAAGTGGAGAAGAGAATTTGGAAGGGGTTGGCCGAGAATGAAGGCTCAAAGTGGTGTGAGTAAGAGGGGGAGGAGGTGCCCTTTTATAAGGGAGGAGAGGGGCACATTTGGAATAACTAAAAATACTATTTTATTATAATGTCATATTCGGTTTTAATAGCTAAAAATTGAGTTATTTAGAAGATAAGGTGGGGATGGGTCGAATTAATCTCATCCAATAGAATTTAGACAAGTTTGGGTTTCTATTTTAACCTTATTATTTAGATTTAACTTTAAGTTAAATAATTTTTCTTTTACCGTGTCTTCTTGTTTTCATACACTATAAGGTTAAAAATCTTACTATAACAAGCCAAACGAACCCCAAGTTGTTTATTATTAATATATATAACCTTATCTCAGTCATTTGACTGAGCCTTAGATTTTTAGGAATAAAATAATAATTAGTAATATAATATTTGTTTTAAAACTATTTATGTCAATTTTGACACTATTTGGTATATGAATTTTTTGACAATCTTAACAAAAATATTAGTTTGACCAAAGTTAATTAAATCAATACTAACATTTCATATTAACATATTTAATTATTTTAATTCATAAAAAGTCGTAAATTACTTTTATTTGGGTATTTATAACATCAATTATGTCAATATTTCATTAATAATATAATTACTGCGTCATCATTATGTCATAAATAAATTAAATTATTTAAAGTATAACAATTACAAATAAAAGAAAATTATGTATTAAATATTTTTATCTTTATAATGAATATTTATAGTCGAATTTATCTTATGTATAACCCCATATTAAAAATGATTTACTTATTAAACATTGATTTTAACTAGTTTAACTCTTCTTTAAATAAATTAATAATAAATGTCCTAATCTAATCCATGTGGGCCTAAATGGTCATATTTTATTTATAAGGTTGTTTTTAGTCTAATTAAACTTATCCAATAGAATTAGGACATGTGTTAGGGTAATAATAATATCATTTTTACCCTTAATTACCCTATTTACTTTTAATCGTGCTAAATAAAAGCAAAAAGTTACTATTCACCAAAAATTATTTTCATCTCATTGAACCACATTTTACTTATTGACATCAACCGTGTCACTCGGATTTTTGAAATTCAATTCACAAAGGCGGTAAAATTATGTTTTATGTAAATTTTCAAATTCTCCTAGGAGGTGGGTAAAAGACGGTCAAAAGTTCAATAAAAATTTTATATATCTAATATTATTATAAAATGACTCTAATGAATTAAATTGAACTTATATAAGTATTATGTTTCAATTTTGACCTAAAATAAAATTAAATAATATAAATAATTATTTAAATAAAAAGTCAGTTTTTAAATAGTAACCGAGTGTTTTCACTATTCATCAATAATTGAATGTTTTTAAAAAAATACAAAAATTTCACCCTAGGATAAATTCGATATTCCGAATCCAAAAATGAAGTCCATTTTGAAAGATGAAATTTACAAAATTTTAAAATGTGGTTATTACTATTCATAATGGCTAGTTTTAATAATATTTTAATAGCATATCGTTGTTTAGTGAAACTCGGTATTGCATACAACACACGCTATCGAGGAAGGTCGTGATTTCAAGTAATGCAACCATGTTAGGGTTGCGTGTTGTGAAAGACTCTTTTGTTGTAGCGTACAACATAAGACATCAATAAAATTAAAAAGAATATTTTCCATAAATTCTATGGGTGTTACATTCTACCCCCATTAAAATGAATTTCGCCCTTGAAATTTGTTGGGGTTATAAATAGTTTAATACTCGAAAGTTTCTTTAATAGAAACCCACATCGTAAAAAGGAATACCAAAACCAATCTTTAAAAACTAATGTATGAAACATAAAGTTACACAAATTCACTAATCACTGGGTTTCCACATAAGAGAACATAGGTGAAAATATGGATATGGAAGAGAAACCTAACCATCATGTTCTTATAGAGAGTGGTAGAGAACATGGCTATGAAAAAGGTAACAATCACAAATCTATAGGTTTGTGATGATCTAAGGTACCATCTGATTAATCGGATATAAGGGAACTAGGACTACATTTTTGGTTTTCAAGATCATTTCCCTCAAGTTGATGAATTAAAAGAAATACTTACATGATTTTGGTACAATTTCACTGTTGTTCATGAATTGAACAATTTCCACTTCATCCCTTAAGGAAATGATGTTGAATTTGTTATTCGTGATGTGTTAGTAGATCATGTGATGGAATGATGGGTTATTCCATCTGTTTCAAACAAAAGGATAGCAAAAGTTATAAGTCAATCTTATGGTTAGATTAATCGTATATGGTTCCAAAAATGAACTTATACTTCATATATCATACCTCATAATAAAATAAAACTAGTTTATACTAACCAGGGACTTACTGTAGGCTAGTGGTAGGCGATAATGGCCAGTCGCATTTCGGTTGTGGGATCGATTCCCACAGCCTTGTCCGACGCGATGAGTTGTCTCCCATCATGTAGGTTGTCCTTTTTCTAAAACTACATTACTATAATATCCCATCAATAATATCGAAAAAAAACTTCTATCCTTAAACAATACTAACTTATGTCCAACATAATCCTTTCCAATCATTAGGCTTATCCATAATACTGCAGTCTACTCTCATAATATAGTGAAAAATATTTCCAGAGATTTCATATAACAAGAATGTTAATACCATCGTTGATCCCCTTATATCATAAGATATGTCTTGTTGGTCACATTCCAAACATTCAAAGGCCTTAATCTTGTATTCTCTTGAAAAATGAATACCCATTGAATCTTATTGAAAACAAGAGTGTTGTCAAATTCTAACTCTATCCACATACGAAAACCCAAAAATTATATATACTCAATCCATGATATTACTATTACCTTATATCAGTCATGAGCCCATTAATAATGTCAAACATTTCATTTTCTCCTTATCCATTCATTATGCGCATATCTACTTCTGTAAAAAAATATCTCAATCACTTTTAATGGTTACCGGTACAATAAAATTATTGAAAATCATAATAGACCAATACATAAATATTCCAATATTCCCTGATTCTATATACAACATTATTTTGGAATCCCATTACATAAACACTTAATCATTCCACCACATCGTTTTAATATTCAACATCGCCAATATTGATCGCATGTGACTTCCCATTGTCCTTTGCCTTAATTGGTTGCTCATGTCGATAATCATTAACCCTTGGATTAGGGAATTGATTAGCATAATGCCCCATTTCATCGCACTTGAAGCATTGAAGTGTTGGTGGTGCGTTCTCTGCAGTTTTCTCTTTATTCACACCATTAGCAACCCTTTTTCCATTATTCCGACACTCAGCTACTCAATTAACTTCTTTTCCAAACATAAAACATTTTCTAGTCCCTTTAAGTAAATCTCCACCATGCTTCTTTCCACACATTGAGCATAAGGAAACGTTCATCTTCAATTCACTATTATTCTGATATTTCTCATTGAAATCCATTTTTTCATTTCTTGTCAAAACCATGAGATGGATATGTAACACCAACTTCCATTTCTACCATGATAGCACAACACACAATTTCTTCATGGCTACTGAAATCTCTTATAGCTAATTCCCTTCGAAGATTTGGTTTTAAGACACTGAAGAATCGATAAACTTTACTTTCAAGTTGGATGATAAAGAAAGATGCATACCTTGTAAGCCTTGTAAAATTCACTTCGTATATACCAACAGATTCATCATCCTTTTGCTTTATTTCAAGAAACTTGTTCTCCAACTTTTTTCGAGGAATACGAGGTAAGTACTTATTGAAAAATATGTTCTTGAACTCATCCCATTCCATGGACTCAATTTCATCTCTTGTCCTCGTATTCTTGATAAGATTCCACCATTGATCATCTTCACCTTCCAAATGATATACTGATAAGATGACTTTATCATGTTCAGAACATTGAAGAATAGAAAATATCTTTTCAGTGGTACTGATCCATTGTTCTGCAACAAGTGGATCAGAAGACCCACTGAAAGAAGGTGGACATTGCCTCATGAAGGACTCAATAGAATATTGTTCCCTTCTCTACTCATTTAGAAGTCCAGAATGATTCATATCTTGTGTAAGTACAGCAATAAGATTTGGCACTCCATATCCCATAACATTTTTTTGTTCAGGAGGACAATCATTGCATTGTCCATTACATTGATCAACACGGTTCCTTCGGGTTCCAGCCATCGTCTAAAACCCAAAAAGAATAGTGTGAGAGGCAAAAGTCATTCTAGGGTAAACAACATAATAAAGGTGGAGTACCTTAAATATCTAACATCTTAGGTTAAATTATAAGATCGTTACCATAGATATATGACTATATCCTATACGTATACTTATCCTTAGGAACTTCCCTAGACATACCTTAGAAATATCTCTAGGGATATCACTAACATTTTCGCATCCTAGTTTCCAAAGGATGACTAAACATTTCCTCTGATACCAACTGTAGAGACCCAAAGCATCACATACATGGACATTACATTACTTTTGTGGAATACTTAATACATAACCAAAAAAGACACACAAGTACCGTATTATTTTATTGTCTTTGGAAACTCGGAATATAAACTTCTAATCATGTTGAAATATCTTCAACAAATCCCATAACTATCTTCCCCTTTTTGTTTCCTTACATAAAATCTTTCTTTATTTCTTGGGGCAAATAAAACATAAAAAGGGTGAGATCAAATGATCAGCAAGGGAAAACATAGATTGACATAACAATCCATAAACATTTGGAAGCAAAAAACTTGAACATGAAATTTAAACATCAAAATCTTGAGCAAAGACATAAATTGTGGAAGTACGTAAGGCATATATCATAATACAACATCAACCATGATAAAATATAATGGGAATAAAACATGTAATTGTGGAAACTATTCAGCACATGTTATGATTTCCATAGTAGCCAAGGCATTGCTGCCATGACCATCTTGGTGGACAAAGTCCCTTTCTGAATAGAGTTCACTCCTCGTTTAAGTCCTGTAACACTAAACCGGATTAACTTACCGTTCTAGCCATGTCTATATCATGAGATATAATTCTTTACCCAATGAATTGGGGGGAGATCTAGGTCCCACCCATCTCATAATGAAATCATTCTTAATTGTGCCACAAAATTAACATACATTATTCATAATAACCTAATAAATAAAATGGGTTTCATAAAAATCATCCCCTCATCACATAATACATATACAACAAATGGACATCATTTCATAATAAGAAAAGTGAAGCCCTGTAAATCATAGAGACATGATACTTGAAAGATACACATATGAAATAATGTCTTCTTAGATGAAAAATGATTTTGATAAAACACTTGAAATGAATTTTTGAAGAAAATATCCTTTATTGTTCAAAATCATTCTATTTTCAAAAAATGTCATGAAATTTTAAAAGAAAAGGATTTTGTTGAAAATAGTCATTAAATCTTTTGGGGAAGCTTTATGAAAATAAGGCTTTATAAAACCGTAAAAAATTCTGTTCGTGCCGTATAAGTTAAAAAAACATTCTTCTCGTACTTTTGTCGGAAAAGTCAAAAAGTACCTTGTAAAAGAAATATTCCATACATACCATGTAGTAAAAGTCAAAAATGGGTAAAAAGGACATTAAACATACATGAAACCATTTTTAGGAAACATGGACATGGATGAGAACAATAACCCAAGTAAATACTTACGTATAAGCAATCTCGGATAAAAAAATGTGATTTGCAAAATTATCCCTTACCTTAGGTCTGATATGCATTGTACGTTTCCGAACCTTCGGTATAATGATTTAAATAATGTCATTGATTTATTACAGATTCATATTAATTTCTATGGTATCATATATGGTTGACTTATGACTTTATATTACCAGTTCTTTTATAGTTTCATGTTAAAGCAGCATTTTGGGTTAAATCGTTTTATTTATCGTGCGTGTTTGGACTTGTTGTTTGTGATATTATTACTTATATCCTGATTTAATTAATTCTGGAATGTAAAACATGATTTACATATATTATATATTTCAGTATATACATATATATATATGATATATCGATTAAATTAAATGAAATACACCGTTCATGGAGACGGTAGGCCGTACGTATGCATGAACGCTGTTTTTTTCCCTTATTAAATTGAATGAAATTAAGTAGATGACATACATATATATACACATAAATAAAGTATCCTTATTATTTCATATATTTCATGAGTACATATTATATATACTTTATAATCATTCATGAATTGTTAACATGGAAAATGAATCTCATTGCGTCGTGGAGACAGTAGTCCGTACGTACACACAAGCGATGATATCATTCCCATGATCGTGGAATTGTATTGGCATGTATGTATAATATTTCATAATCAATATTACTTTACAATAATCATATATAGTTATTATTTACACTATTATACCCATCCATTTAAGGTGGTGGTGGAAATAGTTTACACCACGGCGTGGAGACGGTATTCTGTATGTACGCACGCGCGGTGATTTCGTTTTCCCTAGGATGGATAAATGGTGAAATAGGGTTGTTTCATACTTATAATAACATATCAGTATATGAGTGATACTGATGTTATTACTTCATAATGAAACAACTAGAGAAGAATAAGTGGAAGAAGAAATAAATTTGAAAGAATCGGTAACAGACATTACCTCTTCTTTGAAGAGCCTCTTTGAGACCTCCTCTTAGGGCACCAAAATTAGTCTTTGAAAAAGACCAGGACCTCTAGGATGTTTCCATGGAAGTGGATAAGGGAATTTGGTAGGGGTTGGCCGAGATTGAAGGCTCAATGTGGTGTGAGGAAGAGAGGGAAGAGCTCCCCTTTTATAAGGGAGGAGAAGGGAACCTTTGGAATAACTAAAAATATTATTTTATTATAAAGTCATATTCGGTTTTTAATAGCTCCAAATTGTGTTATTTTGAAGCTAAGGTGGGTATGGGTCGAATGGATCTCATCCAATAGAATTTATACAAGTTTAGATTTCTATTTTAACCTTTTTATTTAGATTTAACATTAAGTTAAATATTTTTTCTTTTACTGTGTCTTCTTGTTTTCTTACACTATAAGGTTAATAAAAATACTATAACAAGCCAAAAGAACCCCAAGATGTTTATTATTAATATATATAACTTTATCTAAGTAATTTGGACGAACTTTAGATTTTTAAGAACAAAATAACAATTAATAATATAATATTTGTTTTAAAAACTATTTTATGACAATTTTGACAGTATTGGGTAATTGATTTTTTGTGAAAATTATTACAGAAATATTAGTTCGAAAAATGTTATTTAAATAAATAATAACATGTCATATTAAAATAGAGAATTATTTTCATTCATAAAAAGTATCAAATTACATTTATTTGGGTATTTATAAAATCAATTATGTCAATATTTCATTAACAATATAATTACTGCATCATCATTGTGTCATAAATAAATTAAATTATTTAAAGTCTAAAAATTACAAATAAAATAAAATTATGTAGGAAATATTTTTATCATTCTAATAAATATTTATTGTGGAATTTATCATATATATAACCCTATATTAGAAATTATTTACTTATTAAACATTGATTTTAACTATTTTAACCCTTCTTTAAATAAATTAATAACACATGTCCTAATCTAATCCAAGTGGGCCTAAATGGTCATATTTTATTCCTAATGTTGTTTTCGGTCAAATTAAACTTATCCAATAGAATTAGGACATGTGTTAGGGTAATAATAATATCATTTTTACCCTTAATTTCCCTATTTACTTTTAACCGTGGTAAATAAAAGTAAAAAGATACTATTCATCAAAAATTATTTTCATCTCATTGAACCACATTTTACTTTTTGACATCAGCCGTGTCTCTCGGATAATTGAAATTCTATTCACAAAAGCGGTAAAATTAAGTTTTTTGTAAATTTTCAAATTCTCCTTGGAGGTGGGTAAAAGATGGTCAGCGTGTTGTGCATGACTCCTTTGTTTCATCGTACAACACAAGACATCAATAAAATTAAAAATAATATTTTTCATAAAATCTCGGGGTGTTACAGTACATATGCATGAAGATTGTTTTCAATTTTATTATCATATTAAAACAAACAAAGTACATGAATTGTATGTATATAATTGTATATATATAATTATTATTGATGAATTAATATATCATATTTATCATATAACATCACCATATCCATAATTAATACATTCCATGCATTTTTTGAATGAATCACATCGCTTTGAGGGGGTCATTGTCCACACTTCTGAAATTAAGTTATCATATTTATGCAAAATGGAAAGTAAAGACATATGTTTTTTAAATCGATTAAAAAAATATTAATTCATAATGAAAATAATATATGATACATATATATATAGTTTAATCTTCATAATGTCCACTATGAGTGGTAGTAATGTGAATATCGGCATTCATCATTTAGTGAGGTTATAGTTCATCACACAAAAAACAGTATGTTCATTACCCATTGGATGGACGTGTTTGTAAGTATAAGTAAAACTATTAGCATAAAAAATCCAGGTACTTTTATGATAAAATTTTTGTGAAAAAACATTTTAATAATGTTAGTATAGGGGGTGGATATGTAGAATAAAAGAACGGATTTTGAGAGTAGACATTACAACAGAATTTGATAACTGCTTTTGATTTGTAATAAATGGATTCCTATGATTAATTTATTCTCAAGTAATAGCTTCTATAACATATGTAGGGATGTTTATAAGTGTATTCTGCATATCTGGGCCTATAATAAAAGGTTATATAAGAGTGAATAAGAGGGAGCATTGGTTGGCTTTTATAGGAATGGAAAAGGACTCAATTGGAATTTTTGAAAATAGGTTAGGTGTAGAATGTTCATACATAAAATATGTCATACCAAACCAAAAAAATTGTTATTGATGGTATATGGATGATATACTCCTAGATTATTGGTGTTGATATAGTGGATTTGACTTTTGGGCCCTTATGATTAAGGTTTACTCCCAAATTATGTTTAATTTCGCCTTAATTGTTTTCGATTAATTTTAATCATGTTTACTAATCTTTTTGTAAAAAAATAAACATGATATAATTATAATATATTTATTATAATGATTAAAAAGGTTTAATTAATTTTTTTGGAATTAATATCACAAAATATTCAAAATTAAAATAAATTTTAATCCGGCAAACGGGACAAAATAATAAAGATTTAAAGTAATTTTTTTCAAATGATTGTTTGGGTTTATATTAAAATTTAAAGATAAATTTATTAAAATTATTTAAATATTAATATTAAATTTAAAATTTATCAAACTTGACCTTAAAAAATTTAGTTTATAATTTTACATTAATAATTATTTAAACGAAAAGGCAGTTATTGACTAAAATTTAGTATTTTTTAGAATTTATCAAAAAATGATGTTTCTCGCAAAAATAAAAAAAATACACCCTAAGATAATTTCAAGATTCTTAATTCACAAATGTAGTTTATTTAATAATAATAAATATCTATATTTGTTTAAAATTATTATTATTTTTCTCTAGATAAGGATATGAAAAGTAGTTCATTCTATAAAATTTAATTTTTAAACATATAAAGTATGTAGAAAAAATTATATTTTCTATTATCAATATGTTTTATTTTTATAATGCCATTATAATAATGTTTTAGATTTTTCTATTTCTATTCATATAATGATGTATTATCATCTGTTTTATAATTAACTCATTTAAGTAAATATAACAATAAAATTATGTTTCGTAGAAACTCGATGTTGTGTATAATATATGATAAGTCGGTGTTTCATGTATCGTATGATAGGTCGGTGTTTCCTGTAGAAAATTTCAAGTAGCTGTTGTGTGTAGTGCAATCCAATTATATTTTTCATGTAAATCAATACATCATGGTTCCATGTGAATTAATTTCTAACATATTGTGTCAATATTTATACATATATAGAAATAAAATTATTTTCATTGTAACTTGAAATAGAGAATATCAAAAAGATAAATTAAATCAAAAAACAATTCACAGAATATTAGGGTGGAACACTCAACACCATTGAAAATGAATTTCACCCTCTGATTCAGTTGGGTTATCAATGGTTTAATACTTTGAAGTTTATTTCATATATCCAACATTGCAAAAATGAATACTAAAACAAAGGATAATTATATAATGTTAAAAACATAAAGGTTTCCCAAATGAAAAATATAATAAGTCTTCCACATAGCATATCATTGGTAAATGATGAATACATAGACATGGATAAAAAATATAACAATGATTTTCTGATAGATATTGATAGAGAAAATTGATCATGAGAATTGGGTGATCATAAAAACATAAATTTTCGATGATCTAAGGGACCTTATGATATATTGAAATAACGGTGATAAGATACATAATATTCTTAAACCATTTCTGATATATGAGGAATAATGTTACAATCTAATAACCCATGGAAACATAATTACATGATTTTGTTCCTTTTTATATGATCAACCTCACCCATTTTTTCCTTCATCAATTCCCACATCATCTTTTATTCCTATGAATGATAGTGAATTTTTTTATTTATGAACTAATATATCATTATATATTAAAAAAAATGACATTTCATTCCATATTCCATCAATTAAAATATCATGAAAATAGATTGAATAGGTTATAATTCATGCATTAATCCTCATATGGTGAGATAATAATTTATTCTCACAAAAAATCCAATGTTTAAATTATTATTTCAATAATTTTTGAACCTCATTTCAATTAAAAATGATTAAAATTCAGATATTTAAAAATAGTTTAATGAAAAATGGTTAACCATAATTCCACATATATCACAATGTACAGCATGTTTGTAACAATACAATCATGCCAATAACCTCATCATTTGTTCCCCTGAAAATTGATAATTACATTAATTACCTTAATTATTTTTGAATACATTCTTCCTTCATTATTTTATTGATTCATGTATATATTATTTAAATACAAGTATAAGTAAAGATCATCTATATGACATTGATCATTATTTCAATAATCAGTTCTATGGTAATTCGTATCATCCAATTTACATATTAATATCCATGATATAATTATCCAAAGATCATTATCTCAATTTAAGCCATTAATTGAGGGTTACCTTCCATTAATAAAAATATCACCATTTAATGAAATGAGTTTTCTATTTCTTTATCACCACTTTTTCCCCATTCAATCCAAAATGAAAAAGTATAATAAAGTAACTTGTACATTTTCTAATTCATATTACATAATCGTTGTATTACAAAAGATAAATAAATAAATAATCATCTTTAATTCATAAATCATTAATCAGGATTCATCAACATATTCATAAATACCTATTTCCTAGGATATGAAATATGAATAATTTCATTAGATATCTTAACCTCAATCTAATCATGCTTTTTATGCTCAATGTAAACAATACTAGAAAATATCACTAACCTTTCTAATGATTTTTTGCGGTCTGTTTATATTCAGAAGAATAAGAAACACTCATACAACCTACTTGATTCTCATTATGATATTTTCACTTATGAAATCTAGTTTCCCAATTACTAGAAATTAAAAATCTGGAGCATTCAATATTATACATTTCTGTTCTAATTCAATCTATTGACTAAAACCAGAATGCACTGGGTGAGAAACACATATCATATTAGAAAGACACATTATAATGTAAAATTACATATAGGATGTCCAAATCATGAAACTGACCATTTAATCCATGACAACATAAGTTTAGCCAGGTTTATTCATAGTAATATTATATTCAAATCCTTCATAATTATTTATGAGTATATTGTGGATTTCTAAAACATATCTCCCATGTGTGTCAAACCAACTCTGCAGTTAGACCCATTTTCATTTACTAGATTACCCTGAGACATGAAAAAAACATCTTTTTGGAGTTTTTAATCTTATGTAGATCAGATTTGCATCCACTCAAACAAGTAGTATCTAGATAGGGATGTATATCTAGGAAACCACTCACTATATCCTATACCAAAATTTGAGGGCATTTTCATAAACGTTAAATCATCCTTAGAGACATCCCTTAATGTACACATAGAAATATTCCTATGATTATTACTTATATATTATCTTCCTAGATTAGAAAGGATGATTGAACCATTCCTTTGATACCAGATATAGTGACTTAGGCTTAATATACTTAGATATTACATCATTTTAAAGGAATACTCACTATATAACAAAAATACCTCTTTAAAAGAATATTATTTTATTGTATTTGGAATCATGGAATAAAAATCATCAATCCTGGTGAATGATCATAAAAATATACCACATTGATCTCTGCCTTTAGTATATCAACGTAAAAATTTTCTTCAAAACATGGGGAAATGAAACAAAAAAATGGTTGAGATTAGATTCTCAATAAGGGTAAATAAAGGATATGTATAAGCATAACATGAAAAAAAAAAGTTAATGGAACTAGAGAATAAAATTTAAAGATCATACCCTTCATATCAGTGATCCTAATAAGGTAATCTAGTTCATAACAATTGAATCACAAGGAAATAATGAATATAATCCATGAAATCATAATGATGGAATAAAACATGGAATTTTGGAAAAAAACATATGCATATTAAAACCCTATATCAAGGTGGTCTACCAAGTCATTTATATAATTTCAGGCATGGTTTATTCCCTCATGTAACTACTATAGGATTTGGATTCCCTCATAGGTACCCTCTTGTTTTGGGCTTCATATATCCTCATGTGTACCCATTTATTTCGAGAATAGGAATTCATCCTATTTAACCACTTGTTTCAGGAATGCAATGTTCTCCAGTATTCCCTCTTATTTCGGCCATGGGATTCCATCCCAGGTACCCTATTGTTAAATGCTTGGGAAATATTCCTGTATAAAAGAATGGATTCTGGGATTTGTATTCCCTCCCGTATACCCATATGATATTATTAATCATTTGTGAGTATCAAATGCATTGGAGGGAGATACATGTATCACTAATATCACAATGAAATCGTACATACATGTTACAAAAAAAATTATAACCAAACATATAATAACCCATTAAATGAAACGAGTTCCGTAAAAATGTAATAATATCAAAATATATGGAAAAGACCAGTTTTATAATCATTTAATCAAATGCATTACCCGTGACAAGAAGTAGGTTTCAAAATCATATAACTTGTGGAATAGAAACAAGATTCACATGTATCATTCCATCCAAACATAACCCATTAAATAAAGATTATAAATGGAACTTTTGGATCATTTTATAGAAGGAAATGAGTAATATCATTAGAGGGAAACTTATATGTAAAATTACATGGAAGGATATTTTGAAAAACTTTCAAGATAAAAATATTTTTTCTTCCTTGATTTTTTTTAATATTAAAACCTTTTGAAAACCATTTCATTTTAAAATATCATGAGAAAATAGATATATGGATTAAAAACTTTTTGAATACCTGTTTACAACAATTATATATTATAATATTGAAAACATTCGGAAAACCTTTTACCATGAATAATTAAAAATAATCAAGAGAACATTTTGAAATCCATTTTCTGTTGAATATATAAAATAAGCATGAAAATAATTTGAAACTAATTTTACATGAAACATATGAAATAATATTAAGAAAATTTAAAAAAACATTTTCCCTGAAAATTATAAAATAACATTGAAATCATTTTGATCACCATTTTACTGGAAAATATTTATGAGGATCATGAAATATTTTTAAAACCATTTTCCTTGAAAACTTATAAAAGTAGCTTGAAAATGATTTTAAACCCATTTTCAATGAAAAATTATAATAACAGATTGAAAATGAATTGAAAATATTTTTCTTAAAACATATATATTTTTCTAAATAACCATTTATCATGAAAAATAATATTTATAATTATTGACAGTGGATAGATCCATAAATGTTCTTTGAGATAAATGGAACATTTCATTTACATAGTAAAAATATAGAATATTTTCTTTATAAAATGACAAGAATATTCCATTGATAACATTGGTAAAAGTTAAAAAGGGTAAAAATATAATTTAATGATCATTAGATGTTAGTATAATAGTCATGTAATCCCTTTTTAGAAAACATGTTTTTTAAGGAACAGATATTTCTAATCGAAGAGAGGGTAAATTCGGGCATTCTTAAAACCACATTCATAATTATCATATGTACCAATGATAGGATAAATTTTACAACAACATGAATATATCATGAATAACTAAAATATAATTAAATTCTTGAGTGTTCTTGAGATATGGATCACAATATTTCGTCAATGGAAACATAAACATAAACAATCTCAGAAGGTGATGATATTGTTTTGATAAATTCCCACAACATGGTAGCATATATACATACTCATTATTTAAGAAAATAAAAATAAATGAGTCATAAATTATCATTAATATAATATGAATCATGATATAAAATATCAATGTTAGTATATACACCACATATTAATATATGGGTGCATAACCTATCATGTGTCTTATAGATGGACGTTTGTGATGAAATTAATTTGATAATCGAGTATATTTTGAAACATAAAATTTATGAGGGAAATATCATAAAATGGATATTTTTGTGGACCATATATTGTTAATTAATCCAAAAATACATACTTTGGCAGTATAAACACCACAAAAATGTAATGGGTGGTGGAGAATGTATTTATCTCACAGAAATAAAAAGTGAAAAGAAATTCCCTTACCTAGTGTAAGTACTATCACCATACTCTTTCAACACTCATATATAATAAATATGAATATATTATACATAAATTAATGAATAATATTATTATTTATAATTACATATATGTATTTATTAAGTGTTAAAATTTCACCCTTATAAGGAATTTCATTTATAAGTTACAGTTCAGGTAATATTATCTTTGTTTTTCGCTTACATTATAATTGGTACTTATACATATATCATCATTTAAATATTCTAAAACCAAATAAAGAAATTATTTTTAATCAGTGTTATTTGTATTATAATAATTTATATAATATAAAATTATGTTATTTAAGAAACTGTTCCTGGAGACAGTAATCCGTACAGACCCATAAACATTGTTTCCATTTTAATTGATATATTGAATTCAATAATGTCCATGAAATATATGTATATATATGTATATATATAAGTTAAAATAGAATAATATTATAATATATATCATATAATTTCACTAAATATTTCATTAATACATTCTATGGTGTGTGGGAACGAATCACAAAATAGTGATGGTGTGGTAGTCCACACTTTTCTAATCAAAATTATCTTATTTACACCAAATGGAAATTAAAAAATACATGTTTCGTAAAAGGGATACATAAGAATAAAGACATAATAAATATAATATCTATCATATATAATCATGTTTTCTATAATAATTTCTACCATGAGAGGTGGTAATGGAAAAATGAATAATCATGATTTAGTGAGGGAGTTGTTCACCATACACAATAACAACATATTAGTTAATCATTAGATAGATGTGTTTTTACGGTAGATCAAACAATTAGAATAAAAAAAATCATATTATGTTTAATATAATGGTTTTTTAATAAAAAATATTAAATATTGTAGAGGGTGGAGAAGTATAATAAAAGCAAAGAGCATGATAGAAGAGCTTACCTCTTAATTGGGTAACTCTTTTTTGTTTATACCAATAGGGTTCAATGGATTGGTTTCATCCCATGGAGATAAATATAAAAGGAAGGTAGTGAAATTTAGAAGTTTATTGGTCATATTTTTTCATATATTAATAGGTTTGTGTGGTGTGAGAAATGGGGATAGGTGGTGACCTTTATAGGGAAGGAAAAGGACTCGATTCCAATTTTAAAAAACATGTTAGGTGTATATATGTTTTTGCAAAAATGTGTCATAACATACCATATGATGTAACTAAAAGTAGTTTAATTTAATATTTTGTTTTCATAAATGTTTTTTGACAAGTATATAGTTCACACTCACATATAATATTATGTCTTAGTCCCTAACTATGCTTAATTTGACATTAATCATTTTGATTAATTTTAATCAATTTTACTACTCTTTTTGGAAAAAATAAACTATATATGACTAGAATATAAATATTATACATATTAAAAATGTGATTTTAATTTATTTTAAATTGAATTCAAGGAATATGAAAAATTATGATTAATGTTAATCCTATAGACAAGACAAAATAATGTGTTTTTGATGTAGAAAATGATCAAATTAATGTTAAGTTTTAATATTCAATTTGATAGTGAAATTGATTATATTGATCAAAATTATTTAACTAGATGTGTATTTGATATATTGTTACTATATGAAAAATATATTGTATAATTTAATAGTAATAATTATTTAATCAAACAGAATGTTATTAACTTAAATAGAACATTTTTACGTTTTCATCAAAAAAACTATGTTTCATAGAAATATCCCAAATATATACCCTAAGGAAATTTAAGAATTATAAATTCAAAAATTATGATTATTTTATGAAATTAAATTTTTTATGTGGATTAATTAATATATATTTGTTTTTATAAAACGACATAAAAAGAAAATAATATTAGAGATATGTTTTTAATCATATAAAGACACTTTAAAAATTATAATTTCCATTATAAATTTGTTTTGTTTATATAATAAGTTATAAAAATATTTGAAAACAAGTTATTAATATTCATATTACTATGTTTCCTTAACTAGGTTATAACTAACTTGTTTAAAATTTATAAAAATAAAAATGATGTTTCATAAAAACTCTGTATTTTGTGTACTGTACACCAACTCGGTGTTTCATGTACTGCATGCCATGTTCATCTTTCATGTAGAACATACCAATTTGGTGTTTCATGTAGTAAATGCCAAGTTATTTATTCATGTAATGTAATCTATTTTTTCATGTGAATGTAATGTTTTATTTAGTGTTTTCATATATTTATATATATATATAACTATTTACAATGTTACATGAAATGAAGAATATCAAAAAACAGTATTAATTTTTTTAAAAATAATTCCCACAATATCTTGTTATTACATATATGGGATTATATATATATATGAATATGTATATATAAAATATGTATCATAAATATATATTTATCATATATGAGGATCACCCATGAATTAAAGAAATCGTACATTGTGTATCTTGTCCAACTATTAATTTTGTGAGACATATTCCAGATTCACGCGAAATATATTTTGTGTGTTGTCATTAAGATTACATTAAAATATTTAATAATTAAAAAAATTAATTCATGGAATTTAATATTTCCTTTAATTTTATTGTAATCATGGGTCTTACAATTCAAAATACACAAAAAAATTAATGGTTTATTTTAGAATATGATCTTGAATCGTGGTTGTTTATATTGAAGTCCCTGATAAGGAAATTTTCTAATACATTATCCTTGTTTTTAAAAAATTTAAAAATATTGTAAATTATAATAATTTTTTTAATCACATTTTAGACATTTTTTGTTTTGTACAAAATGGATTTAAGGGAATATTATTTTTATTTTTAGAATGAGATACTTTTAAAAAAATTCATCTACTATAGAATGAATGTATTAAAACTTATATTGTATAAAATTGTTTTATAAACATATTGAATAATATTATATTTATATTTTTAATTACAATTTTTTGTGCTTTTTAAAAATGAAAAGTTTTCATTAATATTTTTGAAATCAATAAATCAAAGATTTCAATGTGAAATGTGTATTTGTATATGGAATTTCAAAATGGTATTTTTATTGTATTTTAATCTAATTAAAAATCATTTATTGAATATTATTCTTTAATATGTTTCATATTTAATTATTACATCCTCAATGTCTTGTTTGTATAGTTTATGACTAGCTTCAGTGGGGAATGTATTGATATTTTGTATCCTAGTTCTTTCAATTCGTATAATAATTAGTTTTTAATTCTTTTTTATTAATTAATGTTGTTTATTAGTTTAGAGAATTTATATTTAATATAATTTATTGTTTGATAATTTAATTACATGACCCTAAATTAACTGTTGGTTCCCAATATTGATACTAGAGTGGGGGTTTTCCGATGTCTAACTCATTTATATAATATATACTATCTTGATAAGACAATCATGTTGTAAAAATATTATAATAGGAGGCCTTAAGGGTATGTTTCATATTTCCATCATTATTAAATCCATCATTATAATTGAATTTATTAATACCCATATATTTATGTGAAATTTTTGTATATCCATGTATATGTACTTTCTCAAATTATTATTTATGTGAAATTATTTCATTATCATTTATTTTTATTCCTATTTCTCGTTGTTTATTTATCTTCCACTTTATAGATACCCCTTTTGAAGAACAATTCTCATCCATTTCATATATATATTTTCCCAAGGACAAATGTATGTGTTCTAAGATTAGTATACAAGGATATGCTAGTGATTAATGATATGTTTCAATGAAAATACATTGAGGTTTTTTTTATAAGTGAATGAGAAATTCATCTATGTATCTATTTTACCAAGAATACTAAAATATTAATACATTTGGGATATTGAATATTGTGATATCCCATAATTGGGTGCAACTATATGGTTCCACAATCCCGGTGGGCTAAATTTCCTCAAGTGCATGTACCTAAATGCCCGAGGATGAAGAAACGTAGTGAAGAAGGGTGTCTATGTGGGGAGACTGTGCCCACATTAATAGATTACATTATAGAGGGTATATTTAATAACTATTAAATAGTATAACCAACATTAGAAAATAAATTCCTGAATAAATTAAGACAAGAATAATAAATAAATGAAACACCTTTAAATAACCATATATTACTAGTGGCTGAATCATTTCATATATATGATGATACATGTCAAGCCTATGTAAAATTGGAAAACATGGATATAAGGTAGAAGGTAATATATTCAGTAAAAAATATGCAAAAATATTCCAAAATCTTACTAATCATATCTATCACCATCTCAATCAAATACTACTGTGCTCCATAAAAAACCAAGTAAGAAATATCATGTGTCCAACAAGGGAAACATCCATTTGTCAACAAATGAATACATGTAATACTTATGGAGACAATTGGTGTCCTATTTAGGTTTTTGGAAAAATCTCAATTGTCCACCACCAATAGTATATATAACATCATGCACATGGAAAATAAACTGAATCTATGTACAAGAATGCATATATAATAATAATATAGTACCATAATGTAAATAACCACATACCTACATCAGCCTTAGCTGGTTTCTAAACATTTAAAAATATCATTTATTAATATTTTTCTTGTTCATATAGTTATTTCACATGAGACATAACCTGAAATTATGTCAAGACATTATAATAAAAATGACATGAGATATAATATATAATACTACTTCCATGATGAATATAATAATAAATAAGATTTAATATACAAAACATATAATACCTTACATTATTGATTAATCTAACATAGAAATAATCTATATTCTAGATAATGAATAATACTCTAATACACTGTGAATCTCCCAATGAATTCCACAATAATGTAATTCTAATAGATTATATGGAATACATACATGGTAAAATGGTATAATCCATTACTAGTATCATTGTAGTATACATGGAACCATATGTATTTAGATGAAATTATAAATCCAAGGAGTGTATCCAAGGCATTCTATAGTAATAATGGAGGGATCATATAGTGTAATTCTATACCTTCATAAATAGAAAAGGATCATGTTACAAGGTGGGTATTAATTGTGCAAACTAGTATCTCTAAATCGGTATGGCATCCATATTTTCTCATGGAATTACCTTATTATACCAAAGAGATCTTGAGTATGATGTCTCTTATAATAATAAATAGGTCCATATACAATAGGTATAATATACTTGATTCATTGATAAATTTATTCTATTGAATAGTCATGAAATTTAATACATCAATTGTTATATTACCTTTCCTTTTATACATGTGAAAAGGCCTATGTGATGTGAAATGTACCATTGGTATATATATATTTTAATCATTTCTTTAGGATACTTTGTCACATTCCATTACACTTAGTAATGGGTCCAACATAAATGAATCCAAAACATTCATTTACATATAAATAAGAAAAGTAATATATATATATATATACACATGACAATTATAATAGATATTCACGAATTAATTAATGTTATTACCTTAGATGGATAAATTATTAAGAATTCATGTGCTAGAAACTATTTTCCATTTTTATAATTAAACACTTACAGTTACCAGGGTCATTTCATGGAGCACCTAAATAGTGGAACATATAGGCATATAAACCTATTAAATTCATTATTAAGGAAAAAACACTACTTGGAGTGGTTTTCATTGAGGGAAAAAAGCTCAAAAAGGTATTAAACATATACCAAATGTCCTAGAACACAATATTAATGACTATTTAAAGTTACATTAATTAATTAGGCCACTCCATATTAAATCGGTATGAAAACATGACATTTTTAAAATAGAGTAACTTAATGGATGTCATATATAGGCTACCTACCTAAAGATCATATGACTCCATTCATATAGTATCACCAGTTAGTTTTTCCTACATTTGATGGGATCTGAAGAATAGATCAACTACCTAAAAATATTGAAAAAAATCCAACACATCAATTACTTTTTCAAAGAGAATAGAAAAACATAAAATGGAAAAAATGAATTCAGATCTTACTGATGAACATCAAACCTGATAACATGTTTCCAATTGGGGTTTAGAGGAATTCTATACAGAAGATTAATGATTAATCTTGAATAGGGCTCACCAATAGTGTGAGAAGATATCCATGGATGGATTAAATATTCAAAATGTATGGTGGATATAAAATTAAACTCATTAAGGTTAAAAAAGACATTTCATGAAAAATTCATGGGCTAAATCATATGGCCACAGTGTTGTCTAAAATGTGGAAGAACTGGGAACTCATACTTCTTAAGACATAAACATACATGGTTAGGCCACTTGGGTAGAGAAACTATATTCCAATAGAGACACATTAATATTATAAAAAATCATACAGTTCACACAATCTTCCAAATCATGTTTTATGGTTAGTAGAAATTAAAAACCCTACAAAACCCAACAGTTTATCCTCACACGGTGAGGATAGAACATGATGCAAGGTTCACATGTTTTCTACTAATAGTGTGGCGAAATAATTATATACATTGAACAGTGTTCTATTCTATAAATAATAAATGGAACCCCTAACATTTCTAACCTATTTTTTCATCCATATAAGGTCCTAAATAATAAATATAAAAAATAAAAAGGGTCCCTACATGCAATAAAAACTAGGCTATTATAGTTTCCCCTCATTAAATAAAATATTACCTGTATTCACCTTATATAGATGGAAAAACATTATTGGAGAACAAAACTGGCCACTTTGCACGTACATCTACATCCTGGTGACGTCTCTCATCTTATACATGATTCTGCTTCCAAAGGACCTATTCTAGAAGTACAAAATTGAATAAAATATCTTCGGTTATCTATTAAATGATGTATATAGGATACTCCTTAAATGAACCATCAAAATCTAGTTGAACCACATCTTGAAAATTCATTTGAGATTTGTTATCATGATACTGAAGAATATTAGAAACCAAGAAGACATCATGATTGACACGATACCACTGAGGTTGTTCAAATAATAATTTTATGGTCCCATCAGTCTATATATTCTCAAATGTCCTAAAATAATGAGGTGACAACCTCCCTTTCCCCCATATTAGTATATTCACATGATTCGAAAATACCCACATAAAACCATGATATATGGCCTCCAAGAATATGGCTTGTCATTGGTGATTTGAATAAGATTTATATTTATACATAGTAGTATAGATATGCTTCATGATCTAGTTAACTTACCCGAACATCTCCTGAACAAGACGAAGTCATTGTAGTACTACCTCGCATGCCTCTAATTCTCATAGTGGTGAATGAATCATCATTCCATAAAAGGACTCAAAATGATCAATATGATTTTCTCCTTAATTTTCTTATTAATGCAGAAATCGATGAAAATTTTATGGTTCTTCAAATAACCTAATAAATCAAGGATGCATTCTTGGGTCTCATTATTTAACAGCATCATTGTAATTTTGAAAGACTGTCGGTCAGATGGTGAATGGTTGTGCTCCAGAGATCCTTTGTACAAATACAAATTTCCAAAAAATGTTGTATCCATGATTAGAATTGAGAATACTCATATGAAATGATATTATGAAGAACCCAATTTATTCATATGATCTCATTGAAATAAATTCATGACATATCATAAATTAAAGAATTATCTAGGATAGGAATTATGTCAACTACATTTTTATTTAGTTAATGAATTACAAAATAGTTCTCCACATCTAGGGGTCCTCAGTAAGCATACTACAGAATCAATGTAATCATCTTCCCATTTCGATTTTGGGCCTGTAATTAGATGTTTTGGAAATGTAGGTCTTTTTTTCTCTACCTTCACATGTATACATGTGGAATTCATAAAGATATGACACAATTTGTGATATTTTATCCTAATTAGAACATATTGGCACCACGCATATCAATCCATATTGGATATTCATGGATAAACTGCCCACTAAGAATCATGGGACTCCCAAATTAGTACGTCACTTATATCTGTAGGAAATTAGTGATGTATAGGTATAAAAATAATATTGTTTATATCCACATACCAATATGGAGGCATGTCCACTCCTAAAATACTCTCATTGGGAATTAAGTCTTATGTATCTAAAAATCAACTAATCATTACCCTCACAATTAATGAAAGGATAAATATCCCAGATAAAGGTTATAAAATCTCAGGACATCTAAAAATATCTAGATGTATCTCATAGAATAATTTTTTAAATTTTAAATAATCATGGTCTTCTAGTATTCCCATTGAATATTCTTTCGGACTCACCACATCTGTGACCACATTTCATTTTTTGAGGAATATAGGAAAGATAAAAATGAATTAATAATGATATTAGAACCATATACTCTATCTAGGATTCATGTCACATTCATTAATGATATATTTGAGGCTCCTATGGTTAGTAAACACTATAATATTATCACATATCATATAGTGTCCCAAATAATGTATGGTTTGGAAAACTACAACTATCTCAAGGTCATGCATCTTGTAATTCCTATCATGAGGCCTCAAAATCCATGATTAATACATAAAATAATATCCTCATACATCAACACTTCTCCTAGATGGATGATGGATGCATCATAGAACACTATATTTTATCTTCACAGATTTTTCTATAATAGAATTAGTACCAAGACAATCCATTCTTTCTACTCCTAAAAGGTTATATTACATTGTTACGAGCAAAATATCACGACACATTACTTTGTTGGAATACTATGAGGTTCAAAAATTAGTGATAATTCTTCTATGGAATGAATTTAATATCCATTTATCCCCATGAAACATAATATTTCAATCATATTATTGGGACGATCCAAGGAAACAACGTCACTCCCCTTGTCTAGGTCAATATATACTTGTTATTATGAGATAATATTAACTAATATTTGATCATTTTGAACCATAAGTGGAATATAACAAAATTGAAAGAAATATAATGCTCTAAAAGTGTACTCATAACAACCAAAAGGATCATAGCATGGTCTCTATGAGTGGGACATAACATCAAGATGTCGTACAAAGAGGCCATCACAGAGAAACCAGAAATGGGTGTAAATCCATATTCATGAAATCCCTAAAAATAGTAGTTAGGTTCGTAAGACTAAATGAAAAAAATGAGATACACATTCAAGACAATAATGTTATGAAATGATATTAGATAAATGAATAATGAGATAAATCACAATTTTTGATACCCAAATCTCATGTCAATAATAGAAATCACTGAATCTTCTAGGAGATGGTCAAAGAGAACATTTATTCTAGGTAGTGGATATTAGTTGTTGACCATATGGTAGTTCAAACGCTTATCATCCACACATAAAAAGATTCACATTCTCTTTATTGAGAAATACCATGGGGGAACCACAAGAGGATGCTCAAGGCCATATTAAACTGTTGTCCTTGATATACTCCAAATATATCTTGATCAAATAGATCTCAGTACATTTCATCCTATAAATAGTAATGGAACCTAGGGATACTCTTGGAATGTTGTCAAATGTTAACTCTGCCATTGTATATTGATGTTAGAAAGATAAATAGTCAAAAAATGGTCCTTGAAATGATCTACTAAATGATGGAATGCGGCCTGATGTAAATAAAAATCCTCAAAGAAGATATTAGAAATGTGGGGTCTCACTCAACTAAGACCTTGTTTCTCTACTCTAGATAAACTGGATTTGTGATCCAACTAATACTTCATATGATAATTTGATCCCTCTAGTGATAAAAATCCCCTATAGTAATATAAGTCTAAAATGGAATGATATGAGACCATTCAAGACATCTCTAGAATGAAATATCACCCCATAACATTGAGTAAAAATAGGCCCCATAAGAATGGGTAATTTCATGTCTCCTCAGGAAAGACCCTGTATTGGCATATACAATCAGACTGTACTCCCAACAGTATATCAAGGGTTATTACACCATTGTAGTACTGAATTATCATCCCTATACCCCCAGAGGTAGATAAAGAGACGGTGTAGTGTGAATAACTTCTATCAAATAACGATTAAACTTTATATGTTCAATTGGAATAGTATCATGTACTGTATATGGTGTCTCACTCTAATACTCATTTATGAGTAATAAATCATGAAACCAGATAAATTCAGGGTCAATGATGCATCTGGACTACCTTCAGTATGAATGCTCTATTGGAACTAATGATCTAGATCATGGAAAACACACCCAAGATGTCACGACCCGTCCCAATGGGTATCATTGAATGACTATACCCAAATCGCCACCAACAGGTCATGGGATGGTGACAAGCATCGAGTAGGCGTATCCAAAAAATGGGAGACATTATCTTAATGTACCTACACACATAGACACAAACACATCTCTAATCCTGAAATGAGGAAATACAAATACACTAAGAAAAAAAATCATTAAAAACACTATATCCCATAACAAGAGTATGATAGGATAAAATGTAAAGTAAATAGGTCTAAAAAATCCCCCACACAATGTGTCCATACACTAGTCTCACAGAATCATTAGAGAGTTAAACTTCTTATAACAGTGAGGACTACATCAAAGGTATTCTACCAAAAAAAACACCTTGATAAACCTAGCTACAACTATGATCATCCAACACCAGGTCCTCCATGGACACCATTAAATGGTCGGTTGTCTGCATAAGACATGACACATGTGGACACGGCCTGTGTAGGGGTGTGTGTTATAATACTCAATAGGACATCTCAGAAACACTGAACATGAATCACCAATTATAGTCAACTCAATATAATATGTAACACTATATAATAGATATAAGAAGTATATAAGTCCCAAGATATACTCAAAAAAGACACAACGCCATCACGTTTTGATAAAAAAACTCTCATCCATAATATTCTACTATAAGCATGTTTGTTTGAGGATTACACACTCCCCGAGTCACGATAACATCACATATGCATAAAGAAGTTTTTTAGGTCATTTTGTAACAACCCAAAGAGAATGCATTGGTCAATGAAAAATGTGATTCATAGATTAGGGATCATTCCTAGAGCCACTAGGGGATACTAAAAACCCAATATTTATTACCCCACTATGAAGTTTATCTTGCCCAAAACTGTAGGGGAACACCAAGAACCCTGATGATGTGGCCTGCTAGATTGAGGACCAATGGCATACTCTCGATGGTTATTTCTATCACACAATTCCACTATGGGTGATATATGATTGCACTCCAATAATGGGTAGGGATACTATACACTATATGATCCTCATCCATTAGATGGAATTATAATCTAAGGATGGGCTTGTAATTCCATAATAAACCCCCATGTAATGGACCAAGGGAACACAATAAACCTATACTGGTCCAATCTAGAAATACACCATTTGTCCAAAAAACAACCTCATCATTAGGGTCCCACGAAGATAATGAGATTGTGATTTGAACTCACAGTTTTAGAGTTGTTACTATTTGAAGCTGTAGGGGTCACTACACTCATGGTCTTACAACAATAGTTTTTCACCTACCCTACTGACCTGTTGCTGTAGTCAACATCCACTGTCTAGATGCACAGTTTTTGTATTAGTGGTCAACTGTCAATGTTGACCATTGTCGTTGGTACACCCATGGTAGATCATGATATTGTGGCCCTATGTTTGACCATTGTGTCCAACTATGACTTGAATCAGCCCTAGATTTCTCATATCAAACTTGTGTTTGACCTGAGTTAACCCACAATCACAACTAGCATGACATGTCACACAAAGACCCACCCACATAGCCTGCCTCCACATCCCAAATGGTGACTTCCCCGCACTCCCCATGCCTAATATCTCCTCATGGAATTATTCATGCACTACCACACACTACCATGTGCCACTTCTTGCTCCATCCATCGCCACCACAATTTCTTTAACCACCCCATCCCCTTTGATGCTTGAAAATCATAATGTTTTCCAATACGAGAACTTCCAAGCCCCACTATTATTGAATAATGCGTCCCATCATCAAATATTCTTGAAAAATGGATTAAATCTTCATTCCTAATTGTGTTCATTATAATGATAATTTGGGAATCATATCCCATCCAAATCACTCAATTACAATAATCACAACTCTATCGTTCCATTCCGAACCCGAATGAATGATATCAGGTTGTTGCACAAATAATCCGATGTGCAACGATCGATTTACTATGAAATGTCATTCGATGAGCAAACCATGAACACCGAATGTGAAATAAGGAATTGGGAGATAAAAGAACCATAAATCAAAAGTAATGATCCTTGATTGGTGTTCATGTCCTTCATGGTTCATTTCCATTATAATGAAAAATAAATCCATCGCTGGATGAAATCTTTTAAACATATTTGATATGCTCTGGGTAAGAATTAATCCCCTTATTCAATACACATTATATATGAATAAATACATTAATCTATTGATTCAATTTCATTATTGAAATTAATAATTTTGAATTAAAGAATTGAACCACAATCCCTACCTCGATAGAAATCAATCTCTGATGATAAAAGAATCAACATTATTTTCATTACCATTGGTGAGATCCTAAACATAAAAGGAAACAAAGATAATTAAATCTCCATTTTTCAGTGTTCATCCATAATATATCCTCCACCAGATCCCCTCTCAAATTAATAGGTTATGAGTCCAACCGTAATTTTTTTTATAATCGAGTTTATAAATGTGAATATTATGTCTCTAAATCATCACATAAAAAAATAAATTAATTTTAATTATTTATTATTTACAACTATGATAAATTTTCCACTAAATCTTGACACTAAAAATGGTTATATAACACTTAGGAAAAGACTATATTACAAAATCAACGGTGGTCTCAAATTTCCAATCTGATTCTCGTTCATGATTTCATATGACTATAACATCAATTTTTTTATTTAGTTATTTTTTTAACAATTATATCCTTTGGGTTAGTTTTTATACATGACATGGAATAACAAAAGTTAGGTAATTTCTCTAATAAATTCACTATTATATATTAACTGGTGTCTTTTTGATTTTAAATATGGGAACCATTTTGGGAATTATTCCACTTTTTTGAACACCATGCACGAATTCTATTAAACATATTATTATTTTTCACAAAATGTTTCCAATAATTATAGTCCTTGGAATCAAATTCCAACTCAGAACATGGTCTCAAAAAAATTCATATAATTAAAAAATAATTCACATCAAATCTAATATTTTAACTTTTTCATCCCAATGTGCTTTACATCCATGAAAATAAAAAACAAGGGCTACTAAAATGGATCAGGGTACTGAGCATGATTATGAGCCTCCCACCCACATCCTCTCTCATGTCGATTCATGTCCTCCTACCATACACTCACTAAAAGAATCAATATCACATAAATTATCTTCTCCTTTCGATCATTAATGTCCATTAGGTACTTATAAAAATTCTCACAATTTTTGATGTATAGCTCAATCCTGTTGACTATGTGTAATGGGTTATGGACTTACCTCCTCAGGTATGTCATGTAAAATGGGTCTTGAACCAATTATGACTTTAGTGGTGGAGTAATGTGGTATTCTCCTCACCAAATATGAACAATATATAGAAAGGGACGATGATCCTCGAAGATAGCTTTCCACCCTTTCAAAATATCCATCATAACTGTCATGGGGAATCCTAAAAAACACATGTCTTCTTACTCAAAATATATATGAAATCATCACCTATTATAATAAATGTTCGGTTGGATTAATGTAGTCATTATATTCTCTTGGATTATATTCAACTTCTCTTTAGTAGCTCGCACCAACTTTGGCCCCATGTGGGCTGACTCTCCGAGTTCAGTCTTACAATGTAGTGACCTACCTATTTTATCATAAAAAGACTCAAATGGTAATATTATAATGTTTTATTGGTAAATATTTGTTTAATTAAACACGCTCCAATGGTTGTTTGTCCTCCCAACATTGTCTAATGTCATTATGCAATCCCGCAACATATCGTCTAGAACCAAAATGGTCTGTTATGTCTATCAATACATATGAGGGTGAAATGATGTGTTCTAGCGTAACGATGGTACCGACACCTCTTTTATTCTCTTATACAACTGAATTTGGAAACATGCACTGTCTTTAGATATAATTGTATATGGGTCTTGATGGAGTTGTACTATATCCTTCACATAGAGAAAGCCCATGATATCCACTAAACTATGCTCTCAGAATGATAAATATGGATAACATAGTGATTCGGTCAACGATAAACAAAATTTCATCAAGTCCCATATAAATACATAGAAACCAAAACATGAATTGCATCAATATCACATCCTACCTCCATTATAGAACCACAAGAGGTTATTTAAAACCCTACAAAAACATCATTCTCAGTCACCACTTTCTGATAGATAAGGCATCATGAAACAAAATTTCTTACTCACTTCTTCATTTCTGTACCGCAAATCATTCCTCATAGGTCATTGTACATATTTTAAAAACCATGATATACATCTCAAGGAGATTTATGAAACACCCAGAGAACCTCCTCTTTCAAATACACTTGTACTATTGTGCATCCTTTTAATATAACAAAGTGTTCCCCAACTTTTGAATATCCAAAAAAAATTATTCCCTATGAAAATATTACCACATATGGTCACATTGTTTATATCCCCATGATATACCTCCCTCAATAAAAATAAAAGTGGATGGGGGAAACCATTTACTATAATTAATATTCTCCATTTACATCCACAAAATATATCTTCAATGAGGTTAAATACTCTGATGCCTCATTCATTGAAAACTAATTACATCTCATACTAAGAGCATCTTCCACCATATTCCCATTCACAGAAGTATTTACAATATCCAGGTTATTTTCCTATAGGTACTCTATCCAATGATAATGTGTTATGTTCAGATCCATCTCAAAGAAGATATAATTGAGACTCCTGTGATTAGAGTGGATGACAAACCTGTAACAGCCCAAGATTTTATAAAGAAATATTCTTTTTAATTTTACTAATGTCTTGTGTTATACGCTACACCAAAAGGAGCTTGCACAACACGCATCCTTGACTTTCCTTGCATTACACGCAATCGCAACCTTCCTCGATAGCGTGTGTGGTACATAATCCTGAGTTTCACGAAACAATGATATGCTATTAAAATATTATTAAAACTAGCCGTTATGAATAGTAATAACCACTTTTTGAAATCCAGTAAATCTTATTTTTCAAAATGAACTTTATTTTTGGATTCGGAGTATCGAATTTAGCCTAAGGTGAAATTTTGGTACTTTTCGGATAACTTTCATATTCTGATGAATAGTGAAAATTACTAAATTATAATTAAAAACAACTTTTTTAATCGAAATAATTAATAGTGATAAATCATTAATTTGAGTGGTTGTAAAGTATATTTAAAATATATTTTTACAATTTAATACAATGTTGGTCATTGGATGTAATTTCACATTTAAACCAGTTATAAACAAGTGTCAATCTTTTTATAGTTATTATCTCTTAAAAACACGCTATTTGTTGTAACAGCGGAAATTAATTATAAAATTAATTAATGCAACTTATATGTTTGGAATTTTTTAAAATAGAAATCATTTTTTAATTCGGAATATCAATTATAGCCTAGGGTGAAATTTTGGTACTTTTCTGAAAACTTTCAATTTTTGATGAATAGTGAAACCACTAAGTGGTAGGTTAAAAACTGAATTTTGCATAAAACTTAATTTTACCGCTTCTGTGAATGGAATTTCGAAAATCCGAGAGACACGGTTAATATCAAGGACTAAAATGTGGTTCAATGAGATGAAAATAATTTTTGGTGAATAGTAACTTTTTACTTTTTTTAACCGCGGTTAATAGTAAATAGGGTAACTAAGGGTAAATATGATATTAATATTACCCTAACACATGTCCTAATTCTATTGGACAAGTGTAATTCGACCAAAAACAATCTTAGGAATAAAATATGACCATTTAGGCCCACTTGGATTAGATTAGGACATTTATTATTAATTTATTTAAAGAAGGGTTAAAATAGTTAAAATCAAAGTTTAATAAGTAAATCATTTTTAATATGGGGTTATACATAAGATAAATTAGACTATAAATATTAATTAGAAAGATAAAAAGATTTCCTACATGATGGTATTTTATTTGTAATTTTTAGACATCAAATAAATTAATTTATTTATGACACAAAGATGATGCAGTAATTATCTTATTAATGAAATATTGACATAATTGATGTTATAAACACCCAAATAAATGTAATTTGAGACTTTTTATGAATTCCACTAATTTTATAGGTTACTATGATATATTAATGTTGATTTAATTAACTTGGTTCGAACATTTAATTCTGTTATGACTCTCACAAAAATCATATATCAAATAGTGTCAAAATTGACACAAAATAGTTTTTAAATCAAATATTATATTATTAATTGTTATTTTATTCCTAAAAATCTAAGGTTCGGCCAAATGACTTAGATAAGGATATATATATTAATAATAAACAATTTGGGGTTCGTTTGGCATGTTATAGTAAGTGTATTAACCATATTGTGAAAGAAAACAAAAAGACATGGTAAAAGTTAAATTATTTAACTTAGAGTTAAATCTAATTGATAAGGTTAAAATAATATCCTAAACTTGTCTAAATTTTATTGGTTGATAGGATTTCGACCCATCCCCACTTTAGCTTCGAAATAAGACCCTTTGGAACCATTATAAACCGATTTTGACTTTAATATAAAATAATATTTTGAGATATTCCTAAGGTGCCCCTCTCCTCCCTTATAAAAGGACACCTCCTCCCCCTTCTCCTCACACCAATTTGAGCACTCAAGCTCGGCCAACCCCTGCCAAAATATCTTCTCCACTTCCCTAGCAACATCCTAGAGGTTCTGGTCTTACTCAAATAACAATTTTAGTTCCCTAAGAGGAGGTCTCAAAGAGGCACTTCAAAGAAGAGGTAATTACCGTTACCATTTCTTTCATCTTTATTTCTTCTTCCACTTCTTATTCTTAGGTTGTTTCATTATGAAGTAATAACATCAGTATCACTCATATACTGATATTTTATTATAAGTATGAAACAACCCTATTTCACCATCTATCCATCCTACGGAAAAAGAAATCACCGCGCGTGCGTACGTAAGGAATACCGTCTCCACGCCGTGGTGTAATCTATTTTCCACCACCACCTTACATGGATGGGTATAATGGTGTAAAGAATAACTATACATAGTTATTACAACATCCTATTGATTCTGATATATTGTATAATCCACTCCAATTCAATTCAATATTTATAGAAATGATATCATCGCTCGTGCGTACGTACGGACTACCGTCTCCACGACGCGATGAGATTCATTCTCCATGTTAACCATTTAAGAATGATTATAAAGTCTATATAAGAAATAATAATGAAATATATGACATTATAAAGCTACTGGATTTATGTATATATATATATGTATGTCATCTAATTACTTCCATTTCAAGACAATAAGGAAAGTAAAACAGCGTTCATGCATACGGACTACCGTCTCCATGAACGGTGTTTTTCATTTTATTAATCTATCTATTATATATATATATATATACTGAATATATATGATATATAAATCATATTTTATATTCTGGAAGTAAGTAAATCATGATATAAGTAATAGTGATGTCAAGAACAACAAGTCAAAACACCTAAGATAAATGAAACGATTTTACCCAAAACGCTTCTTTAACATGGAATTTACAAAAGAACGGGTAATATAATGTCATAAGTGAACCATATATGATATCATAACAATGAATATGATTCTGTAATAAGTCAATAACATGATTTAAATCATTATACAGGAGGTTCGGACACTTACAAAGCAAGTCGGACCTAAGGTAAGGGAAATATCACAATCTCATTTTTATCCGAGATTGTTTATACTTTGGTATTTACTGGGGTGTATTTTATCATCCACATCCATGTTTCTTCAATATGTAATTTTATTTCCATCCACCTACAATTGTTTAAATCCAATTTTACCCTTCGGTGAGTTTTTAGTAAAAGATATGAAAGGAATCTTTTGTCGTTTTTTTTACGAGGTACTTTTTGACTTTTCCGACAAAAGTACGAAGAATGTTTTTTTTTAACTTATACGGAACGAACGGATTTTTACGGTTTTATAAAGCCTTATTTTCATGAACCTTCCTCCAAAATATTTCATGACTATTTTTAATAAAATCTCTTTCTTTTAAAATTGTATGATGTTTTGTGAAAAGAAATTGATTTTGAAGAAGAAAGGATATTTTCCTCAAGAATTCATTTCAAGTGTTTTATCAAAATTATTTTCCATCTAAGATAATAAAGGGTTCTGTTTCTATCCATATTTTTACATTGATTTGACTATGTTGTGATGGAATTATGTTTATGAATTACTTTATCTTATATGAATGGTTTTATGATGTCATGTTGTTTAAGAATCCCATTTTTATTACATGGGTTATGCAATGATGTATGATTTATGATTTTGTGGCACACATAAGAATGGTATCATTATGAGATGGGTGGGACCTATATCTCCCTCCAATGCATTGGGTAAAGATTTCATATCTCATGAGATAGACATGGCTGGAATGGTAGGTTATACCGGTTCAGTAAAACAGGACTGAAACGAGGATTACTCGATTCAGAAAGGGACTTTGTCCATTAAGATAGTCTTGGCAATGAGTCTTGACTAACAAGAAATGATTCTCTATGATTATGTGTGTATGCCACAATGAGTAATGTTTTAAGTAAGGGTTTCATTTTCACTACTATGATTTATCCCATGTTATGAAATTATGCTCTCTTTTGCAGGTTAAGATTTCCAAAAAAATGTTATGTTCTTATGAAAATTATGTGATTGATATTTCTTTTGTTTACCCTTACTGAGCATTTGAGCTCACCCTTTTATGTTTTCTTTTCCCCAGGATATAAAGAAAGGTTTTAGGTAAAAAAAAAGAAGATCTTTATGGGAGATGTTGAAGATCTTTCACCAGGATTAGAAGATTATATTCCGAGTTTCCAAAGACACTAAACTATTACGATCCTTGTGTGTGTGTTTTTGTTATGTACTAAGTATTCCGCAAAAGTAATGTAATGTCCATGTACGATAAGCTTCGGGTCTCTACAGTTGGTATCAGAGGAAAGGTTTAGTCAACCTTTGGAAACTAGGATGTGAGAACGTTAGTGAGATCCCTAGAGATATTTCTAAGGTATGTCTAGGGATGTCCCTAAGGATAAGTATACGTATAGGATATATTCCTAGAACTACGGTAACGATCTTAGAATTTAACCTAATATGTTAGATATTGAGGATGCTCCCCCTTTACTATGTTGTCTTCCCTAGCATGATTTCGCCTCTCACAAAATTCTTTTTGTGTTTTAGTTAATGGAGGGAACCAGAAGGAATTCAGTTAACATTGAATCCAATGGACAAATTTGTGACTATGAGCAACAAAATTGTGTGATGCCTAGAGATAAAGATATTGTGATTATGCTGAATCAGTCATCACGATATATGATTAACAAGGTGAAATTTAGTGGTATGACTAATTCATCAAAGAAGAGGAAGATAAACTATTATGCATGTTCGCATGTTGAGGATCATAAAGAAAGGAAGATTGAGATTTCTAAAGAAGGGAAGAAGAACCTTGAGGAATACCTCAAATGGAGGGACCGATGTTATCTGTGTGGAGAAAAGGGTCATAGAGTGACAGATTGTTATGGAGTTCAATGTCTTATTTGTGGAGAACATGGGCATTACCCAACTCAATGCCCTGACCTAAAAAGATACTTCTAAATCAAGGAAGGACTTATTCTAGGACAGTCATTGAAGTGGATGGACTGAAGTATTGGTATTCAAGAATAATGTTGTTGAGGTACTTTTATGGTGTATTGGAATATTTATGTATTGCTCTAATGTGGTATTCGAAGTGATTGAGGTATTTTTGGAAAAAAGTATGATATGCGCATAATGAAGGGATAAGGAGAAAATTAAATGTTTGATAGTATTCATGACCTCATGATTGATATAAGGACTAAGTGATATCATGGTTTGAGTATATAGAATATTGAGGATTTTGGTATGTGGAAAGTGTTAACTTTTAACTGCACTCATGTTTTCACTAAGGTATTCAAGAGAATACACGATTAAGGACTTTGAATGTTTGGAATGTGACCAACAAGACATATCTTATGATATGTGGGGATCAACGACAGTATTAAATCTCTGGTAATCGTTGTCACTATATTATGAGAGTGGACTGCAGTATTATAAGCCTAAAGATTAGACTGGATTATGTTGGACATAAGTTAGTATTGTTTAAGGATAGGAGATTTTCGATATTATTGATGGGATGTTATAGTAATATAGTTTTAGAAAAAGGACAACCTGCAGGACGGGCGACAGCCCATCGCTTCGGACAAGGCTGAGGGAATCGAACCCACAACCGAAGTGCGACTGACCTTTATCGCCTACCACTGGCCTACAGGAAGTCCCTGTTTAGTAGAAACCAGTTTTATTATATTAAGAAGTATGATATATGAAGTATAAGTCCATTTTAGGAACCATATATGATTAATCTTACTATAGAATGACTTATGTATATTTAATAACTTTTTCTAACCTTTTGTTTGAGACAGATGGAATGAATAGTCATTCTATCACATGATCTGCTAACACTTCACGAATAACAAATTCAACTTCATTTATTTAAGAAATGAAGTGGAAATTGTTCAAGGCACAAAAAACAGTGAGATTGTACCAAAATAAAGTAAGTATTTATTCTAATTCAAATTTTCAACTTTAGGGAGATGATCTTGAAAAGCAAAAATGTTGTCCTAGTGATCTTATACCTGATGAATCAGATGGTACCTTAGATCATCACAAATTTATGGATTTGTGATTACTGGCTTTTCCATAGCCATGTTCTCTACCACTCTCCATCAGAACATGATGGTTAGATTTCTCTTCCATATCCATATTTTCACCTATGTGGAATCCCAGTGATTAGTTTATTTGGGTAATCGTTACATTTCATACTTTAGTTTTTAAAGCCAAGTTTTGGTATTCCCTTTTACGATGTGGGTTTCTATTAAAGAAACTTTTGAATAGTAAACCATTTATAACCCCGACGAATTTCGAGGGCGAAATTCATTTTAAGGGGGGTAGAATGTAACAGCCCAAGATTTTATAAAGAAATATTCTTTTTAATTTTACTAATGTCTTGTGTTATACGCTACACCAAAAGGAGCTTGCACAACACGCATCCTTGACTTGCCTTGCATTACACGCAATCGCAACCTTCCTCGATAGCGTGTGTGGTACGTAATCCTGAGTTTCACGAAACAATGATATGCTATTAAAATATTATTAAAACTAGCCGTTATGAATAGTAATAACCACTTTTTGAAATCCAGTAAATCTTATTTTTCAAAATGAACTTTATTTTTGGATTCGGAGTATCGAATTTAGCCTAAGGTGAAATTTTGGTACTTTTCGGATAACTTTCATATTCTGATGAATAGTGAAAATTACTAAATTATAATTAAAAACAACTTTTTTAATCGAAATAATTAATAGTGATAAATCATTAATTTGAGTGGTTGTAAAGTATATTTAGAATATATTTTTACAATTTAATACAATGTTGGTCATTGGATGTAATTTCACATTTAAACCAGTAATAAACAAGTGTCAATCTTTTGATAGTTATTATCTCTTAAAAACACGCTATTTGTTGTAACAGCGGAAATTAATTATAAAATTAATTAATGCAACTTATATGTTTGGAATTTTGTAAAATAGAAATCATTTTTTAATTCGGAATATCAATTATAGCCTAGGGTGAAATTTTGGTACTTTTCTGAAAACTTTCAATTTTTGATGAATAGTGAAACCACTAAGTGGTAGGTTAAAAACTGAATTTTGCATAAAACTTAATTTTACCGCTTCTGTGAATGGAATTTCGAAAATCCGAGAGACACGGTTAATATCAAGGACTAAAATGTGGTTCAATGAGATGAAAATAATTTTTGGTGAATAGTAACTTTTTACTTTTTTTAACCGCGGTTAATAGTAAATAGGGTAACTAAGGGTAAATATGATATTAATATTACCCTAACACATGTCCTAATTCTATTGGACAAGTGTAATTCGACCAATAACAATCTTAGGAATAAAATATGACCATTTAGGCCCACTTGGATTAGATTAGGACATTTATTATTAATTTATTTAAAGAAGGGTTAAAATAGTTAAAATCAAAGTTTAATAAGTAAATCATTTTTAATATGGGGTTATACATAAGATAAATTAGACTATAAATATTAATTAGAAAGATAAAAAGATTTCCTACATGATGGTATTTTATTTGTAATTTTTAGACATCAAATAAATTAATTTATTTATGACACAAGGATGATGCAGTAATTATCTTATTAATGAAATATTGACATAATTGATGTTATAAACACCCAAATAAATTTAATTTGAGACTTTTTATGAATTCCACTAATTTTATAGGTTACTATGATATATTAATGTTGATTTAATTAACTTGGTTCGAACATTTAATTCTGTTATGACTCTCACAAAAATCATATATCAAATAGTGTCAAAATTGACACAAAATAGTTTTTAAATCAAATATTATATTATTAATTGTTATTTTATTCCTAAAAATCTAAGGTTCGGCCAAATGACTTAGATAAGGATATATATATTAATAATAAACAATTTGGGGTTCGTTTGGCATGTTATAGTAAGTGTATTAACCATATTGTGAAAGAAAACAAAAAGACATGGTAAAAGTTAAATTATTTAACTTAGAGTTAAATCTAATTGATAAGGTTAAAATAATATCCTAAACTTGTCTAAATTTTATTGGTTGATAGGATTTCGACCCATCCCCACTTTAGCTTCGAAATAAGACCCTTTGGAACCATTATAAACCGATTTTGACTTTAATATAAAATAATATTTTGAGATATTCCTAAGGTGCCCCTCTCCTCCCTTATAAAAGGACACCTCCTCCCCCTTCTCCTCACACCAATTTGAGCACTCAAGCTCGGCCAACCCCTGCCAAAATATCTTCTCCACTTCCCTAGCAACATCCTAGAGGTTCTGGTCTTACTCAAATACCAATTTTAGTTCCCTAAGAGGAGGTCTCAAAGAGGCACTTCAAAGAAGAGGTAATTACCGTTACCATTTCTTTCATCTTTATTTCTTCTTCCACTTCTTATTCTTAGGTTGTTTCATTATGAAGTAATAACATCAGTATCACTAATATACTGATATTTTATTATAAGTATGAAACAACCCTATTTCACCATCTATCCATCCTACGGAAAAAGAAATCACCGCGCGTGCGTACGTACGGAATACCGTCTCCACGCCGTGGTGTAATCTATTTTCCACCACCAACTTACATGGATGGGTATAATGGTGTAAAGAATAACTATACATAGTTATTACAACATCCTATTGATTCTGATATATTGTATAATCCACTCCAATTCAATTCAATATTTATAGAAATGATATCATCGCTCGTGCGTACGTACGGACTACCGTCTCCACGACGCGATGAGATTCATTCTCCATGTTAACCATTTAAGAATGATTATAAAGTCTATATAAGAAATAATAATGAAATATATGACATTATAAAGCTACTGGATTTATGTATATATATATATGTATGTCATCTAATTACTTCCATTTCAAGACAATAAGGAAAGTAAAACAGCGTTCATGCATACGGACTACCGTCTCCATGAACGGTGTTTTTCATTTTATTAATCTATCTATTATATATATATATATATACTGAATATATATGATATATAAATCATATTTTATATTCTGTAAGTAAGTAAATCATGATATAAGTAATAGTGATGTCAAGAATAACAAGTCAAAACACCTAAGATAAATGAAACGATTTTACCCAAAACGCTTCTTTAACATGGAATTTACAAAAGAACGGGTAATATAATGTCATAAGTGAACCATATATGATATCATAACAATGAATATGATTCTGTAATAAGTCAATAACATGATTTAAATCATTATACAGGAGGTTCGGACACTTACAAAGCAAGTCGGACCTAAGGTAAGGGAAATATCACAATCTCATTTTTATCCGAGATTGTTTATACTTTGGTATTTACTGGGGTGTATTTTATCATCCACATCCATGTTTCTTCAATATGTAATTTTATTTCCATCCACCTACAATTGTTTAAATCCAATTTTACCCTTCGGTGAGTTTTTAGTAAAAGATATGAAAGGAATCTTTTGTCGTTTTTTTTACGAGGTACTTTTTGACTTTTCCGACAAAAGTACGAAGAATTTTTTTTAACTTATACGGAACGAACGGATTTTTACGGTTTTATAAAGCCTTATTTTCATGAACCTTCCTCCAAAATATTTCATGACTATTTTTAATAAAATCTCTTTCTTTTAAAATTGTATGATGTTTTGTGAAAAGAAATTGATTTTGAAGAAGAAAGGATATTTTCCTCAAAAATTCATTTCAAGTGTTTTATCAAAACAATTTTCCATCTAAGATAATAAAGGGTTCTGTTTCTATCCATATTTTTACATTGATTTGACTATGTTGTGATGGAATTATGTTTATGAATTACTTTATCTTATATGAATGGTTTTATGATGTCATGTTGTTTAAGAATCCCATTTTTATTACATGGGTTATGCAATGATGTATGATTTATGATTTTGTGGCACACATAAGAATGGTATCATTATGAGATGGGTGGGACCTATATCTCCCTCCAATGCATTGGGTAAAGATTTCATATCTCATGAGATAGACATGGATGGAATGGTAGGTTATACCGGTTCAGTAAAACAGGACTGAAACGAGGATTACTCGATTCAGAAAGGGACTTTGTCCATTAAGATAGTCTTGGCAATGAGTCTTGACTAACAAGAAATGATTCTCTATGATTATGTGTGTATGCCACAATGAGTAATGTTTTAAGTAAGGGTTTCATTTTCACTACTATGATTTATCCCATGTTATGAAATTATGCTCTCTTTTGCAGGTTAAGATTTCCAAAAAAATGTTATGTTCTTATGAAAATTATGTGATTGATATATCTTTTGTTTACCCTTACTGAGAATTTGAGCTCACCCTTTTATGTTTTCTTTTCCCCAGGATATAAAGAAAGGTTTTAGGTAAAAAAAAGAATATCTTTATGGGAGATGTTGAAGATCTTTCACCAGGATTAGAAGATTATATTCCGAGTTTCCAAAGACACTAAACTATTACGATCCTTGTGTGTGTGTTTTTGTTATGTACTAAGTATTCCGCAAAAGTAATGTAATGTCCATGTACGATAAGCTTCGGGTCTCTACAAAACCTCTATCCAATCATGTTGTGTCACCACATACTCAATTTAGAGACTAACACTACTAAAATAATATAATGGGTAATGTAGTTCATATCATGTTGTCTCAATTGGCATGAAACATAGAAAAAAACCACTTACCTCTATATCTAGAAACTACCAAGCGTGGTCCCTAATGGATTATAGAACACCTCGTATGCCACACCTTTTTCGGATAACCTCTAGATGAGAGTGCTCATCAAACTCTACCTCATCTCTTGAAAGAACTACTGGAACATTTTTCCCACATGAAAGGATTCCTGATTAAACTGATCTATGGTGGTCATCAATCCATGATAGTTGATGTTTTTTCTTTACAATCACATTGTTCATGCACTAGTACTCCACACACAATATCAAGATCTCGTCTTCCTTTTTGTAAAATGAAACTGGGGTTGTCCAACACGAAACACATGGTATTAAAAATACCTTCATCTTTAAGTCCTACCATATTTCTCTTTTCTAATGAATCTCTATAGAATCCATATGATATGTTGATGAAAATACTGGTGTCATCAAAAGGAGTAAACAGATGTTGAATTCTATCTCGCGATGGGGAGGTAATGTCAGATGATCTTTAGTAATGAATCCCTAAAACTCCTCCACCACTCTAGGTAACTAATGAATTATAACATCCACTCTACTAGGGGTTGGGCTATCCTATTGTTTAGTAATAGGTTAAAACCTAATATTTTTGAGTCCATCCTAACCATCTAGGGTTTGCATTTCATCAAAAAATAAAACTTTGTTCCACCACTGTGGAAACACCACACATTTCACCGAAAATAGATAATATAAAAATGAAATATGGATAAATAGTCCACAAAATGAATGAAATTGTATGGCCTCAACACCACTACCTATATATCTCAATTTAAACTCTCCTATCCAAGAGTTAGATCACAATGTCAGCACCAATTCATGATTAGTGGGTCTCCTCTACTAGGTGTAAAGACCCGGAAATTTCAAGGGAATTTTTTTTTCTTAATTTCTTTGGAATTTTACGAGTATGTGGTTTCTGACGGCACCTGATTCTAAGGCCTGGTGTGCTCAGAATCATTTTCTGAATTTTAGCTCAGGTATGTTCAGCGAACGAACGAGCGGGTTATTCTATCTTTTGAAATGGTGCTCGGAATTGAAATATGAGGGCACCGATGAACTCGCAGCACCGGTAATTTCTTAAGGAGACCTTTACCGCAGTTGCGTTTTGAGCGGGATGAGTTTTATTATTTGGAGATATAGTTTAAAATAAATAAAATAGTTGAAAATTTTTATTTTTGTATCTTTGAAGTTAAACTATTTAAAGTGTGGATAAATGAGAGGTGGGTCCCACACGAGCCCCAACCATTTAACATCCTTATCACTCATAACCCCCCCCCATTAAATCTCCATTGTTTAACTTTGATAACTCCACTCATTTATTGGAGTGGAGCCTCTCCACCTTCTATCTCTCTCACACCACTTAATATTTTTCAAACCATTCAATTAATTCATGAGTTTGAATTAATTTGGATTAGCATGACAAGTTGTTAAAATGGGGGAAACCTCATTTTAATATTTGTTTGGGAAAATATTGTGTGGGAAATTCTTGGAGAATTTATAAGAGCTCGCTTTTTCCAACAAAGAAGAATTCCTCCGACGAAGAACACGAAGTCACCGGCGACATGCCTTCTCTTCTTTTTCCTCCGCGTCAAGGGATGATACCCCACCGTGGGGATTGTCTCCATCAATAACGACTCTTCCTCCGAAGTCAGTGGAATCATCATCGATCTTCTGTGACGTTCGATCATCGCGATGCTTTACTCTTTCCACAGCTCGACGACGTGTGACGTCTTTGTGAGGTAGGGGTTTTTATGTTCAAATTTTAATATCGTTCAACAACATTCTTCAAATCTTGAGTTTCGGTTTGGCCGCACGATATTGCCATAACAAGAAGAGATCAAACTACACAAACACGGCCGATTCTCCTCCAGCGATTTATTTGTTAATTTTTGACGATTTTGGAGTCGGAGGTTCACAATGCAATTGCACCATGCGGTGATTGACACGTGTGGTGTCGTTACACCACGCGGGGATGAAGAGGGCCGCGGCGGAGGTGTGCGGTGCCGTCGAGCCGCCCCGGAGAAGACGAGGAAGACCGCGGCCGGAGCGGGCGATGGTGGAGGGGCGCGGCGTCATCGTGCCGCGCCAGTGAGACGAACCACGACCTAATGTCGCAGTGGATCAGTAGGGGCGGCCAGCCGAGCCAGCCGCCGGGGACTTCAAACGGCTGGGCGCGGCGCCATCGCGCAGCGCTGTTGGCAGTAAGCCATGACCTAAGGCCGCGGCGGAACATAAGGGATGACCGGTCGCCGTCGCTATCAGGAGGTGGGATCCGATGGAGATCCCGTGGTTTTCCAAGGGTCGGCAATTATGGCCGACCGTTTTTGAAGAAACCAGGTGGGCGTAACCCTACAATCCTGGGGCTAGGGTTGGCCCCACTTGGCGGTACCACCCTGCCAGGTCGCCCACCCACACAGCCAACCGCGTGGGTCACGTCGACCGGACCACGTAGGCCGGACCGGGCTGCGCCAGCCAGGCCGGGCCTCGCCCAACCGGGCCGGACCCAGACCAGGTTTGGGTTGAACCGGTTCGGGCAAACCTAGGGGGTGTTGGGTCGGGTCGGACTGGGCCCATAGCCCCTATTTCCGGAATAGGTTCGTTCAAATGCCTATATATTTGGCTATGAACCACCGATCAATGTACCATTAGTAGAGTAGGGATCCTTGGATCAAGACAGTCGTTTCGGTGTATTACTCTCATGGTTTTGGAAAACATTGTGTATGGCCAGGTTGGTTCGAACACGAAACCAACCGGGCCCTCAGAGTGGAAAGACTTATAACCTGAGCTCCAGACATCAGAATGATGTGTAGTCAACTTTGTTGGATTCCTCTTAATGAGACGGATCTTTTGGAATACTTCACTTGAGGTTTGGATGCAGTTGGAGTATGGCCGGGATGGATTGTACATGAAATCTAACTGGGCCCCTGCAATGGAAAAGCCGATAACTTTCAGACTGGACATCCGTTTGACTAACCGTCGGCGGCATTGGTAATCACATTGAAAACATTTCCCTATGATTATACCCTAATATAGTACGAGTTATTGTTGAGATAAGGTCCAGTTTGTTCATACACGAATCCTACTGGGCACCCAGGATGAAAAGGCTAATAACTCACAGACCGGGCGTCCAATTGGCGCACTGTCTATTGCATTGAGACCCCTTTAACGAGGCGGTCCATTGAGATACTTCATTTTGGTACTTAATGTCAGTTTATGTATCGACCCCTAGGCTCATGGAGTGGACCCTCCTAGAATCGAGCGCGCTATGTGCATAAACCCTAGAGCTGGCTGCCGCAGCGATGAAAACTATACTTGGATCCTCCGTGGGTTCGACAGTGATGACGACTGTACTCGGATCCTACGTGGGTTCGGCAGTGAGGATGATTGTACTTGTATCCTCCGTGGGTTCGGAAGTGAGGATGACAGTACATGGATCCTCCGTGGGTTTGGAAGTGAAGACGACTGTACATGGATCCTACATGGGTTTGGCAGCGATGGTTACTGTACGTGGATCTTACATGGGTTTGGTAGCGATGAATTCTATACTTGGATCCAATGTGGGTTCGGTAGAGACAACTTCTATACATGGATCCTATGTGGGTTCGACAGAGAGGATGATTCAGAGGTTACATCTAATCATCTCCACCACTCTTCGTGGGTAGTATACCTTTGAAAGCTGAGTCTTAACATTCAATCATTATCATCGATGTGATTAACTTGTGATATCTTATGTGGGCTAGTTTGTGATTTCCTATGTGGATTGGGTTTTGATTTCTTGTGTGTACTGGGTGGTAATTTCCTATGTGGACTGGGTTGTGATTTCTTGTGTGGAATGGGTTGTGCTATTCTATGTGGACTGGGTCGTACATGGGCTCGTGAGTTGGAGCCAAACTAGAATTTTTGACTTAGGTATATGTATGGGCATATACCTAAGTAGAGTCGCTTGATAATTCATGTTTGTATCCTTACTTTCTGGTTTACCCTTAGTGGATTCTAGGAGGCCTTCGAGGGTCTCAGGGTCCCTACTGAGGATCATATACTCACCCCTGCACGGGATATGCCCGCACTATGTTGTGTTGGTTGTAGAAAACAGAAAACACTGATCGTGGTTGAGGCTTGTGGAACGGGATGGAATATGGAGGTGGACTATTAGGCGGGATGTACATGGAGCAGATAGACGAATTAGAGGAGCTAAGGAGACCATATGTACCCACCATTTAGGTGGGGTTTCTGGAGGATGTCTCAATGGTTACTTCTATACTTTTCAGAAGTTATACATTACATTTCCCAGTTGTACTGTACATTCAGTTGGTTTTGTATACTTTCCCAATTACATTCCAGCACATACTTTTGTACTCAGTTTACATAGTGTTTACTTCAGCTTACATACTCTGTTCTGATTTTTTACATATATAAAGGCAATGCCTTCCATTTTATAGGGATTTAAACCTTTGGTGCTAGTCACCAACCCCTGGCCTATGGAAGGCGGGCCTGGGGTAGTCACAGAATGGGCTCCAAGGATAGGTCGTAACAAATTGGTATTAGAGGAGTCAGTTCATCCGTAGAACTCAGGACTCTGATCATTATTTTCTGTGAAGCAATAGTGTTAAGAGTGTTGAGTGTGATTTTCAGTCCAGGGAGTCTAGTGTTGGTGTGACAGCCGACATAACGATACACCAGGACCTTGACATCTCAATTCTGACTCAGTGCACGAAAACACTGATTGCATGTGTGTTTCAAAAGTATCCTTTGTGGTATCTTAGAGTCAGCTCAACAGGTATAAATTTTTGACTATGGCGCAATTGTTCCTTGTCAGGATGCTGCTATGAAGGCAGCCAACTAGGGTTCCCAAGAGATAGTACATGATGACGGCCCACCGAGCAATGAGGCTCCGGTGCAGGGCCCTCTATCTATGTTGGCTCCTTCGGGTGGTGTACCAGCAGCACCACCGCCTTTTGGGAAATGGATGCCAGTAGAAATACTATATAATGGTGCACACTGACAGAGCATGTTGGATGAGTTCCAGTAGCAGAGGCCTCCAAGGTTACGAGGCGAGATAGATTCCCAGGTCGTAGAGGACTTGATGGAGGTGATTTCTACAGTTTTCTGCCTAGTCGAGACACTAGTAGAGTAGATGGTGATCATAGCTACTAGTGTTTTCTAGTGAGTGACCATGAGTTTGGTCCGTAAAGTGATGAGGCTTTGGTACGTGGACCCATTCCTGAGATAGTAACTTTAGGTAGTGTGTCAGCTATATCACTACATGTTCATCAGTAGACACTATCGGCAGTATCGGTAGAGGATACTTGTAGGCTTAGTGACTTATATACATTTCATCACCTGATATCCCTCATGTTCTGAGGCGAGACTGACTCATATGAAGCTGAGAACTGGCTTGAGGAGGTGGTTGAGAGTTTTCTAGAGATTACACAGCTTCGGCAGGATGACATGTCAGAAGTTGAGTACACAATGAGGCATACCAATCATTATGTGTACTTGATGACTACGATACAATCAGTGATTTAGATCTCGGACCTCTGAGTGAGGTTTTTTTATGAATATCTGAGTAATCACTCTTTACTCTATGCATTGCTACTTATGTTAGGGTGCTAGAGAGAACCTTTTTGGTTGAATGTTCTATGGCTGATCGGATACAGCTAGAGAATGATAGTAGTGGAAGAGCATGGAACTGGCACCAGTCTCAGAGACATGGCTATGTAAAATGTTTCTAGAAGAGGAAGTGTTAAGTATAGATGAATCTACAGAGCATCAGACATGGAAGCAGAGCGAGAAGTGCTGCATGAGGTGGTGTGCATTTTGACATGTTACAATAACCCACTTTTGTAGTCTCTGCCAGGCTCAAGGAGCTGGAGGGCAGGGGAAGAGATTAACTGAATGCGGTCAAAGAGTGTGACCCAAGGGCTCTAAGAATGATTTGAGGTATTCTCTATGTCTACTACTAGCTTTCGTATCAATAGAGATAGGTAGTAATCATTCCTACCTTCCATGAATCTTGTCCCGGAACTAGAGTTTACGGTTATGCCGTTGACTTGACCCTCACATCTGGAGATAACTTTGGGAGCAGACTCGATAATCACACATACGCCAACGGTGTGATATGACCCTTTAGGCAAGATTTTCAATTAGAATCACTTGGTGGTAGCATCAAGGCCTTACGACGTTAGTTTGGGTATGGACTTGGCAACCACAGTTCATACACGGATTGAAAGTATTGAGAAAAAAGGTTGTGGTTTATCTACAATGATGGGATGGGGGTTTCCTTGGTCGGAGAAAAAGAAAACCTAGGTAGCACAGGACAGAATCATGCATAAGAGGGTGCATTCGATCACTCAGGAGATGGCCAAACATACCATTGTTCGAGAGTTCTCCAGAGTTGTGGCACCACTTCCATAAGAGCTTTCAAGAGCTGGGGTAGAGGTTGACCAGTGCGCCTAACCTGAGTGCGTTGGTTACATAGTTCACTGCAACGCATCAAGGACCAGACTTGGGTGTGTATTGATGTAGGAGTGGGAAGTGATCACATATGGATCACGGCAGTTGAGACTGCACAGAGTAGACAGGAGACCACTGTAGTTTGAGGGTGGCGACCGCGTCTTCTTACAGGTCTCACCTTGACGAGGTCTAAGGTGATCTGGCCGAGGTGGAAAGTTATCTCTGAGGTTCATCGGACCCTTCTAGGTCCTCAGCAGGGTAGGCGACATGGTTTACTGCTTGACCTTTGCACCGTAGTTTCACCGGGTGGACGACGTCTTCCACTAATCTTAGCTGAGGGGTTGTATGCATGACTGATCCATCATTGTTGACCATGAAGAGCTGGACATCGATGATTGGGTGACATTATTAGGGTTCCAGTAGAGGTTGAGGATCGATAGGATCGGGTCCTATGGGGATGGCCAATTCCTCATGTGTGCTTTCACTGGAACCACAGGAACCTCAAGGAAAGAACATGGGAGTGGGAGGCTCAGTTGCGTGCTCGGTACCAAATTTAGTTTCCCTAGATTGTGTTGTAGCTTTACAAGGATGTAAATACCTGAGGTGGGAGTAATGTAAAGACCTGAAAATTTCAAGGGAAATTTTTATTACGCAATTTCATTGGAATTTTACGATAGCGTGGTTTCTGACGGAACCTGGTTTCGAGGCCCGGTGTGCCCGGAATCATTTTCAGAAGTTTAACTGGGGTATGTTCAGTGAATGAACGATCGGGTTTTTCTATTTTTTGAACCAGTTCTCAGAATTGAAATTCGAGGCGACCAATTAACACGCAACGCCGGTATGTTCTTAAGGAGACCCTTACTACAGTTTCATTTTGAGCGGGTTGAGTTTTATTCTTTGGTAATTTAGTTTAAAATAAATAAATTTTTTGAACAATTTTATTTTTGGGTCTTTGAAGTTAAACTCTTCCAAGTGTGGATAATTGATAGGTGGAACCCACATGAGCCCCAACCTCTAAACTTCCATAACTCTCATAACCCCCCCACCCACCATTAATTCTCCCTTGTTTAACTTTGACAAATCCACTAATTTATTGGAGTGGAGCCTCTCCACCTTCTATCTCTTTCAAACCACATAATATTTTTCCAAACATTCAATTAATTCATGAGTTAGGATTAATTTGGTATAGCATGAAAAGTTGTTAAAATGGGGGAAACCTCATTTTGATATTTGGTTGGGAAAATATTGTGTGGGAAATCTTTGGAGAATTTAGAAGAGTTCCCTTTTTCCAACGAAGAAGAACGCCTCCGACGAAGAATGTGAAGTGACCGACGACTTGCCTTCTCTTCTTTTTCCTCTACGTCAAGGGAGGAGACACCACCGTGGGGATTGTCTCCGTCGACGACGAATCTTCCTCCGACGTCAAGGGAATCAGCACCGATCTTCCGCGACGTCCGATCATCGTGACAGTTGCCTCTTTCCGCGGCATGATGACATGCGAACTCTTTGTGAGGTAGGGGTTTTATTTTAAAATTTTAATACCATTCAACAACATTCTTGAATTCTTGAGTTTCGATTTGGCCGCTCGATATCTTTGTAATGGGAGGAGATATGACTACACAAACACGGACGATTATCCTCCCCCTTTTTCTTTGATAATTTTCGAAGATGTTGAAGGTGGAGGCGCATGGTGTCGTTGCACCGTGTGGTGATCCACAAGGAACCGTGACCATACATGGCCGCAACGAAGGCGACGCGGTGCCGTTACACCATGCGGGGATGAATCGGGCTGTGGTGGTGGTACGCGGAGCCGTCGCGCCGTGCCGGAGAAGCCTAGGAAGGCCGCGGGTGGAGTAGGCCGCGGCGGAGGAGCGCGGTGCCATCGGGCCCCGGCGGATAGACGAGCTTCTGTCGAAGGCCGCGACGGACCAGTAGGGGTGACCGACTGAGATGGCCACCGGTGTATTCAGGCGGTGGGGCACGGTGCCATCGCGCCGCGCCAATGGATGTAAGCCACGGCCTAAGGCCGTGGCGGAACTCAAGGGGTGGAAAACAGAGCCGGTTGCCAGCGCCACCAGGAGGCAGGACCCGAAGGGGGTCCCGTGGTTGACCAAGGGCTGTCCATTATGGATGGCCGTTTTCGAAGAAATAGGGGTGGCATAACCCCCCGAACCTACAGCTAGGGTGGGCCCCACTGGGCGCCAGCACCCTGCCAGGTCGAACACCCATGCGGCCAACCGAGTGGGTCACATGGACCTGACCACTTTAGTCGGGATGCGCCGCCAGCGCCGGGCCAGGCTGTTCCAGCCGGCCTGGGCTGCACCCTACTGGGCCAAACCCGGACACAGTTCGAGTTATCCCGGTTCGGGCTGACCTAGGGGGTGCTGGGACGGGTCAGGCCGGGCCCAGACCCCCTATTTTCGGACAAAGTTCATTCAAATACCTATATCTTGGGATATTAACCTCTGATCAACGTGTCATCACTTCCACATGGACACTTGGATCGATATGGTCATTTCAGTATATTACACTCAAGGTTTCGGTGAACTTTGTTTATGGCCGGGTTGGTTTGAACATGAACCCAACCAGGCCCTCGGAGCGAAAACACTTATAACATGAGCTCCGGATGTCCGAGTGGCATGGAGTCATCTTTGTTGGATTAATTTTGATGTGACGGATCTTTTGGCATATTTCACCTCAGGTTTGGATGCAGTTGGAGTAAGGCCAGGTTGGATTGTACCCAAAATCCAACCAGGCCCCTGGAATGAAAAAGCCAATAACTTTCAGACCGGACGTCCGTTTGACGAACCGTCAGTTGCGTTGGTAATCACGTTGAGAAATGGTACCTATGAATATACCCTAAGAGAGTTCCTGGTACAGTTGAGATATGGTCAGGTTGGTTCGTACACAAAACCAACCGGGCCCCCGGGACAAAAAGGCTAATAACTCACAGACCGGGCGTCTGATTGACGCGTCGTCTATTGCGTTGAGACCCCTTTGACGAGGCAGTCCTTTGAGATAATTCTTCGTGGGAATTCATGTCAGTTGATGTATCAAAACCTTGGCTCGTGGAGCAGACCCTCCCGTAATCGAGCGCACTGTGTGAGGGAACCCTAGAGCTGGCTGCGACAGCGATGACAACTGTACTTGGATCCTCCGTGGGTTTAGCAGCGATGAATACTGTACATGGATCCTGCGTGGGTTCGGAAGCGAGGAAGAATGTACTTAGATCCTCTGTGGGATCGTTAGTGAAGACGACTGTACTTGGATCCTACGTGGGTTCGACTACGATGGTTACTGTACTTGGATCCTACGTGGGTTCGGCATCGATGACTTATATACTTGGATCCTACGTGGGTTCCGAAGCAATAACTTCTATACTTGGATCCTATGTGGGTTCAACACAGAGGATGATTTAGAGGATAAATCTAATCATCTCCACCACTCTTCATGAGTAGTACACCTGTGTGAGCTGAGTCTTGACTTTCAATCATTATCATCGATGTGATTGAATTGTGATTTCCTGTGTGGAATGGGTTGTGATTTCTTGTGTGGCCTGGGTTGTGATTTTATGTGTGGACTGGGTTGTGATTTCCTATGTGGACTGGGTTGTGATTTCTTGTGTAGACTGGGTTGTTCTATCTTGTGTGGACTGGGTCATACTTGGGATTATGAGTTGGAGCCGAACTGGAATTGATGACTTAGGTATATGTATGGGCATATACTTAAGTATAGTCGCTTGATACTTCGTGATTATATCCATACATTGTGGATTACCCTTCGTGGATTATGGGAGGCCTTCAGGGGTCTCAGGGTCCCTACTGAGTATCTTATACTCACCCCTGCACGGGCTAGGCCCACACAATGTTGTGTTGGTTGCAGATGATGGACAATGCTTATTGTGGTTGAGGATTCTGGAATGGGACGGAATTCCGAGCTGGACTATCAGGCTGGACATACACGGAGTAGAAGGACAGATTTGAGGAGGTGAAGAGACCATCTGTACCCACCCTTCAGGTGGGGTTTCCGGAGGACATCTCAGTGGTTGCTTCTTTACTTTTCAGAATTTGTACTTTACTTTTCTCAGTTGTACTGTACGTTCAGTTGGGTTTGTATACTGTCCCATTTACTTTCCAACACTTACTTTTGTACTCAGATTACTTAGTGTTTACTTTAGCTTGCCTACTCTGTTGTGATTTTTTACTTATATAAAGGTAATTCCTTCCTTTTTATCGGGATTTACAACTTTGGGGCTAGTCGCCAGCCCCTGGCCTATGGAAGGCGGGCTTGGGGTAGTCACGGAACCGGCCCCGAGGACAGGTCGTGAGAGTAGGAGTCTACTAGCCTATGGGCTGATTCAATGGTTCAACTAGAATCATCGAGTCTCAAACAAGATACATGGTGATAAATGAATGACTAGATCATATGTAAATAAAAATTAATACTAAGTTAGAAACCAAAAAGATAATACCTCAAATCATTCCTAGTTCTCTTGGTTCATATGACTCAACTGCATGCAGTGGTGCCCTCATCTATCTTCTAGCTCCCTCATCATAGATTGGACTTACTAGGGTGGTTATTATAACATGTTAAAATTTTAAACACATCCTACTTATCTGCTAGATATTTTGTCCTATCTGCCACCCTGCAGAACTGTATGTTATTACTTGCCCACTATAGAAAATCACTGGATGTAACCACTAAGACAAGAAAATTTCAACCACAAAAGTTTTATCAAGAACCCTATAATTAAATGGAATTATCATAGGGATAAAATAGTCATGGATGTCACTATGTAGATCTCACATGATGGAACGATCCATGACATATTTTTAGTCTTTCATATCTATCGAATACCTATAGTGGATGGCTTTCCTCGATGATTACTTAAACAGTGACATGCCATCCTAAAAGTTCTATAGAAACTCCTGGATATGAATCACAGCTAGAATATTTTCTGAGAAGTCCCAAATGAAATTATTCTCAAAATACATAAGTATATTACTCTCTACTTCATAATAATGTGTATCAAACCCCACCATTGACCCTACTGAGCTATAATGAACGCTCACTTCTGCGATCACCATCTGTTCTTTTATTGTTCAGACTAGGTGAAAAACTCTATTCAACCTATCAATCCTATCCTCATCCACCAATGTTTTAATATTTATATAAAAAATGAGGGGTCTATACTACTAAAAATCATGAAATACACCAAGTATTCATGAGTAAATAGTTTGAAATGCTGGTAGAAGCTGCTACACGACGGGTGGTGGAATAGCTAGTAAACCATCTTGATATACTCTCTTCAGTTCCATTCCCTATTCCAATGCATCTTCATTATGAGGATCATCTATGTGATCATGTAGTTTAATCCTAGACATCTATCTATGTGGTGGAATCTACAAATAAAACAACATTTATTATGGTCACTAGAGTATATCAGTAGAGATGACTGAATAAAGACATAAAATATACAAACTTTTATATGTGATCCATGTTCTAGTTTTTCCCAAAAACCAGTGTATTCATGTATAGAATCGAAAAAAATGAAATAAGTGTCTAGTTTTATTGATACATATTCCATGACAACAACACTGGAGTCCCTCACCATAAACTTAAACTAAAATTTTTTAACAATATTGGCCCAAAAAAATCACTCAAACTCATAGTCCCAATGTAGAACCAACCCCCCTAACATCTCTATATCATGATCTATCCTAGAGGGTCTCTTTCCATGAATACATAAAGCCTAAAACAGATAGGCTAGGTGATGGTTACTAACACCGAGGAGGCATATCTCACAAAATATTGACATTATCATAAAGTACATGCACACACACACACACACACATATCCATGAAAAAAATAATCAAATTTAATGAAAATTGGTAAATAATGAATGAAAACCACTACATCCCACAAAAAAAGTATGAAATGATGAAATATAATGTAAACATGGACAAATAGAATCCAAGATTAAAGAGTATGTACATAAGACAAAATAAAACAATCAAGAGTCCACCTTCTTCATTTTTTATGACTATGTCAATGGTATGCTACAAGAAAACTCATCAGTCTGATCATCTCTAGATATGCCCCACCTGCTCTTAGTCCACCTTGGACACCGTTAAAAACTTCCTTGTCTACATAAGACACAACATCTGTTGGATAATCCTATGGAGGGGTGAGTATGACAATAGTCATTTGGAAAACAAAAAAAGAAAACATAAAGAACCACATATAGTCTGATCAAACCAATATTTGACACTTCATAACATTTACAATGATTATATAAAATCCAAGATATACTAAATAGAGACACTACACCTTCATGTAGTCACATCCATCTTCTACCCAGATGATTTTTCATGATGCATGATCATTCATGAAGAACTCACTCCACGGGTCATGATATTATTATAGACTCTCAATGAAGTTTTCTATATCATTTTGTACTCATCCAATGTGAAATAATTGATCATGGAAAAATATGATTCATATAGAAGGTATCATGCCCAGAACTGCTGGGGGTTAGAACATACCCAATCAAGATTAACTCACAATGTATGGAATCATCCCCAAGGCTATTGGAAGACACCACGAACCACACAGAAGTAGTCCACTAGATGGAGGACCAATACCATAATCTCAATGGTTACATAGATTCCACAACTACCCTAGGCATGATTAAGGTTCTTACTCTAGACTCGTGGAGGTATAACATACTCTATCAGATGATTGTGATCTTTTGTAGATTTAAATCCATTGATATGGATGTAATGATTTATTGAACCCTCTAGAAAAGAAATAAGGGTAAGATCTGAACCAATATGAACTCTAACATAAAACCCAACATTTGAATACATGTGTAATTATCACCATTAGTGTCTCTAAATTAAAGACACATAATTGATTGGATGCACTGTTTATGAGTTGTTACTATTTCAAGCTGTAGGGGTTAATGCGGCCATAGACTAACCACCACCATCATTCCACCAATATAAATGATCGACCACTATGGTTGAATGTTGTGTTCGATCTCACACTATCTGATTGTGTAGTCGTAGCACCCATAGTCAATGGTTGTTGTTGACTATCACGGTCGGTTCACCCGTGGTAGATCAAACTCCTACGGCCCCACAGTGATTGTCGCAGTTGACAATCAAAGTTGATCATCACAGTTAATCTCCATTAGACTCTAGACTAGTTTCCCCTAATTAGACACAATTCCTTCCTGGGTTTAGACCCACCCAAAATCCTATCCCAACCCAGAAACCCGACCTTCCAGTCACATCCAACATGGCCCACTGTCGTGTCTCACATGGTGTCGCAACCACATTCACCTCTATGGGCATTAATGGCTCCCTACATTTTCCACCGTGAATCAGTTTCAACTGCCTCTACATCTATAATCCACCCCATCTCCTCCAATGCCAAAAATATCACAAAAATCATATATGAGACCATCCATGCCTCCTCATCATAGAACAACGCAACGCTTAATCATAACTTCTCACAAAACTAATTAAATTTCAATTGTTCTTTATTCACCGATGACTGTGAATATGGAATATTCAATCATTTGAATTGATTCATCACAATAATTGTACCTTTATCATGCCATGATGAAACCAAATCTATGATATCAGATCATTTCACCAAGAATCTGGTGCATAATGATCAATTTCTTGGGATATGTCAAACATCGAGCCAACAAAGAATGTCGATGGTGAAATGAAAAATTGGGGGAGAAAAGTAGAATAAAGTAGGATTGACCCTCAATCAGTATCCACAATGATCTTTTTTCATTTTAGTTATAAATGAAAATTAATAAATCGGGGAATTAAACCATTGTAAAATCTATGGATAAAATTCTTACTAAAATAAATCACTCCCCCCAATATGCATGATTTGTGAATCAATCCATTTCTGATTAATTCACATGCCTTGTATAAATTAGGAATGGAATATTATATAATAGGAACACACACCCTACCTCTATTTGGATAAATGGATGGAAATGGGTTAATATTCATCATTGTCATTTCCATTGGTGAAAGCCTCAATTTTTGTTGGCAAACAGATCATCAAAGAACGATTTATTGATTTTTTTCCATGGAAGCTCTTCCACCCTCTCTATCAAATTCATTAGATATGAGGAAAACCAAGAATTTTTTTTATAATTGTGTCTATAAAGGATCTTATTAGTTTTTTTCATCATGAAATATAAATAATTAAATAATTATATTTTATTTATTATTTAGGTCGGTTGTGAATTTTTCACAAATGCCTCGTGCCGACAACGGTTTTGTCAGGCCTATGTAAAAAACCACATTATAAACTAAATGAATGTCTTGGAAAAATAATCTGAGTCCCAATTTTTATGTTATTAAGATAAAAAATTATATATTATTTTATTATTTTATTAACTATTACATCCTTTGTGACATTTTCTATAGTTGACATATGATGATTAATGCTAGGTCGTAGTTATGGTAAATTCTCTATTATGAATTCAATAACACCCTAAAATTTTTGAAATGAGAAAAATTTTGGGTTATATTACATTTTTCCATGAATATAATGTAAAAATCAAATTAAATATTTTATTAATTTTCAAAGATATGTTTCGGACACACCCTCCCTCAGAATTGGTTATCGTCACCACTCTTATTCTAAAAATAAATCCATATAATATCAAAAAATAATACAATGAAAATATGGGATTTTAAGCATGACCTCATCCTTGTAAATTTTTTATTTTCTACTTCATATCCCATACTCCCAAGGCATAAATGAACATTCCCATGAAGGGGGGTCTTGTGTGGATCCCCCTTCACTAGAAAGAGATGGAATTGTCTGAATGAATCTCTTATGATTTCACATATGACCATAACAAAAACACTCTATCAGGCCTTTGTCACACTGGGGATTAATATTACCATCCATCCACCCTGAAGTCATATATTGAATATTTTATTGAATTTAAAATAACTACTAATCCATTGATGAGAAAATTTTAATGAATTCTTCTTACTATTTGACAAACTACTGGTCTTTCATAAAATTGGTCTCCTATCCTCGGTACTATTATGATCCCATATGTTTCATATAGTGATACATGACTGATTGAGAATATCACAGAAAATTGTTAGGTGAATTACATTGTCTTGATTACGAATGGAATACTAGAGCCCATACTCAAAACATCAAGCATCTGAAAGATCATTATTGTCTACACATGGAAAAAATCATTTCAAAATAGGATGACACTATGAATAATAAATTAATTACAAACCACACTACCCTAGATGGTTGAAATCTATGAAAAAGTCATTCCTTATCATTTGAGAAATGAAGTGACCTTACAAAACAATTTGAAATTTCATTTGTGAGTGTTCCTGATGAAGACCATTCAGCAGAATTACCTCCAACCAGTGATTCACCAAATCTTGATGAATATAGGTAGTGATCTTTAACCACCTCACTACTGGCATCTGTAGATGCAAAAATATATATTTGGTTACTCTATCTATGACTCAGCCTCATTTGGACCACCATCCCCTAAGTTAGTGAGAGGTTGTTACTACTGGAAGTCAAATTCCAAATAATCTTTCATATGCAATGATAATATAGTGACTATTATGGAATTCATTACATGTTGGAAACTCTGATTAATTTAAGAATCAGGGAAAATATCTGAAATAACATTTGTTTCTTCTTGAGTTATCCTAGATATATAACTAGCCGATAAGGTCCCACTATGTCTATTGTATGGCCATCACCCCCACATGGATCCTAAAATGAAGATAGTGTGGCATGATAGGTCTAAAAATTACAATCACACACCTAAAAACAAATCATTATGATAGTAGAATCACTAAATTAATAATTTCATAAGCATAATATCACAATAAAAAGGATATATTGCCTCAGATACCCACCTTAACGACCAAGTATAGGTAAGTATTCATGTTTATAATTGAGTAATTATAGTAGATAATGGGACATTATCATCATGCCTCCTCATTAACTGGATACTTCTCATTTTGATGTACTATTCTCATTAATGTTTTGGTTTTATTAAATAAATAAATCAAAATATCATTGAAATTCATTTTCATTCGCATTTAATCAGGGCCCAGAAATATTATCACTAATAGATACAACCATTTATTTTATTCACCCAACGATTATGTCGATCTCAAAACAAAATAGGCTACATAATATGTCTTAACTACTTAAACTACCCATTCTATTCCATGAGGGCCTATACACCCCATGATTTGAAATTGGAGGTTATTCAATCACATAAAAATTGTAGCACAGATATAATATAACTACCAGAGTATCCCTAAATATTCACAAGAAAATAATCAAATGAATGTAGTAAAATGCACAAATATGAAATGGAATATTCAAAACTTGTTAATGATATGAACCTACAAAGACCCTTGTAATAATGATAGTTTCCCTAATTTCATTGTTCAAATGATGAAATAAATTCTTTAATCAGAATAATAACAATACCCTCAACAAAACATGTGAATCACCCAATGGTGAAATGATATTAATAGTAATATAAACAAGAATGACAACAATAATATTATTAGGATATAGGAAATTTACTACGGATAAGGGTTATCTATGACCGTGAATGAATTATAACCCTATTTCAATGTGTTCCTAATCTCATTTATATTTTCTCTGTATAGTAAAGAATGAAAAAAATCCTCTGAAACCAATTTTTGACATATTTATCTCAAGATTCACTCAAAGCTTCTCCAAGCCAGGTTGGCCATAAGGCCTTATGTGCATCTCCCTCAAATCTTGATGCTGATAACTAGTAGTGGGGGAAAAGGGTGTGTTTGTGGGAATCCTATTCCCTCATTAAAATAATATATATCAAATGAAAAATATAAAAATATATAAATATTGGAAAAAACATAATAAAATAGATTTCACAGTAGAAGATTACGTGGATAATAAATAACAAAATCAACTAAAAGTAATCAACTATAACATGAAGATGAATCATATACAAAATGGTTATGAAACATTATATGTATCTATAAAATTTTAAATCATTGCTACATGGTAGAGGGAAATACATACTATAAAAAATTAATAATTGGAAAACAAATCGAATAATACCGAGATCATGCTCTGTTAATTGTTACAACAATCAGTCATAATGAATTTATATAGTATCAAGTTTCCAAAGAGGGACATATCCATTATTCAACACACAAATACATGTAATCGTCCCACGTAGTAATGGAGGCCTGAATATAGTGTGAGAAAAATGTCCATAGAAAAACACCAGCTATGTCTATAATATATATTGCATGTAATAGAATCTAAACCATTGTTCATGATTTCATATATAAAAGTAAAACAGTACAACAATGATGATACCCAATTACTTGGTCAAGACATATCTGATGTCTGAACATATAAATATAACATTTTACAACTATCTAAAAATTTAAATTGGTTTTTCACATGATTCATAACTTGAACTGACATCATTGTATGATAATAAAGATGAAGATAAACCCAACATATAACAATTAATTTATGATGATGATAATAATAATGAAAAGGATCCAACGTAATAACTGAGGAATCCATGAACACAGGGGTTAATCTAACTCATTAATAATATTTATACTAACTAAAGGTGTCAGTGTGTAATCTAAGGTGAATCAAAAAATAATTCCACAATAATGAAATAATGATTGAGTCCATAAAATAAATCCAAGGTAAAATAGTTCATGAAATTACTAGGACAAAGGGTGTATCATATGCACCACAACTCTCTATACATCATCCAGGATATGAGCAGAGTATACAAGGAATCCTATAATAATATTGGATGGATCCAATAATTTCATAACATGTATCCAATAATAGACATGTATCGGGTTCCAGTTTACTAATCAACCATGGAATTCGACATCCCTGAATCAGAATGGAGTCCACAACAGCTCAAGAAATTGACTAGAGAATCGATTTCAAGATTGGGTATGAACAGTCAAATAACAATGAATAGTTCCTTATGCAATATATAAGATATTCTTTATTTATTAATTTATTAAGGGAATGTAATATTCATGACATTTAGTACTTAAATTGGTCTATTCCCTTTCCTTAAGTACAAATGACAAGGCTGAAAAGACATTAAACCTCCCATTTGTTTATATAAATCATAATCCATTAATTTTTTTTAATCTTCTGAAATTTTTTAAACATGGAAATGGGTTCTATAGTCATGAAACCAAAACATTCATTTACATTTAAATAATAACAATTCCATTTATACATATACATTCAAATTATAATTGGGACTCATGAATTAATTGAGGAATTCACCTTACAGGGGTCTTGTGTTACGGATGATGGTACCAACCCAAAGATTCCATTTTATAATTAAATAAATACTTTTATCGTGGTAACAATAAGGATAACTATAATATTTCATACAATAGTCATATCGAGGTACTAATATCATTATTATGGGAAACACACAAATTGGGGTGGTCATTATCGGGGACATATCCTCTATTGATGGATAGAACATATAAAAAGGTTTTTTGAACCCTGTACTAATTAAAATAAACAAGGAACATGAATTAATTGTTCCTCTCCTAATGAAATTGGAATTCACAAAATAAAATTTATATAATGTTGAATTCTATTATAAGAGTTACACAACACCAACCACTGGATCATATGACTCTCATTATCATATACCATCCTTTCCATTATTGTATATTGGAAGTTAGCTGGTGAATAGATCAATTGCCTAATGGTAGGTAATATAATCCGTCACTAAAATAACATTATTTAGTATAATAGAAATAAAAATTCTAATATTTATTCAAAATAATATAGATTCACATACTACTTCAATAATGTGTATTGAATTATACGTTAGGGAAAATTGATATGGAAGCTCCCATATTAGGATTGATTATGGATCAAAAATTGGTGAATAAGTAGTCCATGGATAGAGAAAATAGAATATAATGAATAGCTTCAAACATTAATGACATTAATGAAAAAATGTCATTTTACCATGAATTTAGGGGTGCATGGTTTTCCCTCATTTATAACAAACAATACTCTTGTTGGGTACCTCCCACTTTTTATTGAGTGAACCTCAATAGTTAGGTTTCAAATTTATATAAATATCGTACCATCTAGAAACAAATCAACAATAAAACGTTGAAATTTTCCCTAGGTGTGGGGCCCATGGCGCAAAGATTGGGAAATATTTTCTCCCTATATCACTACATTGCACATCCACGCATGGTTAAAATAGATTATCCGTGATATATTGTACAGTTTCTACTTGCCATGAGGAAAAATTATTTTCTTCACCGACCTGTGCTCTGAGCATGAACATGGCCTAATTTTCCCCCAAATACATTATATCCTAATTAAAAATCCATAATATCTCAAAAATTAAAAATAAGACAAAAATTTTGAATCCATACATGAGATAAAAACTGTATTAATCTAATTTCTACATTTGAGATTATATTGCTTATATATAGTTCAAAAATTATAATATACCCAAATTCTATAGGTTATTATGGAAACAGTATTATAATAAAAGGGGTATATAATTTAATGTTTCAATAATGTAATTGAATAATTATTATCCATATTTTAATGTTACAAATATAGAAACTATATTGTTTCTCTATATGAACAATGTAACGTGATCGAATATTGTAATGTAATGAAACTCATATATGTGTAAAGAAACATAATAGTAATCATTCATTAAAAAATCACTAATTGAAATTATTATTACATAGAAAAAATATCAATCATAGATATCACAACGTAATATAATAGTATCATTGTATTTCAAAATTACATATAGAAGTATGGAACTATTTCGTGAATTTGGAGACTATGAAGAAAATCTTATTATTTAGTGAAGGAAGTTAGACATCTATTATATTGATGATCATTTTTTTCATATAGATAAAATTACACTCATTAAATAATTCATAATTAATTTTTAATTGATATTTTATAAAGGGGGTTTTTAGATTCTCATTAATGTTAACCATAAGATATACCTAAACATGACAAGAGTGTAATGGTATGAAAACATGAGAATATGATATGAATAAAATACCCTATATATAAATTATAAAAATATAAATTCATTAAATAATGCCTTGGTGATCATTATATGTGAATCATAATAGAATCAAATAACATGACAACTGATAAGATAATAATGGAATTAGAAATTTATTTGTCACATACACAAACGATTATGATATTTTGAACATGTAAAAATAGATACTTGATCAATGATTCCATTAAGAACATAAAAATAGAAACTCGTATAAACATATGGACATGAAACTATGTCCACAGATGACCCTATAGACATTAAATCTAGGTCCATGAATGACAATTTGAACACATAATCCTGTTTAGGAATTACATTCTGAATATTTAATAGGGTTCATGCATTAAATTCTTAACATGTAGTAATTTTCACTGATAATATGATTAATCATACTTTAATAATCATTTCCCAATGAATTATATATCTACACAGTTCCCACCTATAACATAATCCATAATCCTATGTAGAAGAAGATCTTAAAACATTTATCACCTCATAACCATTAAAAATATATTTACTTCATAATAATTTCATCATAGAAAAATTAATGGAAAAAATGTTTGAGAATCATTTTATCATTTATTCATTAGAAAACCCATAAAAAATGGTTATGTTTAATACTAATTTATTTATTATATATTATATATAATAGAAAAAAATTCATAAAAGAAATTTCATCATAATCATAATACATTTAGAATATGAATGTGAATTTTATCCTTGGATAATATACCTATTAAATAATAATAAACATTAATGTTTTTTATCTTATATATAAAATAATTTTTATATATCCATTTAAATATATTATTGGAAAAGTATCCTTTCAACTTTATGAAATGCTTCTCAAAATAGAAAACATTACCAAAATATTTTCCAATTAATATTTCTTTTTAAATATATATTTTAATTTTTTAAATAAATCTCAAGAGGAAATTATCTATTTATATAGTAAAATTTTCATTTCATATATTAGCATTACATATTTTTTATCCAATACATAATACCTTACACAAATAGATTCCAAAGGATTATACTAGATTGGTGCAATAGAAACATATAAGCATAAACAAATGTACGTAAGTGACCTAAATTTTTCCCATTAGGTGCACGAAATCTATCACCATTCTTAAAAACATCATTCTTGATACAAATCATTATAAAATGGGAAATGAAAACATAAAAGTGGTTATCTCAGATGGTCAATATGTGTAAAAAATGAGATACCTAATCTTTAAAATTAGTGTAGGGGTATGAGAATGTGATAATGACATTATAAGATCATTATCTATAATAATATTATTCAGATACATGAATAATGGAATAAATATTATCATTTCATAAGACATGAATCATAATGTTATACAGGCCATAGGATATAAACTAATAACATATTAATAAGACATGGATTTATTAAAAGCACACTAATATATGAAATGATTACCATTGTTTTCAAGGAATATCTTCTAATTCCATATTAGTATTATGGGTCCACCCCATAACATATTTGAATTATTGGTTTACACCCATTTCCATCTTAGTATTCATTACTTAATCCCATTAACATATTAGCTGAATATTTCTTTTATTGAACCAATTTCACTCCCAATTCCTCCCATAGCTAACTCATGATCTATAGATATTTACGAAATTACTTAGAGGGATATATATTTCCCATACATATCATAAATAAATCATACATTTGTGATCCACATGATAAAAAAATTATGTCATATCCCATGAAAAGTAATGAGTGTCACAAAAATGTAATCATAACCATAAATATTGTAAAGAAGTAGGTTTCATAATAATTTAATCAAATAATAACCCATTAAAATTAAAGGGTTTCAAAAACATATAACGTTAAAATGAGAAAGAGGTTTCATAAATATAAACCCCATTTTATAAAGACATGCTTCATAAACATATTAACTATGAACGAGATTCAAATTTCAGAAACATCATGCCATCAAAACATAAGACATTCACATAATGAAAATTAATTCAACAGTTGGATAATTTCCCTGAAAGGAATGAGTAACATAAACATATTTCATCTTATATGTAAAATAGTTTTGAAATATATTTGAAAAAAATTTATTTGGAAAAACAACATTTCTTCTTGGAAAAATTGATTTTTAAAAAATATTTTTTAAACCACTCTAATGGAAAATAAATTGAAAATAAAAAAATAATTCATGAAATTATTTTGAAATTCTTTCCAATGTAAACATATAAATGTAGCTAATTGTTTTGGAAAAGTATTTTACTTTTAATCATATATAATAAACAGGAATACATTTTAAATAGTGCTTTACTTGAGAAATTATCAATTTGGAATGAAATGAATTTTAAAAACAACAATTAATATTAATATTAAAAAATATAATATAATATTTGAGATCATTTAGATCCATTTATATGAAAACAACATTTTTATAAGATATAAAGAACAATAAATAACATTTAATAGAATTTGTAAACCAAAAACACTTTTGGAAAAAACATTTTACTTGGAACTATTAAAAAGTAAACAAATTTCAAGAATAATAGAAAAAAATTCATTAAGATTATAATTTTAAACATATAAATGAATCATAAATGAAATTATTTCCATGAAGACAATTAAGTCTATACATGCTAAACAATCCTTTTACACAACGTATGTTCAAAAAAGTGCCTTGATAAAAAAGAAACAAGAATATCTATTTTAAAACCATATTTTAAAATGTTTCACATGGGTAAACATATTATTTAATTATAAAATGAAAATAGTAAAATATTATTTTAAAACACTTTTACAAAAAAAATTTCAAAAGAACAAATATTTCGGATCGAAAAGAGAAATAAATAAATATTTTCATAAATATATTTTCATAATTTTCAAGATAAAAAAGTGTGAAAAACTAGTAGCAAAAATGATTATATTGTGAATGAATATATTTTAATATTATTAATAATAGTTCTTAAAATATAGATCATAATATTTCTTTAATGAAATCTTTATCACAAATAATCAGGGTAAATGATGAGATTGTTTCAGTGGAATCTAACCACTGGGTAACGTTGAATAATACTCCCCATGTAAGGGAATGAAATAAAATGATTCGTAAAAAATCAGGAAAAGAATGATATTCCTTATAAAACCTTTAATATGATATTATATGAACCAAAAAAAATAACTGTATAACAAATCTTGTGTCCCAAAGAAGTATAATTGTGGGAAAACTATCATACTGATTTATTAACATTGGAATGTTAAAACTCCATGAAAGTGAATCCATAAAATGGATATGTAAATATTCATAAATGGAAGGATACCAATCATATGATACATTCATGGATTTTATATACAACTTAAAATAGAATATTTGGTGAAACAAAAGAGTTAGTTTCATTGAAATAAATGTGAGACAAGAAATACACATAACCTATGTATTGAATCTAATTGTATCTATAAAATCCTCATTTATATTAAATATATGATTATTATATATCTATTAAAAAAACTAATTATTATATATAATACCATATATTATTTGATTATGACAATATATTGCCCATCCAATAATAACTTTAGGGTAATGATACTCATGGGGGGATAACAAACTTGTTTTTCATATTTTTTTTTGTTTGGTAATTCTTGTTCATATTATATATATCATTATTTCCCTCTTTAAAAAATATAGAAAAATAAAATTGATAACATATATATTCAGTTTATATATATATATTATAAAAATCCATAGAATATTGAAGTATTAAATTGAATATAATATTCATATAGATGGTAGGCCCTTCAAACAAATGAGATATATTTTGGTTTTATTGTACTATTTAAAGAAAGAAATTAAATTAAATATAAGTATATATTGATAATATCATTATTTTATAATTATTATTTTGATATATATATTATAATTTTATCAAACCCATCCTTATAAAACAACATGTAATGTGTGAATAAACCAAATCTCTTTAAGGGGAAGGTGGTCCACACATCGACAAATTTAGTAATCATATTTATAAAAAGAAATAATGAATGATGTATGGTTTCATATATTAATTATATAATACTAAATAAATAATGAATATCATATATATCATACAAGAAATAATTTTTGTCATAATTACCAACCATGAGAGTTTGTATAGGACAAATGATCCACATTGTTTCATGAGATGATAGATCACCATACACTATAATGATATGTTAATTACCCATTATTTGTATGTGCGTGTAATTATTGGTCTATGTTGTGTAGAATGGAAATATAAACAAGGTGCTGGAGGATTATGTGACCATCATTTTGTGTTATACCTTTTGGTTTGAACCAATTAATTTTAATGGATGTATGCCTTCCCAAATAACAACTACAAGGATGAATGGTGGGATGTTAGGAAATTATTGGAGAAGAGATTGGGCGAGACAATGTTTTTCAAATGCGCAAATAAAAGGTTGGAGTGAGTTCCTTTTTATAGTAGAGGAGGAGTGACATTCCGGTAAATTTGTTAAAAGGGAATTCCATCCACATTTTTCTGTCTAAGAAGGGGATCAAATAATGAACCAAATTCGATACAAAGAATGATATGGTTAAAATATGACCATCATATGTGCTTAAAAAAAATTATAAAGGTCATTTTGTACCTCATGTGTAATGATTAGTGTTATGTTAAACTAATTTAATTCTTAACCATTTAAAATAATTTTAATTACATTCACTAATATTTTTTGCAAAAAACATTGATGAAATTATTTGAAATAAAATATTATTCTTATTCAAAATATAAAATCATTTTTATCTAAATTAAGATCTGATTATTGGAAAATGTTATTTTAATCTATAATCATGATGATGTGATGAACAATCAGGTTTTTTAAAATAAAATGTTCAAATCATTGTTGTGATTTTTATATATACATTCAATGTGAAATTGATTCTAAGTACATAAATTCGATTAATTAATGTTTAATTTGTATAATTTGACGATAAAATTAATAAAAAATATAAGCTAAGTGAATCAACAAATTAGATGAAAAATAAATTTTGAATTAAATTTCAGTATTAATCATTATTCATAAAAATTAAAACATCACAAAAATCACTAAAAATTCACCCTAATATAAATTTAATGTTCTCAATTGATGATTGAAGGTTATTTTTTCAAATAATATTTATAAAAGTGTGAAAATTCATATTTTATATGGGGATTCCATTAAAAAGTGATAAAATTAACTTTTATAAAAATATATCTTTTTATTCATAAAATTATAGATTCTTCTTTCCATTTACCTATAAAATTATTTATATGAGTATAAAAAATAATAATTTAATATTTAATATATATATATTTAAAAATAAATTTTAATATAAAGAGGTTTATTTAATTTATTGATATCATATTGTGAATGTACATAGAAAAAATATATTTCTTAGAAATCAAATTTTTGTCTTTTATAATTATTTTAAAATTCACTTCTATTAATTGAAAGCCAAATGTTTTATTTTATAAACATGTGTAAATCATAAATTCACAATTTAGTTAATCTTATTTTTAAATATCATTTCAATGAGGTAAATCACTGAACACATTCTTACGAATATAGTAATAAAACATGCTGTGTATTTGTTTATATAATAGATAAGTGAAAAATAGACAGTATATTATACAAATGAGGACCTTTTCCATTCAAGGTTCGAGAGTATAAGACAAAGTAATACATATTTTGAAACAGAGTTTACAAAAATAATTAAAATATTACTAATTATATTTAACTATATTAGCACCATAATTGTCCTTTTAACATCTATGAAATTCTGTGAAAAACATTTAAATACATGTGATGAGAACAAAAAGCTTAGTTAGGTACATCAAGAATGAAAAACCATTAGTCCAATTGAAACATGACAACCATTTAAAAAATCATTTCGTGAATACTCATAAGAATGCTTTGAAATATCATGTATTTTACTTGGGAAATATTTACCATATCACTTTTACAATCACCCTAACACATGGAATAACCATTTGGTCAACTTCCATATAGGGAGTACCCAATGCCTTGGAGAGCTATAATGGGACTCACCCTTCATATCTTGAGCTATAATGGGCTCAACCCAACATATCAAGATCTATAATGGGATCAACCCTAAATATCATGATCAATAATGGGAGAAAACCAAAATAAATATATTTAGGGGTCATATCCAGAATAAAAAACCTCCTAAATCTTTTGAATCCCTGAGAAAAACACATTAATTTTTTCAAAATTCCATTTTTCGTAAAAAAATAAATTTTTTAAATCAAGAACCACATAAATGATAATGAAATATTATTCCTAAAAAAATACATGTTAATATATAAAGAATGAATCATAGTAATGAAGCATCATCAAATCAATAGAACTACTCATACCATTTAAACAATCTTTTTTAATGTCATTAAAGGGCCTTTTAAATGGAGTTTGATAGGAAAGTCCCACAAAAATATAATTGGAGTGAGAATAAATTTAATTGAAGGGATATGTGTATACACTATAAATACTCCTCATTAAACATAATATAATAAAAAAATTCATCACACAATTAATCTCATTACAACATAATGAATAATGGAGAAGGTTATCCCAAGGAATTGAATTTGGGTTATGAATTCCCTTACCTAGAGTTTTTCACACATCACACTTTTTCAACCCCCATAGTATAAAGGTTTAAATATTGTTTTTAATATTTAATAGACTCATATTAATGTTTATAACACCCTTTATGATCATTTTATAACATCATTACTCCCATTAACTAATAATATTTTTTTAATTCCATTATTTTCGTGTGTGTTCTTCACATGGATTCTATGATCGGTTCTTGAGGGATATTCTTTTCGATTGCAAGTGAATTACCATAATTAAAATGGAATGGAATTTATCTAATTCCATAAAAATAAATTATAATATTTATCCTATTGAATTCTGAAATGAATATGATTCACTTGTTAAAACAGTTTTGATATTTGTTAAGTCATTTTTGGCGATTCATCGATGGTAAAGAACTCATTATATTTAAAAATATATATAAATTATTTACAAAATGATTCAATAACCATATATAAGATATAATAAATAAATTATAATCGTATTCAACCATAAAAATGCTTTAATACTATACTTAAATGATGTAAATGATATTGAAATATCATTTTTCACGAAGTTGGTAAATTGACACATCACAGATGATGTCTTAGTTTTTTGAATAAATGGGAGAGGAGAAGAAGTATATTGGTGAGTCTACCGTAAACATGATTAAAAATTGAATATTTAATATGTTATATCAATCATTCTTCTTAGATAAGGGGAGGTTTGAAATGAATAATAATATAAATGAAAATGAAAAGAAAAAAAAATAAAACAAAAGAGGATGTTTACCTCTTGACCTCTTTTCCTTGGCATCATTTTTAAAGCCTTTGGTTTTGTCCTTTTTGTGAGAAAAGTATCTATAGGACCTGGGGAAGAGCCTTGGTGGGTTTATTATAAAAAACATAGTAAAGGCTCATTGTTTGAGAGTTTCTGGAGGAAGAGGGGGATGATGGTGGTATTTTAAGTGGAGAAGAGGAGGTAATTTACATTATTTTAATCATTATTATAATATTTTTGATCAAGAAAATGAATAGACATAATTAATGGGACCCAAAATAGTAATAATGGATTCTGAGTTCAAACCAAGTGGGATTACATAACTTATGATTCAGTAAATAGTGTATTTAACTATTAATTGGAATATATAGTATTTTTCCTTATTTCACGATTACTCAAAAATTAAAGAATTTCAGAAGAACCACAAAATTTAACCCTAACCATTTTTGAATGTGTAAAATTAAAAATTGAACACCATTTTTTGAATATAATTTTCTTAATATTATTAATTTTATTTTTAAATAAAATCATAATTTACACAAAAATTACAATATAAAATCTATAACTCATTTTTTAACACCATAAAATTATTGAAGTTGACATTATCTTAATTACTTAAGAAAATAAAATAATAATAAAATTTACTTTTCATTAGATCGTATTACTATTAATATTACTATTCAAAAAGGTATTTAACTATTCACCAAAAAAATTGTTGGTCCAATCAGACTCCAAATAACTTTCCTATTACAATTTCAGATGGCCATTTTTTTGAAATTAAAAACATATTTGTGGAAAAATTATGTTAAATTTATAGTTTATAAAGGTCACATAGTATTTAGTAATCCATTTAATCAAATATTTATATCTTTTAAAATCAAGGGATGTTACATTACACCCCCTTTAAATGAACTGTTCCCACACAATACATCAATTTTAATTATATTTATAAATTTATATATCTATAAATATGAAAAAAAAATATTTTCCATTTTCTACATAGTTAAATAAAACATTAAAATTAAACACTATCACTAAAATTTTACAAATGAAATGACATCATCTAATCAAAAAAAATTTCTAGACCATTCCTTTAATTCCAACTGTAAAGAACTGAATCCATGCATCTGAATTCAGTACTAAAAAATGTTGTGTACTTTTTTATAAAATAGATAAGTGAAAAATACACAGTATAATATAAAAATGAGAACTTTTTCCAGTCTATGTTCTGGATAATTAGACCAAAGACATACATATACTGAATCAGAGTTTATAAAAATAATTAAAATATGAATAATTGTATTCATCTATAATATCACCTTAAATATCAATTGATCATCTAAGGAATACTGTGAAAATTATTTTATAAACTTTGGATGAGTACAAAATGCATAGTAAGGTAAGTAAAGAATGATAAAACATTAGCCTAGTGAAAACATGAAAACTGTTTAAAAACCCTTTTATTAAAACCTCATAATCATTCATAGAATCATTATTAGTCTCCTTGGGACATTTTTACCATATCTCTCTTACAATCATACCTACGCATGGAATAACTATTCGATCAAATTCCATCTTCAGAGCACCCAATGCATTATAGGGTAACAATGGGGCTCACCCATCATAGCTTGATCTATATTGGGCTCATCCCAACATATCATGAGTTATAATAAGATGAAAGAAAAATATAATAAGTTATAATGGGATCAATAAAAATAGATATGTCAAAGGAACATTTCAGGAATAAAACACTTCAAAACTCATTTGAACCCTTGAGAAAAACACATTAATTATTTAAAAATTCCCTTTTTCGTAAAACTAATCAGTTTTACAATATAAAAGCATAAAAAAATAATAATTAAAAATATATATCCAAAACTACCATGAAAACATATAATTTAAACAACATAATAATAATGCATAATGAAATCCATAGAACAACTCATTCCATTTGAAAAATATTTTTGAATATCATTAATGATACTTTTAATAGGATTTTTAAAGGAATATACCGTAAAAATATAATTGGAGTGAGAAATAATAGAATATAGTGGATATTTATATAAACTATAAATATTCAAAATAAAACATTATATAATAAAAAATTCCCCACACAAACAGTCTCCGTAAAACATAATATATAATGGAGAATGTTAACACAATGAATATAAATTGTGTTATGAATTCTTTTACCTGAAGTTTTTCATATATAAAATGTGTTTAAAAGTTACGTATAAGGGTAATAATATTTTTATTAATATCTTAATGAATCATATCAATGATTATAACACCTTTCATGATCATTTTATCATATCATTCCTCCCATTCATTAATAATATTTTGTAACATTCATTGTTTTCTGGTGCGGTTTTCACATGTTTTCCATGATCAGTTCATAATAAATATTCATGTCAGATAGATGTGAAACTACATAATTGGAATTTAATGGTATATAAATATTTATATGACAATAAAATATAAAATTTTTAATTTTTAATTTAGAGATGAAAATGATTCAAAATTTAAATAATTATTGATATTTTTTAGGTCATTTTGGTGATTATTTCATCGTAAAGAAAAAATTTAATTTTAAAAATATAACAAATGTTTAAAAATGTTTATAGAACCATATATAAGATATTATACATAAATTATAATAGGGATAAACCATAAAAATGGATTTAATACCTGTATTATAAGAAGTAAATAAAATTTAAATGACAATGTCCATGATGTCGTTAAATCAACACATCAGGGACGGTGTTTTAATTTCATAAATAAGTGGGATAGGTAATGAAGTATACTGGTGAGTCCTCAATAAACATGATGAAATACATAATATTTATGATATAGGATCATTAATTCCTTTCAGATAAGGGGAGGTGAGGAATTTTCATGACTCGCCTTCACCAAAAGGAGGGAAGGGTTAGCAGATTGCCAGGCCCTTCTTTCTTTATGTTGAAGGAGAGATAATGACCCCCTAAACCCACCTTCAATAGGTCCCAGAGTGGATACCAGTGCCAAGGGTATATAACCACACACTAAATGGAAGGAATTACCATTTTTCATTTAATAGGATCGAGAGATAAGATAGTAAATCCCACAAAACCAAAACTTAAAGTGAAAGTATGGTTGAAAGTAAATCATTCCCACATGCATGTTCAAAGGTAAAAGATACAAAACCCCCATGGAAAAAATGAATACCAAGAAAATAAAAGCAACAACATAAACTGTCCTAATAGTCAACGCTAGTATGGTCCCGCGTGATCCCCGAAGTCCTCCTGGAAACCTGAAAGTAGTTTTTTATACGTAGGTTGAGCACACATGTATACTTAGTAGGGAAAACCCAAAGACTCTCGTGCACATGTGGGGTGACGTAATAAAGTCCCGTGAGAATAATACAACCAAACACTATCAAGGATTTCATCTATGCCACTCACCGGCCACACACACTAATTAATTCAAGCAGGTAAAGAATAATAAAAGCACATCGATGCTGGGTACCCCGCACCACATTGCCACTGGTTATTGAAGTCATCCAACACATTGAACCAATCCCTCCATTCTCACCGTAGTCCCACTACCACACCCGCCTGCACACACCTGTTCTATATCCTCACGCAGTCCCACTGCCAAACCCCACCCGCAAACACCTGGACCACAACTGTCACACGTAACCACGCCTTCAAACACCTATGCCATAACAACCACCGCCACGCCCAAAGACACTTGGGCTAGAAGATCTACTGCCACGCTCGAAGACACATGGGCCTTATATAGAGGAAACATGGGAAACCACCTTCCCGCACACACCTGGGCCAACCACCACACCACCCTTATCGAAGGTTCTTGGTCTAATAATGAAAATCAGGCCATCACAACCTGCCCAAAGATACTTGGGTTATCTGGGAATGGGAGCAGAAATGAGCTAATAACCTTCCACTAATAGAAGTGTTGGGAAAAACACCCTACCCTATGAAATAGGGATGTTTGGAACTAAGTGATCGACTTGGATGGGGCACAAATAAGAAACAAAAAACAAGAAGTATATGCATAGGTATCAAGCACTCACCCAGTTTAGGGTTTTCTTTAGCCAGCCTAAAGAACACAACCAGTACAATGTCCAAGTCACAACTCACACCAAACCAAAAGAAATTTGTCCCATTATTGTTTTCAGGTTTGGTAATAATGTTTAAATAAGTTTCTGCACCTACTTGGGAAACTAGAAAGCATAATCACAAGCCAAGGGAAGATCACGGTCAAACATCAACTTAATCATTCACACCCGATTCTCTTGTAAGGTCACAATAACAGAAGGGGGTAAAAAGTCCCTCACAGTACTGGAACCAAGGAAAAACCCAAGATACTGCTTACACCTTCTGTGGACAATGGGTATAGTAAGATCCCTCGAATTAATGGAGGCAAAAGGTATCCCCGAGACACTGCCCCGTGTCCCCCAAATCCCAGGAGCCGACAGTTTCTCAACAACAGAGAATCCCACCCCAATTCGTGATATAGACAAAGTAACCACATGTCCTCAAATTCACAACTGACGAAAACATAACAACAAGGGATCCCATCCCCACCCACATCTCCCAGAAATGGGCCCATGAAAGGAAATAACCAAACCACTACGACCAACACAAAGAGGCCCATGTCGGTATTTTCAGATTTAGATGATTTAACACACTCTATGATTTCAATTCTGTTGTATTTTAACCGGGGTTATTTCAGAAAAGGTTTGATCATGGTGCATTAAATTTATTTAGCTGCATATACATAATTAACCAATCACTTTTACACGACCAACACGAGAAGTATGGATTTATTAGTGCATAGAGAAAGACTACCAATAGCCATGATTTTCAGTAGGAGTAAGCCCGCACAAATCAGAAATCATTAATCATGAAAGAGAATAAAACAAACCAGAATCTCCGATCACACCCCTCCCCCTTCATTCTTTAGAATCTATTTGTTATCTTCATTTAGGTTTGGTTTGTCCAGTTCTATAGAATCAAAAGCATACCCACCCCGCATGATACACAGAAAGGAGAGACGAAGGTGAAACCCTACTTGATTGATCAATGATCGATGTTTATCTTCACACTCCAGTAACATGGGATGCACGATTTGTAAGGGTGGGCCTCGGGAACTCAAGCACGTGGAGACGAAATGATGGGAGGGTGATCGAGGAAATGAAACCCTAGGAGAACCATTTAGTTTATAAAGACCGGGAACGGTTGAGATAATAACATGAAACTACATAAGGAGCGGGGTCATGGGTTGACCATGCGGCCCCACACATCATTAAAAGGTCCCCCGCCTTTAGGGGCGGTTTAAACCTATGCATCCGTTGTCCAACTTATAATTAAATGCCATTAATGGGCGTTACTGGGCTTTAAAAAATGGTTTCAATATAGGGTTTAAAAACCAATATTCTTAATGGTAGCCGCTACTAGAAAACTCGTGGGGGTATGAAAGAGCCACCGGTAGCTGACAGCTATGGCTAGCGGAGCTACCAGTAGGCTGCAGATAAAGGTACGCCAAGCTATCGGTAGCTGATAGCTACCGCTAACCAAGCTACTGGTAGGCTGTAGCTACCAGTAGGCCGAGCTACCGGTAGGCTATGTCTACCGTTAAACCAACCTACCGGTAGGCCTTCTACAGGTAGGTTAAGGCTACCGGTAGGCCTACCGTTAGGGGTCAAAACTTACCGAGAAGCCTCGATAACATTCCCAGACTACCCAGAACACCCATCATCAGATTTTTCACTAAGTAATGGACCTCCAAGAACCCGTTCCATTACATTAGATACCACTCAATATATTCTCTCCCTCGGTAATCAAAACAATACATAAGGAAAGAGAGGGTATGAACAACCACCTCGAAAGATACCTCTCAAGAGCGAACCCCATTGTTAACTAAAAACACCTTCCTCTTATGAACCAAGCAACATACCACGTAAAACTGCCCAGTCCTGTGGGTTGGGGAGTCTTTTCCCACATGTCAAGATACTATCCACTTTGGGTGGCACTGACTCGCCCGCACAGGTTTAATCGCATCCACCTTAATGCATATTGATTAGGGGTCGGATCCCCCCTCCCATCGCTAGGACATTTCACTCAAATTCAAAGAGGAAGGAAAAACCACATATTTCATAGCCAACAAGGTAAAACAATCCACGACAAAAATTATAAACAGAACAATAGGAAACTCAAAACAACTATGGGTACTGGGAATAAATCTGTGCTTCCCTCCCCCACATACTCTCCTCAAGCCCACTGTGTCTCCATAACACACAAACCAAGGGAATGGTTCTCCCATGAAGCACCTTCTCCTCATGATCCTCGATAATCAATGGTCTTTCCAAAAATGTCACATCATCCTCGATTTCTATCTCTCCCCAGTCTATGATGTGTGAATCGTCGTGAAAATAATGACAGAGCTTGGACACATGGAAGATGTCATGTATCCTAGTAGCGGCAGTGGTAATGCTATCTGATAATCCACTTCGCCGACCCGCCCCAACACTTCAAAGGGTCGGATGAACCTTAGAGAAAGCTTTCTCCCGTTGCCGAACCTCCATTTTCCATGCCGAGGGGAGACCCTCAAGAACACACGGTCTCCCACCTCAAACTCCAAAGGTCTTATTCTGGTGTCATCATATGACTTCTGTCGGTCTTGGGCCACCTTCATCCTTTCCCATATAAGCTGGACCTTCTCCGTCGTGCTCTGCAGCACCTTTGGGCCCAAGGATTCCTGCCTCTCTGACTTCGGTCCAACACACAGGTGAGCGGCATGGCCACCCATAGATGGCTTTGAACGGAGCCATACTAATGGTAGAGTGATAGCTATTACTGTAGGAAAACTCTATGAGAGGAAAATGTCGCACCCACGATCCTCTTGAGTCAAGAACACATTCCCGTAGCATATCTTCCAAGGTCTGGATGGTGCGCTCTGTCTGTCCATCTGTCTGGGGATGGAAAGAAGTGAAAAGAAGTATCTAGGTCCCAAAAGCATGCTGCAATCCTCTCTAGACTCGTGAGGCAAACCGTGAATCCCTATCCGAGCCTATGGACCTCAGAACTCCATGCAACTACACCACCTCATCCACGTACATGCGTGCCAATTCATCCACTTCACTCGACTCCTTAATCGCTAGAAAGTGATCCAATTTCGTCAACTGGTCCATTACTACCCTGATGGAATCGTAACCCCTTGATCCCTCGGTAGTCCCATGACAAAATCCATCGAGATGTCCTCCCACTTCCACTTAGGGACATCTAGAGACTGCAGCAGACCGCCTGGAATTAGGTGTTTAGCCTTCACCTGCTGAAACACTAGGAACGTGGCCACAATCTCTACCACTGCACGCTTTACAACGGGCCACCAGAACTGTCTCTTTAGACCCTGGTACATCTTGGAAACTCCTTGGTGCACTGCTAGGGGTGAGTTGGGGAACTCACTAAGAACCTTGCCACGCATCACCTATGGAACAAACAGCTTTCCCCAGAAAATCATCCAGTTCTGGCCATCCTCTGTCCATCCTTCCTGGGCATTGACCTGGTCAACTCGATCACGCATCACATAGCACTCTGAGTCTCCAAACTAAGATTCTTCCACTTGCTGAAATAGAGACGACTGCAATTTCATATGATTGAGGCAACCTTTACCGCTATCCATCCTTGCATCCAGGTGCAAGGTAGCTAACTCATCCATCGTCTTCTAGGCATCTACCGAATCTTGAACCGCATCCTTCTTTGATCTCCTGCTCAAGGCATCGGCCACTACATTACCCTTCCCTGAAGTGTAAGAAATATCGAAGTCGTAATCCTAGAAGAACTCCACCCACCTTCGCTGCCGCAAGTTTAGGTCCCGCTTGGAGAAGATATAACTCAATATTTTGTGATCCGTGAAGACCTCAAAGTGTTCTTCAATGAGGTAATTCCGCCATAAATATAGCACAAAAACGACCACTGAAACCTCCAGGTCATGGGTGGCATAATTACGCTCATGAGGGTGTAGCTGCCTACACCCATAAGATATCACCCCTTGTCGCTACATCAACACACATCCGAGGCCTTTCCCTAAAGCATCACAGAACACCTCATACACCGCCCCTTCTTCTGGTAGACTCAGAACTGGGGCACTAACAAGATTCTCCTTCAGATAGCTAAAGGCTACCTCACACTGCTCACTCCACATGAAAAACTGATTCTTCTTGGTCAAGGCTGTCAAAGGGGATGCAACTCGGGAGAATTTGGGTATGAACCTTTGATAGTAACATGTCAGGCTGAAGAAACTACGAACCTCTGCCACATTCATTGGTGCTTCCCAAGAAAAAACTGATTCAACCATTGATGGGTCCATCGCTACCCCCTGCTCAGACACTACGTGCCCAAGGAAGTGCACTTTTCACGTCCAGAACATTCATTTCGAAAACTTCCCATAGATATGGTGCCATCAGAGGACCTCCAAAACCGTCCTCAGGTGATCCGCGTGATCCTCCTCTGATCTTGAATAGATTAGAATATCGTCAATGAACACAACTATGAACTGATCCAGGTACTCCCGGAACATGGATTTCATAAGCCCCATGAACATAGTCAGGGAGTTCATAACACCGAAGGGCATGAATTTGAACTCGAAATGTCCTTATCTTCACCTGAACGCCGTCTTTGAGATGTCACCCTCTTTCACTATCAACTAGTGATACCCAGAATGCCGGTCGATCTTCTTGAACCACGCTGCCACTTTTAGCTGGTCGAAAAGATTTTCTATCCTCGGAAGAGGGTAGAGATTATTGATCGTTACCTGATTCAGCCTCATGTAGTTTATGCACAACCTGAGACCACCATCTTCCCTCTTTGCGAACAAGACTGGAGAACCCCACGTTGATGCACATGGTCGAAAATAACCCCTCTTCATGAGATCTTCAAACTAAATCTGCAACTCTGGAAGCTCTGAAGGTGCCATCCGGTAAGGAGCCATCGAAATCGGACGAGCACCAGGTTGCATGTCTATCCCAAACTCGATATCATGTCGAGAGGTCAGAGTCGTCACCTCTTAGAGAAATACGTCCATAAACTCAATGAAAACTCCTATCACCTAAACCATTTCAGAATCTACTGACTCTACTGACAGCTCAGCTGACAAGGAGAGGAGAGGTTCTTCTTGCCTGCTGCCCTCCTGACTGCTCTGCTTTCCGGTGAAAGTAACACGCCGGCCACCCATGTCTAAGAACACAACCCTTCCTCGGAAGCAGTTGATGATGGAACACACAGAGAACAACCATTTGATGCCTAGGATGATATCGTATGGATGTATCTATAGTATTATTAGATCACAGACTGACTTTTGTGGCCCTATCATCAGTCTGCATCCTCTACAAACATATAACAAGTCGGTCTGACCTTCGACTGGTGTGCTCAGATCCATGGGCACTGGAAGTCTCTCGTCATGTAGGCCCAAAGCACGGGCTTGACTGGGTGCAATGAAGGAGTGCGAAGCCCTGATATCAAACAAGGCGTAAGAAAGGGTTCTAAACAAACTGATCGTACCTCGAACGACCTCCGGTCCTGCTGGAACTGCTGCCTCCGCGACATACAACTACCCACGCCCAGATCCTCTCCCCCTCGGCTATCGGACACCTCCCCGACCACGCCCTGGTTGAGGTCCCTGAGGATCACCCAGAGGTCGGCCCCCACCTGCAACGTTTGCCCTCAGATGAGCAGGAGCTCTCTGCCCCTAGTGTTGCTGCTAGAAAAGTATAGATGGAAGTTGCTGTTGTGGCGGGTGATGGGCCTGTCCGCCACAACCGTATTGTACCCAGTCTGGGCACTGATTCCAGAGATGTCCATGGCTCCCACAGATGAAGCACCCCGGTCCTGGGCCCGAAGGGAAAGTGTGAGGACAGTGGGATCAGAACTGGAACTACTTTGGCCTGCTCCCTACTAGTCAAAACTGTGAGGGTCCTGATGCTGGTGGTCTGGTGCTGATAGCCTTCCCCTTCTATGATCCCAGCTGGATCCCCTCTCATGTCACACCTCCTAGATAATGCATCATCTCCACTACTTCGGCCTTCTTCTAGACCTCCATGTATGTCGGCAGGGTAAAGGGAGTAACAGCGTACTGGAGGGAGGGTCGGAGCGCCTCCTCTAAACGTCTCGCCCGAGGCTCCTTGTCTGGAAAGAGGTCCAGAGAAAAATGTACGAGGTCCTTAAACTTGATTCCCATCTACCTTAAAGATATACTCCCCTGCTGGAGGGAGAGTAGCCTGTGCCTCTTCTCATCCATCATTGTAGAAGAGAGGAATTCTGCCCAGAACTCCTTCTCGAAATTAGCCCATTCCACCTCAGCCTCTCTCCTCTCCCCTAGGTAAAGCATCCACCACTGACGCGCTCCTCCCCGCATCTGGTTGATGGCCAGTGGAACCCAGTACTCGGTCGTGGCCCAAATCAGGCCGAAGGCTATCACCAGATCCTCTAGCCAGCTCTCCGTCTTCATGTCAGAGGTGATTCCCTCATACTTCTCGAGGGTCTCTCACTGGAAGGCTCAAAGTGTATTCTGCCACTGGTCATCCTCCTCCTCACGATCAGCCCTATATCAATCGGCCAAGTCAACCTCCTGGGCATCGATCTCCCGTACAACTCGTGGTCATCTCCTGGGTGGTATAGCTGCAAGGTAAACAAGGAATGCCTAAACCCAAATAGTGGAGAATATTTGTTCTTAAAATTTATTAAACTTCATATTTATTTCAAATTCCAAAAACACCCCAAAAACCCAAAAACACAAGTCATTATGATGCATGTACCTTTCCTAGGGTCTCTACCCTACAATCAGTGTGGCCTCACTTGGTCGTTCGGTAGGTCCAGAGTCCTTGCATCGGATCATGGGGGCCCAAAAATCTTGTGTCCTTGGCGGTCTTACCTGGCCTAATTGACGCACCAAGGTCACAAAACACTATCGCCCTACCATCCCATGCAATCAACATTGTGCCTAACTATAGACTCCATCCTATATCTCAAACTTCCTTTGATACCATTCTATCATAACCTTCCTTCACCAAAAGGAGGGAAGGGTCAGCTGATTGCCAGGACCTTCCTTCTTTATATTGAAGGATAGATAATGACCCCCAAAACCCATCTTTAATAGGTCCCTGAGTGGGGACCAGCACCAAGGGTATATAACTACACACTAAATGGAATGCATTAACCATTATCTTTTAACAGGATTGGGAGATAAGATAGTAAATCCCACAACACCAAAACTAAAAGAGAAAGTACGGCTGAATGTAAACCATTCCCACATGCATGTTTAATGGTAAAAGAGACAAGTTACAAACCCCCCATGGAAAAATTAATACCAAGAAAAGAAAAGAAACACCAGAAACTGTCCCAAAATTCCATGTTAGTAAGTTCCCTTGTGATCCCCGAAGTCCTCCTAGAAACCTGAAATCAGTTTTATATATGTAGGGTGAGAATACAAGTATAATCAGTAAGGAAAAACCAAAGATTCTCGTGTACAAGTGGGGAGACATAAAAATATCCCATGAGAAGTAGACAACCAAACACTATCAAGGAGTTCATCCATCCTAATCACCGGCCACCCGCACCAAATAACGCATGCAATTAAAGTATAATAAAATCACATCATTGTTGGGTACCCTGCGACACTTTCCCACTGGTTATTAAAGTCATCCTACACATCGAACCTATCCCACCATTCTCACCTCAATCCCAATACCACACCCGCCCACACACACCTGGGCCATATCCTCATGCAGTCCCAATGCCAATCCCCGCCCACAAAAAACATGGCCACAACTGTCACACGTAACCATGCCTACAAAAACCTAGTCCAGAACAACCACCACTACACCCAAAGACACCTGGGCTAGAAGATCTCCTACCACTCCCAAAGACAACTGGGCCTCATCCCGATGACACATGGGAAACCACCTGCCCACACACATCTGGGACAACCACCACACCACCCTGCCCAAAGGTTCTTGGGCTAATAATGGACTTCAGGCCATCACAGCCTACCCGAAGATACTTGGGCTATCTGGTGGCTCTTTCTTACCCCCGCGGGTTTTATTTGAGCACATATTGTTTCTTTTAAAATCTATTCATGTTAAAAATTGTGATGTGGTAAATATAATAATAATTTAAAAATATTATTTAATGTAAATAATTTTTTGCTAAAAATAAACATTATGTGTAACACAAGTTATAAAATAGACTTGATATTGTGTGTAATTCTAGAAAAAGACAGTGTTCCTGTGCCTCAAGATATTCAATGTGCATCGTGTAGCATAAGATTTAATCGGTGTTGTGTATAATGAAATCCATGGGTGGTAATTTCATATAATATAATCTATATTTATTTTTTCATGAAATGAAAAATAATATAATATTAAAACAATTTGATAAAAAAATATTAAAAAAATCTCGGGGTATTACATTATACACCCTATAAAATGAATATCTCCGACTAAAGTTTTCTATATTTTTAAAATATTGATATGTGAATGTTCATTTCAAATAAATACACATCATAAAAAGAATAATAATACATACATTAAAATGGAAATGTTGGTTACATAATTTTAACCTAAAGTAACATATAAGTATGTTTCCACATAAAAGAACATGTGTGGGAACTGAAGGCATGGACATGGAAGATTAATCTAACTATAATGATATAATGGAGATTGATTAAGAAATTGGTTATGAGAATGTTAACAATCAAAAAGTCATAAATCCTTGATGATCTTGGGGACCATTTGATTCCTCTGAAACAATTATAAAAGGGAAATTATTTTTAAATATCCCCTTTCCTAAAGATAAATAATTTTCATAAAATGATATACATACCTAATTCTAGGATACCCATACACTTTCTCTTGTCATGATAAATTTTTGATTAATCTCTTCTTCCATGAAATGAAGTTGAATATGAAATTCATGATGCATTACAAGATCATGATATCCAAAAATAGAATTATGGTTAAATAAATATTTTTTTATCAAAAAAATAGTTTTCATAGGTAATCCAATATTCATAAATACACATTTGGTGAGATAATACATAAATAAATAAAAAATCATTAAATTTTTTTCATAAAACAATAAATAAATTTTCATCCCAGTAACCCTTGAAATATATGAAAATTCAAAACATTAGAGGGATGGTTACAAAATAATCTTTTCTTTGATTCACTGTGTATCATTCAAAAACTGTTCTTTTTCACTTTCAAAACATTGGAATACCCTCATCATATAGTCTGATGAAAAATATTAATAACAAAAATTAACATAAATACTTCTGTGAAATATTCATTATTTATTATTTGGATGATTACGATATATATTTAATTAATCAACGAAGATGTAAAATTCATACATGATAACATAGATCAGTTTTTAACAAAACCCTTTTATCAATTCTAAGGTAATAAAGATTATAATATTCAAACAAATCATCTCTTTATCAAAGAAAAACATAATTGTCTCAACATATTGGAATCATTAAATATTACCTTCACATTTTAAAAAACATCACATATCTGTTTCTTCATCACTATTAAGTATATCATTTTCAATACATAATTAAAATCTTATACAGAAAATACTTATATATTTCACGGTTCAAATAAAATAATTTTTGATTTACCAAACATATTTACTTCAATCTACCAACATTATACATAGACCATTACATGGGCTTCATCAACATATTCTGTAATACCACTTATCATAAAATAAATATTATTAATCATTTCATAAGGTTACTAAATATCTATTTAATCATTCTTATTATATTTATTTAAAACATTAATATTATTAAATCACATATATTTCACATGTCATTTTTGATCTCTTTGTCTTAATAAGTAAAAATAATAATCATACATCCTTATGGATATTCTATATAGATCCCCACATAGAAAACCAATTTTTATAATTCCCATAATTTCCACATTTGAAAAAGGAAATTTTATCCCAAATCCTTATAGATCATAATATTTACTAACATGATAATGTATAACTTGAGAAACAATTATCCTAGATGTAACCCACATAATCATAAAAAATATTACTAATTGGATTTCTAAATCCTGATTCATAATTCATTAATATATACGACCCATCATTTATCCTATTTTATTCATAATCATCTTCCATTTAAATTATAAATGATGATACGTAAAGTGTATGGGAATTCCCAAAGCATATACATTGGGTGTGTAAAACTAGGTGTGAAGTAAGGCTCATTTTCGTGTACTAGTTTACGCTCACATCTAGACTAAAACAACATTTAAGAGTTTTTATCCAATGATAAATCTATTCTACTGAAAAATCCAGTTGTAGTATGCAAAAAACGATAAATTTCTAGTAAACTATTCTCTCTACCCAATTCCAAAATTCCATGCCAATTTCCTATATATTTATTAATTCTTAGGATTAACCTTATGCATTTAAATAGGGATCTCTATATGGTTTTTTCATCCTAGTTTCCAAAGGTTAACTGAACAACTAATATGATACCATGTATAGAGGCCCTCACTTTTAATACATTAAAATTACATAATTAATTAGAATACATAATATGTCAGAAATAAACATGCCCATAAAAAATATTAGTCTAGTTCCTTTGGAAAAATTAAATGATAAACATCATTACAAAAATGAGGTATATTGTATCCCAATAGGATCTTCATGATTTCATCCCTTCATAGAAACATCATACATAATATGTATTTAATAACAAGGGGAAAACATTAAAAGGGCTGAGATCAGATTCATATTAAGGGTAAAAAGGGAGACATGTATGCATAAACCTAAGTGAAAAGGGTAGGAGAACGTTATCACATCATTGGAATATCATATCTTCCATTCCTGTGATCATATACATGAATCATCGAATAAATATTGAATTTTTAAATATCATGAATCATAATAAATTCCATATAATAATGAAAGAAATCATAACATAAGAATAAGAAGCGGAATTATTGGAGACAAATAAATATATAATATGATTTCTATATTATATAGGTAATTTATTCAATCTTCATCTTAGTGGAATGGTTTCCCTCACAATGCAATATTTGTTGCCATGGTTGACTCCCATGACCATCTTAGTAGTAATGGTTCACTCCCAAGACCATCCTAGAGTACAATATCCCTTATGAAACTACGTTCTATCCCTACTCCAAATAATTTTATCTCATAAGATATATTTAATTATCCAATTCATTGAAGGTAGATATAGTTACCACCCATCTCATAAAAAATCATCAATAAATATTCCACAATTCATTAATAATCATACCATAACCCATGAATATAAATGGGTATCTAAATCCGGTAATGATTTAATTATAGGTAGAAAGGAGACAAGATTCATTATAATTCCATCAAATTTTGAAACATGAAAATATGGGGGTTTCATAAACAGATAACCCATGAATTTTAAATGTGTTTCATAATCATATAACACATGAATGAGAAAATACTTTTGTAAACCTATTAAAATGGAATGGATAATTGAATTCATAAACATCATTCCATGAAAACATCAACCATTTAGTGAACCAGTATGAATTAAACCCTTTTATCACATCATACAATTCTTGTGTAACATCACTAGCTGTTATCTTAGATGGAAATATGATTTTAAATTAATTGAAAAATCATTTATTAAGGAAACTTCTTTTTCTCCATTGAGAAGGGTTCTTTAAAACATAATCTCATTTGAAAACCAATATCATTGAAAATAAATTGAAAACATTGAAAGGAAGAGTGAAATTATATTGAAAAACATTTTCTTGGAAAACATATAATATAAGTGCATATATATTTTGATATTTTTTCTATGAGAACATATTAATGAAACATGAAAAAATATTGAAAATTATTTTTTTGGAAAATATAAAATAGAGGATTAAAAAAATGAATATATTTTTATTGATTTTTTTCCAAAACACATAAATAATTAATTTAAATCAAAGAAATAATATTCATTGAAAAAAACCCTTGAAATATTATAATTAAATATTTTTAAATCATTTAAGGTACATTTAAAACATAAATTTTTTGGAAACACTTTTTTTAGATAAAAACTAAAAAATATAAAAAATATAAAAAAATATTCTATTAAAAAAATAACCATGTAAACTTATATACACGTTACAAGTAAATGGAAGTCATAATGGATTGTAAATCCATATATACCAAATATTCTATTTTCACATTAAATTTTTGAAATATTGACTTAATTATAAAATAACAAGATATGTAATATAAAAACTATTTTAATAGAAAACCAAGTGTAAAAATTTTAATTTTTGATAATAGGATAATTGTAATACAAGTTTGGATACATTTTAAGAAGAAACATTGTTGAATTTACATAGATTGTTGACTGAATAAGAAATAAATAAAAATTTAAATGAAAACATTTTCATAATTATATTATGGAATAGAGAGTGGATAAATAGTAAAATGACTCTATAATATAATTAATGAACATAAGATAATAAAATTAAAGAGACTTATTGAGATATGGATCATAATATTTCATTAAAGGATATATAGTCATAAAGAAATTTATGAAATTATGAGATTGTTTCAATATTATTATACCACTTGGTAACATTGAATCGTACTCAACATATATGAAAATTAAATAAGAAGAAGCTAAAAAAAATATTTAAAATAACTATATTAATTATAAAACATGTCAACTAGTTTTTTATATACCTTATTAAAGAATACAGTTGTATAGAAAAACATGAATCTCAAAGAATAAAAAATTAGACAAAATAATCTTACTATTTTGGTAACTTTTCAACTATAAAATGCCATAAAATATAGATCATAAAAATGATATGTAAATAAATGTATTTTTAAGGACAAAATTCCTATAAATAATTCATGGAATTTATATACACTTTACAATGTAATTAGTGGTTAATTAATCATTAGTATCACTATAATAAAAGTGAAACGAGAAATACACTTACGTTATATCTTCACCCTCGTCGTAATCGTAAAAAAATCAGGTATAATATATATAAGATTATAATAAATTTATCATAAAATCATAATATTTTATATAATATAATATATTATTTATTATAACATAATATTACACTATTATTAAGAAATCTACAATACAATTACTCTTGGGGTGATAAATGCATTGTTTCCCCAACATGTTTTGACTTGTTATTCATTGTCATCAAATATAGATATTGATTTCATTGATTAAACAATGTATAACATGATATAAATACCATATATATCCATTAAATGTGTTTTAAATTAATATATATAATGTATAAGTATTAATTTGAATTAACCATTTATAGAGACGGTATGTTGTATGTATGCATTAATCTAGTTTCTGTTTTATTATCATATTGACAGAAAGAAATTTAATTTAATATATTTACAAACATAATATTATTTTTATTTAATTATAAATTTATATATATATAAATATATAATTTAATATTATTATACCCATCCTTAACTCATTATATTCAATGTTTGATCAAATCACAATTCTTTGATGATGCAGTAGTCCACACATCCACAAATGATGTTGTCGTATTTACAGATAATAGAAATCATGAATGTATGTTTTAATTAATAGTTAAAAAATAATAAATATATCATAAATAACATACATATAAAATATTAAAACATATATTACTTTATAATATCTATACATGAGAGGTGCTAAAAGAAGGACGAACAACGGCATTTCATGAAGCATTACTTCACCGTACACAAGAATGGTATGTAAATTACCTGTGAGATGGTAGTGTCTATACGTGTAGGTGAAAGACATAAAATAAAATTATTTTAGTTTTTTAAGATACATTGGGTTTATGTAATCTTGTAAATAAATTTTTTAAGGGGTTTATAATGAACATAATATAACATTTCTTAAAGAATCATGTCACCTCTTATATAGGTAACTTTTGTCAGTTTACATTAATGTACTTTAGTGGATGGATTTCATCCATAAGGGATGGTTCTAGGATTATGGTATGGATTTTATGATTATTTTTGTTTATTTTGGGAGTAATAATGTGCTTTAGAAGTATGAATATGTTGAAGGGCTGACATTATTTTTAATAGTAGAGGAAAAGTGTCATTCTTGAAAATTTTTAAAAATGGAATTCCAAGAACGTTTTTTTCAATGAAAATTGGCTCAAATATTGATCTCAATTCTATAATGGGTATTATAGGGCCTATATAAAGCCATAAAAGTTCTTTTTTTACAAATTCATAGTCTATTTCGGCCATTATGTGTATGCTTTACTACTTTTTTATGTTAATTTTCAACCTAATCATCGTAACTAATTTTAATTTCATTCGACACTTTTTAAAAAAATATGATTAAATTATATGAAATTATATATTATTCCAATTAAAAATATAAATCCCATTGTATAAAATTCTAATCAATGAGTGGAATAACTTAATTCAAATTTAACCATGTATATAGAATGATACATTGGGGTTTTAAAATAAAAATGTGGGAATGTTTGGTATATGTTTATATCTATTTTCAAAGTGAAATTTATTACAACTACATATATATTATTACATGATACATTATTTATGTAATTTAACTTTTAAAATATCAAAAATTTAATTTATCATTATATATTATTTATAAAATATATATATTTTTTAATTAAAATTCAGTATTATTAACTATTAATTAAAATAAATCAACATCATAGAAAAAATAACAAAATTTATCCCTAATATTATATTTAAGCTTTAAAAAAGGAATTTTATTTTCTAATGTATAATTTTTTTAAATAAAAATCACAATTAAAAATTGTTCACCATTTTTAGGTGATAAAATTAACATTCAAAAGAATACATCCTTTTATTCATAAAATTTTGTTTATTATTTTCTTATACATATCAAATATATTATGTGAGTTTCAAAAATATTGATTCAATATAAAATATATTAAATTCTTTATAAAATAATTAGATATTTTTTAAATTATTTTGATAAAATTGTGAATGTACATTCAAAGTGTATTTATTTGAAATGTAATTTCATTATTTTTAAATAATGAATACATTAATTTATAGTAATTTATATTTAAAGGATTGATTTCATATACATTTGTAAATCATATTTTTATAATATAGTTAATATTATATGTAACATCAGTTCCAATAGCTTCTCCATTACTATAATTATATATTAATGATATTGTTATTATTATCAATTAATCTGGTAAAACATGATCTTTTATGTAACACAAGCGATCTATGGGACTTAGTATTATTTGTAATCCATGCCAAATATATTGTTTCTTATTCCAAAGGATATTATATGTTTTCCGTGTATCTAAAGATTAAATTGGTGTTGCATATCACACAATACAGATCTGGTATAATCATAAAATAAAATCAATATTCAGTGTTTTATGAAATGAAATATAACTATGTACTAATTATTTTGAAAAAGAAAATTCAAAAAATAGCAGGTTGTTACAATTCAACTATAAAAAATAAATTTAAATAAAAAAACATTTGAAAAACATTTCTTTTGAAAAATAAATTTGAATCATATAATTTAATCATTCAATATTTTAGTAGACACAATAGAGGGAAATAATGTACATTTTAAAACAAATATTCATTTAACATTTTCATTAAAAGATAAACAAACATTATTTTGAATAAGTTATGGATAATTTTCTAAAACATATATTATAAAATTTAAACAAGGGTAAAAATGAATTTAACAGTCCTAGAATAATTTTAATAAAATTTGATTATATTTTCTAAAAACATGTATGTGGATGAAAATAGGGTTTTCGATATATGATGGAAATAATGTAAATTTTCAATAAAATAATTATTTTGAAATCATTATTATATAATGATATGAAATTTAAGTAAAATATTTTTATATAAAAATTTATTTTCAAATAAGTAAATTTCATGATATTATTGGGTTATATATAAATAGATATTATAATAAAAAACATGAACATAAAAAATCCTGATAATGAATGAAAATATATCCAAAATTCTATAAGTATTTTGTAAAATTTAATGTCAATATCCATGAATGAATAACATTTAATGAAAACTAAAATATTATGAGAATAATTTTACAAATTATATTACATGTCAAATGAGAAACATATAAACAAAAAAATGAATGGTAGGTTCACTACATATTGAATGTCCAAATATGTCAAATTGAAATAAAACTCAACTACTTAATTAGTAACAATGAAATTTTAATCCCCATTAAAAAAAGATCATAAAATGGATGTTTAATTCCCTATAATTGTATTTATAATCAAAATAATATACATTAAAATATGTATATATCCCAATTAAAAAAACAAGTGGTGAATATATCATATGTCTCATATAAAATAAAAGTGATACTGAAATCCATTACTACAAGCATCAACATTGTTCATAAAAATTATAACTAATAATAATTATATATATGTTTATTATAAGTATATTATAGGATCATACCAATATAATTGATACCAAATATGATTTATTTAATTCCATTTATTACCATGGGATTAAAAATTCCATTTTAAAGTCATTGTTTATTTAATAGATTAATTATTTCTCATGTTTGATTTAAATTGGTATTTTTTAGTACTCCTACAATGATAATGGATACATAATAAACATTGTTTTATATATGATATTTATATAAAATATGTTAAATATATATATCTATATAGTAATCCATAAATATTTGATATTGAAATTGATGTACATAATTAATGGAGAAAGTAGGTAATATGTATGCATGAACATTAAAATTATTTTCTCAATAAATGGAGAGAATTTAATTTTAATAATACATAACAATTATAGTGGAATTATAATTTCATATATTACATATATTCATTAATATTTATCTTATAACATTCTAGGAAATAAATATTTTAGAACAAATAATATCACTTCATGATGTGGTAGTCTGCCGTATACATTGAAAACATCACCGTATCCCCAAAAAAATGAAAGGAATGAATTTAAATGCGATTAAATAATTATGTAAGTATATTTATATTACATATATAATTTATTTTCATGTAATAGATCCTTTTATCCATCCACATAAATCGTAATTTATGAACACATCACAAAATTTCACTAGGCGGTAGTCAACCATACACATGAGAAAATTAATATTTTCCAACTCTATGGGATGATATAATATAGATTTTTTGTTATAATTTTCCATTTTTAATAATATCAAAAAAATTATAAATATATTTTTAATCCTATATTATTTCTTTTATTAAAAGTGGTGATGAAAAAAACAACCTTTTTTTAGACTGTAGTCCACGACACCCAAAAAAGATGACATTTCATCCTATATGACGAATGTGGATATAGATATCATATCACAAAAATATTTTATATTGGGGACATTATGTCCAATATTATATCAAAATATAATAACCAATAATAGAATATAATTTAACACCCCATGATTTTATGATATATTTATTTTTGAATAAATTTAATATCATTGATAGCCCGTGGTGGTTGAAACCCAAATATTTTTAAAAAATAATATGTTTTATTGTATATACCATATGCAACAACAAGATTCAAAAAATATCACAATATTATCTTTATAGTATAATCAGGAACCATCCATTCAATTATATGGAATGAATATTATTATTCAAATTATAATATATATATATAAAGGACCAACTATGTAGAAACAAATTTATTAATGCTTATGAAATATGTTCTCAATTTACAGTAATGTAATTTAATTTTCAGAAATACATTAAAAAAAACTTAATTTTATTGTTATTTATAATAGAATATAATAAATATTTTATTTTATTAGAATTATAATTTTTTTAAAATTTAAAAATAAATTTTTTCTAATGGAATAATAATAATATTTTTTTAATGCATTTTTCTCTACTAAATAGTGTAAAATAACATATTTTATGGAAAAAATATTTACGATTAAACCATTGTAAATGATTAGTTTTAGTTTCAGTATAAAATTTATTATAATATAAATAACTTAATTAATTTTATTGTAAAAAATTTCATAGTGTAATGTGAAAATATAATTTTTTATACTAAAAACAGAATTATTCTATGAACTAATTTTGAAGTTTGTTTTGGCGGTTTAATTTTATATTATATTATGAATTTTTTTTGAATGTATATAGTTTTTTATTTTAGTGGTATTTATGATGAAAAATTATATTAAATAATATCTTCTATTTTGGTCAATTTGAATTGTATCATGATGAATATTTTTCATGATGATAATTGCTAAAACATTTAATTAACATTGAGGATAAAATGATAATGAAAATAAAAGAATATTTTAATTATTTTATTAATCTATTTATATCCTTCTATTTCATCTGAAATAATTTTATATTCAGTTATATGTAATTTTCTATCAATTTGGATGAGATTATGACTTTTATAGTAAATTATTTCCAAGAATTTCTAGCATGTTGGAATGATTTTTTGATATTTATAATATTTTAATATAAAGTTATCTAAAGTATACGTCTGAATATAAATAATATTTTAAAATATAGAATATATATTTTAAACATTGTAGTTTATTTATAATATTTATTTAAGAGTCAATTTCCATAAATGGTAACAATACCATGATCAAAAAATTAAAAATATAAGTTGAAAAAGTAAAATATATGATAATTAAAATATTAAAATTAATATAATTTCTCATAAATAATATTATACCTGCATTTATAAGGTCTCCATGAAATTATATTTATATAACAAAATAGTTATTATGAAATTCCATGTGGTTCATGATAATATTAAAATCAATGAAATTAAAAGTTCTAAACATTGAAATTATTGATACATTATAATTAATATTATTCGATTATATGTTATAAATTATTAAAATCATATATTCATTAAAAATTATCAAATATGTTAAATAAAAAATGTCATTTAATTAATGTAATTTAATTATATTTTGAAATTACATTATTGATCTTTATGTATAGAAGATTTTAATATTTAGGTAATTTTAAAAAAGGATAATGTGGGATTAAAACAAGATGACAAGGATGAAATCATATCAAAAAAATGTGATAGTTTTATCTGATGAAATAATTTTTACTTATAAATAGATTTTATTTTTATAATATCATTTTACATCTATATGATCATGATTAATTTTTTATAAAATTTTAATATTCATGAAATTCAAAAAATGCCTCTGAAATAAATTATAAAGAGACACCAATTCTATTACTTCATTACACGAATTTGAGATATATTGGTCAACTAAAACCTTAAAATTATCATCATATATAAATATAGTAAATTTCATGTTTTTATCATTAAACCAAAAGAGAAATAAAATGTCCCGTACTAGGAGATCTAATGTGAGTCTATCGATGAAGCATTAATTATATTTACCAACTCATTCATTTTAATTTGTTAAAAGGGTTTGTAATCATGTGTAATATAATTAATAAAAAAACAATGAAAATTTAATAAAATAAATTTTATAATTACTATGTGACATCCATATTCAATCACTTTTTCTTTATATGAGAATAAAAAACCATGCTCATGTGTGTGTACAACATATCACCTCCTCAAAGTTGTGAAATTCATTTTTTATCACCAAATTAGTTGGAAGGTAATAAATATTAAAATGTTGATTGTATTTACGATATCAATGTAAAATATATTATTTTTTATATGTAATATTGAATTTACATTATTACCCTTCAATCCATAGAAAAATGATAATATTCCTCACGTGTATGTGTGCATTACAACCTCCTTGAAGCAATGAGATCGTTTTTCATTTATGATTTTCATAGATGGTAATAATGATATATTTAATGAATATAAATTTTTATACGATGTATTAATTATTATGAAAAAATTAATTATTATTATTATTTTCATTCCATCAGAAAATAAAAAAAATAGTATTCACGCATATGTATGACATACCGTATCCATAAATAATGTTATACATTTTCAATATATAATATTTTTAAATTAAAATAACTAATAATTTAACAAATATATTATTTTTTAATTTTTTTTAACAATATGGATATTTCAGAACCATAATCAATGTAAAATTATTACACGAATCGAACCAAATAATACAAAAAAATGAAATAGTTACAACAAGAAACAATGATTTTAACAATAAATTGATATTAAATAATTGATAAATTATTATAAGTAAATAATATATTTTATTATATTTTTGGGTATTGTTATTGACTAGATTTCAAAATATCTATATTTATTATATTTTATGTTCTTTCTAAAACTAAGGAAGTCAAACAAATGGTTATGGTTTCCCATCCAACTTTTACTTTTATGATACATATGATATATTCACTACATTTTTTATGATGTTTATATTTAACAATAGATATATATATTCTTAAAATATTTTCATCAATTTAATATAACATTTTATTTGAATATATTATTTTTATAGTTGTTAGGAATCAAACGATAACCACGTTTTAATGGTTTGTATCTTATAAATACATATATATGATATGTGTCTTGTTAACCACATATATATTTTATATGGTGTATATTCTACCACTTTGATATAGTGTATCGTGAATTTATTTTTCATCATATTTCATAAATATTCATTCAATTACCATGTTTGTAAGGGGTTGTGACTCAATATAAACCCAAGCGGTTAGGGTGTTTATGAAATCTTTTCATTATTTTGGATCGATTAGGCTTGTGTATCAACTTAGTAATATTTCACTTCCAGGTCAATTTTTTCTAAACAAACCTAAAAGGATTATGGTGTTATCCCTGTCCTAAATTATTCATTCCGTAATTTTTAAATTAGTTATTTTTTTCATGTTGTTATTCGACATGTTTGGATATCTGTGAATATTAAGCCAGCACATGTGACTATTTATATGGATTTTATAATAATAATTTATTCTATTTATATTATCTTGAACAAGTTATTGAATAAATGGAATGCGATGTCATTTGTTAACCATCCATTATTTATTATTCTTATTTATTCATTATAGTTTATAGTTCATGCATACCCTTAATGAGCATTACATAAAACCCATATTTTATGTTTCATAAGTTCGTGATTTTAGGAAATGTAAAATTACTGATATGAAGGGATATTATAAATGGAATAATTATGTGTCAACATAGAAATTTATGTTATATTTTATGTTTTCAAATATGATTTAAAATTTAAATGTGATATTAGATCACCAATACTACTAATATATTTGGTTATATGAGATGATATTCCTTATATGTATTCATTCTTTAATAAATTATCCATCGACTACGGGCACTTGGAGTTTGGGGTTTTATAGTTGGAAAACGTTAGTTGATTAGAAACCTTGGGAATAAGTTGGAGGAAACCATAGATTATGTAACATAATCTTGTGATTGTCGTTTAGTATATCTTTATGTCTAATATAATATCATGAACATTAGTAGGGGAATTCATATATCATTTCCCACTATGATTAAAGTTTGTCATTATATTACTTATCGTTTAAGTTAATGGATGGAACATGTAAGAATCATGTAATCTATTAATGTGATGTATAAGATGGTAATTATGTGTAACCAAATTGAATTATGACTTCGGTGATTGATATTGTGATTATTAACATCCAGTTATCATGATATATTATTTATAAACTTCATGTTATCCTACACTATGACTAACCAATGAAAATAGTTATGGAGCCTTTTAAGAACATGAATAGTGAATATAGTTTAGGAATGGAGCTGATAGTTTTTTGTAATGTTAGAAAATTATAATGGTAAACCCTTGTGAATATATTAATGGAATAGGGAAATAATTTATATGTTTAATAGAAGGACACAAAGTTTCTAATTTGGGGGAAAATGAAATGTTTTGTTAACATCATGGATAAGAATATTGGTCTGTGATTGGTATTATAAAAACTGTATTGTTTTAATTGTGGGATGTATGGAAATTAATAAAATAGGTTTCTTTATGTCAAAAATTGAGAAGTTAATTTTCGTGGATGTATGATTTTATGGTTTTATTAAAATTTATTATCATAATAGAAATTAAAAAATAAGGGGAAAATGTTTTAAATAATAAGATGATGTCACTTGTTAGTAGTCTAAGAAGGTAGTTGAATTTTGATAGTGGTTTGATTTTATATATTTTCATTTCATGTGATTACTATATATTATATTTAATGACTGTATTTGATAAATTCATATTTTATATTTGGCTGATTTCGTTTTTAATTTTTGTTTTATGTTAATCAAGGTATTAATATATTTTTTATGTGACATTAATTGAAAAATTATTTTGTTCTTGGAAACTAATATTAATTTGAATTTTTAAATTTAGTGATGTCAATTTTAAAATTTTTACATTGAATCTGGACTAACATAATTTGTAAAATCCTTAAATTTAACTATTTCTAGAATGGATAATGTAAAACATTTCATGATTTTTTAAATTTTGTTCACAATTTATGTTCTAAAAATATATATATAAAAAGGTGTATTTAATTATCATTATTTTATTATGATAATTATCTATTAAATATTAATTTTAGTTCAGCAATAACAAAAATTATTAATGGATATTAATTTCATAGAGTAAGTGTTAATGAAGTAACTGATCAAATAAGATATAATTATTGAAATTTTTCTTTTAAAATAGAAATATATCATGCCAAAATATTTTATTTAATTCATAGACTCAATTTTAATGAAATTTCTCAACACTAAGAATGAGATCTGGAAACAATAATGTTTTTCTATTAACATAAAGTCGAATGAATGAATGTTTTTTTGACATATCACATATTTATGGTCCTGTGTTTGTAAAATTTCACATGTTCATTTACATTAATATGACTAATTACCTTTGTCACCCTCGATAATTATTTAGCAATAAATCATTTCTTTAATATCCATATCATCACTTAAAATATATATTCTCTATCTTAGAAATGGTGTTATGTAATTACCGAAGATGATGAATATACATCATGTTATCTCATATCAGAAAGATATTTAATTGACCCTTCCGTGATGTGGGATATTAATACATCTATATTTATATAAAAATAATTATTATTATTGATATGATGATTAAATTTAGAGGGACCAAATTTTTTATGGGGTAGAATTTAATATGGAATGATTTTAAATGTGCAACATCATATACTATGGAGTATATGAGACGATAAAACAAGAATAAAAGAGAATTTAAAACTACATACTTTTATTTAATGTTTCTTATTAAATACATTTAAACCCGTTGTTATCTTATGGTGCATGAAAAAATGATATTTTTAAATAATAGAATGTTTGATAGTTTATAAAGCATAAAGCAAAAATATTCAATGAACCACGAAATGTTATTTAAATTTGACCATTATAAAATATATTTTAAAAAAGCCATTTATTTATATTATTAAACAAATTAATAAATATATATTGAATGGAACAAGATAGTATATATGCACTGATTAATTTTTATGAAATAAGTATTTACTCTTCTGAAAATTGATTTTATGCTTTAGAAATATGTTTTCTTCAAAAAGAATTTTTTTTTTGAAAATTTTATCATTAAAATTTGAAATGTATAAAATTATTATTTCATAAAAATAATATAATTTTTATGTTAGAATGTAAAAATTAGATTATTTTATAAGGAATATCATTCAAATAGATCAAATAGTTTAGTATTCATGGTAAATCTGATACTTATTTTAATTTCACATTACAATTTGAAAAAATACAACCTTGAATATTATTTTAGTACATCATTATTAGCTTTTTGAATATCCCTACATATCAATAATCGTAGGATTTATTGGATTATAGAGAAAAGAAACATAAGAAAATGGTGAGCTTCAATTCTCAGAAATGTTATGAATACATCAAAATCTATAATGATGAAATAATATGCTATGATAATGATAAGGTAATTTACTAAAAACATGAAATTTATTCAATCCCATGAACTAGATAAATAATATTTCAGGTGAAATATATGATCATACAATTCCATATATTTATTAGATGATACTAAAAAATATACATGGATCTTTTAGCAAATGATATTATAAAACGTGCATAAATAAAATATTTCCTAATTATTGAATGAATATTTCCTAATACTATAAACATAAGGTTGGGGCATCATAAAATGATATGTACATAAATGGGAATGGCCTTTTAGAAAACAGAATATATTTTCATTCATGTAACCTAGTAACACATTGAGGGTAAATAGATATACCCCTTTACAGTAACTAAGTGAAATTAAATCCTCATATGATTAAATAATACAATAGATTTGAAAATCCTTAATAAAATTAATAACATTCCTTATTATAGGTACAATTATTATAAAATATAAATAATTTCACTAATCAAAATAATCATTAATAATACAGAAAAATTTGATGCATGATATCATTAGTGTTCATTCTATAAATAGGATTCAATAAAAAAAATTGATAAATGAAATTAATTAAAAGATATTACTAGAATATTCTATTAGGAAAATACTATTTTTTAAATTGTTTTTTTTAAAATATGAAAGTAATATACATAAAAAATATATCATTTTCATGGAATTAAACTATTTGAAATTGTAAATAAATATTCAAAAAATTTATAGTCATGATAGTGGGTTGTTTTTTCATTATATATAATATAAAAACACATTATTATCAAACTTTTTAATGAAATGTCAAAAAGATTATTGTTTGGAAAACAATAAGAAAATTAATTTTAAAACATATTATAAAAATTAATACATGGATAAAAATGAAACTAATATTTAGTTGATAATTTTGAAAATTTTGGAAAACATATTTATAGAACCTAGACATGATAGATAAATATTCCTCGGTTGAGAAATAAAAGTAAAATCTAGAATAATATTGTGATTATAAAATAAACCATTACCATATTGTTTTATTTTGATTTATAATCCTCACAAAAGAAATAAATTCAAATAAAACATTAAATATAATGAATGAAAATAGATTCTTTATATAATATATCCAAGGGGTAGTATATAAACCAAATAAATTGATAATGACATAATATGTAACACTGAAGTAAAAGTTAGATGAGAAAACAATTCCTCATGATTCTCTTTAGTTGGACATGCTTAAAACTCATGTATAATTTTTTACACTTTTTATTAATTTACAAAAAAATATATTAAATTTTATAAAAACATATATGATCCTATTATATAATGTTACCATCGATTTGTTAATAATGATATATTATTACCCTTGTTTCAGGAGTTAACTACATCATTTACCCATGCATATTTTTTAATGTGTCATGGTTCTTGTATATTTTATAATTTTCCATAAACTAATAAAATATATTAATTTAATATATATCATATTTATTTATTTGACAATTTTTTATAATCATTCATTAATTAATAATATTTAATATGAAATTTATATATTTGATATCCTATACAACACAAAACACATTTTTTAAAAAACCATGAAATATTAATTTAATATAACAATCATAACTGATGAATTAAATTAATGGAAATAATATAATCTTTTAATTTATTTTATATAAATATTGTTTTAAAATTTAAATTTATTTTTTAATTCATAATTTCAAAATTATATTAGATTTATTTTTTTATTTTTCTGAAATGATTTATTTTCCAATGAATAATAAACTACAATGATTTTTATTAAAAAATGTATTTCTAGTCGAACTATTATTAATTTTCAATTTTATTATAAAATATTTTGAAATTTAAATTTTATATATTATAAATTATCATATTTTTTTGTTTTATTCAATTTCCTTGTTTAATTCATTACAAAACATTCTTATAGAAAAAATTAAATTTTACCACAAAATTGTATTTCATTGCGATTTTATAAATTAAAATTAAATTAAATAATAAAAAATCTATGTTCGGAATATTGGAAAATTGATTCAATAGTTTTATAAAATAATAAAATATTAGTTAAATAGTCCCATGTTATATTTGGTTAATATTAATATTAAATTTTGTGATTTTTGTTACAATGATAAATGGTTAATCCTAAAATTTATGATAAAAATTAAATTATAATGATTATAAAATTACCCTAAAACATTTTCCAATATTATTTTATGAACCTATTTCATAAATATTTTTCCAATATTTCATTATAGAAATTTTTTTACCATTTGAATAAGATTATTTCAAATATATTATTTCATTTTAAAAAATGTCAAACATGTTATACACTTGTTTTTATTAACCACAATATTTTTCAAATGGTGTTATCTAGAATATTTTTTCTTCTATAAGAATTTCTTTAATCAGAGTTTTTTTTTATTTATCAGGGTAATTTTTTTTAATTTATGGGAAGAAATAATTTCTGTAAAATTTTACACAAAGATGATTCCACAACTATTCAATTAGATTAAAATTCAAATAAATGAAATATTAAAAAATTAAATGTAAAATAAATTCAAATAACTAATTTATAACAATAAATTTATATATGACCATGAAATTCTATGTATAAAAAATATTTTTTCAATTTTATGTTTTTTCATGATATTATTATGTACAATGTAATGAATAGCACGAAAATTGACATTATAGATATTTTAGAATAAATAATATTTTATTTAATGTTACTAAATATAAATAATATTATATTTATAATAATTAATTGTTTATGCCTATATATATAACATTTTCCAATTATTTGTATTTTTGAAATTTATTTTTACGTCATTGGCCCTTATAAATTTGAAAATTATAATTGCATGGTTATTGTAAAAAGTGTTAATGATGGGTTAATGATAAAATATTACTATGAAATCATATAAAAAACTCGATTTTTTTTTTAAAATTTTAAATTATTTCAAATTAAATTAACCTTATATTTGAATAATATCAATTATATCTATTTGACATAAGAAATAAATTATAATAATTTAATATTTTTGGAAATTCCAGAAGGGTTCCTCACCTAAATTATAAAAGGACTCTAATTCCTTCACATATTTGCACCATCTTTTCATATATCTCCCATAAAACATTCTAAACAGTCATTTATAAATACTTATCCATGTTCTTATTGTCATGGAATATAACGAGTATAAATCCAAGATCTTTTATTAATTGATCTAAAGGGATTCGAATAAATAAGATATAATTGTCGTTATGAATCTTTCATGTTAATTTGTTCATATACATCAATGTAATGTTTTTTAACTATAAATAAATGATAAATAATTTAAAAAATATACGTATACATTGTTATTATTATGGTGTAACAATATTCAATATATTATTATTTCATTGAAAATTGAATTAGTCACTCCTCAGTATATATGAATTACTGTCTCCATATAGCTGTATGATTTGTTTTTCACCACCACTTTACCTGAATGTATATAAATGTTGATGTAATAATTATTTATCAAAAAAATAACAATATTTTATTTATAATATCATATATAACTTCTTAACCACAAATCCTTTTTAAAATGATATTGTCGCATGTGTGTACGTGTGGACTACCCCAACTACTATGTGATGTGCTATTTTATCATATAAATATTACATGGATGGTAATAATGATAAATTAATTAATATATATGATATATATAATATAATAATGATTCTGTAAAAATATTATGTTATTCACCATTCTATCATCTCATCATTTGAAGAATGAAAACAAAGTCCATGTGTATCCACATCCTATGGTCTTGATAAAATTTCTAAATCATTTTCCAAATATATTATTAAATTAATAAAAAATTAATAAAAAATTAATTAATATACATGATATTTATATAATTGTTAAAATTATTGTTATCTTGGAACTATAATCCATGTACAAGGACTTAATCCATCAAACCAAATCTATTAATAAAATGAATTTGATACAACCTGAAACAATAATTTATTAAAATAATTAATAATAAACATTTGATAAATTTTTATGTTAATCATATATTGTATGATATATTTTATATTGGGTCTGTAATATTTGAATAATAAATAAATATTTATAATAGATGATTTCTAATCATATATTATTGATTTAAAACCTTTGGAATTGGTTTTTCATGCAACATATATATATATTAGGCATAAGTTATGTTCACCACTAGTTACTATTGTGGGGTGTAAACTCATCCCAACTTCACATCTGTTGATTTCATTCCTTTGTAACCCACCCTATAAACTACCATGTATATCATGAATCTATTAGTATTTTTGTAATTTTATGCTTTATTTGAATTTATTTATCTCATGAGTTCTATGATTCAAAAAAAACCTTTGTTGAAAGGGTTTCCCATTTAACATTTACTTATTTGAGGGATATCGAATATTAATAACATATTTCATTGTTTTGGTGTATATAGTAGCATTTTGAAATATTATAGAACATGTACTACTATCGCCTTCATATTTCTCATTTCAAAAAATTGTATTTAATTCATGGGGATTATAATTCAATATAAACCCATGTTGTAATAGGCTATTTAACATTCTCATCATTATTACAGATTATATATTTTTAATTATTTCAATGTTAATATTTCACATCCATGTTCATGTTATATAAAAATTTCATTAATTTTTTTTAATAATCCCTCTTAATTATTTAATGTAAATTTTTTTTATTTTTATTTTTTAATAATTATTTTACATGAATATATTTTTTCCTTTTCCAAATGAGGTACATTGGGAATTTTATAAATAAAGTACGAAATCGATATTTTTAAAAAAAAACGAATGATCATTTTTTCTCACCATTATGAAACCAAGATTATTTTAAGTTTTCAATTCAAACTGAATTTTTTTTAATAATTATTTTTTTATATGTAAAAATTTCTCAAAATTATATTAATTTCAATGGGAAAATGGATTTTCCAACAAAATTATTATAATGATCCTTTAAAATTATTTTCATATAATTTCAAATCACATAGTAAAATTTTGTGCAATAGTAATTTTTATTGACTATAGTATTATTTATTATATATTATTGCATTGTTTATGATTAGTTTTATTATAAATAGGGAATTAAAATACCATTCAAAATATTACATTTGATATGTTATGATTATATTTATTTATGGGGTTAATTGTTAACATTACACATTACAGATAAAATAATAATGTTTATTTTTATTATGTTTTACCCATTTCGTATGAGGAATAAATTAGACATACTAAGTGATGGTTATGTCCCACTATAGCCACATAATGTATTAGTAGGTCTCATGAGGAAAACTAATTTGGGTATCGGCTGTTGTTATTCAAATTTATGTATAATAACATAGAATGAGTCCCTAACGGTTTGATTATAATGTCCAATATTATGCATTCCATAATTATGAAATTATTTATTAATTTTCATTTGATTATTCAATTTGATAGAATATAAATGGATATGGTTCTACATAATGTGACTTTTTATATTTCATTATTTGATAATCATATTTTCAATTAATATTTTTCATCATGTTGAAGTTATTGAATAAATAAAATCAATTTTTAGTTATTTAACATTCAACATATACTATTGATTATTAATTCATGAAATATTTTGTTGTACACTTACCCTTACAAGACATTTGATCACACCCTTTTCGTTACATTTATACATAATTAAATTTAGTATATTATGAATTATATTTATTGATATTATAAATAAAAGAATTTTTAACAAAAATAAAGGATTATGTTTTTGTTTATATTTTAAATTTCTATGTATATTTTTTTTCTATATATAGTTAACTGAGGAAACTAAACAATCCAGTCCTTCGTGATGTTGTACCTTTTTATATTGTGCCAATGATGCAATGTGTCTATTGAATAAAGACACTAGAGGTAGAGTATTCATAAATATATATTTTTAAATTAACATTATATTGTAGATTTATATAGGTGATATTATTATTTTTTTACTTAAAAATAATAGAGTGATTTTATAAATTAGTTAACCCAAAATAAATTAGTTTAAAATAGTACATCTTCTTTATAAAAATTTTTTAGTATTAACCTAAATCCAACATATATGGGAGTAATTATCTCTAAAAACCATATCAAATGTGGAGAGGTAAGAATAGAATACATATGTCCAGGTCTTGATACAGACATTGTTTTTTGAAAGCTAATGTAGGGGAGGGTAGGGGTAAAATTTTATAAGTGAGGTGAGAGAGATTCTTGATATTTTTGAAAATAAAAATATGTTCCCACATTTTCCTATCCCGCATTTATCTAAAAAGTCTCATTATTGAGTATTATAGGTGATAATTTCTAATTATTTATATATAACATACTTTGGACTGGTTTTTTGTTCATTTTACCTCGTATCATATTTGTGTAACCCTATAAATAAAATTATTTTCATATTAATGATGATAATTATTTTTTTAGTATTTTTAATATTAATTATGGTCATATATTTTCCTGATCTTACTAGATAAATAAAATTATGATTATTGGAAATATTAAAAAAATTATACACAAATGTTTTCATATAATTAAAAAAATGTGTTATAAAATTAAACTAACAGACACGATTAAAAGTTGATTACTATAACACACATGGATTTTAGAAATAAAATGGATGTTCGATAGAATATTTCACATGCAACATGGAGAATAAATGACCTGTGATATACATTACCATTATAACATAGCAGTTAAATTGGTAGGTATGAATAATATTAACTATGATATGAAATGTTTATTTATAAATTATCCTATAAATATAAATTATTAAAAAATGGTATGTAAATAATAAAAATATTTTTAGTATTTATAGTGAAATATTGAATATTTATATATATATAATTAATATTTGTAACATATTTATATATTTTGAGTTATTATTTCATATATACTTCCTAACATTTGATTCTTTATGGGATGTGATACAATCTCTTGTGATATTGATGGATTCTCACATCTCGAAATGATGTGATGTGTTTTTGAAGAACACATTAAATGGTAGGTAATGAGTATAATGTTAATATTTATATGTGATATAAATTAAATAACAATGATTATTTGGAAATATTTATCATTATTTAAATGAAATATAATTTTTTTCATACACTGTAAAAGGATAGTGTCGTTCATGTCTATGTTTTCTATGACCTCCATCAAGCAATGTGAATTTTTATAAACACCAATTCATACTAATGATATATATTGGTATATTTAAATATTTAATATGGTTTTTATGATATTGTTATTATTCACAAATGAAAAAATAATACATACCTTCTTTATATAATAATCATTGAAAAATGGAAGCATTACCCATCTATATGTATTACCTATTATCTTTATGATCATAACATAGTTAATTATTCATAGTCATTACACATGATTTTTTTGGAAGTATAATTCATTAATAAATATGATAGATATTTTAGGATTGTAATTATGGATGTTTTTTATGTTATGACCTATTTGAGAATAAGAAACAGATAAAATCTATTTTTAAATATACAATTGAACATCCTCAAAACACCAAATATGAACCGAATAGATTATATATCAATATATGTCATTACTTATATGTTTTTTCTTATTTGAGACATATGTTACATTTAACAGTTATTTAAATTTTGTAGTGTATATACTACCACTTTAATATGTTATATCATCAATCCAACATATTGGATTTTATTCTATATTTCATATTTAATTATTTTATATAAGGGGATTTGACATGAATAATATCTGATCATAACATATATAATAAACCAATTTTCTATTATATTATAATATTAATTCTTTATTTTATATAATATTCATAGATTATGTGTATGAATAATTTGGATTATATGATTATTTTTTTAAAATCATTTTATTAGAATTTGATGATGATATGTGTAATCTCTTCATTGATTATTTCTCAAAATAAATGGTATGATTTTTGTTGGGGTCATTAATCTCAATTTTTATTTCTCAGAGAAATATGTTTAGTAGGCACACTGATATTCATATTTGGTGTGTATCTACTTCCTTTTTACATGTTTTATAAATAAAATACATATTCTACTTATAATTAAAGAATCCTTTTATATTATTATATCATGGTGACTATGATTTAAGACTTACTAATGTGAAAAATCCATTATGCTAAAAAAACTTTTATTTAGGGAAATTTTATTCCCACAATTCATTTAGTAAATATGGGGTGTTAAAATTTTATTGAGCCATATCTATTTTATTTGGATATAGTTATTAACGTTGTTCATCAGTTTAATTTCTATTTTAACCCTTATATATTAAATAAACTTCATGAATGCCATTTGAAAGAGATACTGGTCTTTTATTATTCATTTATATTTATAACCCACTGATAATTTAAAAGAATATAAATATATTTAATATATAATGTGGCACATAACACTGAGACTAAACAACCTAAAAATTATGTATCTTACTAATTTTGAATCCTTGATGGCTTGAGGAACAGACAACCCCAATTAAGAATGATCATTAATATAATATACCCTAAAAAATAACTATAAAATTGATCAGTATGAATAGTACTTACAGTGATATAAAAAATAATGGATATCTATTGATTAGAAATAAAATAATAATCCATTAGTAAAAAAAGATATTTTTTCTTAAAAACTATATTTTTCATATAAGACAGTTTAATATCAATTTTCACACATTATTTTAAAATAATTAATAATGAGTTGAGAAAAATTATTTTATATAATAAAATATACTTTTGAAATAATACTATTAAATTATCATATTTTTAATATTTTGGAATTTGTGGATAAAATTCAATTTTTTGATTAACAGTTATAAATACTAATGGTAATATTGAAAAAATCATTATTTTGTATTTTAACTAATATAAACTTTTCCAGAGTCTCGTGGGAACCCACATAAAAACACTTATAAAAAACACCATACAAGCTTCAAAAATAAAAAAAATATTGAGATAGCTATAGAATTCCAAAAAAAAAAATATCAAAAACCAAGAAATAAATCTAACCAAATCAAACATTATGATTGATTAATGTTATATGATTCATTAGTCCAAGACACAAATTCATTGGGAAGTAGAGGATAATAAAATGAACATGATTCAGGTTGATATATCTTGCAATGGTCATGCATCTCATATTCTACATGAAGTTGTTAGAAATATATGCTTCTCATTAATCATTGAGATGGAGTGGACACTATTACTTTTCCGACATAAATATATAATACCCCTTTAATGATGAAGAAAATTTACATCATCAATGAAAATGGTGATAATTGTATAATCCCCTAAGTAATCATCCATAAGTAACTGGTCAGGATCAGTATCCCATCAAATGTTTTTAATCTTTGAATCAATCCAATACCCTCATGGTTCGTAATGTTCCTAATAGAATATCCACATATAAAATATAGATCACTACCCATTAGAACGTTTGAATGTGATATGCACTTCAATTACATCCCCACGATAATATATTCCCATTTTTATGTAAGAAGACTTCATTTTATTAGACAAATCCCATAAAAAAGATATATTCTCTTACTCTGACTCTCCTTGATACTCATTAATTGTTTAGGGGATTTAGATCATCCATTTTAGTTGCATATTCAATTTATTAACTATAACATTAATGAAATATATCACCCTAATTAGATGAAGGATAAATTTAATAGGAGATCATATGATTGAAGGGATGCGAAATGATGAGTAATATTTCTGTGCATGAACCCTCTCCAATAGCATGGTAAATAACTCTAAGACCACATTTAATATATTTCATTTCTTGGTAGTTTCCTAATAAAAATCCACCTCGTTTTCCTCTTGTTTTCTCTCATAATTGCATGTTTGGGTCACAATTTCCTTCCTATAATCATTTTTCATCCAGGTAACAATCATAGTTACATTCCCATTTTAATTTTTACTCTTATTTTTTCCATCGCTAATTTGATTTTTTTCAAATCATTATCCAACACCATGAACTTATTTTGTGTATCAATGCCAGATGTATTATTCTAAATAAACTAGCATATCCATCCATAACAATCCTCTGTTAAAACTATTCCTATCTATTTCATAATCATGCATTCATAGTCATCATTATTTTTAAGTAAATTCTCTATAATGAAAAATATTATGGTAGTCTCTAAAACATGTGGATTAATCTAGTATTCTACCTTTAACGTGGTAATGAATGATGGAACATATCTTAGCCCTTCCTTCATAGTGTTTGAACATAGATCGTTTATGATGGTCATTAAAGGCATGATCTTTTGATCCAATTCCTATCCTCCCACACCTCTTAGATTATATTCTAGTTCAAATTATCCTCCCTTATACCCATACTATTGGACTTGTTTCCAAGGATAGTGACAATATTGATAAAAATCTCACTATGATTGCTAATTGAATCTCATGATGTCGATAAAAATATAGAATATATTGCTTTTAGACCTGAATTAACCATGATAAGAGACATATCATTATTCACTAACACATCTACCACCAATATAATTGAGTATTATTTTTCAACTTGTATAGAAATTCTTGGGTTGTGAGATACAACATCCCTTTAAGTAGAAACTCACCATTACTTTTGATACATGAATCTGATAACTATAAATTATAAAATTCATTATATTTTTTCAAAGGTGTAATTCATTCATGGATTAGGTGGGCAAAACTATTTTGGGATGAAAAAAATCACACAACATTTTATATTGTATCCCTTAAATACAATTTTATCCTTATTTAACCATAATTCATCTAGAATAAATTTAATGTTTTGACACAAGAACATCCATTATGTTGTGATAAGAGATGTAATGACATCTGAAGAACAATATTTTTCCATAACAAAGGAATCAAACATCCCTCATCACAGAAGCCTTGTTTTTTATAGAAAATAAATTAATAATTATTTTGGAGAAAACCTAATAGGGATTCCAAAGAAGAGGTAGCATTCATCAATTAGTGTTTTTATTTTATACAATCTCAACATCATTAAATTATTATGAAAACATGAATCTATTATAACTTCAATATCTACCATATGATAATTTTTTATTCTATATTAATCACCTACATCCACCCCTACATCTATCAAAGGTGTTATTGAATTGTCCATCGTGTATATAGAATAATAAATCCTAGAGAAATGATGTCACTGAGTTATCAAATATCACCAATCACTATAGGATATAATGGTGGATAAAAATTATAAAAATTATTTTTATAAAATTACTATACCCAAGTCGTTATATAATTATATATTTATTTTTTACATTCCAATCAATACGTGATACAATAAAAAATATGATGTTTATAGTATAATACCACCTTTAAACTTTATTTGATTAATTTTTCACAAAAAGTTCACATGTAATATGATAAGGAAAATTATAAACAAAATATTTTAATTACAAAACCTAATAATTATTTTCATGAAATATTTTTCATTATTAAAAAATAATTTATCTTTTTATTTCTAACACATGAATAAAATAACTATTCTCTTGTATTAGTGGACGACTAACTTCACAATTCAACCTCACACTATTTTGATAACCAAACCAAAAATTTTATATGTTTAAATTTATTTGACAAAATTATATGGTATTTGTGATAGTATGATCATTTTTAATTGAAATTTTTTTCCATTACACCTATTTATTTTTATCATTTTAAAATGAAAATGTTACTCATTCATATGTATTAACTACAATCATCATAATTTTACCATATTCCATTTCTCATGACCATCATTCATGATTTCTCATAAAATTTTAATTAATATATAAATATGATAATTAAAAAATGATTATTATTATGGATTTATTCAAATAATGAACTATTAGAAAATTATTCACCATATGATATGATTTTCAACACATAAGTCAAATATATTTGTAACACATGATATAAAAAAACTGGTTATGTAAACCAATTTAAAATGGTATTGAATTATATAAAATTTTCAAAAACAAATGAAATATTTTCTTAGGATATTCAATAATTAAAATATGTTTAGCATTCCATAAGTTAAATAATGTCCCTGATAAGTTTGACTCAAGCTAATGGATTTCAATTCAATTTCATTTCAAAAAAAATGGTTATTCCTCAATATCATTTATTTTATGTATATACTACGTATTATATATGTAATATATGGATTACATATATCTTATTTTTCTGTTTCAATTATTTCTTCCAAGGGTATTTTTCAATATATTTACCCTGTGGTAAATAATTTCACTACACAATTTATTTTCACTAGGATATATTAGTTCTTTATCATAAATGATATTATATGATTATATGAAAATTGGATATTTATTATGTTATTTTGTATTTCAAATTTTTTTTCTTTGTATTTAATGTTTATTTGAATAGTCAACTCATCAATTTACACTTATATCAAGATTATTATTATTGGAAGGGTTTATTTCCCCATCCCATTCTAATTGAGAATGTGTATTATTATATTTTGGTTTAAGTGAATTATTTGACCACATACCAAAAAAATATCTTTCTTCCCCACTGGTTTATAAGGATATTTTATATTAATCATAACATCATTTCAGTGTTTTGTTCCTAGAATAAATGTGAAATTTTTTATGAAAATTGCTCATCATTTATATTTTTTGTAGTAAATTTTTTTCAATGAAAATCATGAATTATAAAAAACATAAACTATTATATAAATTTTAATATTATTTATAACATAAATTATACCAATTTTAATATTTTAATAAATATTATCAAATGAATATTCACTCTATTTTTGAAACAAGACATATTTGTTTATTATTATAAATGTTAACAAAATATTGTTTCTGAAAATCATGGAATTTAAAAAACATCCAGCCTTCATGATCACTAAAATGTGTTAAAATTTACCTTACAATTTAATATTATTTAAATAATAATAATTTCAAAATTTATGAAGAATATTTTTATTTAAAAAATGTTTTTTCAAAATTAAAATGATTTTAACCCAATAATGTTATAAATAACTTTTTATAATATATATATTAGTCCCCTAAAAATACCCTTTATTCATTCCCCAATGGTAATATACTATATTAATAAAACAATTTTTCATTATAAGGATTTTATACAGTCGTCTTCACCATGGAAAAATGATCATTAGCTATCTTGGTTTCTTTTTTGTATTCACTATATTTATATCAAATTATTCACTTTCCAATGATCAATACATATTAAATTTTAATTAAATATATATATTATTTATTATGGATGCTCTTATAGATCAAATAATATCTCATTTATACATATCATTTTTCTATTTGAGTTATATTATACAATTGGGGAAAATATTTTTTATTTGTATTATTTTTTCAATACATGTAATTAATGGAAAATATTATTTTTATATAAATCAATCAATTATTATATATAGGGAATTGATTTGGAATATTTTTAATTAGTTGTACATGTTTATAGAAACCACAAGATGCATCAGTAGTCTCATGTGACAAATTAGTTGGCTAAAATTTGTTTAATTGGATTACAACCATCATTTTTAAACTATATTGATGAATGATCTTGAATGTAGAGATATCATGTTACAAGGAAACATGAAGTCTAAAAAATAATAATTTCTTCCATAGATAATTATGTTATTATTAATATTCATTATATTTTTACAATGATAACATAAATTTTAATACATTTCATTTTATTTTTATATATTATGTGACTTGTGTTTTAGGATATTTACATTTATCTAATGATGATGCCTTATCCAATTATAAATTCATGTTATTAAATAAACAGAATTAAGTTTCAATTATTATATTTAAATGTGCATTATTCTCATTGATTTCTGATAGTGTCATCTATAATTAACCATTACTAAGAATTTAATATATACCATATTTTTTCACTAGGAATCTATGATTTGTATATAAATTATATGAAATATTATTTTAGAGGAAAAAATTAATGTACAAAAAATTATGATTTATTTTGTGCATTAATATTTAATATGATCATCATGTATATATCTTGTTTACCAAGACAACTAAACTATTTTATGCATTGGGATGTTATTCCTTTTATCATATAATAATAAATTAATTGAGGAACCTATAAGGCATCGGCCATAAACATTATACAATCTTGAGTTATACTAATAATTTTACTGTTAAACTTATCAAAGATTGTATTAGGTTTATATAATGGGAGAATTATGTCTTAACACATAAATAAAAACATAAATATCACATGTAGACAAATCTACTATAAATATTTTTCCTAAAGTAGAAACATTTGAAGAAGAAACATGGTTAGTTCCATGTTTTAGCATCATTACATTTCCTTGAACTCATCATTGGCTCTATTATTATTTATGCCCTATTAAAAATATTTCCAAACATGGGATGATAAAAAAACTCATTTAGTGATATAACAAAAATAAAAATAGTTATGCTTTTGAAAACATGTAATCCAAGAATACATTATCATAATGTAATAATTTTGAACATTACGAAGTAGCAAAATAACAACATTGAAAATAATCTAATTGATTAAATTTTATACAACAAAAATATTACCATAAACCCCATATAAATCAATATATATCATGTAAATGTTACTTGGGACAAAAAAACTTTTATGGAATAACTATACGGTCGACTTCCACACATATCACTACACATAATAACAATATGGATGACTTCCATATCAATGCATTGGTGGTTACAACGTAACCAACCATTCATAACTTATCAAGGAACAACCCATCATTGTTTTATCCTGTAACCAACCGGATTTGGTTTATCACCTAACGACCCATAAAATATCCAAGTACCATTATGTAATAATAACATGTAAAATATTAAAATTATCAACATTTATCTCATAAAATTTTATTTGAAATAAGAATAAATCATTTCAAGATAATAAAATAGTAAATCCACATTCCAAACCATTTTAAAAATGAAAACAACAAAAAAGTGAATAATGGTTTTCTCTTCCATTTAAAAAAATTGAGTATTATAGAAAAATCGAAATATAAACTAACAGTTACGAAGGAGGAGGATTCATTGATGCCAAAAATGTTAGAAAAATTAAATTTTACATCTATTAAAACTATTCATATAAAAATATTCCCTTTAAATGAAATTAAAATTCATAAAGGTTTATTATATGCAATATAAAATAAGGTATTTTTTACATTAAAATATACCTCAATGAAAGAAAATCTAGATGAAGTTCCTTACAATGATCGTACTATTAGATTTAAAATAAATCAATGATATAATTACGAATGAAAAATATAAATACATTCTATATAAGTATATATATATTATATTAAAATCAGTGTTCATTCACTCATATTCATAGATGAACAAAACCAATGACATATATATTTAACTCACTGAATGGAGATTGAGTTATGATTCCCTGTAAAATGATCATTTTGATAATAAAATAAATCTATTATGTGTATTCATCATAAATAAAGGTAATGAAAATATAAATACAAATTTTATATGAAAATCTATTTCTCAAATAATCATAACACAATATAATCATGAAGTAGAAGATTATCCTAATGAATGAAAATTGGGATTTGACGTTCCCATACACAGATTGTATGAATTAGGTATGAATTTATCAATGGGGTGATTATGTACAGAAATATAATATCTACACTAAGGGAATTGGAAATTAAAACACAATTAAATATAAAATTAGTGCACACATAATCTATGATGAATATAATCCACAAAGTTTGCGCAAAACCCTATATGTGGAAATTGAATATATAAATTTCCATAACATGAGTCTAATGTGGCATGTTCATTCATTAATTTCATGAATAATAATCTTAGGTCAATTTATGTAACACCCGAGACTTTTATGTTATCATCAAAGGAATCTTTTTCTACACAACACTTGCTTGGCTTGCTTTACACGCAATCGCGACCTTTCTCGATAGCTTGCGTCGTACGCAATACCGAGTTTCACTAAACAACAATATGCTATTAAAACTAGCCGTTATGAATAGTAATAACCACTTTTTGAAATTTTATAAATTTTATTTTTCAAAATGGACTTCATTTTTGGACTCAAAATATCGAAATTAGCCTAGGGTGAAATTTTGGTATTTTTCTGAAAACTTTCAATTTTTGATGAATAGTGAAACCACTAAGTGGTAGGTTAAAAACTGAATTTTGCATAAAACTTAATTTTACCGCTTCTGTGAATGGAATTTCAAAAATCCGAGAGACACGGTTAATATCAAGGACTAAAATGTGGTTCAATGAGATGAAAATAATTTTTTGGTGAATAGTAACTTTTTACTTTTTTTACCGCGGTTAATAGTAAATAGGGTAACTAAGGGTAAATATGATATTAGTATTACCCTAACACATGTCCTAATTCTATTGGACAAGTGTAATTCGACCAAAAACAAACTTAGGAATAAAATATGACCATTTAGGCCCACTTGGATTAGATTAGGACATTTATTATTAATTTATTTAAAGAAGGGTTAAAATAGTTAAAATCAAAGTTTAATAAGTATATCATTTTTAATATAAGGTTATACATAAGATAAATTCGATTGTAAATATTCATTAGAAAGCTAAAAAGATTTCCTACATGATGGTATTTTATTTGTAATTTTTAGACATCAAATAATTTAATTTATTTATGACACAAAGATGATGCAGTAATAATCTTATTAATAAAATATTGACAAAATTGATAATATAAATACCAAAATAAATGTAATTTGAGACTTTTTATGAATTCCACTAATTTTCTAGGTTACTATGATATATTAGTATTGATTTAATCAACTTGGTTCGAACATATAATTCTGTTATGACTTTGACAAAAATCATATATCAAATAGTGTCAAAATTGACACAAAATAGTTTTTAAATAAAATATTATATTATTAATTGTTATTTTATTCCTAAAAATCTATGGTTCGGCCAAATGACTTAGATAAGGATATATATATTAATAATAAACAATTTGGGGTTCGTTTGGCATGTTATAGTAAGTGTATTAACCATATAGTGAAAGAAAACAAAAAGACACGGTAAAAGTTAAATTATTTAACTTAGAGTTAAATCTAATTGATAAGGTTAAAATAATATCCTAAACTTGTCTAAATTCTATTGGTTGATAGGATTTCGACCCCTCCCCACCTTATCTTCGAAATAAGACCCTTTGGAACCATTATAAACCGATTTTGACTTTAATATAAAATAATATTTTGAGATATTCCTAAGGTGCCCCTCTCCTCCCTTATAAAAGGGCACCTCCTCCCCCTCCTCCTCACAACAAATTGAGCACTCAAGCTCGGCCAACCCCTGCCATTTTCCCTTCTCCACTTCCCTAGAATAATCCTAGAGGTCCTGGTCTTCTCCAAAGACCAATCTTAGTTCCTTAAGTGGAGGATTCAAAGAGGCGTTCCAAAGAAGAGGTAATATCCATTAACGATCTTTTCAATTTCTTTCTTCTTCAACTTCTTCTTCTTTAGTTGTTTCATGATAAAGTAATAACATCAGAATTACTTACATACTGATATGTTATTATAAATATGAAACAACCCTAATTCACCTTCTATCCATCCTACGGAAAAATGAAATCACCGCGCGTGCGTACGTACGGAATACCGTCTCCACGCCGTGGTGTAATCTATTTTCCACCATCACCTTACAAGGATGGGTATAATGGTGTAATCAGTAACTATATATGATTATTATTAAGTAATATTGATACTGAAATAATATATATATATACTCCAATACAATTCCACGATCATAGGGACGATATCATCACTCGTGCGTACGTACGGAATACCGTCTCCACGATGTGATGCGATTCGTTCTACATGATCTTCATTTCATAATGATTATATAAATGAATTGAATGAATGAATATGGTATATACTACACTAATACCATTCTGGAAATTAATTATCTATAACCTAAAGATAAGAATAAGAATTTATTCGACAAAACACGCATAAGAACAAAAAGTTATAAAGACCCGAGTAACAAGTAACAATGAAATATTACTAACAAGAAGCTAATAATATGACCATATATGATATCATATAAATATGTATGATTCTGGAATAAGTCAATAAAATTATTTAAACCATTATACAGGAGCTTCGGACACGTACAAAGCAAATTTGACCTAAGGTAAGGGAAATATCACAATCTCATTTTTATCCGAGATTGTTTATTCGTAAGTATTTACTGGGGTGTATTTTATAATCCACATCCATGTTACCTAAATATGTAATATTGTTTCCATCCACTTGAAATAGTTTAAATCCAATTTTACCCTTAGGTGAGTTTTTAGTAAAGAATATGAAAGGAATCTTTTGTCGTTTTTCCGTACGAGGTACTTTTTGACTTTTCCGACAAAAGTACGAAGAATGTTTTTTTTAACTTATACGGCATGAATGGATTTTTAAAAACATTGTTTCCAAGAAGCTTCCTTTACAAGTTTTCAAGTTTATTTTTAATCAACTTCTTTTATTTTAAAGTTGTATGACATGTTATGAAAGGAAAAATGTTTTTGAAGAAGAAAGGATATTTTCCTCATGAATGGAGTTCAAGTGATTTTCAAAATTATTTTCCATCTAAGATAATAAAGGGTTCTGTTTTTATCCCTATTATTACATTGATTTGATCATGTTGTGATGGAATTATTTTTATGAATTCCTTTATCTTATATGAATTGATTTATGATGTCATGATGTTTCAAGAATCCCATTTTTGTTTCATGTGTTATGTGATGATGTATGTTTTATGATTATGTGGAACACATAAGAAAGGATTCATTATAAGATGGGTGGGACCTATATCTCCCTCCAATGCATTGGGTAAAGATTTCATATCTCATGAGATAGACATGGCTGGAACGGAAGGTTATTTCGGTTCAGTGATACATGACTGAAACGAGGAGTGAACTCGGTTCAGAAAGGGACTTTGTCCACTAAGATAGTCTTGGCAATGAGTCATGACTAACAAGAAATGATTTTCCATGATTATGTGTGCATGCCACAAAGTTTCAAGTTTTATTTTATGATTATGGGGATCTCATTTTCACTTCTATGATTTATTCCATGTTAAGATATTATGATCTCTTTTGCAGGTTTTGATTTTCAAAAAGATATGATATGATTTTTATTTCCTTTATTTGCCCTTACTGAGCATTTGAGCTCACCCTTTTATGTTTTCTTTTCCCCAGGTCAGGAAGATGGATATTAAGTAGAATATGCTAAAAGGGACCCTAGATATGATGAAATAAATGGGAGACACTGTAGAAGATTTATGAACCAGTTGTTTATGTTTCCCAGTTTCTAAAGACACTATACCTATACGGTCCTTTGTGGTTTTGTCATATGTTGTAATAAGTGTGCTTCAATTTTGAAGTATTAACAATGTATGTAAAGTATGGGTCGTTATAGTTGGTATCAGAGGAAAGGTATAGTCAACCTTTGGAAACTAGGATGTGAAAGCCTTAGTAAGAACCCAAAGGATAAGTCTAAGCATAGAACACAATCTTAGTGTTTTAGAAATGGCCTTGAATAACCTAGGATAAGACCTTAAGCATGAAAATTTTATTCTTGAATTATGTGGTTTCCTATTATAATTAGTGTTGCTCACACTATTCTTCTTGGTTTTAGTCAATGGCTGGATCCCGAAGGAACCGTGTTAATGCGGAATGCGATGGGCAATGCAATGATTGTCCCCCTGGGCAACCAAACGATATGGGAGCTGGAATGAAAAATATTGTAGCCATGCTCACACAACTTTCTCAAGCTATGAATCATGCAGGATTTCCAAACGAACAAAGAAGGAAGCAACATTCTGTTGAATCCTTCATGAGGCAGCGTCCACCATCTTTCAGCGGGTCTACTGATCCATTAGTTGCTGAACAATGGATTAGTACTACTGAAAAGATATTTTCAGTTCTTCAATGTTCTGAGCATGATAAAGTCATCCTAGCAGTGTATCGTTTGGAAGGAGATCCGGATCAATGGTGGAATCTTGTTAAGAATACGAGGCAAAGGGATGAAATTGAGTCTATGGAATGGGACGAGTTCAAGAACTTATTTTTCAATAAGTACTTCCCTCGTATTCTCCGAACAAAGATGGAGAAAGAGTTCCTTGAACTGAAGCAAAGGGATGATGAATCTGTTGGTACCTATGAAGCAAATTTTACCAGACTTGCAAGGTACGCTTATGGTATTATTATCCAACCTGAGAGTAAGATCGATCGATTCTTTAGTGGCTTAAAACCAAGTCTTCGAAGGGCGTTAGCCATAAGGGACTTCAATAGCTACGAGGAAATCGTTCGATGTGCTCTCAAAGTCGAGATGGAGATTGGAGTAACCCATCAGTCACATGGGTTTGATAAGAAGAGGAAGATGGAATTCAAAGAAAAATCTAAAGAGCACACGGAAAAGAAGATGAACTTTCCCTTATGCTCAAAGTGTGGAAAGAAACATGGAGGGAGTTGTCTTAAAGGGACAAGTAAATGTTTTAAATGTGGAAAGGAAGGTCATCGGGCATTTGAATGCCATGATAATGGGAAGAAGATGTCTAATGATGCAAACAAAGGAAGGGATACACAGAATGAACCTACTACACTTCAATGTTTCAAGTGCAAGGAGATGGGGCATTATGCCAATCAATTCCCAAATCCAAGGGTTGATGATGATGGTCGACGTCAACAAACTCTTAAGGCTAAAGACAAAGGAAAGTCACATGCAATTTCTATCAGCGATGTGGAGTATGATAACGATGTGGTGAAAGGTACACTTACCATCCACTCTAAAGTAGCAAATGTTTTATTTGATTCTGGATCCACCCACTCTTTTATTTCTGAAAAATTTTCTAAGGGTATCACCGTATTACCTCAACAATTAGATGTTGAGTTAGCCGTGACAACACCTAATGGCACATCAATCGCATCAAAAGTTTATAATTCTTCTCCAATCAAAGTTTGTGGGAAAGTGCTTCCTGCAAATCTTGTGATCCTTCCTTTAGTGGAATTTGATGTGATTCTTGGCATGGATTGGCTTTCTCTACATGGAGCTCATATCAATTGCCAAAGAAGGGAAGTCACATTTCATATTCCAGATCAATCTACGATCGTCTATCAATGCAAGGATGAACATAACCTTCCAGTGGAAATTTCTTCCATATTATGGGTATTGATTCCACTAAATGAAGGTTATTTATCTCAAATGGTTGGTGAGAAACTCACGATTAAGAATATGCCCATTGTACGGGAGTTTGATGATGTCTTTCCGGAGGAATTGCCGGGTCTTCCACCAAATCGTGAAGTTGAGTTTTCAATAGAACTCGTACCGGGTGCTTTGCCTATTTCAAAGACACCTTATAGAATGGCCCCAATTGAGTTGCAGGAATTGAAGAAGCAACTCCAAGAGAATCTTGATAAGGGATTCATACGCCCTAGTGCGTCACCTTGGGGAGCACCTGTTCTATTTGTTAAGAAGAAAGATGGATCAATGAGACTCTGCATTGATTATCGAGAACTTAACAAGATCACTATCAAGAACAAATATCCTCTCCCATGCATTGATGACTTATTTGACCAACTACGCGGAGCTCAATACTTTTCCAAGATTGATCTTCGTTCAGGGTATCATCAATTAAGGGTCAAAAGGGAGGATATACCAAAGACGGCTTTCCGTACAAGGTATGGACACTATGAATTTATAGTGATGCCATTTGGTCTTACTAATGCCCCTGCTATCTTCATGGATCTAATGAATAGAGTCTTTAGAGACTATCTTGATCAATTTGTGGTAGTCTTTATAGACGATATTCTTGTCTATTCAAAGAGCAAGGAAGAACATGAAGATCACTTGAGAATTATATTGAAGACCCTGAGAAAGGAGAAGCTTTATGCCAAATTTACCAAGTGTGAATTTTGGCTTCAAAAAGTTGCATTTTTGGGTCATATAATCTCAAAAGAGGGGATATCTGTGGATCCAGCAAAAACAGAGGTTATCGAAAGATGGTCAAGACCAACAACAGTAACTGAGATCCGAAGTTTTCTTGGTTTGGCTGGATATTATCGACGTTTTGTAAAAGATTTTTCACGATTATCTAATCCACTCACCAAGTTGACTCGGAAAGGAGATAAGTTTGTCTGGACAGAGGAATGTGAAGAGAATTTCAAGGAGTTGAAAAGAAGGTTATCCAGTGCACCTGTGCTCACACTGCCTTGTAGTGGAGAAAGGTTTGTGATCTACAGTGATGCATCCAAGAAGGGATTGGGGTGTGTTCTTATGCAAAATGATATGGTGATAGCTTATGCCTCACGACAGTTGAAAATCCATGAGCAAAATTACCCAACACATGATTTGGAGTTGGCTGCGGTAATCTTTGCATTAAAGATTTGGAGGCATTACCTTTATGGTGAAAGGTGTGATATTTATACTGATCATAAAAGTTTAAAGTATATTTTCACACAAAAGGAGCTGAATATGCGCCAAAGAAGATGGTTGGAGCTGATTAAGGATTATGACTGCTCAATCCATTACCACCCTGGGAAAGCAAACAAGGTGGCAGATGCATTAAGTCGACAAGACCATGCTAGTTTATCCATGATGAGGATCACAAAAGATCCAATATTTATGGATTTACAAAGGATGGATCTTAGAATTATAATGGAAGGGGAAAAATCTTATCTTTCTCAAATGAATGTTCAACCATCTATACATGTGAAGATTAAAGAGGCACAGAAAGAAGATGTCGAGTTACAAAAGAAGGTGAGAAATGTTCCTGAATTCAACCTTGATTGTGATGGGATAATAAAGTTCAGGAATCGGGTTTGCGTTCCTCCCATCCCCGAATTAAAGAATGAGCTGCTGGATGAGGCTCATAGTTCATCATTCTCTATTCATCCTGGAAGCACGAAGATGTATAGGGACCTGAAAGAGTACTTCTGGTGGGATGGCATGAAAAGAGATGTTGCTGAATATGTCTCTCGATGCTTGATTTGTCAACAAGTTAAAGCTGAGAGACAGAAGTCTAAGGGGATGTTACAACCATTACCCATACCCAAATGGAAATGGGAAAACATCACTATGGACTTTGTCACAGGACTTCCTAAAACATCCAAAGGCAATAATGCTATCTGGGTCATAGTTGATCGTCTTACAAAGTCTGCACACTTCATTGCTATTAGAGAGGATTTCTCTCTAGATCAGCTTGCCAGGATATATGTAAAGGAAGTGGTAAGATTGCATGGAGTACCACTTTCTATTATATCTGATCGAGATCCGAGATTTACCTCGAAGTTCTGGCGAAGTCTTCAGCATACTCTGGATACAGAGTTGAGTTTCAGCACTGCTTATCATCCCCAGACAGACGGTCAGTCTGAGAGAACAATTCAAACCCTAGAAGATATGTTGAGAGCTTGCTCTATGGATTTCAAAGGAGGTTGGGATCAACACCTACCTTTGGTGGAATTTTCTTATAATAATAGCTTTCACTCCAGTATTCAGATGGCTCCTTATGAAGCTCTCTATGGAAAGAAATGCAGGACTCCAACTTGCTGGGATGAAGTTGGGGAAAGAAAGCTATTAGGACCTGATCTCGTTGATGAAATGGCAGAAAAGGTTAGATCAATTCAACAACACATAAGAGCAGCTCAGAGTCGACAGAAAAGTTATGCCGACAACCGAAGAAAAGACCTAGAGTTTGAAGTGTGCGATAAAGTGTTCTTACGAATATCTCCCTGGAAGAGGGTTATGAGATTTGGAAAGAAGGGGAAGTTGAGCCCTAGATATATTGGTCCTTTTGAAATACTGGATCGTGTTGGGAAGGTAGCTTACCGATTGGCGCTTCCACCGAATCTCTCTCAAGTTCACGATGTGTTCCACGTATCTCTCCTGAGAAAGTACATACCAGATCCTTCACATGTACTCAGCTCAGAAGTTGTACCGCTGGAGCAAGATCTTTCTTATGAAGAACAGCCGATAGAGATTCTAGATCGTAGCGAAAAAGTCCTACGAAACAAGACCACTCGCTTGGTGAAAGTTTTATGGAGAAACCACCAACTTGAAGAAGCTACATGGGAGCTTGAGGATATGATGAGGGAGAAGTATCCTCATTTGTTTGTTGCAAAGTGACGAATTTCGAGGGCGAAATTCTTTTTAAGGGGGGTAGAATGTAACACCCGAGACTTTTATGTTATCATCAAAGGAATCTTTTTCTACACAACACTTGCTTGGCTTGCTTTACACGCAATCGCGACCTTTCTCGATAGCTTGCGTCGTACGCAATACCGAGTTTCACTAAACAACAATATGCTATTAAAACTAGCCGTTATGAATAGTAATAACCACTTTTTGAAATTTTATAAATTTTATTTTTCAAAATGGACTTCATTTTTGGACTCAAAATATCGAAATTAGCCTAGGGTGAAATTTTGGTATTTTTCTGAAAACTTTCAATTTTTGATGAATAGTGAAACCACTAAGTGGTAGGTTAAAAACTGAATTTTGCATAAAACTTAATTTTACCGCTTCTGTGAATGGAATTTCAAAAATCCGAGACACACGGTTAATATCAAGGACTAAAATGTGGTTCAATGAGATGAAAATAATTTTTTGGTGAATAGTATCTTTTTACTTTTTTTACCGCGGTTAATAGTAAATAGGGTAACTAAGGGTAAATATGATATTAATATTACCCTAACACATGTCCTAATTCTATTGGACAAGTGTAATTCGACCAAAAACAAACTTATGAATAAAATATGACCATTTAGGCCCACTTGGATTAGATTAGGACATTTATTCTTAATTTATTTAAAGAAGGGTTAAAATAGTTAAAATCAAAGTTTAATAAGTATATAATTTTTAATATAAGGTTATACATAAGATAAATTCGATTGTAAATATTCATTAGAAAGCTAAAAAGATTTCCTACATGATGGTATTTTATTTGTAATTTTTAGACATCAAATAATTTAATTTATTTATGACACAAAGATGATGCAGTAATAATCTTATTAATAAAATATTGACAAAATTGATAATATAAATACCAAAATAAATGTAATTTGAGACTTTTTATGAATTCCACTAATTTTCTAGGTTACTATGATATATTAGTATTGATTTAATCAACTTGGTTCGAACATATAATTCTGTTATGACTTTGACAAAAATCATATATCAAATAGTGTCAAAATTGACACAAAATAGTTTTTGAATAAAATATTATATTATTAATTGTTATTTTATTCCTAAAAATCTATGGTTCGGCCAAATGACTTAGATAAGGATATATATATTAATAATAAACAATTTGGGGTTCGTTTGGCATGTTATAGTAAGTGTATTAACCATATAGTGAAAGAAAACAAAAAGACACGGTAAAAGTTAAATTATTTAACTTAGAGTTAAATCTAATTGATAAGGTTAAAATAATATCCTAAACTTGTCTAAATTCTATTGGTTGATAGGATTTCGACCCCTCCCCACCTTATCTTCGAAATAAGACCCTTTGGAACCATTATAAACCGATTTTGACTTTAATATAAAATAATATTTTGAGATATTCCTAAGGTGCCCCTCTCCTCCCTTATAAAAGGGCACCTCCTCCCCCTCCTCCTCACACCAAATTGAGCACTCATGCTCGGCAAACGCCTGCCATTTTCCCTTCTCCACTTCCCTAGAATAATCCTAGAGGTCCTGGTCTTCTCCAAAGACCAATCTTAGTTCCTTAAGTGGAGGATTCAAAGAGGCGTTCCAAAGAAGAGGTAATATCCATTACCGATCTTTTCAATTTCTTTCTTCTTCAACTTCTTCTTATTTAGTTGTTTCATGATAAAGTAATAACATCAGAATTACTTACATACTGATATGTTATTATAAATATGAAACAACCCTAATTCACCTTCTATCCATCCTACGGAAAAATGAAATCACCGCGCGTGCGTACGTACGGAATACCGTCTCCACGCCGTGGTGTAATCTATTTTCCACCATCACCTTACAAGGATGGGTATAATGGTGTAATCAGTAACTATATATGATTATTATTAAGTAATATTGATACTGAAATAATATATATATATACTCCAATACAATTCCACGATCATAGGGACGATATCATCACTCGTGCGTACGTACGGAATACCGTCTCCACGATGTGATGCGATTCGTTCTACATGATCTTCATTTCATAATGATTATATAAATGAATTGAATGAATGAATATGGTATATACTACACTAATACCATTCTGGAAATGAATTATCTATAACCTAAAGATAAGAATAAGAATTTATTCGACAAAACACGCATAAGAACAAAAAGTTATAAAGACCCGAGTAACAAGTAACAATGAAATATTACTAACAAGAAGCTAATAATATGACCATATATGATATCATATAAATATGTATGATTCTGGAATAAGTCAATAACATTATTTAAACCATTATACAGGAGCTTCGGACACGTACAAAGCAAATTGGACCTATGGTAAGGGAAATATCACAATCTCATTTTTATCCGAGATTGTTTATTCGTAAGTATTTACTGGGGTGTATTTTATCATCCACATCCATGTTACCTCAATATGTAATATTGTTTCCATCCACTTGAAATAGTTTAAATCCAATTTTACCCTTAGGTGATTTTTAGTAAAGAATATGAAAGGAATCTTTTGTCGTTTTTCCGTACGAGGTACTTTTTGACTTTTCCGACAAAAGTACGAAGAATGTTTTTTTTAACTTATACGGCATGAATGGATTTTTAAAAACATTGTTTCCAAGAAGCTTCCTTTACAAGTTTTCAAGTTTATTTTTAATCAACTTCTTTTATTTTAAAGTTGTATGACATGTTATGAAAGGAAAAATGTTTTTGAAGAAGAAAGGATATTTTCCTCAAGAATGGAGTTCAAGTGATTTTCAAAATTATTTTCCATCTAAGATAATAAAGGGTTCTGTTTTTATCCCTATTATTACATTGATTTGATCATGTTGTGATGGAATTATTTTTATGAATTCCTTTATCTTATATGAATTGATTTATGATGTCATGATGTTTCAAGAATCCCATTTTTGTTTCATGTGTTATGTGATGATGTATGTTTTATGATTATGTGGAACACATAAGAAAGGATTCATTATGAGATGGGTGGGACCTATATCTCCCTCCAATGCATTGGGTAAAGATTTCATATCTCATGAGATAGACATGGCTGGAACGGAAGGTTATTTCGGTTCAGTGATACAGGACTGAAACGAGGAGTGAACTCGGTTCAGAAAGGGACTTTGTCCACTAAGATAGTCTTGGTAATGAGTCATGACTAACAAGAAATGATTTTCCATGATTATGTGTGCATGCCACAAAGTTTCAAGTTTTATGTTATGATTATGGGGATCTCATTTTCACTTCTATGATTTATTCCATGTTAAGATATTATGATCTCTTTTGCAGGTTTTGATTTTCAAAAAGATATGATATGATTTTTATTTCCTTTATTTGCCCTTACTGAGCATTTGAGCTCACCCTTTTATGTTTTCTTTTCCCCAGGTCAGGAAGATGGATATTAAGTAGAATATGCTAAAAGGGACCCTAGATATGATGAAATAAATGGGAGACACTGTAGAAGATTTATGAACCAGTTGTTTATGTTTCCCAGTTTCTAAAGACACTATACCTATACGGTCCTTTGTGGTTTTGTCATATGTTGTAATAAGTGTGCTTCAATTTTGAAGTATTAACAATGTATGTAAAGTATGGGTCGTTATAATTTAAACGTTCATTATAACCTTTTTTATGTTTATCATTCATTTAATTTCAATTATTACCATATTATAATAATTAGTTTGTTATTTGAGTTCATATTCGGCGTTTTGTTGATGTTTGGTACATGAGTCAAAAATGAAATCGTTTTGATTAAAATATTCCATGTGGCCATTAAAAAATTATATATATAATGATATTCATTATTTAAATATCATATATATCTTTTATATATGTATTTATAATCTTTTATAACATTTGGATATAAGAAACGAAATTCACTGTTGATTGAGACGGTATTCCTTACGTACACATGAATGCAACATTATTTTATTTATCATATTAAATGAATGAAAAATGACTGATACAAAGATATATTATAATTAGAGTATAATATATATGTTATATATGTTACATAAGTTCAGTAACTACATCCAATATATGTTCCATGTATGGAATTAATGAGTCATATCACTTTGAGTGGCGGTAGTCCACACTTTCTAAAATGAAATTATCATATTTACATATTAGGGAAAGCATAAAGTGACATTGTTAATAAAAAAATAAAAAATTAGATTCAATATAAATATAATATATATCATATATAAAAACATTTCCATCATAATGGCCACCATGAAAAAAGGTAAGAGGAAATTTAATAATCATCCTTTCGTGAGGTAGTTGTTCACGGTACATAAAAAACAATATGTTCTATATCCATTTTTTGAATATGTGTTTTTGTGTAGGTAAAAAAATACCATTAAAAAAATATAATATATTTATTATTCTAGGGTTTGTACAAATTAATTTGTTAAATAGGGGTTTGGTGGATGGAGAAGTAAAATAAATGAATGGAGCTTGAGAGAAGATGTCACCTATACATCAGGTAACTCCATTTGATTTGAGCCAAGACGCTTCAATGAATCTCTTTATTCCCAAAGTAAGGAATGTATGAGTAATGTATATATTTTAAGAGATTATTTGGGAAAAATTTGGATTTTCCAAGGGGTGTGAGAGGTGTGAGAAAGTGGGTAAAGTTTGTGCCCTTTAATATGAGACCGGAGGGGAACATTTGGAATATCTTGAAATGTTTTTTTATTATAAATTTATATTTGAATTATAATAGTCCAAAAGTAATATATTTCATGGATTAGATTATTATTGGTCAAAATACTCAAAAAAATGTTTTTAGACATGTTTATGTAACAAAATTATTCTTATCATTTATCTTTAACCCATAGTTTAAAACATTAACTAGTACCATGTCATATTGAATTTTTATAATACATGGTTACTATAGTTATCCAAATTTATCAAGAGATTCAAAAGTGGATCAGTAATAAAAATTTTAATATTATATTATTATTTTGGTTAATATTGTCTTTTTATGACTACTATATCATTTAAGAAAATAATATTTTTTAAACTCATTTATGGAAATTTTGATACTATTTAGAAATATTTTTTTTCCTAGTCATAACAACATGATTACTTCAATACAAAATAAATAAATCAAAGATAATATGTAACATTCATAAATAAAATTTTTTATGGTATAAAAGTTATCAAATTAAATTTATTTTAATATTTAAAATATTATTCATTTTAATTATTGATTAATAAGTAAATCATTGGATCATCATTTTTTCATAATTAATTTTATTTATTTAATGACTAAAAATTATAAATAAAATAAGATCATGAAAGATATAATTTTATATTTTTAATTTTCATTTATAGTAAAATAGATCATTTATACAAACCAAGGTATTATTATTTTAGTTAGGAGATACATGTTTATGTAATATTTTCTTCTTTCTTTAAAATATATAATATAAAAGGGTGTTATCACATCCATGTTGCTTCATGAGGTCCTAAAATCGTCCCAAGGATGATCATGGTTAGAAAAGTACCCTCTAATTGGGTTATAACATGTTTTATGGAAGGTTTTTGTTATTATAATATTATTTTTACACTTATTTAGTTTACATACCCTTTAACCATAGTAAATAGAAATAATTACTGAAGTTACTATTCATAATTTGAAAACATAAATGTTACCTATTTACACAATTTGGAACTTATAATTACAAATTAGGAATACATTTTTCTAAATTCATAGTATATAATTGGTGGAAAATAATTTAAAAATATTTCTCATTGTCAAAACTAGAAATTTATTTTTTATGAAGTTAAAACTATCAAAATATTTACATGTGTTTATGTCCAATCTCAAAGTGAAATTAATTCCAATGTCCAAAATGTGATTGAAATTATAAATAAATAATCCAATTACACATTAAAACCATTTAAAAACAAAATATATAAACAGAAATAAATTAGGTGAGAAGGTAATTTTTAATTAAAATACAGAATTTTTCACTTGTCATTAAAACAAGTATTTTATTAGAAAAATATCAGAATTTCAACATAAATAGTTTTTTATGTCCTTAATCTAAATAAGATGAATATTATTTTCAATAGAAAATACTAACATTATAAAAACTATATTTACAATGGGTCCTCCATCAAAAGGTGGTAAAAAATATTTAAACATTATTAGAATATTTTATTTGTAAAAATTGATTCATTCTCATTTTAGGACTATAAGATATATTGGATAAATGTAAAACATTTAACAAAAATGTATAGTTTTGTTATAGTTTGTCTTGTTTATTCCCTCTAATAAAAAATAATGTCTATACCTTCTATTTAATAATAATATTATTAATATTGTATTATTTTTTGGAATAACTCATTCTTCTGTCCAACATAATATTTTAGGGAAACAAGTTGTTGGGTATCAAGTACACAATTAAAGATAACATCCCCATTAAGTTAAAACCAATATCTTATTCATAAATATTAATGTGATAAGAAAATTATATATTTTATAATTACCTGGAATGTTATATCATTTCCCCTTTTTTGAAATTTCATCTCAAAATTTAATTTTTGTGTTGGAAAATAACGCATGGATTTTCAAAATACCATTATATAAATCCATCCTCAGAAAAATAATAATAAAAAATCCACCTTAAAAGAATTAATTATATGTAAAATGGTCACCCAAGGTAACACATATTAGGATTTTAGTTAAGAAAACAAGGACATGGAAGAAACAATATGTGTCATGTTCTAATAGATAGTGGTTTGAAAAGAAGATCCAGAGAATGTTTACAACCAAAAAACAACAAACATTGGATGGGTTAAACAGTCACTGATTTCGTAGTAGTAAAAGTATATAGAATTTTATTTAGTGATTCTTTTCCTAATTTTGTTTAATTATTTTACTACTTATAATAATTACATAAGGAAATATACTTACATGACATGTAGAGTCTCATACATTAATCAATTTCCACCTTAATATCATATTTCCTCCAATTGATGAGTATTAAAGTAGACATTGTCACACCTAAAGAAACATAATAATATTTTATATAAAAACATAATTCCAAATAGATTGAGCATATTTTTCTCTGGTCGTGAAACATAAAGTTAAAAAAATATGATAGTAATTGAGAAGTTAATTCCCAAAAGGAGTAATAATTCATATTAATAATGACTACTTTTAATCTCAATGATTAAATAGTAACACCCAATGTTCACCATAGACCACTCAACATGTAATTCTCCAGATGGGAAAAAATATTCAAAAATAAATTATTTTAATCTGAAATATTATCTCATCTTTTTTATCTCGTGTTCAAAAAAATAATAACCCATAATTTTCTCAAAAGTTAATGTCTCCAAAAATACTTTTAGTCATCCTAATATTGAAGATCATAAAGACTCATTTGGGGTTTATAGGACATTTAACATATTATCTACCTTAAATTTATAAACCTATGATGACATCCATAACCGTTAATAAAATATCCTAATACCCAAGTTGTATAAACCCTTATTTAATACCATTTATAAGTCTCGATACTTAAACATTACATTATCATGAGTTATGTGAATAATTTGGCTATTAAAATTTTTGAATATCATTCCAGGTAAAATGAATTATAGAGTTATGTCATAACTAAAACATAAAAACATAAATATTATAAGTAGAAACTTCTACTCACTATCCAATTTATTCATATACAAAAAACCATTCATAAAGAAACATCGTTTGTTGCATGTTTAAATTGAATTATTTTTCCTTAATCCCATTATTGAATCTATTCTTCTATATGCCCTATGAAAAACATTTAAAAAACATTGGAGGGGAATTAAAATATAAATAATGGATATTACAAAAACAAAAACTATTATCCTTGAAACCACATGGAAACCATGAATAAATTATCATAAAGTAATAATTTTCGTCTTTAAGAAGTAAGAAAATAGTTCCTTGAAGAAAATATTAATGCTTTCTCTTTTGTATCAAAAATATTACCATAAATACCATAGAATGAAACATATATCCTATGAAGTTAACATTGGAAAAACATAAATAAATTGAATTACCATAGGGTCTACATTCACACATAACACTAAATATAATATCCATATTTCTATCATTCATATCCTATGCATTCAATGTTTTAATGTTACCACTCCTCCTTAGTTTTTCATGGAAAAACCCATATTTGGTTTGTCCTGTAACCACCCATGTTTAGTTTACATTTAACCACTAGTCAAATTTTTAAATATCATTATCTAATTATTACATGGAAAAGATTTCAACAATCAACATTTCATTCATAAAACTTCATTTTAAATAAATGAAATCATTTTATGATATTGGAATAGTACTTCCCCATTCAAACCCATTTTAAATATACAAATACCTAAAAGTGGAATAATGGATAACTTTTCCTTTAAAAACAATATGGATTATAGAGGAAGAAAAATATCAATCAACTGTTATGGGGGAAGAGGAGTTGTTTTCACCACATATATAAAAAACTAAATTTTTTTCTTTGGTAAAATCATTCATTGAAAAAATAATTCCATTTAATGATATTAAAAGTCAAAGGGGTTTAGTATACAGTGTATAAAAGAGTTACATGTATAAATTAAAATATTCCTTAATGAAATGTGATTGAGACGTAGTCCCTTAAAAAGATCATATCATTTGATTATGAATAAATCAAAGACATCATTATGTGTAAAAAAGATATGATCACCCAAAATAAGTGGATATTTAGTATAAAACAATCAGTGTTCATTTTCCTATGTTCATTGAAGAACATAACAAATGACGTAGATATTTAACTCAATGAATGGAAATTGTGTTTTGATTTCCCATCCAAGCTTCATCATGTTAATAAACTACATCTATTTTGTGTATTAACTATAAATACACATAAATAAATTATAAATACCCAATATTATATAAATTTTTATTTGTCACATAATCATAGAATAGTGTAATAATCAAGTATATGATTAACACGAAAAATGGAAATTGGGTGAAGAAGTTTCCTTACAATGTTCATATAAATGACGTATGAATTAATAAATGTGGTGATTATGTGTAGCAATAGAATATAAACACAAGGGGAAGTGTAAATTACAACATAAATAAGTAAATCATTTTTCATCCAATAATATTTGTGTAATACAATCAATGAAGTATGCATAACACCCAATGAGTGGAAATTGAGCTTAGAAAATTACATTATATTGAGTCCGACCTATTGCATTTGTTCTATAATATCTAGAATAAAAAATTAGGTTAATTTAAAAATCCTCTTCAACCTTTTTCAAGTTTAACATTAATTCAATATCACTTATTACCATATTATAACAATTTGTTAATTATTTGACTTCATATCGGATTTTTTCTCGATGTTCGGTACTTAAGTCAAAAATGATTTTATTTTGATGAAAATATTCCATGTGGTCATAGGTCCATTATCTATATAATGATATTATTTATTTAAATATGATACATATCTAGTTTTCATGAATTTATAATATTCAATAACATTTTCAAATTAGAAATGAAATTTACTATTCATGGAGACGTTAGGTCATATGTATGCATGAGCGCTACATTTATTTCACTGTCATATTAAATTAATGAACAATAAATGATACATAGGTAAATTCTAATTTATGTATTATAGAAATGTAATATATGTTACATATTTTTATTAAATCCATCCTTTAAATTTTCCACCAATATCATGAATGAGACATATAACTTTGAGGGAGAGATAGTCCACACTTTCTTAAATGAAATTTTCTTATTTACACATTATGGAAAGAGTAAAGACATGTTATAATAAAAAATATAGAAACATAGAGAAAATATAAATATAATATATATAATATATAAATATAGTTACAGCATAATTTTCACCATGATAGCTGGTAAGAGAAAATTGAAAAATCATCGATTCGTGAGATCGTAGTTCATTGTACACAGAAATAGTTGTTTCTAGATCCATTAGGTAGAGGTGTGTGTAAGTGTAGGTAGAACAATTAGAATTAAAAAAATACTATTTATAATGCCCTGGCCTTACATATCTCTTAATATTGAATTAAATGAATAATTCACATTGAGGATATTTTCAGGTTTAGAATTTTAGAGAATTATAACATAACTAATACATATCAAAAGATTACAAAGTAGGCACGTCTACTATGTTTCCATAGAATAAAAAAACTCTTAAAAAGAAACATGTCTAGTTCCAAGTTTTATATAGCATGACTTTCCCTGGATCCCATCCTTGACCCTATTCCACATTATGTCCTGTGAAAAACATTTCAAAAAAACTTGGGGTGAGCATAAAGAGCTCAGCAAGGGATACACAAAGAATGAAAACTGTTAGTTTTTCAAACATCAAGTAAACTTTGTATACTTTATCAAAGTAATACCTTCACCTTACTGAAGTAATAAAAACTCTTCACTGAATAAAATATCATTACATACCCTCTTGTAACCAAAGGATTACCATAAAACCCATATAAATAACACATAACATATAAAGGTAACTTGGGACATAAACATACTTAAGTGGAATAACCACACGATCGAATTCCACACATATCACTTAATAGAATAGCCATACGGCCAACTTTCATACATACTTAATGGAATAGACATACGTCTGACTTCCATACCCAATGCATTGGTGGTTATAACGTAACCACCCATCCTGGTATTCACGGCACCACCCGTCATATGGTTTATCACGTAACCACCCGTCAAATGTCCAAGTACCATAAAAAAATCATAAGACATAAACCAAATATAATGGAAAGAAAACATTTCCACACTTTGATTACAATATATCACTTAAATATATTGACATAACAAATCCATTATAAAAACCATTTTCAATACCAAAATACATAAAAGAGTATATGGTATTTATTTCATTTTAAAAAATCATTATGGCTTGTTTAGGAAGCCAAAGACCAAATAATACTCGCGACAGCGGAAAAGGTCATTGTCTCTGCGTACGTTAAAAGAAACATTCCTTTTTTTCGTTTAGTAAAACGCTTCATAGAAAAATATTCCTTTTCTATAAAATTAAAAGTCAAAGGGGTTTATACACCGTATAAAAGATAATTTTGTATAAAACGAAATATGCCTCAATGAAAGGAGATTGAGACAAAGTCTCTTACCTCAGGTCTGACTTGACTCGATCATTCGTTAACGTCCTAAATAATAAACTTGAGTTAATTTATATTTTCTTATGAACATTTTTCAAGTTCATTATTCATTTTATATCATTTATTTCCATGTTATATACATTATTTAACCATTTACGTTAAAAATGTTTTTTTGTCGATATTGGGTTCTTAAGTCGAAAGTGGACTTCTTACAATTAAATGTTGTTCATGTAGTCAAAGTTTCTTTATATCCAGAATGAAATTAATGATTTGGATATAATATATATCATATATATCTATAATATAAATGTATTTATAATATCACATATTCATTTAGAGTTATGAAATGAAATGCACCGTTCATGGAGATGGTAAGCCGTACGTACGCATGAACGCTACTTTCATTTCTATGTCATATTAATGAAATTAAAACTAAATGATAGGTATGTATATTTTAATTAAATAATTATATTAATCATTTATATTTAACATAAATCATATATATCCATTATATATATGTACTTATAATAGTACATTACATTTGGGGATAAGAAATGAAATGCACCGTTCATGGAGACGGTAAGTCGTACGTACGCATGAACGCTACTATCATTTCTATATCATAATTTAATGGGAAGAATAAATAATTATATAGAGGTATATTATAATTCCAGTATAACATCATATATAATAACTTTAAATCCATCCTTTAGACGTCCCACATATGGCATTAACGAATCAAATCACTTTGAGGGGGTGGTAGTCCGCACTTCCTAAAATGAAATTATCGTGTTTACCCACAATGGAAACCATAAAGTTATACCACAAATGAAAAATACAGAAGCATAAGGGAAACATATATATAATATATATCATATATAAATAGAGTGACATCTTAATGGCCTCCTTTGAAGGTGTTAAAAGAATGTTGAACAATCATCATTTCGGGAGGCAGAAATTCACCATCCACGGAAACAGTATGTTCTTTAACCATTAGATGTAGGTTTGTGTAAGTGTAGCTAGAATACTTCTTATAAAAACATCCTAGTATATTTAAGATACTTGAGTTGTTACAAAAGAAATGAATAAAAAGAGTTTAGGGGGTTGGAGAAGCAAAATAAAACAAAAGGACTCAAGTGAAGACATTACCTTAAAATCGGGTAACTATCTTTGGTTTGAGCTCAAAGGCTTCCTTGGGAAGACTTCTGCCCAAATTGTGGCTTCAATGAATAAGAGAGGGAAGTGGAGAGAGAAAATTGGCAGGGGTTGGCCGAGCCAAAGGCTTTGGAAGTGTGGGTAAATAGGTAGAGGTGGGGGCCTTTTATAAGAGGAGAAGAGGGGCACTCTTGGAAAGTAAAGAAAAGTTAATTTATTTTAAAATGTGTTTCGGATTAAAAAGGTCCCACATTGATATAATTCGAGGGTAAGGTGGTAAGGGTTATAAATCCACCCATCCAATAGGTTTTGGACATGTGTAGGTCATAGATTTTACATTATCATTTAATTTTATTTAAATCCTTTATTAATGAGGTAATCGCTGCATCATCATGATGTCATAAATAATTTAATATATTTAATGTCTAAAAATTATAAAAACAATATAATGATGTATGAAATCTCTTTATCTTTCTAATGAATATTTATAGTCAAATATCTGAATTGTATAACCCCATGTACAAATTGTTTTAGTAAAACATCTCATGTTTGTGTCATTTTTACTTTAACATTTAATAAAACGTTATTTATGTCATTTCCCAATCAAAGTGGCTCCATGGGGTCCCCAAATTTACCCATGGATTGTCGTGGTCTGCCATTACACATCCAATAAGGGTAGGACAAGTTTCAAGCTCATCTCATATTATTAAAACATTATTTTTAACTTAAACTACACTAATTACCTCTAATCGCGATTAAGAATTTAAAAGTTACTATTCACCAAAAAATAATTGTAATCTCATTGAACCACATTTTACTTCTTAATGAAAACCATGTATGTCAGATTTTTGAAAATCAAATCACAAAAGTGACAAAGTTTTATTTAAACGAAAATTCAGTTTCATTAACTACCACTTAGTGGTTTCGCTATTAATCAAAAATTGATGATTTTCAGAAAAATACCAAAACGTCACCCTAAGATATATTTGATATTATGAATTAAAAAATGATTTCTATTTTAAAAAATTAAAATCATATAAGTCACATTAATTAATTTAATAATTAATTTCTGTTGTCATGACAAATAGCGTGTTTTTGTGAAACAAAAAGTACTAAAAGATTGACACTAGTTTAAGTCCAATTTAAAAGTGAAATTGATTCCAACGACCACCACTGGATTAAATGGTAAAAATATATTCTAATTTAACATTAAAATCTATTAAAAATATAATATATTCATATAAATAAATTATATTAAAAAGTGGTTTTGAATTAAAATACAACATTTTTTCACTATTCATTAAAAAATGAACTTTATCAGAAAAATACCAAAAATTCACACAAAGTAAATTTTGATGTCCCAATCATAAAGAATAAGTTTATTTTGACAAAAATAGCTTATAAGATTGTCAATAGATATATTTAAATATGGTTTTCCACAAAAAGTCAGTAAAACAATCTTTTAAAAATATTATTGTATTTCATTCTTAAGATTGGATTTATTTTCATTTTAAGCCTCTAAAACACCATCTAATTCATTAATAGGCATAGAAAAAAATATATATTATTCATTACTTACTTGGGATGTTACATACTTCCCCCCTTTAGAAAATTGCGCCCTCGCAATTTATTTACTTATCGAATAAGTTTGGGTATTTATCCCTCATTGCATTTTCAGATTCTCATGTTGCCTCTTCAATCATGTGGTTTTTCCACAAAACCTTTACCTGATGAATCACCTTATTCTGTAACATCTGCTCCCTGTGGTTAAGAATGTAGACCGGTTGTTCCTCATAAGATAGGTTCTCTTCCAGCTGAACTACCCCTAGACTCAAAACATGATATGGATCTGGCATATACTTTCTCAACATCGAAACAAGAAAAACATTGTGTGCCTGAGATAAACTCGGAGGTAAAGCCACTCGGTAAGAAACTGATCCTACTTTATCCAGAATTTCATATGGTCCAATGAACCTTGGACTCAGGATTCCTTTGTTACCAAATCGCATCACACTTTTCCATGGTGAGACTTTGAGAAAAACATGATCACCTACCTCAAAAGATAGATCCTTCCTCATGTTGTCCGCTAACTCTTATGCCTGCTCTGAGCTGTTCTCATGTGTTTCTGAATCAAATGAACTTTTTCTGCCATCTCTTCTAGCAATTCTGGTCCCATCAGCTTCCTTTCACCCACTTCATCCCAAAATGTTGGAGTCCGACACCGCTTCCCGTATAATGCCTCAAATGGTGCCATCTGTATACTGGAATGAAAACTGTTATTATAAGAAAACTCAACCAAAGAAAGATGTTGGTCCCAACTTCCCTGATGATCCATCGAACAAGCACGTAGCATATCCTCCAAGGTCTGAATTGTTCGTTCTGACTACCCATCTGATGAGGATGAAAAGATGTACTAAAATTTAATTCATTACCCAACAACATCTGAAGGCCTTTCCAAATGTTTGAAGTAAACCTGGGATCACGATCAGACACAATGAAGAGAGGAACTCCATGTAACCTGACTATCACTTTAAGATACAAACGGGAAAGTTGATCTAGTGAAAAATTATCTCGTATAGCAAGGAAATGAGCAGATTTAGTCAAGCGATCAACAATAACCCAGATTGCATTATTACCTCGAGATTTCCTCGGTAATCCCACAACAAAGTCCATGGATATGTTTTCCCATTTCCACTATGGCACTGGTAAAGGCTGAAGAATACCTTTCGGTAACTGCCGCTCTACTTTTACCTGATTACAAGTGAAACACTTCACAATAAAATCAGAAATATCCATTTTCATTCCATCCCACCAGTAATACTCCCGCATATCTCTGTACATCTTAGTACTGCCGGGATGAACTGAAAACGGGGAACTATGAGCCTCACATAACAACTCATTCTTCAACTGTGAATCACAAGTCACACATAATATCTTCCCAAACCTCAAAACACAATCATTATCAATGTTGAATTCAGGCAACTTACCCTTCTGAACCAGCTCTACCTTTTTCTGCAACTCATTGTCTTCCCTCTGTGCTTTCTTAATTCTGTCTGATAGGGATGATCTCACTGATACCTAAAACAAAACAGAATAACTTCCTACACCAACAACTTCTATGCCAAAGTTCATCAAATCAAAAATGAAATGATCTCGTTCCAAACATAGCATGGTTAATGAAGCATTACTTTTTTGACTCAAAGCATCGGCCACTTTATTTGCTTTTCCCAGATGGTAGTGAATTGTACAATCATAATCCTTGATTAATTCCAGCCATCTTCTCTGTCTCATGTTCAATTCTTTCTGAGTGAATATATACTTTAAACTTTTGTGATCAGTATATATTTCACACTTTAATCCATACAAATGATGCCTCCAAATTTTTAAAGCAAAAACAACAGCAGCTAATTCCAAATCATGTATAGGGTAATTTACCTCATGATTTTTCAACTTACGTGAAGCATAAGCAATTACATGATCATTCTGCATCAGGAAACAGCCAAGTCCCTTCAACGAAGCATCACTGTATATAAAAAACTCACCATTCCTGGAAGGAAGTTCCAAAACTGGAGCATTCACCAATCTTCTTTTCAACTCCTAAAAACAATCATGATATTCTTTTGTCCAGATGAACTTTACACCCTTACGAGTTAGCTTAGTCATTGGACTAGATAACCATGAAAAATTTTCAACAAACCTTCGGTAGTAACCTGCCAAACCAAGAAAACTACAGATCTTGGATACATTTGTGGGTTTTGTCCATTATTCAACAACTTCTATTTTAGTATGATCAATAGTTATTCCATCTTTTGAAATAATGTGACCCATGAAAGAAATTTGTTGTAACCAAAACTCACACTTGCTGAATTTTCCATATAGTTTCTTTTTTTAGGTTTCCAAGATAACCCTTAAATGACTTTCATGCTCCTCTTTACTTTTAGAAAACACCAAAATATCATCGATGAAAACAACCAAAAACTTATCCAAGAAATCATGGAAAATTCTATTCATAAGGTCCATGAATACAGTAGGTGCATTGGTTAACCCAAAACGCATAACTACAAATTCATAATGGCCATATCTGGTACGGAACTCATTCTTCAGAACGTCTTCTTCTTTTACTTTCAACTGATGGTTCCCTGACCTCATGTCAATCTTCGAAAAATACTGAGCTCCCTGAAGCTGATCAAACAAATCATCGATATGAGGAAAATGATACTATTTCTTAACAGTAATATTACTCAAGGCTCTATAATCAATGCAAAGTCTCATTGTTCCATCTTTATTTTAAACAAACAAGATAGTAGCACCCCCTGGTGATGTGCTAGGTCTAATGAATCCTTTATCTAATAACTCCTGAAAATGCTTCTTTAACTCTAAAAGTTGAACTTGAGCAATTCGATAAGGGGGTTTTGAAATTGGATTAGAATCAGGAACTAAGTAAACGGTAAATTCAATTTCCCCATCATGAATAATACCAGGCAACTCATCAGAAAAAACATCAAGATACTCATTTACCACTGGAACATCATTAATCGGAACAGTTCCTTTATTTTCAACAATATGTGCAAGGTAACATTCATTTCCATCTTTTACTAGTTTCTAAACTTCCTGATATGCTATCAAAATCAAGGGTTCATTCTTGTACACAAACTGAAAATACTTTTGAAAAGAAGACATTTTAGCTCTGTAGTCATTCTTTGAATGATAAACAGAAAGCCAATCCATGCCCAAAATAACATCAAACTCTACTAGAGGACAAACAATAAGTTTTGTGGGTAGATTCTTTCCACACAAAAGGATAGAAAGGTTTTTATAATTCCTTTTTGTCTCAACGTTCCCTCCGGGTGTTTTTACCATAAGTTCAAGGTTCATATCTTGAGATGGAATTTCCAATTTACTAGAAAACTTCTCAAAAATGAAAGAATGTGTAGACCCTGAATCAAACAACACATTGGCATAATCTGAAAAAACAAACAGTGTACCTGATACTACTTCATTCGATGGCCTAACATCTGCTGAAGTTGTTGCAAAGGATTTCACCACCCCTTTCTTCTTGTAGTTTAGCTGCTTTCCCCCAGTTGATTTTTTCATTGGACACTAGTTTCCATAATGACCCATTTCATTACACTTAAAACATCTTACCGTTGGATTTTCATTGTCTGCTTGATCATCTTCCTTACAGTTATGATCAATATGACCAGACTTACCACACCGAAATCACTTACCAAACTTGGATAAACATTCTACAGGATGAATTTTAACACACTTATCACAGGATGGATATTTTTTTTCTTACCTCCTTGCTTCTTTGATGAATTCTTCCCCTTTTCCTTCCAACTAGACCTCTTATTATATTGTTTGTCATAGAACACTTGATCATCGGAAAACCCCATTTCCACCTTCTCCGCACATCGAACAAGTTTTTCATAACTTTTGAACTCATGAGAAGCTGAAGCCCTTCGATACATTGGCTTTAACCCTGAGTAAAAACGGTTTATTTTACTATCAAGATCTCATATGATGTTTGGAGCATACCTTGGCAATCGAGTGAACTTTTCTTCATAAGCAGCGACTGAATCATCCTCATGCCTTAATTCTAGGAACTGTTTTCCATCCTAAGATGAACCACCTTTGGAAAATATTTCTCAAGAAAAATACCTTTGAATTTCTCCCAGTGAAGATCCTCAATTTCATCACTATCCCCGATATTTTTCACCATCGACCACCACTGATTAGCTTCACCTTAAAACGGTAAACAGCAAGACCAACCTTTTGATGTTCTGAGCACCCCATGACATAAAAAATCTTCTCCAATGCTTTAATCCACCCTTCAGCTTGCATAGGGTCAGATGATCCTCTGAATGATGGGGGATGTTGCCTCATGAAATGTTCCACCACTGACATGTTCCTCTGCGGTTGATCTAGCTAATCTCATGCACGGATACCATCACTATTTATAGCTTGAGTCAACTGTGCCATCACTGCAACAAACTATTCAGTTCCGATTCCGACCATCTTAGGTTGCTGATTTGGAAGGTTGTCTTCCTCCTGATGTCGTCCAAACATAGTTGCTTTGTTTCCTCTGCTAAAAACCATTCTAAACACAGAAATATATTAGGTGAAGCAACATGGTATTCCGTAAATGCTATATCATTTCAGTCATACCATAATTTAGTTTATAATTTAACAATTTTCTAACTACTAATATTGTCTAAACCTACCTTTGATACCAACTATAAGGCCCAGGCATTAAACATATCTTAATATTTAATTAAATGAATAATTCACATTAAGGATCTTTTTAGGTTTAGAGTTTTAGAGAATTAGAACATAACTACTACATCTCAAAAGATTACAAAGTAGACACTTCTACTAAGTTTCCATAGAATAAAAAAAACTCTTAAGAAGAAACATGTATAGTTCCAAGTTTTATATATTATGACTTTCCCTTGATCCCATCCTTGACCCTATTCCACATTAGGTCCTGTGAAAAAAATTTCAAAAAAACTTTGGGTGAGCATAAAGAGCTAAGTAAGGGATACACAAGGATTGAAAACTGTTAGTTTTTCAAACATCAAGTAAACCATGTATACTTTTTCAGAGTAATACCTTCACCTTCATGAAGTAGTAAAAAATCTTCACTGGATAAAATATCTTTATATACCCACTTTTGACCAAAGGATTACCATAAAACCCATATAGAGAACACATAACATATAAAGGTAACTTGGACATAAACATACTTAAGTGGAATAACCATACGGTCGATTTCCACACATATCACTTAATGGAATAGCCATACGGCCACCTTCCATACATACTTAATGGAATAGCCATACAGCCAACTTCCATACCCAATGCATTGGAGGTTATAACGTAACCACCCATCCTAGTATTCACAGAACCACCCGTCATATGGTTTATCACGTAACCACCCGTCAAATGTCCAAGTACCATAAAAAATCATAAGACATAAAACAAATATAATGGAAAGAAAACATTTCCACACATTTATCACAATATATCACTTAAATATATTGACATAGAAAATCCATTATAAAAACCATTTTCAAAACCAAAATACAGAAATGAGTATATGGTATTTATTTCATTTTAAAAAAATATTACGGCTAGTTCAGGAAGCCAACGACCAAATAATACTCGCAGCGGCGGAAAAGGTCGTTGTCACTGCGTACGTTAAAAGAAACATTATTTTTTGACATTTAGTAAAACACTTCGTAGAAAAATATTCATTTTGTATAAAAGTAAAATTCAAAGGGGTTTATACACCATATAAAATATAGTTGTGTATAAAATGAAATATGCCTCAATGAAAGGAGATTGACACGAAGTCCCTTACCTCAGGTTCGACTTGAGTCGATCGTTCTTTAACGTCCTAAATAATAATCTTGAGTTAATTTCTATTTTCTTAAGAACCTTTTTCAAGTTCATTATTCCTTTTATATCACTTATTTCCATGTTATAAACATTATGAAACCATTTAAGTTAATAATGTTTTTTATCGATATTTGGTTCTTATGTTGAAAGTGGACTTCTTACAATTACATGTTGTTCGTGTGGTCAAAGGTTCTTTATATCCAGAATGAAATTCCTGATTTGGATATCATATATATCATATATATCTATCATATACATGTATTTATAATATCAAATATTCTTTTAGAGGTATGAAATGAAATGTACCGTTCATGGAGACGGTAAGCCGTACGTATGAATGAACGCTACTTTCATTTCTATGTCATATTAATGGTATTAAAACTAAATGATAGGTATGTGTATTTTAATTAAAGAATTATATTAATCATTTAGATTTAACATGCATCATATTTATCCATTACATATATGTACTTATAATAGTACATTACATTTGGGGATAAGAAATGAAAGGCACCGTTCATGGAGACGGTAAGCCGTTCGTACGGATGAACGCTACTTTTATTTTATCTCATAATTTAATGGGAAGAGATAATAATGATATAGAGGTATATTATAATTCCATTATAACATCATATATAATAACTTGAAATCCATCCTTTATACGTCCCACATATGGCATTAATGAATCAAATCACTTTGAGGGGCGGTAGTCCGCACTTCCTAAAATGAAATTATCGTGTTTACCCACAATGGATACCATAAAGGTATACCACAAATAAAAAATACAGAAGAATTAGGGAAACATAAAAATAATATATATCATATATAAATAGAGTGACTTCTTAATGGCCACCTTTGAAGGTGTTAAAAGAATGATGAACAATCATCGTTTCGGGAGGCAGAAATTCGCCATCCACAGAAACAGTACGTTCTTTAACAATTAGATGTAGGTGTGTATAAGTGTAGATCGAGTCCTTCTTATAAAAAAATTCTAGTGTATTTAAGATACTGTATATGTTATGAAAGAAATGAATAAAAATAGTTTAGGGGGTTGGAGAAGAAAAATAAAACAAAAGGACTCAAGTGAAGACATTACCTTAAAATCAGGTAACTCCCTTTGATTTGAGCTCAAAGGCTTCCTTGGGAAGACTTCTGCCAAAAGTGTGGCTTCAAGGAGTAAGAGAGGGAAATTTAGAGACAAAATGGGTAGGGGTTTGCTGAGCCAAAGGCTTTGGAGGTGTGGGTAAAGAGGTAGAGGTGGGGGCCTTTTATAAGAGGAGAGGAGGGGCACTCTTGGAGTGTAAAGAAAAGATACTTTATTTTAAAATGAGTTTCGGATTAAAAAGGACCCACATTGATATAATTAGAGGGTAAGGTTGTAAGGGTTTGAAATCCACCCATACAATAGTTTTTGGACATTATAGGTCATAGATTTTACATTATCTTTTAATTTTTTTTAAATCCTTTATCAATGAGGTAATCGCTGCATCATCATGATGTCAAAAATAATTTAATATATTTAATGTCTAAAAATTATAAAAAAATATTATGATGTAGTAATTACTTTTATATTTCTAATTAATATTTATAGTCAAAAATATGACTTGTATTACCCCATGTAAAAATTGTTTTAGTAAAACATCTCATGTTTGTGTCATTTTTACTTTAACCTTTAATAAAAAGTTATTTATGTCATTTCGTAACCAAAGTGGCTCAATAGGGTCCCCAAGTTGAACCATGGATTGACTTAGTCGTCCATTACACATCCAATGAGGGTAGTACATGTGTCAAGCTCATCTCATATTATTAAAATATTATTTTTACCTTAAACTACACTAATTACCTATAATCGCGATTAAGAACTTAAAAGTTACTATTCACCAAAAAATTATTTTAATCTCATTGAACCACATTTTACTTCTTAATGACATCCATGTATGTCTAATTTTTGTAAATAAAATCACAGAAGTGACAAAGTTTCATTTAAACAAAAAATCAGTTTCATTAACTACCACTTAGTGGTTTCACTATTCATCAAAAATTGAAGTTTTTCAGAAAAATACCAAAACTTCACCCTAAGCTATATTTGATATTCTAAAATCCAAAATGATGTCTATTTTACAAAATTATTATCATATAAGTCACATTAATTAATTTAATAATTAATTCCCGTTGTCATGGAAAATAGCGTGTTTTTATGAAACAATAAGTATCAAAAGATTGACACTAGTTTAAGTCCAATTTCAAAGTGAAATTTATTCCAATGACCACCATTGGATTAAATGGTAAAAATATATTCTAATTTCACTTTAAAACAAATTCAAAAGATAATATAATCATATAAATAAATTAGATTAAAAAGAGGTTTTGAATTAAAATACAACATTTTTTCATTATTCATTAAAAAAATGAAATTTATCGGAAAAATACCAAAAATTCACACAATGTAAATTTTGATGACCCAATCATAAAGAATACGTTTTTTTTACAAATATAGCTTATAAAATTGTCAAAAGATAGATTCAAAAATGGTTTTCCATAAAATGGAAGTAAAACAATCTTTTAAAAATATTAGTGTTTTTCATGCTTAAGATTGGATTTATTTTCATTTTAAGCCTCTAAAGCACCATCTAATTAATTAATAGGAATAGATAAAAATATCTATTATTCATTACATAATTGGGATGTTACACTATTATATTTTGGATATTTTTTTGGTTATAAATTAATTTAGTAATGATAGGTTATGGGGATGGATAAGTAAAATAAATGAAAGGAGTTTGAGAGAAGACGTCACATCTAAATCAGGTAACTCCTTTCGATTTCAGCCAAAATGAGTTTTTGAGTTACTTTCAACCCATGTTAATGATTCTAGGAGGATGGTTTTGATTTTGGGATCTTATTTGAGAGTATTTTTTTGGTCCAAGTTGATTTAGAGGTGTGAGTAAGTGGGAAGAGGTGGTGGTATTTTATTAGAGACAGGAGGGGTATTTAATGAATGTCTTGAAATATAATTTTTATTGTTAATTTATTATCAAATTAAAATAGTTCAAAATTGATATATTTAAATTATATGTTGGTAATGGGAATAAATAATCTCATATAATAGGTTTTATACAAGTTTAGGTGGCAAAATTAACCTGATATTTTAGCGTTATACCTTAGTTAAAAACATTAACTCTTACCATGTCTTCTGGTATTTTCAGAATATATGCTTACTATAGTAACAATAAAATTATAAGAGAATCAAAAGAGGACAATTAATGTAATTTTTAACATTATATATATTTATTGGTAGAATATATGGTTTTTATAAATATTATACCAATTAATAAAATAGGATTTGTTTGAAAATCTAATTTATGTTAATTTTTACACTAGTTTGTAATAGACTTTTTTTAATGTCCTAAAAACCCGATTCCTTAAAAAAGGATTAAATCAAATATAATATGTCATATTCATCCATAAAATTATTGTATGACAACAAAATTTTCAAATTAAATTTATTTTAATATTTTTAGTATCATTAATTTGACTCTATTATAAATAAGGTAACATTGAATCTCTATTGTGTCATATGTAACTTTATCTATTCAATGTTTCATGATTATAAATAAAATACCATGATTTTTGAAATATTTTTATATTTAATATTAATATTTATTTTTTAAATAATCTTTTATATTAACATAATTAATATAGTTTTAGTTAAGAGATACATGTCTATGTTATATTCCCCTTTTATTTAAAATAAATATTATAAATGGTCATTATCTCACCCATGTGGCTCCATGGGGTCCTAAAATCAACCAATGAATGATCATGCTCAAGTAAAATAACATAAAATAGTATTAGGAAACGTTTTAGGGTAGTTATATATTATTATAATATTATTTTTACCATTATTTCTTGATTTAAACATTAACTATGGTAAATAGAAATAATAACTGACGTTAATATTCATAATGATAAAAAATTAAATGTACATATTTTCAGAATTATGACATTATTAATTCATTTACAAAATTCATTTTTCTTAGTCAAAACACTTAATTGGATTAATTAATTTAAAATAAATTCTTATAGTCAAAACAAGAAAGAAGATTTTCATAAAGTAAAAACTACCTACATAATGTCATGTGTTTATGTCCCATTTATTTGTGAAATTAAATCAAATGATAAAAATTGGATTAAATTATAAAAAAATAATCAAATAAAACTCTAATACCAATTAAAAGGATAATCCATATATATATATAAATTAGATGAAAATGTTGTTTTTAATTAAAATGTGGTTTTTTTACTTTTCATTAAAATATAGATTTTATCAGAAATATACAAAAATATTTCATCCAGAGATAAATTTGGTGTCACTATTCTAAATAAGAAGTTTATTTTTTTCAAATAAAATATATAAATTTGAGAAAAAATATATTTAAATATGGCTCTCCATAAAAAGGTAGTAAAAAGTCCATTAAAATTTATAGGAGTATTTTATGAATAAAAAAGGACTTATTCTAATTTTAGGCATCAAAAATTTAATAAATAAATGTAAAACATTTAAAAAACATGTGTTTTAAAATTTTAGTTAGTTCTCTTTATTCCCTCTAATAGAACAACCAATAGATAACTACCATTTAATAAAAAAAAATAGTTTATAATGTTTTGTTACAACTCAGGCTTTTGTGAAACGTATGATTTTGAATAAAACCGTTGATGCCTGTAGTTTACGGTATTGATGAGTGAAACCCCATTAAGGTAAAAACACAATAAAATTCATAAATATTTAATATATTAGAAAATTTATATTATATCATTACATGTAATTTTACAGAACCTATTCTAGGCTTTTCAGGATGGGGTGACTATAGTTGGTATGTGATAAAATGTTTTGGAAACATTGAAAACTAGATATAGGAAAACATATATTAGGGATCATAGCCATTTGATAAAATTTGAGAATAATTAAATAATAACTTCCTAAAATATTGGTATGGTAGATGTTACTTGTTTTGTCACGAAAATATATCCCTTTCTAAAATATAATATATTAAATTGTTCTAGAACATATATAACAGGGTATAAGAAATGTAAAAAAGGAACCATTGGACATGACATGAACATCACCGGGTTCCTAAAAAATGGATTTACTATGAACATAATTTTACACTCCAAGGGGATATTTGAAATTATAATTCACATTTTACTTATAAACCATTCTGGATGATTTAAATAGATTATTACAATGAAATGACTTAATTAGAACTAATGTTTCATATATTTAAAATAATGTGTTAATATTTAATAAGGCTATAAGTGATTTTATGGTTTTCATATTATGATTGTTGTTACTCATAGTTTTATTTTTTGTTTTGGTCATTTGATAGAACCCGTAAGAATAATGTTATCTTTTAACATGATGATCAAATTGAGGAATATGAGAATAAAAATGGGATGATGGCTAAAGTGAATAATAATGTGATGTTGACTAATCATATTTATTGAAATTTTGATGACATCATATATCTTAAACAACTCTCAATCTCACCATATAGGATATGGATGATGTCTATATTGATCTTGATCATTTGATACCATGGAGTAATGAAGGATATATTCTCATTATGTCATAAATATGTAAGTTGACACCCATGAATGTTTCTCAATGTAATAAAAAAATGGGTTTTATATGGAAAATAAGGGCATAATGCTTGGTATTTCGGAAGAAAAGTATAGAGTATGATAGATGGAATTAAATCAATAATAATGATACATTTATAAACTTTTTAATTCAATTTTGGGATCATAGGAATTATCTATGGCAATTATCTCTTTTAAAGGATAATCAATAGATAAAGAAAGACCTATTTGTCAATAAAACAAATAAAGTATTCATGTATTGATTTTTATGAATTAAATTATATAATTAATTTCTTACCGATTGTATTTCAATTATACAAATACTGAAAAATAAATGGTTTAATGTATATTTAACAATTATATGTTTCTTCATTAACCTAAGTGTTATTCATAACATTAGAGTTTTATAAGTATAAAATTGATTATATGTTTAGTATCATAACCAAACCTTTTTTATGATTTTTCCAATGAGAGTATACAAATACTAAGAATATTTTTTGAAAAATTTATATAATTAAAATTCATTGGTTTAGAATATGATTAGGGGAAAATGTTATTTGACTAATAATTACTCTATATTTCATATTCATATTTATAGAGGAATTTATAACATTTAGTGTTAATATGATCATTTATAATAATTTAATAATAGTCAAATAATAATATTAAACATTGTGAAAAGCAATTTTTTAGAATCATTACTAAAAGTTTATTTAATGATTAGTATTATCTAAATGATTGCCAATTTTTTTTATGAGAACCTTATAGGCATTATTTTAATTGAGTTCAATAAATAGTTAACCCATATGCTTGGTGAACCCCCTTCACATCTGGAAAGGTCATGGGTCTTGAACTGATTACAAAAGAATAATAAGTGATTATCATATACCATTGGCCTACATGATATTCTGATTAATATGTCATTAGTCTAACGATGTGAAAAATAAATATTAATGATTATCTTATGGTGTTACTGTTGATATTTTTTGATTAATGTATTATATTTGAAATCATGAGCTAACTATATTGGATTGAGAAAATATTTAGTGATATATTAAAAGTCATGTTAAAAAATAATCAAACTTATGATATTGTAAATAAGAGTTTTAGATAAAATAGAATAACTAAATTAATTTTTTTCATTTCATGGTGAATGTGATGAATTATAAATTTATCAAATCAGAAATAAATGTTGAAATTGGGGTGATGAAATAGAAATTTACTATGATTGTATATTTTATAATATTATTATAATGTAAATTTATTTTATAAAATATATGAAAAAGATCTTGAAAATTACTATCATATTAAATAAATTTGTAATGAATCATATTGTGATTTAAATAAAAATATACTTATGGTTTTGAAGCCATTAAATTTTCCTTAATAATTAACTTCCTTGTGATCAATATCTTTAATCAATCTCGAACATAATTTATGATTTTATTACAGGTCCACATATTCAAATGAACCAATTTTTGACTACATAGTTACTATGTTATGTGACCTTTCTAATCCACTATCTCAATTATAAATGGTATTTTTTATTAACCCTAATACTATATAGAGTATTCAACAATGGTATATTAAATTTCTAAACACTGTATTACCCATGTCATTTTTTCTATAATGAGGATGCAAGTTAATTAATGAGGGGAAAATGTAACATCATATTATTTTAAATTTAGAAAAATATTTTTGATATAATATGTGTCCCAAAACCCTGACCTTAAATAACCCACAAAAAATAATTATTTAAGTTTAATATCTTCGATAGCTTGTAAAACATGAAACACAGAGTCTCGATAAAAATCAATATTGTATAAAATTATATCATATCCCATAAATTGGTGATTATGATAATTAATTACTATGATATGATATCTATGGTTATGTATTGATTAGAAATAATATATAAATAATTTAATGGAAAAAATAAATGTTTTAAGGAAACTGGGAATTTTTAAGAGATAGTTTAACCATTAATTGGTGTCAAGATTAAATTTCAATATTCACTTCTATTATTAAAATTATTTTATAATGAAAATTTTAATTTTGAAATAATCATATCAAAATTACAATAGGGTGAAATTTTGGGATTCTTTTTTTATTTTTCATATTCCATTATTTTACGAAGACATTGATTTTTTATAAAAAAAATTGTTTAAATTATTTATAATTCTAAAATGTATTTTGAAATGGAATTAATATAACATTCATTCAATATTATAAAAATAAATAAAATTTATATTTTTTGAATTATATAAATATAAAATTTCCAAATAAAATATTTGTAAATATTTTCGCCTTATCTATTTTATAAGACGTGTTATTTCTTGTATATGATGTTAAAAATAGAATAAATAGTAAAAATAAAATTAATTTAAATTGTAAATTAGAATTTCATATATCTAATTACAATTTTATTTCTATATAAATTATGACAAAAATGAATAGTGATAACATTAAAAAATATTTATTATGGTTAAGTTGAACTTAGATTGAATAGGGGATAAAATAAAATGATATTTGTTACAAATTACCCACAAACATATATAGCACCTACTATTTTATCACAATATTCGGTTATCATTTTGAGGATGGATAATTTTAAATTTTCGAGACCTATGTCATTATAAATCATGGTGTAATTAAATGTTGTAAAAAAATTCATGTGTTCAACTGAATTTACCTATTAAAAGACACCCCCTAAAATAACATATTCACAGATTAGAATCCATTTTTATAAGATACTAAATACCAAAATAAATTATATATATATATCCTCTAATCCTATAAACCTTATATTTGGTATAAACTAACAATGTATAGATTTTGGGGTAATCCTAATGAGGATAATCTGATTTGGGTAGTCATTCTTCAATGATTGTTTTTATATTATATATTATGAACCAAAATAAAATAATATTAAAGCATGATTAAATAATATCCTTATTATATTATATATTTTGTGATTTTTTATGGTAATTGTATTACCTACAGACACCTCAATTATCATCAAATGGGTTATCAAATAAAAAAATTTCTATACTACTGACTACTAACACATGAATTGATGTAATTTATTTTTCCAGTACCACCTATCAATATTTTACATGATTATAAATAATAAATATATTAATATATATTATTTATAACATATATAATCTTTTTATTCAATATATTATATATCCATGTTTATTTCTATTTTATAGGGGATTTGATATCATTGCTCGTGCAAATGGCTAACAACTTCCTCATGAAGCATTGTCATTAATTTTTTACACTCTCCATGGGAGGTGATAAGGATAATTTTAATTATTATAAGTGATATTTATGAAATAATTGTGATATATATTACATAATTACCTTTTTGAAATGATAATATATCATTTTTATTCTTAAAAATAAATATTATAAAATGGACATTGTATTTGTGGACTACCACCATAAGAAAGAGATATGAATAATTATTCATCACAACAACAAAAATATAATATAAATGTATATTTAAATAAATAACATGGTATTTGTGATATTATTATCAATCTGGGATGAAAAAATATTACTTACCACATTTCAACGATGATTATTGATAAATGGAATCCTTACTCATGTGTACGTATGACCTATCATCCACATTATTTTAAAGTACTTTATATTCAATACCATAATTCATTATATGTTTAAAAATTATTATTTAGGAATAAATTTGAAAAATTAATATTATTTTGTATATATTTGAATAATTACATTTTAGAACAATATTTCCCTTTTGATGTTTTATCTGAAACATAAGTTAAATATAGCCAAAACACCCAATGTGATCATTATTAGATTATTTAATAATACATACTATGGTAATGATTAAAATAAAAGTATTAATAAATTTTTAAAAATGTTATTATGAATAAATATAATTAACATTACAATATTTTTTTGGAAAATAAGGAATGTATATGATGAGTCAGACTCAAGGTAATGGAATTCATCTCAATTTTATTTTCATTGGGGAACACTTGTATGTTTTCCCCCAATTTACATTTTTTAATACATTCAATAAAAATATTATATGTAATATCATAATGCTCCAAATAATTCATGTTATTTTAAATTACTATTATAATTATTTCACATAATGGTATTTTATATAATGGTTACCATATAGGAAATAATATGATATCCCAATTGCATTTCCTTAGGTTATATTATTTCTTAACCGCAGATGACATTATAAGATAATGTGTGTAGTGTCTACAGATTTTTTTTACTTTATCTTTTATGTAGATTTATTGTTGATACAGATAATTTATTCCATGATTAATTCTCACATGATGTTTATGATCATTATAACAGTTTATTTTACAATCATGGTCTAATATACATTTTTTTTGGAAATTTAGTTGACGGAAATTATTTGACCATTTCATTATAAAACAATTTATTTCTCTCACCTCTTATTATTCATTATATTTACATTTTAATGATACTATATTTCAACTTATTGGTACATAATTTTTTTTTCATAAAACGCTTCAAAAAAATATGACCCCATTTCCCTCTTTGGACGAAAATATACTTTCTTACAAAACCATGCTATCTAAAAAATCTACCATAAATGTGTACAGGTTGTTTAAAATGATTTATTTAAGTACTATTTATCCATTTTTTACTTGTTGAATTTGATAAAAGGAATATTCTTTGAAATTTAAAATAAATACCCATTTTAGGTGAATGGAATCTTTTTTCTAATATACTCAACAATTAAATAATTTCAAGATTTCATTACAAACAAAATAAATTGATGAATATTTTAAAGGATTCAGTTATTATTTTAAAAAAAGGACATTTTTTTAAAAAATATTCACTAAAATTAAAATTATATTTTCCTCAATAATAGTTTTATATATCATTTTATTAAAATTTTAATCATCAATTATAAAAACATATTATTCTTAACCCAAAGGTTATATATCAGGTTTATAATAAACTAATTTCTTCTAAGAAGGATTTTTTATCAACTTCACCTAGTAAATTATTTATGTTAACATCCATGATACACTTTTTAGTCATTAAAATTCACTTTAATTACTCACATTAATTTGATAAATTAAGATTAAATTTTTTTATTGATTATTTTATTTATCGTGGATGTTTTTATTTTATAAACTGTATATCATTTAAAATTGCGTAGTTTTACATAAAATTCTTGTTTATTTATAATTGAAATGTAAATTATACTTATTCTTTCTCGAGTAGAGATATGTAATGGTAAGTCATATTATTCTCGTATTATATTTATTATTAATAAATATGGGATGATTTAGATATGAATTAAATGGGTAGGGAATGGATATGGATAAAAACTCGTTGATTCAATAGTATCGTAGAAGAAACAGTTGTCTAACATTAGTTATATTGGTTTATATCCCTTGGGTATAAAATATCATTATGGTAGATCTTGATTGTAGAGGTTTCATGTTCATTGAAAAAATGGAATACAATATTTTATAATTTCTAACAATTATAATTATTTATTAATTTTTCGCAAGATATTTTCTCTATGATAATATATATATATATATATATATATACATTTCATTCATAGATTATTTGTTAAATAGAATGTGTTTTCAATGGATAGAATTGAAATAATTAGTGTTACATAATTAGTTATTATTTCCTTGTTATTGATTAAAAGATACGTGAATTCAGTTATTTAAATTTCCATGTTGATTATGATCATTCATTCATGTTTCCATACACATTATGTAACTGTTATTGAAAATATGAGACCATCCATATATTCCCTTTTTTCCAGGAATCCATGGAGATTAATATGAATGATATGAATGAATATTCTAGTGGTAAAAGGATATTGTTGAAAATAATTATATTCTAATATTGGTATTCAAATATCACAAGTGAACCAAGTATATATATAGTTTTCAAAGACTACTCAAATATACATTCATTTAGGATGTGATTCATTTTCTCATATAAAAATTATTATAGTAGGCACCATCATTAAGATACAAGGATTGTGGTTTATATAATATTGGATTTGTTTCACCTATATATTCATACATTCTTAAATGTTTTCAAAAAAATTAATTACAAATATAAATTATTTCTTAAAAAAATTATTTGATTATTTTTCTTAAATACAAAAAATTTAAATATAAATTTATAAAAAATTTATAAATGGGTCTCTGTTGTTTATATTTAGAAAAATGTTTTGAAAAGGTTCTTTATTTTTTACATATATGACATGAATGGATTTTACTAATGTGAGGTTAATTATTCCCCTTTTTTGTAATATGTTTCAAATTTTGTTTCAATTAAATAGATTTTAATACTAGTTTTTTAATTTAATTTTTTACAATTAATATTCAAATTTAATAGTATATTTTCATAAATAATAATTTATGTTCTTATAATTAAATTTTAATTCCTTAATATAAAAAACAATTTTTGAAACTTATTATACAATAGGGATATTTTGTTATGGGACCCGTTTTTTCAAGGGTTTTATCATGTTTGAAAAAAAAATTAGAAACTAATATCTTTTATACAAGATAATCATGATTTAATGGGATAGTTATAAAACCTATTTCCTATCATTGTTCTAATCATGTTCTAAAAATAATACTTGTTTTCTTTACATTATTGTGATGTAATTTATGCTCTCTGTTTTTTATTCATGTCATTATTCCTGAAAATTGTATATGGTTGGGGTTTCATTATTTCAATTCATGTAACAACCCAAGATTTTATGGTATGTAACATTTTAAATTTAATCTATTGAAGGGATTTTGTTGCATGGAACACTGAATTCGAGCAACTCATTATAGATTAACATATCCGCTTAAATATCGGTTAGGAATAGTAATAAGAATAATATTAAATTTATGTATATTAAATATAATTTGAACATACATGTCATTTTTCATAAAATGTTACATTAGAAAAAATCTAATTCTAAATAAATATATATATATATATATATATATTCATCAAAAGGTAATTTACTTACTTTTTAATGATACACCTATATTAAAATTAAATTTAGAAAATTTAATAAATTTTATATTTTAAAATGGAAATAATTTTTGAATTCTAAAGATGAAAATTATATTTTAGTGATTTTTTGGTATTTTTCTTAGAAGATTCTTTTTTTGATGAATAATGAAAATTTCTACATTGTAGTTAAAAAAATAATATTTCAATTTAATAATTATTTTAAAATTAATTTTTTTTTAATTTCAATATATTCAAATTATAAATATATTCATCCAATTTAAGAAAATTTTAACATTTTTATATTGATATTAGATATAAAAACATATTGAAAGTGTCAACATCTCTTTTAAATATCTGGGAGATTAACATTAATCTTTTTCTAGAAAATTCTATGAATTGAGTTTGAAAAAATTTACATATATCATTGGAATATATATTATAGTTATATTATAATATGATAATCTTATTTTTTTTGGATATTATGAATATAAACTTTAGTAAATTTTTATATTTCACATTCATGTTTAAGTCATGTAATTAAAGGTAAAAATGGTATTATAGTATTATAAAACTATATTAACAGTTTTCCTAATATTCTATTACAGGTGGTTTTTGACCAAAATAAATTTTAATCTGATATTATAACATTTCAATGAGACTTGTATAAAAATATAAAATTAATTTTATTTTATATTAATATGATATAAAAATGATATACTCATATCATTAATAAATTTGTCATTTTTAATATTGGGTCACACAGAAGTTAATTTTGACTATAAATAGAAATTTCAAATTCAATAAATTTATCTTCATCATGATTATTTATTTATTTTATTAATAGAAGAATTTTTTTTAAATATGGCTTCCATAGTAGTGATATAATAATTGTTTAATAAATGAACATATATAATAAAAAATATTATAAATATTAAAAAAAATTATATGACGTAATTAACGACATCTAAAAATTTTATTTTAAAATTATACATAGTATTGATATGATATATTTTTTTCGAAGTTATAATTATGTTATGAATTCATTATCATGAAAAGTAATGAATAGTATCAAAAATTTCATAAATGATACATGAAAATAAATAATAATTTCTTAAATTATAAAAAATTAAAAAATAGTTTCAAATATTCTAAATGACATGAATAATGTTTAATATGTCCTAAATGATCCATTTTGGGTTCTTTTTTTAATTTTATATTAATCACATTAACACTAATATGTAACAAATGCAGCATGCCACTCCAAGTGTAAAAATAATTAATTAAAAGTAAAAAATATAAGATAAAGCTAATAATTTGACCAAAATATCTATAAAAATGATTATAAAGTATTATTCCGACCCATGATGATAATATAATAAAAATAAAAAACCTTTTACACCTTTTTATTACAAAAATAATTTAGAATAATTTAATAGATTAAAAGATTAAAAAAGTGCCACTTGATTTTCTTATAAAAAGGTACCACCTCTCTGACATACTCACACCCCTTGTAGACATATATCTCTTCCAAACTGATCCCATTTCTCTTAAAAATATCTTTACATATGTTATGGAGGTCATTGTTTTCTAAAAAGCACAACCCTAGGGTCCGAAAGTGGAGATCGAAAGGAAGTCCATAGAAGAAGAGGTAATTGTTTTAAAAACTCATTGATGTTCATTTCTTATTATACCTCTTATTACTATTTTTTATCAGTAATAATTTAATAAATCCATCATAATATAAATGATGAGATGTAATTATTAAAAAAATATATCAATATTCCCCCTTTTGACAATAATAATAAAAAATAATATCACCATGCATATGTACAAACGAAAAACTTTCTCCATTCTATGGTATAGTTGGATTATACTCACCTATTAATCTTGATGGGCATAATGATAATTATAATGGATATAAAAAAATAATATGACATTATATTAAATTTTTATAATTAATTTAACATCCAATTACATACAATATTACCATTATGGGAATGATATTTTCTTTCATGTGTACGTATGAACTACCTTCTCTAGAATGTGATGAGATTTACTGTACAAGATAATTATTCATGAATAAATTTAAAATATATTATACTAAATAAATACAATATCTATGAACATAATATAATTCTGGATATGTTTTCTCTATATCTTATTCAAAAAACCCCCATTATTTTATAAAAAACATTTATAGAGAAATGAACATGTTACAACCAAAAACATGGGTAGAAAGAAAACATTTTTAACAAATGGGTGACAAGATAACTTATGAGGATCATATATCCTATTAAAAATAAAAATACATATATTTTATAATTTGGTAAGATGTTTAAAACCATTATAATTGAGGTTTAAAGACATTCACCCAAAAAGAAATAGAAGGTATGGGACTTCGTCTTAGTATTATTTCATTGATGAAAAGTTTGATGTAACACACCAACTATATTTTATGAGGTGTATATATAGCCCCTATGAATTATAATATAATTAATTATTTTATTATAATGCTATTTTTTGTTTTTATAAATATTATTCACTCATTGAGATTATGATTAAATGTTCAAAGTGGTATGTGACACTCTGAATGTTTAATGAATTAATACTTTATCTATTTCAATATTCATAATATTATATTATGTATTTATTTATATGTATATAAAATCATTATAAATGAAATTTTATGTAAATTTTTATGTTCAATACTTTTTTTTTGAAAAGGAATCTTCTAATGGTTTTATATATGGAACTATTTTACAAAAAAACATCATTTTAAATATTTTTTTTTGTGTTTTTCTTATAAATCATTCTCATTAAATAGTATTTTTTCAAACTAGGTTTTATAAATTATCTTATAGGGATATACTGTTTTTGAATATTTTAATTCTACAAATTTTATCAATAATTACATAGTGGTATGTGATTCATGGAATAAAAAATCACACTTTTAATGTATTTATTTATAAATCATTGGCTTTTTAATAAACGGTTTTGATAAAAAATGGTGTATTTATCCAAATAAAATTTTATGAAATTTATTTAATTAATTTCAAATATTTCAACATCATTTGTTGAATTATAGGCTTTATTAATTTTTATTTTTTATGACATGTTATACATTATTTTACTAAATTGTTTATGATATGTTTCAATTTTGATGTACTATTATTAAACTATTCATAGTTTATGGTTAATGTATTAACAATTAATATTATTGTTTTAATATGAATATTTATTTTTGTAATGTTTTACCCCTTTCATATGGGGAATTCATTTCACACCTTAAGTGATAGGAGGGGACCACTATAGCCCCCCGATGTGTTGAAAGGTCACTTGAGAAAAAACTAGTTTGGGGTTTTCACAGTATATTTATACTCTCTTGGATGAAGCCTTAACATTATTTGTATGATTTAAAACAATATTAATTACCTAATTAAGATAATATTTATTGATATTACATGTAATTATTCACTATTATAATACCTATGTGTGTTCTTATATGAATTTATATGATTTATTCTTTCTATATTATAATCAATATTATATTTAAAAGGCTTTTTTCAGTTATAAAACATGCCGATGTTATTTATTTATTATAGATTCTACTATATTACGTGCCATTACAAAGCATGTGAGATGACCACTTTCTTCCCAGTTTACCAAGATGTATATTAGGATTGATATATAGTGTTAAATTAATAAAATAATGGGGTTCTAAAAATTTTATTTCTTTTTTAATTTATATTTTGTGTTATAATTTACGGTTAATGTATGTAATCCATTTTCCATTAAGTCTTAATTGATCGGTCCTTTAGCATTCAACACTTCTATTGATGTTTGTGTAATAATGAAAGGCACCGAATCTGAGTTAATGGGGTCAGGTTCATTATAGTCTATATTAGAGTTAATTTTGTAAAAATAATAGAAATTAGATTTAGAAATCATAGATTAGGGAACATCACCCTATGATATAAATTGAGGATAGAAATAGAAGAACATCATAGTTTTTTGGAATGAAATATATCATGTTTATATTCCGAAAAAATAAATCCCTAATTGGAAACTACAAGTGGATGTGGTTATAGAATAGTTTTACCTAGGTGTATCAATTCCAACAGGGTGTTTTGTCATAGACTCAACATAACATGGAAAATGAAAATGATCCTTACTACACAACATGTATGACATCCTTAAGGTATATTCTTTGGATAAATATATTTTTTAATAACCCATTATGAATTGTTTATATGTAAATATTACCCAATGATCCACATTTATAATTATTATACCAAATAAAAATATATTTTACAACTTATGATAATTATTTAACTTGTTCATTGATTATACATTATGACATAACCTTACATAGTTTATGTTATTTCATATAAATGGATCATCACAGATGTAATATGAACCTAACCAATCCATGTGATCTAAATAGTATGAAGGATCATATCATTTGTGGTCTCATGAAAAAATTTCAAATACATATAGTCTAAAAATCATTTTCATAAAATGAAGACATAGTTCCATGTGATTATGAGACATGGAAAGACAAGTATAATAATTATGGCTTCAGAGGGAAGCAAGAGAATAATAGAAAAAATGTGGTAAATATGGATAAAGGGTAAAATGGAATGATCTATTTTCCAACATGTAACAACTGTGGAAATAATCATCTTGTTATATTTTTAAAATAGTTGGATGTTCATGATATATTTTGATAGAATGGACACCGTGCATGAGATCGAACAGATAAGATAATGGTTTTTAATGTACAATTACTCAAGTAGAATGATATGGGACAATAGGAAAATAATTTTCTATTTCTTTAAAGGAACATAACCAAAAAGAGACAAATGGGCCATAGTTATGATTATGTTACTGCCACGAAAAATGATTAATGATTAATTCATTATGTTTGGATTCAATAATTATATAATTTTTTTTATTTTATCAATTATGTACTGATTATATGTATTATTTAATTTATAAGTATTGTACCACATCAATTCTTCATTAACGACATAGATTCATGTAAATTTTCATTATATTTTTTAACAGTGATCAAGGAATTCAAATATTTATTATGTGACAATTATAAATACTTTATGTTGTTTTTGGAATCTTATGTTATTTGATTTTGGAAATATAGTGACCTTATTTTTAAATTTTTGGCCATTGAATTTTTTCATAAGTATTTTGGCTGAGTCTTAAGGTAACTACATATGTAATTGATTATGTTGATCATTAGATATTATTTTTTAAGGAAAAAGTATGAAATATGATAATAGATAACTTCTTCTATCCACTTTTTTTATGTATAAATTAAATATATGGTGGAATTTCTCATAGATATTATGATTCATAATAATGTTTCATCCAAAAAAAATTATTTTGAAAAAATAAATTAATTGATTTACGAACAAACAATGGATTAGTGTATGACATAAGAAGTAATTATGTATGATTATTTTCTCTTTTTATTTTATAGATACTAAATGAATGAATTAACTCTTGGATATGTATTTTTAAATAAAAAAATTTATCCATTAACTTTTCTTTTTTTAAAACAAATAACCCATTATCCTATAACATATATATAGTTTTCTTATGGTTGGATTTACAATGATTATGTTCTCTATCATTCACCGTATGAACCTAATTGTTTGATTTATCTTTTATGTTTCTTTTTTCACTCAAAATAATGTTTTCCTATTCTAAATCCTATTGTATTGGTTACATTCACATATCCCTTTTCTCTTATTGAGAGGATCACAACTTAACCCTATTTCTGATAAGGTTTTCCCACAAAGAAATTTTTGTGTATCAACCATTGGTTTCCAATGTTTAAATTCAAAATTAATGGGAGAAATTTAGTGAGGGATGAGAGAATATAACACCCCAATATTTTATGGTATGTTTCTTTTTCAATTTAATCTCTCTGATAGATTTTGTTGCAAAAAACATCGAGTTGGAGCATATCATGAACTATTATCCTAGACTTCTAACAGTAGTAATGAATTTTATATCCATATGATGTAATTTTGTTATATTAAATATATTTTAAAATTCTTAATAAGTTTTTCTAGATAATTTTATTAGAAAAAATATCTAATTTTACGCATAAAAACTATATTTTTCAAATACATTAATTTTTATGTATTTATTAAATTATATAATTTGAAAATAAATGTCAGAAAGTTATTAATTTTATTTTAAAATAGTAATTAAATTTAATTCTAAATATTAAAATTAGGTTAGAGTGAATTTTATGTGTTCTTCTGAGATTTTTCATTTTTTATGAATAATGAAAATATTACCTTATAGTTCAAAAAGTATTTTTAGGTAAAATAATTATAATACATTAATTTTATTTTATAAAGTCACAATAATGAAATAATACATATATTAATACAATTTAGTTCATTTTAATCATTTTTATATTGAATTTATATATAAACATTTATTGAACATTTGATCTTCTCTTTAACTCGCCTTCTCGCCACATCTATTGGATTAGCGTTAATCTTAATTTGCCAACATATGTGAATTGAATTTGCAAAAACATAAAACATGGTTGTAATTATAATTATATTATGATTCTAATAGAATAAAATTTATGTTTGGGATATAATTAATAGTAACATTAGTAATAGATAATTACCACGATTAAGCATAAATCGAGTTATTAAAGATGATAATGACATTATAATATTATAAAATAACAATAGAAACATGTACTAATATCATTACAGGTGTGTTTTTCAAATAAAAATCAACCTTAGGCCTAAATTATAATGGTATCATTTCACATTTGTAATAACATTACATTTATTATAATTTATTTAATGATAAGGTAAAAATATCATACACATATTTATAAAAGATGAATAATTTTTTATAATTAGATATAAAAAAGGATAAATTCAACTAATAATACTAAATTAAAATATAATAAATTTATATTCATCATGATAATTTATTTTTTAATTTTCCACGAGGAAAATAATTTAATTGAAGGGTTACATAACGACGATGTAGTAATTGTTTAATAAATGGAAATATTAAATAAATGATATTGAAATTATTAAATTAAATATAATATTACATAATTAGTAACATCCACTTATTAAATAAATAATTTATACATATATGTGATATATTATATTTACTTTTTAAAAAATTAATATGTTGTTATGATATTATTGAAATGATAAATAATGAATAGTATAAAATTGATGTAAATTTTACTTTAAAATAAAAAATATATTCATAAATAATATAAAAATCATAAAAATTTAAAATTATTCAAAATTAAAATATTTATATTATATATTCAAATAATTCTAAATTTATGCTTGTTATTTTATTTTTATACTAGTTCTGTTAACCCTAATAAATAAAAAGACATGTTGTTCTAGTTGGAGTTAACAGGTTTAACTTAGGGTTAAATATGAAATATAATGTTTATAATTTGACCTAGATATGTATAAAATTAATTTTATTAGAGTATTTAGACCATTTATCATATTAAATTTTAAATATTTCAATTTAGATCAATTTTTTTTTTAAATATATTATTTATATTAATTTAATATTTTAATAGATTCCAAAATTTCCCCTCACATTTGTTATAAAATGGAACATAATCTATCACTTCCACACACCACATTGAGTTGTCTAGATCAACCAAACCATTCCAACATCGGCTCCAAAAATTCTTATATATGTTATGAAGTTCTTGAAATTCTAATAAAACCAACCCCAGTGTCTATAAGAGTAGAAATGATGTATGTCCATTGAAGAATATGTAATGGTTTTAACAATTCCTTTAAGTAAGTTTCATCTTATACATTTTATTTATAGTTTCTTTCCATATGAACGTAAAAAACTACAACATAATATATATGATTAGATGTTATTATTATTACGGTACAACCATAATCAACATTCTCTATACCATGTGAAAAATAATATCACTATGGCTATGTATGTTAATCATGTTGTTTCCACAGAGTGGCGTATGTTTTTTCATCCACACATTATATGGATTGTTATAATGATTACTATAATTGAAAAAATAATAAATATTACTTGATAATTAAATTTTATAACTAATATTACATCAAATTATTTACCACATTTCTATTACAGGATTAATACCATTTCTCGTTGGTACGTATGACATACCATGTCCACAACACGATGTGATTCATTATCCATACTAACTATTAAATAATAATTATTAAAATGTTAATAATGATGAGTAAACATAATATATATGAACATAATATCATTATATAGGTTTTGAAACTATCTCCTATTTAAAATAAATGACAAAATAATGAAAAAATATTTATATGAAATTTTATATTAAACACCTGAAACAAAGGCACTAACAAAGAGTGTTAAAATATGAGTGTTAAGATAATATTGAAATATTATATATTGTATGATAATTATAGTTAAGGTTATTTTATAATATTATAACATATTAAATACCATTATTCTTGTAACATCCTATTACTGATCTAACTAACGTGTCTTTAATTATGTTGTGGTTTTTCCTTTTCATTGACTGGTTAGGGTTAATAATTAATAGAGAGGACACCTATAATCATGATGTTAGAGATTATTTGAACTCTTAGATTCGACCAACCTTTTTAATGTTTCTAGAGGGAAACATTCTATGTAACTAGGTTACACAATGTGTAATTGTTACTAGGTGTATATGGTGAGAAAGTTCATATCATGATAATATTCACCATGTGAAGGGTTACATGACATAACGAGCTTTCAAACATCGTGGGTCAGTAAATGAAGAATTTTTAATTTTAATGTTATATATTTTTTGTATGTTCTGAAATATAACTATTTCATGACTTGTAGTGGGATTATATGTTGTGTAACATCATGACCATAATATTCTAAATCGGATGTGTGTCTATGATATTTTATTCTTCCTCTCCAATTCTATTTTAATTTACACAAATACTTCCACTAGAAATTTTAGATCCCTCCAACCCTTTATATTTTCTTCGATTGGCATTCAATCATCTCTGCTCATGCAGTTGGGTTTCCATATCAATCATTTTCTTCGTTCTGCAAATCTCTCTATTTCTCCACCTTTGGGATTTTAATGGATCATCTTGAACATGATGGATCTATTCTCCATGTTGTTTTATCTCATTTCTAGGTTGATTTTTCAGTTCATTTACACATTTGTTCTCATTTACAAGTTCCGTTTATATTTTATAGACTCAGAAAAAATAGAGGTAGTTACGTCCCACATGTCCTAATTGGTTAACCGTTTCTTTCATGATATATTTCTATTAATGATTTAAATTAAATTTCTCTAAATTATTTATATAAACAGGATAAATCAAATTCCCTAAAGTTGGGATATTTTAAATGGTTTTCTCTTGAGAATTTGGAAAAAACTAAATTATATTAGACTGGGTATAATTTGTGGAAATTGGTTATTTCTAATTTTATAATTTAATTTCTATATTGTATGGAAGAAATATCTAATAAATTTTTGAATAGAATAAAAAAATGTATTTTTATTGTAATTAAGTTTTTTGGAATTTGTTTCAATCATTTTAAAATGGCACAATATTTTTTAAATAGATCAAGTGGTACTATCAGTTTAATGGAGGTTTTTTTATCAAAAATAAATTGCTTTTTGATTAAAAACTATTTTGGTTTCGAAATTGAAAATTATAAATTAAAATGGGAGGAATGGGTTTAAAATGTATTTAATTTTGTCTTAAAATAAATTTCACATAAATGGTTATGTATGTGAACATGCAAGACCAAGGTAGTCTAAGACTTATTTGGACACACTCTATGATTATATTATGTTCTAGAAAATAAATTTATTTTACCGCATCTCTGATTGAATGGTGATGAGTCACGTTTGGCTAGTGTTAGAGGGACATTTATATATATATGTTAACATGATCACATAGAGAGTATAACATCGTATATCCTGGAATATTTATACCTATTTAGAATATGTCTAATTTACTCATTTGGTTATATATTAGATAGAAATGTACTTCCATGTTTGTAAACTAATTTAATTATGTTATATTTTTGTATAAACTATTTTTTATTAATGTTTTACTTAATCCATTGTATTTGATGTACTCCATCACTTTAAAACCTGTTTCTTAAACTATCTTCCATCAATTGAATGGTATGACATGATTTTTTGAGATATGATTTTAAATGATAATCCTATTTATTAAAAAATTTAATGCATTCATTTGGTTAATATATTATTTGAATCTGATATAGAGTCAATGGTGAGATGCTATTTGGTTTTTTAGATCACTCCCTACTTATGCATTGAGGTGTTTTTATATTATCTCCTTCTTCGTTCGAGCAAGGGGAAATGATCTCTTAAGTTGGACCATCTATTAATCATTAGATGAGGTAAGTAGTGTCTCTAGGGAATTTAGTAGTTTCCCCCTATTTTGGAACTTGGGTTGTAGTATTTTTTTCGTTAATTCCTTGTTGTGCTCTGGTATATTATGCATAATTGAGTTTCCTTTATAGTCATATTGAATTTTTTTTCTTTCTTACAATATATTGTTGGGATTATTTATTCCCACATAAATGTTATATGATTCCATGTTTTATTCACCAATTCAAGGGGGCCAGGAACTCCCATTCAGACTAATTTAAGGCCTTCTCGGGTATAAGGTTTCCAGGGTACCCAGGTTGGATCATGATAAAGTGGTATCATACGAGGCTATTGAGCATGTTGTCTTGAAGCAAGTATGCATTTTGAAATATTATATGGAATTTGGATGTAGTTTTTATTGATTTATTGTATATTACTCACCACAATAAAAATTATGTCCCCAAGGGTGGTTACGGAAAGGATTCTTGTGGACTAGTTCTAGTCTATACCCTATTTTAATTTTCATAGTGTGAAATCCAAATAATATCCTTTAAATATGTTGGGATTAACAACCTTTTTTAGTTTTTTGTGTTATTTTAAGGTATTCCTAGTTTTCTATTGATTTTTTGTAAGATCGTGCATCTATGAATATGTGAAAATTATATCCTTGATAAAGCATCTACTTAACCACGGTGAGAGAATCCTTATGTGGAATGAAATATACATGATGTGATTGGGAGCACTATCTAGTTTATTGGATAATAACAACATCCAATTCTAATTTGGGCACTAGTTGTTGATGTTAGGAGGGATGTTTTTCAAAATCATTCTCAACAGTTATTTGTTTATAAAGCACCGATTTTGAAAGGCTCTACTGATCCACAACAGTATGAGGAATGGTTGGTAAATGTTGAATGTCTTTTTGAGTTCATGGAGACACCGAACGAAATCAAGAAAAATTATTCCATATTTATGTTAGAAGGACCAAGTAGGATATTCTGTAACACAGTGGTGATGAAAAAAGACATGTGGAATTAGCAAGGAAAGTGATAAAAGTTCATTTTACTAACTAGTTATATATAATGTCAATGGTGATAGATAGGTCTGTGGAGTTTTTTTACCATAAGAAGGCCCAAATAACCCATGAATGTGTATTCAAATATATTTGATGAGGTGGAAGTGTTTTTTCCAAAGATGTTATTGAATGAGAGGATGAAAGATTGATGGTTAATGTTTGGGCATTAATCAAATACTTAGTCTCATATTTTATTTCTATAGATTCCCATGTATGTCAATGTGTTGTATTGGGTGATGATGGTTGAGATAGACCTCACTAGAATTTTTATGGTTGAAGGGATTTCCTTTTACTCCTAGTATAAATATATGTTTCTTAAAGGAAAACTGAATTTTTTATTATTCTCATGGAATTTATAAATGAAAGGGTCATTCCAAACCTCCTATAGCACTAGGAGAAAGTACATTAATTTTATATAAGCGTGTCAGGACATGACATTCATAGAATTTTTTCACTGAGGAAAATAATAATTGTATCTCATGATGATGTATATGCCACCTATAATGATTCATACATATAATTTCTATTCCATGTAGTGGGATCAGATCATCAGCCTTTTTTAAAACTGTTTCAATCAGATGATTCATTTATAAAAGGACTCTAGAAACAAGGATCTGAAACGTAGTTATTTTTCATAATCAATGAATATCCAAAGGTAGTAGATGTGGTTCTAGCAATTTTTATAGGTTACATTAATATATATTTGTCATTTATGACGGCTCTATTTGATACTAGTTCCTCTCATTCATTTATTTCATTTATTCCATCCAATATAGTTAAAAGGGTAAATATTTGAATTGATCTTTTATCTTATGGAATGGATATTACTACACCACATGAAACAAGGATAGATCAAGGTCTTCATAGACTCCCGTATGTGTTTTCTCTATCAAATGCTGAGCTAGCGTGAATTTTTTTGGTCTATAACATGAATCCTATTGACCTAATTTTTGGGATTTATTATATCCTCTCATATAAGTCCCATAATGGTTGTTATCATTGATGGGTCTACAATATAAAACTGAGTGGTGTGTCTCTTGATTTTTATGGAGAATGGTACCTATGGTTGAGAAGAGTTGGAACCTATTCACCAGATTTGTGGAATGTAATATCTGTTTTTTCTTTTTTCTGAAGTGGGAATCATTGAATAAAGATCCCCCTCCAATTTTTGTAAAGATTCCCAAAAAATTCCCTTTGGAATTTTTTAGTTTTACACTAGTAATGGAGGTTGATTTCTGAATTTATTAAATTCATAGTTCTCAACAATTTTGTATTACCTTTTACCAAATTGTTATAGTTGAAATGGAAGATATGAAGTCCTAGTTGGATGATATTTTTTAAAAAGGATTTACACACCTCAGTGTGTCACCTTGGGTAATGTTGGTTTTCTTTTCTATGTATGCTTATGGTTCTCTTCACATATTTGTGGATTAATAATGTTCAACTGATACACATTGAAGATTAATTATCCATTAGTGTGGATTGATTATTTCTTTTATCTATTGAAATTTGAGAAGTGGTCTTCGAAAATCAAACATTGAACTTGGTACAATCATTTTTGGATAAAAGGATCTAATGATATGAAAACAAACATTTGAGGATTGTACGACCACTTATAGTACATTATTATTCCCTTTGTTCTAAAAAATACTATTATATTTTTCATGTATTTGATGTACATTATTTCAATGATTGTATTGATTCAATTGTGGTAGTATTTGTGGATGAAATACTTATTAACTCCATATATTAGAAGGATCATAAGAATCATCTGTGAACAATTATATGTCTGGGGAGAAATCAATTAATTTTTCCATGTTATCAAATAGTGATTTTAGGAGTTGGGAGGTAAAATTATTGGGAAATTTGGTGTTTGAAAAGGGAATATATATTGATTCTAAGAAGTTAATGGTTGTAATGTCTTTGTAGGACCCATGTAATTTCATCTTGATTCAGAGCATTTAGGTCATAGTTGGATATAATTTATAGTTTATAAAGGATGTCTTGATATTTGATTCTCCGATGACTACTCTAAATCATAAGAGGGTGATCTATTCATGGAATGATAATTGTCATAGTTCATTTGTTGTTCTGAATCATTTTTTAGACAATGTGCTAGTGTAGACACCTCTAGAGGTAGTGCATGGGTATGTGGTCTTTTTTGATGCATCATGATTAATAATTGGATATTTTATTATTCCAGGAGATCATGTAGGAACATATTGTTCTCGACTTCTTAGGCTAGATGTGGAAACTTATCTTACCCATTCCTTGGAAAATGAAGCTATGATATGTGAACTTAAGAGTTAGTGACACAACCTTTTCATAGAATAATTATTGTTTTTTAATAACCCAAAATATTTACTTATTTTATCTTTAAAATATATTTGATTATATTCCATGTGGGTTGGGTGGAATGACTATAATCATTTAACTTTGACATCCCATACAGCCTAGAAAAAGGATTGTTATTGTAGATGCATTGAGCAAGAGACATCTAACCTAGGAAGTGACTGAATCTTCCATAGTGATGAATTTTTTGGATCTATTGGTACAATTGTATGATGGTGTCTAGAATAAATTATATGAATTTTATGTATCCATTATTGAGTTTACATAAACTCTTCTCAAATTTCTTCTTCTGGATCAGCAGCTTAGTGATTAGTTCCCTATAAGTAGAAAATATCTTTATGGTGGGGATATTGTTAAATAGTAGTCATTCTCCAAATAGGGTGATCTATGTTATTAGATGAATTTTAATATTCGGGTTGTGGAAAAGATGTAATGATTGGGTATTTTCATTATTCCATATGGGCTTTTCACCCAAGACCCAAAAAGATGTTTTTTTGATTGGTAGTGGCAGTTCTGGTGTCCATGTATGAGACATGGAATTCCTGTGATTGTTTCTCTCTGTTATAAATTCAATAATGATAAGTTCATGCATCAGAAATATTTAGATCTACTTCAACCAATTTTACTCCATACATCAATGTGGGATTAAATATCTATTGGATTTTTTTCAGTTACCACATATTCAGAGAATGAATAACGCTACAGGGATTTTCATCAAATTGATAAACATGTCATCTCAATTCTATCCCATTAGTGATATAAACAAAGTAGTAGAGTTTGTAAATATCTACGTCATAGTAATTTTCCATTTCAACATAGTTTAATCTGTTATGGTTTTTTATAGGGACACCGAGTTCACTTCATGATTTCTGGAGTCCATCAGGTGGTATTAAGATCTCATTACCAATTAAGAAAGGCCTTATATCTATATTTGGATGGCCAAATAGAGATATATATACATATTGATGAGTATATTCTTGACACTTGTGTTTTTGAATTCAATGGGGCTTGGGGTGATCACTTTGGTATCTCTGAGTTTTCTTCTCAAAATAATTACTAGCCAACAATCAGAATGGATCCTCATAAGGCCTTTTATACCCTTCCTTTTATATTAAAATTTTCTTTTCCATATATTGATAAATGTTAATTGGATGGACCATGTATTTTCTATGAGATATAAAAAAATATTTAATTTATTCAGCAAAGAAAATTTATACCATATAGATTATATAAGTCTTATAATGATAGTCACCATATAATTTTTTAATAATTATTTGGTGACCAGGTATTCATCAATGCTTCACCCTAATTGGGTCATCAATTGATTGGGAAGAAAGGTAAACATGCTCCATGATTTTTTCGACCATTCTAGTTTTTTGAAAAGTTCGGGAAATTTGATAACTTTTTGAACATAAACCACAGTTGATGTTAATACATACCATATTTCTTGTATCACAATTGAGAATGTATTTATCAAATCCATATTATCATTTGAGATGGTGTTATCTTGAAATTGAACCTAATTTATTATTTCCTAACCATCCTTTCAAGATAGTTTATTTGTGAGACCACGATACTTCATGGGTGTACGATACCATTGGTTCAGGTTCTATAGTTTAATTATTACTATAATAATAATAATTTTTAAAGAGAGAAATTGATGAGAAATTATTGTCTTCTTCTATTTTTCATGGAAGCATTTTTATTGGTATTCTGGGGATACAATGTTGTTATGGTGGGGATATTGTAACATCTTGTTTCTGATTTTGTAGGTACATATTTCACCTTATCTTGGTTTTTTCTTTTTATTGACTTTTTAGGGATGTGAAAATTTTCAAAGGATACATATAATGATGAATTCAGATATTTTTTGAACTTTTATCTTTAACTGGAAATTTTTTCTATATTCCAGAGGGTTACACATTGTGTGAATATGTTCCATGACTTGTAGTAGACACTATTTTCATACAATGAGATGGTTCACCCTGTGATAGGTTACACGATGGGATGAGAATTTTCATGTCATGAGTTATTTAATGAATAGTTTTTTCTTATTAATGTAATGTGTTTTATGGTGGTTATGAAATTCAAACATTTAATGAAGTGTATTATGATAATGCATAGTGTAAAACCACAACTACTATTTTTAAAATAGGAAAAAATGTTTAGATATATCATTTCCCATATAGATGTTTCTTTTCTCTAAATCCACATCCCTCCCAAGGTGATCTTATATCCCTTAAAATCTATTTGGTTCCTTTTTTCAGTTCCCGATCAGTGTTGAGTTTTCGGTCTGTATTCATGGTTAACCATTCTATTCATTATTTGTCTCACTCTATTTCTCATCTTTTATGGTTTTAATGGATCATTTTGAAATTGATGGATCTACACATTTTTCTGTTGTATCCTTTTTCTAGAAAGTGTTTTGAGGACTTCGACACCTTCATTCTTGTTGATGGTTCCTATTGCAAGTGTTTTGTTTCAAGAAAACGGTATGTTATTCTATACTTTTTGGGAAAAATTGATTATACTTGAATTGATTTATTTATTCCAATAATTTATTTATATTATATATCTCTAAAAAATTTCAGTTTATTTTTTAAATCAAATAACATTGAAATGGGAGATTTAAAATGTATGTTGCATGATAATTTATAAAACACCAATTCTATTGAATTATGGAGAGTTTGTGGAAATTTGTTGAATAAAATAATTTAATGTAATTTTATATATTATAGAAGCTATTTTGATTAAAATATTCCATTTTATAGTAAAATGGTTCCAATGGTTTTGAAAGAATCGTAGTGGGTTTATCAATTTAAAGAGGCATGTTGCTGTTAAAATATTTTTTTTCTTTAATGGAAAATAGGCATTGAAAATGGTAGGAATGGGAATTAAATGTATTTTAATTGGACTTAAAATAAATTCCAAATAATTTATTATGTAACAGATCATGAAATATATATGCAGTATTTTTTTATATGTATACATCTGTGCTTATACAATGATCAAAAACATAAATACAGTAGGTCACATCTCTGATGGAATGGTGACGAGTAACCATTGGAATGTTTAATAGGGTTGTGTGCATACACAAATTTTTGTGATCACTTTGAGAGTGTCGAGTCCTATATCTTATAACATTCATACCTATTTATAAGATAACCATGTTACTCTCTTGATTACATTTGAGATATAATTGTATGAAATTGATGTTAAACTATTATACAGGCCTGAAGATTTTTAAAAGTTATTTTATATAAATTATCTATTTAATCCATTGTTTTAGAAATATTCTATTACTTCTAATAAAGTTTCTTAAATTAAATTCAATCATTTGAAATGTATAGAATTATTTCATTAAATGTGCATTAAAATTCCAAAAAAATTATCTTAATATTTATTGAATTATTTTGGTTAATCTTTTATTGGAATCTGTTATAGAATCATTCATGAGGCCCTGCTTTTATTTTAATCTCACACACTACATGTTCCATCATGTGTTTGTAAATTATATCCTTCCTTGTTCGGGTAGGGGGAAATGATCTCTTGGAGGTGAATCATGATGTTGAATAATGGATGTGGTAAGTTGTGTTATTATGGAAGTAGTTTTCTACCCGGTTTTGGTACATGGGTTGCAGATCATTGGGATTTAATTCCTTGTTGACTTCTGGTATGTTATTTCAAGTGGTGTTTTTAGGTAATTGACTCTCTTTCATTGGTTTCGATATGTTTTGTGGATAAATCATTCCCATTTTCATGGTGAATGATGCTAGGTTCTAGTTTCTGAACCATTGGGATTGAGAATGCCCTTGGATCTATGTCTGGGACAGCTCAGTTATAGGGTTACCATGTTATCTCCTCTAGATTAGAATAATATAGGTGGTAAAAAAATTTACAACTAAAAGAAAATTAATGGTGATGGATTTCGTCTCAATATTCATTCATTGAGGAATATTTTTATTTGATACACCATCCTTATTTTATAAGGAACATATACAACCCCTTTTTTATCTTATAATTAATTTATTTTTTATGAATTTATTTAATGTTTTGGTAAATATTATTCTTTTAGTGGGTTTATGATTTCAATGATCAATGTGGTATGTGACTTATATAATTTTAATAAAATTAATCCATTCCTCATGTGAATATTCTTCATATTATTTTAATAATTTTTTTATATATATTAAAGGGTTATAAAGAACTTTTATGTCTATTTTTTCATTCAAATGGTCTCAAAATTATTTTTTACGAATTAATGTAAGGGTAACATTTTCTAAAACCTCAATTAAATTATTTTAATGATTAATTCTTAAAAATCATTTACATTCATGAATTTGTTTTCAAAATTTATTTTATCAATTAATTTATTAGGATATTAATTTTTTAAATTGACATACTTATAATTTCTCTCAAATGTGTTAATCTATTATAGTAAAATTAGATTCATGTGTTTTTTAATATTTTCTTTTATAAATTTCCTCATTATGAGATTATTTAAAAAAATTATATATAATTATTTGACTTTTGGAATATCCTTGAAAATGTTTATATAGAATTATTTTATTTATTCATTCCAAATAATACTCATGATTTTTCTAAATTCATATGTTTCAATTATTAGACATTCTTTATATGTTTATTTATGAAATCTTCTCTTATATTATATGTCGTTTCTGAGCGTCTTAGCTCACTCATTTCAAATGCATTATTTTACTAAGATAAAAATAATTATATTATGATTGATATTTAGGTATAATATATAAGATTAATGTAGTTCTCAAAGTATTATATATATAATTTCTTATGCTTTTAATTTTAATGTATGGTTCAAATGTGTAAAATATTTTTGAATAATGATAAACTAATCGATCAATTGGCATTTGTAACTTGGCTCTATGATAATGGTATAAAGTGTGCCACAAGTAATAAGCTATTAGGGTCAGGGTCATTACATCAGGTGATCCAAATAATACATATATGATGGGTCTTCCTATATATAAATAAAATATATTAGGTATGGAATTTGATTATATGGTTATTCTATTTTTAATTTTTATATAATTCATCCCTAAGTGTTTTAGGTTAATAATTTTTCTAATAAAAGAATATATTTTACCAACGATTAATTTTCATTTATATGTTTTTCTTTGATCATGATTGACATCACATTACTCTTGATTATTGATTCTTATGAATTTTTCCATTTTAAAATCTTTAATCCAAATTTCAAGATTTAAAATTTATGTATTAATGATTACGTGTTATTTTATGATTTCCCATTCACATTAATTGTTCATTCATTCCCTTAGGAACTCCTGATGCACTCTAATGACATTCAATTGTTAATTAGTATGTTTATAAATTCACAAAATTTGACCACAGACTTATTATGTTTACTTTTTCCCTATATTAAAAAAAATTATATTGAACCATTAATAGATTTAAGGGTTTTATATGGATGATTCATATTAAAATAATGGGAACTATTTAAATGTTGTCTAACTGAGATAAAAGGTCATTTAAAATTTTAAAATATGGTTTTTTTTATAAATTTTCATAATTATAATATATTATAATCCTAAAAGGATTATCAGTGTGTATGTGAATAAATTTTTATATATTTTTTTTATGTCTTATATGTATAATATTTCTTCACCTTCATTGGTACCAAGGAAAAAAATTAAATATTATTTAAGTTTATCGTTTGAGGAATGGCTTTGATTGAATTGGAGATTGTAAATATTTTCATTTGACTTTATTTTAAGGGATATGGATAAAATCATCGGTCTATAATATAAAGTATGATCATTATTTCAATGTCATATACACCACATTTAGAGTTTATGTGATGGGGTAATAATTTAATTAATGTCATTTTGGGAGAGATTATTGTATATTGAATTATATGAAAATCATTCGTTTAATGTGTTGTATTCCTTAAAAATATTTTAAAATAAGAATTAATGTATTAGTATCCTATAAAAATTATATTATCTGGGATATTGTGGAAATAAGGGGAATATAGGTTTTACCTAATATATAATACTTGGAATGAAATGTGATTTTATGAATTTGTGATTAATATTATTTATTAATGTGATTTTATTTTTTGGGATATTAAGATTAATTTTATAATATAATCCTCAATAGTAAAAACAAATCTAATATTAGAGAGATTGAGGATATTTATTATATTGTTCCCTTTATTTAAGAATTATATAGTTTGAATTTTTTGTATTACTAAATTGTTTTGGAGATTATTCTGTTATTTAATAATTTCATTACTTAATCATTTTTACCATATTCTACCCATTATGGTTTTGGTTATTTTATAATCCCAGGTGGAAAATCGTTAATACATTTTATAGTAATTTGGTCCTTTAAAAAATTATTTTCATCTTTGGTATGGAATAATTAATAATGAATAGTCATTTGTTTCGAAATAATGATGAGATTGTAGTCCAAATTGACTAAAAAATAATAATGATCTTATGATGTAAGTATATTTCAATTTTATCATATTCATATAGGGTATTAAATTAATTATACAATGGAAATTGATCATGAAATAATATATTATTATATTACCATTATTTTTTTACGATATCAATAACCCTTTCACACAACAATGGTTTATAGTTTTTTGGTTTTTAAATGTTCCTTAATCATTCAAATTCTTTTTTATAAATGATATTTGTCACTATATATCTTTATTTTAAATTTATTCATTTCATCCCCATCAAAATATTTGCAACCAACCTATGATATCATATTTGGAAACATTTTATGTTTTATTGCAAGTGCCTTTAATATATTAATTTCTATCTTGTCAAGACGATGTTTTTTGTAAAATTTCATGATGTGGGAATTCATCATTATTATTTTCAAATATAAATCACTTCTCAACTATTTAAATGATAAAATTTTTAATTTTATATTTATTAATTGGGGGAGGATGTAACATCCCATGATTTTAGAAAAGAGGAAAATGATCAACATTGTATTTGAAAAACAACATCGAGCATAGTAGTCCCATGAAATATATAAATATAATAAGAAATCCATTAAATTGGTTGATATAAATAGTGATAAATACATTATATATATATATATATTATTTTTATTCACAATAAAAATTAATGTTAAATTCTTTGTAATTTTTTTATATTTTTTATGAAGTAACTTTATATTCAAAAAAATGTTTTCATCAAAAATAAATTGATTCATTTATGTCACAAAATATTATATTTTATTATTTTATGTTCTTAAAATTTAATATATAAATTTACAATCATTATATGAATTTTTATATTGAAATTATGGTATGGTAAAATCATGGGGTTTTTTTGAAAATTATTAATTTTCTAGTGGATGGTTAAAAATTACTATTTTTTGAAAAATAACATTTAATTTCAATAATTAATGTAATATACAAGTAATGGTATTATTTTTATATGTGTTAATATAATAATTGTATTATCTAAATATATTATATACACTTTATTTCATTAGAATAATAATAATAATTCTAATTTTATAAGTAATTTTTATAGTTTAAATATATGTCTCTTTTAAAAAATTATTTCAATGTGGATAGTGGTTCTCATTATAAATTAATTATTATAATCCCTAGTAGAGATTGTTTAAAAAGAATATAATTATTATACATAAACAAATATTAATTTTTTTTCTTAAAACAATAATTATTATTTCTTGGGTCAATATAAAATAAAATTTTCATGTGTAATATACTCTTCTTGAAAACATTATTTTTCATCATGTATGTGGGTATACATTTGAATTATATTTTTTTACTTATGAAAATTAAATTTATTAGAATTTATTAAATATATAAAATTAGTATTCATTGTAATATATAATAAATTCTTTTTTATATTTCAGAATAATGAATCGTGAATATATAAAAAAATTATTATTGTAGTTAAGGTTAAAGAAGGTATATCAGTTCGTTAAACTAAAAATATTAGTTTAAATAACCTAAAAATTTATAAAATCCATTTTATATCAATATTTTGACGATATAATGTATACTTATCAACATTTCTAAATTTGGGTTTTTTTTTATATTAAAAATATTTATAAACCATTTTATTTAAAAATATTATATGTGTGTCAGTCATCTCACTTATTTACCCCTCCCACACTCCTCTCAACAATAGAAATTATAATAACTTTTCTCAAACACGAATTACCTAAATTACATAATTAATTTCCATTTCCCCACATAGATTCATTATTTTATATAGGAAACTATCCAACGATGTGTTGTTTCATTAACTATAGAGGTGTTTCAAATATGGTATCGTGAATAACAAAGATACTTCATTTTATTTATTTTTCAATATCCTAAATATATTATATAATTTTTATTAAATTATAAAAACCATGTAAAATATTCTATAATATTATTTTATTATTTTAGTAACATAAATTTATATAATATTTTATGAAATGGGAAATAAATTTTGCATTATTGTTTAATGTAGACAACCACCTCATGAACCGGTGCTATTTGATTTTCAAAATAATCATTATCAATATATTTTAATGATTTATTTAATGTATATATATATATATATTATATAATACACATATATATAATTAATTATAAATTATATCACATATACCTACTTAAATTTCTTTTTTTGGGTATGTGAGGATGTGGCTTAGGTGTATGAGATATTATATATTTGTACAGTGATTTGAATTTTTATTACTAATGCTTCACATGGAAGGTAATAAGAATATATTTAATTAATATATTTCATATAAATTAAATTACAATTATTCTCATGTCATATATATCTTTCATAAACTAAAATATATTATTTTGGTCATACAATAAAAATTTACAATGTCGTTCAGGTATGCATGTACTGGGAACTCTATGATGAAATTTCATTTTTCATTCATCAAAACATCACAAGATTGATATATATATATTAGAATATTTCGAAAAATAATATATATTTTATGATATTATGATATCTAGGGTAACGGAAAATAATAAAAAAATTCATTCCATAATGATAATTGGAAAACTGGAAACGTTTTCCATTTGTATGTATAGACCACCACCTCCATGACTATAACAATGTCAATTTTTAATAAACACATATTATGATCAGTTTTAGAAATACTTTGGATGAATTATTTTGATAATAGTTCATGATTATTTTTATGGATTTGTTTTAATAATAACATTATTGACAAAAACAAACACACCGAAGACATTTTGATATAATGAATCAGTCATACTCAAAATGCCTAGTATGGACAGAACTGATTAAATAATAAATTGTTTTCATTATATGTAAATAAAACAAGTGGTATTAGTATATAATTCTAAAATGGGAGATTTATCTTAAGAAATTAATTAATTTTTAAAATATTTATATTAAGTTGTTAAAACAAATGCATTGAACGTTTGGACTCGAGGTAATGGTTTTCCTACCTTTATTTATCTTAAGTTTGACATTTTCTATAGTCACTACTTGTTTATATTGGTTTGTTTAAATAGTTAATATTTTAAATTTAATATCGGTATCCTTTCAAAAAAATATTTTGTGTTTCAACATTAATTATTTCATCCAAGGGTATTCGACATAAATCTTTCCAAGTGTTAATGATTTTCATAACTCAGTTTCCTTTCACTCTGTTATATAACATCATCATATAATTTGATGTTTTATAATTATGTGCCTAATTAATTAGGATTAGGAATATATTTTATTCCAAATTATCATATATGGATTTACATTTTATACTTATTAATCAATAAATTATTAATTCTTAATTTCAATTTTGTTATTATTTAGGGTTATTTATGTAAAATTATATTTTATTGAGATATGTGTATATGTTTTGTGCATGTATTTATTTATTAAGATACATACAGTTACCAAATTATATAATTAAAATCCTAATATTCATGATATTTAATGTAATATTTTATGATATTCATTCATGTGGCTTATAATATAAGAGTTAATAATGCGAAAAAGTCAATATGTTATAATCACATTCCTTTTAGGACTATTTATGTCATTTTTATTTTAAAGGAATTCTTGGGATATTATTTTCCTAAAACAAAAAATATTTTTTTATCATCATTTGTTGAATGTGTCCCACTTAATTAATTTCCCATTCCTCTATTTTTTTAATAGTCATATGTAATGTCGTTTTTATGTGATATTTATCATATATTTTTATTTTTTTATATTGGATATCACTCCCTTATATATATATATATGTTTTTTGATAATTTCATCAAGAGTGATTATTTCAAATTGTAATTTTTTTAATAATGAAATATAGCATGATCATTATCCATATTTTAATATGTTTAGTAAGAAATATTCATTAATTTGGAAAATGTGTCACTTTTTACCCCATTTTACATGGTTTTTTTTAAATATTATTTATATATATCATTTATGCCTATACAATAAAATGTCACAATTATGTACATTATTTTATTTGAATATTTTCATTAATGGTTCCATGTTATATAAATAAATATTTTTTCACAATATTTTGTGAGTTATTTATTATTAATGGTCGGTTTCAAAATGAAATGAATGTTTTCCTTAAAAATTTATTTTAATTATAATTTAATGTTCTGTACATTAATTTAAATTAATCCCCTTAATGTTACATATGGTACAATGTGGATAATTTATCAAGATACAATCCTCATCCTTTCACAAAATTGACACTGATAGTTTCAATGTGATTGTTGTGGAACATGTTCCTTTTTCAAGGATATATCTTGTTTCTAATAGATTTTAATATAAGACATATCTTTTCAATGGGGTTCACATGATTCAATTATGTTATGATAGAACCCATATTTTTCACATATTTATTAAATTTTTAAATGAATATATTGTTTTTCTATAAATTTTTAATGAAATGTCATATTAATATAATTTATTCATGTTGTGGTTCACCGACATTATATATGATTTTTTAAATATATATGGATAATATAATATATATTATATGAATGGTGCTTCTAGATATTAACTCATTTAATTAGGTTTGGAAGAGAACCATACAGGATTTCCATTTATAATGGTAATTTATGTGTTTAATAAGTGTTTTATGAAGATGTTGTTCTAATGATACGAACATGCCTCATATGTTATTATTATTTTTTATAATTATTTATTTGTTAAAAATTGATATCACAAGGCCCATGAATATTGTTTCATATAAATCACTCATCTTTTAAATCCCAATTCTATATTTTATGATTTATGATTCATGAATTGATGAGTTTGATTTATTTTTGGATTTTATCATGAACATTGATTATATATTTATACCCTTATGCATTTATTAGTCGCACTGATGGAATTGAATTCTTAATTTTTATTCATACACTTAGGTATAATTTTATCTCATCCTCGTTATGTTACCACATTCATTTGTTAATAGAAATGACTTTGAATGAATTATTTTTTAATTTTTTTTATATTGATTATGTTGATAAATTAATGTGGGAAAAGGAATTAGGGGTAAAGTGGGTGAAATTATCATTTAATAAAATTGGTATTGTTTTATTATTATTATTTTTCCAATTTTTTGAATTTAGAAAATGAAAATCTACTTGGGTATATAAGGGATTTAATTTGTACTTTTGATGGTGTATGTATTGAATGATGAAAATTGGGTCGCTGTTATTGGAATCAAAACATTAAATGTTATGATTATGTTTTCAGAACAAGATAATGGGTTGTGGGTTCTAATATATTATTGGTACCTTCTTATAATTCATATATTTTCAATAAAAGAAAAAAAAATTCAATTAAATCACATATAAGTGTCATCAGTACTTTTCAACATATTCGTGAAACTCTTAAACACATATATTATATCGAAAATAAATTATATATTAAAAAATTATTATACTTAATATATATTATTTTAAATCATTATATATAATTTTTTTATCCATTAAATATTATTCATTATGACATTATTTAATACTTTAGATTCCCAGGACTCGGATTCCGCTCAATAGTTTCTCAAGAATAGCTGGACACATGGAAGGAATCTCATCCAAAAAAATGCTAGCAGTTTCTAACTAGAAGTGAGTGTATAGGATGTGTCTATTGGGGGAATATTATCCCTTAATATACCAGGAAAGTTCAGTTAGAGGAATAACCTCTGACCATTTATTAAAAGAAATAAAAAGTGCAGTAAATAAGGAGATGGATGAGGGCCAACATCTTGCCCAAACCCAATGAGAAGTACCCACCAAACATAACCAATTAAAAACCAAACCATTACACCCAAAACCAAAGACCCATACTGCTGATTCAACACTTCAACCAGAAGTTCATCATCTTAATCAAACAAAAACATCAAAACTTCCAGATTTCAACAGCATATCTTCACTGCAATTACTGCAACCGCGACTTCATTCCAGAGATCTTCCCGAAAACAAATCTCGAAAAAGAAAAAACAAATCACGGAAGAGAATCAAGCACCATGATCCGCAGAAAATTCAGAAGTTCCGCATTAAAATTTCAAAACAAATTCTAGAAGCACTCCTCCAGCCTTGCGCCTTCGAGGAAAAACGACGCCAAATTCATCATCATAGCTACTCATCAACGTTGAATCCATTATCGCCGAAACCGTCGCACCACACCAGAAAACCGAATTGATTCACATCTAATCGATGATATCCAGAATCACCGGAAAAATCTAGAAACCAAAACGAAAAACCTGCAAAAAATCACAGAATCCGAAGCCAAAAGCCTCCCCCTTCCGGAACCGCAGAACAGACGTCGATCCACATAGGAACCTGCTGTAAGCGTGGCTAGGTCGCGATGAACTCACCGAACTGGATCCACCGTCGGCACCGAAATTCTGAGACACTTCGAAATAAGACCGTGCCGATCCACACCGTCAACAGCACGCCGGGATGAACGTCTGAGAACCTCATCCTTGGGAGCGACACGCCGAGCCGAGTGACGTCGCCAGGAGCGTGAGCCGGAGACCGAACCCACCGGATGCAGACGCACCCCACCGAAGCTAGACCACACCCACGATGAGCTGAAACCAGAGGAGCCACGAGTCGAACTGGGACGGAGGGGGAAGGGGAAGAAGAAACGATGGGAAACCCTAGCCGCCACCGAAGCGCGAAGAGACGCCGCTCAGAGGCTCCTTCAAGATCTCAAATTCCAAAAGTGTTGTATGGGTAACGAGGTATAGGGTTGGCCTTCCCACCTTCGCGCCGCACGCCCCCAGCTAGGCCCAAGGTGGCCAACCCTTGGGCTTGGGCCAGTTCCCACGAAGTCGAGGGGACGAGAGGTTCGCTGAAAAATGGTGCGCGTTGCCTTTGTGAGGACTCGAACCCGGAACCCCAGCGACGGGTCTCCACCGCCTTGAACCAACTCACCCAGCCCCCGCGGGCAAACGTGTTGTATGGGTAACGAGGTATAGGGTTGGCCTGCCCACCTGCGCGCCGCACGCCCCCAGCTAGGCCCAAGGTGGCCAACCCTTGGGCTTGGGCCAGTTCCCACGGAGTCGAGGGGATAAATCATACAGAAAAGGAAAATCATGTATTTCGTAAATATATAATACAGGAAAACATTGATTAAAACTAGCAGGCAATGGAACTATACAAAATTTTTAAAACAGAAAAAATATATCCAGCATCATAAGCAGTAGAACTATTCACATCTACCAACTACATCCTATGTCAATATAGCAGTCACACATTCATAAGTTGAAACCTAACCTTATCTACAAATGAAGGAATGTAATTAACCAGTGTACCAAATGTTTCCCAGATAGAGTTTGATATATATCTCAGTAGAAAACCAACATTGTTATTTAAAAAAATCGAGTCTATATATACAATATTTTAGTGTGTAAATATAATTATTTAATGCATTAATAATTACAATAAATGGTTCAAATATTATACAAGAAATGAAAGTAAGCTTATAATACATATTATAACCCATGTTGTAATAAATTAGAACATGTATCAAGGGAAAAAATGAAGAGTATCACATTTATAAGGGACTCTATGTCTAATATCACATTTATAAGGGACTTTGTTCTACGTATCATAGTAGTATAACGAATTCCATTCTTGGTATCACAGTATGGGACTCCATGAAATGTATCAAAGTAAGAGATTCCATTCCATACATCCTAGTATGGGATGTAATGATAAATATCAAAGAAGAGGATTCCATGCCTATATAGCATCAAATTATTATCACAAGGCTATCCACTCTCAATGAGAATCATCAGGGACACCATGCCCAATTACTATCAAAACAAAATTGATACTAGAAAAGTATCACAAGGGACACTATGCTCATTTAGTATAATAATAAACAGGAAGTTATTCCTATTGGGTACAATAAAATCATAAGGGTCTTTATACCCATTCATTATAATTCATAAGGGTCTTCATGGACTTTCAATAATGATTAAAAATTGGATTTAATACGATCTTGGGTATAATCAATTTCTCATTATCATTTAATTTCAATAAGGGTGTAACCATTGGTCAATTGAGAATTAGATTATATTTTATTACCTCTCACCAACAATTAATTCAATTCAATATAATAGTGTTATCCATGCCCTAAAATAAATCAATCTATTTCATATATAGTATCACATTTAAGAACAAAACACCTCAATAAAAAATCAGACATATTTTCATTAAATCCATTTTACAATGTGACAGATTACATGGAAATGGTTTTCTATGTTAAAGTTAGTTCATCCCAAGTAGCCCAATAATATCATTACATTTCACATAAATACGCCAATTAAAGGCATCTTCAATTTTCAGGGAAAACACATTGATAATTATGTGAAGAAAAATAATGGATATTATAAGGCATCCAATCGTGAAGAATAATTAATAGAACACCTTGAACATACTAGTATTAATATCCTTATCTATAATCATTAATTAGATCATCATTGATTTGAATAAATCATAATACTTGATCAAAACCATATGTGAATCCAATGAGACGAATAGTTCTTCGATGAAACATTATACGAATGAATTGGAAAAAAATTATGAAAGATCATCAATGGATATCAAGGAAGGATGTGCACTAGTGTTTTACCATTGGAATAATAATATTGGAGGTGAAATAGGATAAAAAAATTCATTAATAGAAATGTCTTCATTTCATCCAAAAAAACTGGAAGCATGATTTGGTCACATAGTTTTCCAAACATTTAAAATGTTGTGTGACATCATCCCTGAGGAGGATAACTTCTCATGGTTAGTCTACATGGTTAGTGAAAACATGACCCAACCATGATAATCAAATTTTCAAAAACATATATAGTTTTTTCACGAGTGTGCAGCCCCTGGCTCATAGTTCGGGAAAACTCTGTGCCCTTCTTCACCCAAATCTCCAACCCCGCATAGTTATGAATGACTCTGCATGCCGGGTCGCAGTGTTTCTTCCAATCATGTGATGTAGTATTATTCTCCCCAATACATTTTCAAAGATCATAATATTCCATAGAAATTATTAAAAAATTCATGAACTCATTAGACATATCTATTTGGTACATAATAATGAATTTTAAGAAAATAAAAATTCTCTATACCTAAGATAAATACTATGTTCTAACAGTCTTCCCCAATTAATGAAACTCATCCAAGAGTGCACATTCTAGGGGAAAAACAAAACATGATAAAAACATCATCCATGGTGCACATACAGTGCTCTATATCTCCTATGTCTTATCATATACAAGGTTTGTGAGTATATATCATCCATAATAAATGGAGAAACTACCCTTAATGATCCTTCAAACATATTCAAAAAATTATATATGATACTACTAAAATGAGAAAACAACAAAAATCTCAGCAATCTCATCATCAAATATATGTGATGGGTCAGCATGATATTTGTGAATAAGTGGAACAAGGATGATATCATGCATGTAATACACCATTGATATAATAAAAACTGATAATCTACTATACTGACTCTCTCCAGAATCCCCCAGTATCCTAAAATATATATTTCAATGATTCTATTTCCTTATTATTCATTAATTCACACACATGGTTGATAACTGTAAGAATAAATGATTTGTGAACATAAAATATAGAGGTCTTATATAATGATCTACAAATTATTTATATTTTTATTGAGTATTAGAAATCATATTCCAAATCGGATGTACATGATTTAAATACTCATGAACAAGATTATGACCTAATATTTATTCCACTCAATCCTATAACAAATATGGGGTTGAAAAAAACAACATACCAAATAGATCTCTAATAAGGATCCATCATAGCCATCTAATGAAAAATTTATTATAGAATCACTTGATAATGGGAATATTCTTATCCAAAGAACTGAAAAAATCATGGATACATTCTTGGAGAATTCTCTCTATAACCTGTACTGTTTAATATGACCAACCACCATTCTTAAAGTTAATGACATTGATCAAATGAACCTATGTACCCAAGGCCTTTGAAGAAACCCACCATTCCTCAATTTGAAATGATAATATCTCAATGAAATGATTGTTTTAGGGACCCCAGGTAGTTGGATGCACTCACATACATAAAATCATCCAATTTAATAATCTATGAAGGAATCCTAAATAGGAAATAAGTGGGACACTTTTTTCAGTTAATGAGTAATCATATATTTTTACTACATGTAGGTGAACTTAGTAATCTTATTAAAATTTACCTAGAAGTATCACTCTATCACAATATGTAGAGTAGAATTAGATATCACAAGATAATAGGTCTCTTGTGTTAATCCTTCCACTAAGGAAATGTTAACCACCAAGTGATAGTGCTTGCTACCTGATGCATCATCCCTGACCAAGAGTATTATTGGAGCATATCTTGATAAAACATGGAGCTTGATAGGTGAACTACCCACTATAAAGCTTGTGACTCTATCATTAACTCCTATCCCATTTTTATAGGAACCTAGATACACCCATTTTTATATAAAATGTTTTCATAAAAAAGAGTATAATATAGAAGTGAGTCCTCACTGGAAATAACCTCTTGTATGACTAATATTTCTTGATCAAAATCTTCTTCAACTTAAACCTCTCAATCAGGTAAAAGGAAAATAATAGAGAATCATGAAATTATTTCATATGATAGTTTATACCATCTATATTCATATCATAAAATAAATCCATAATAGTCCACTTACTACATTCTTTCTAAACTACCAATGTTTTATTCCACCAACATAGTGTAGCAGAAAAATCTTTTCCCATCCCAGGCGTATATGATATCCTGAAGTTATGGCACTGTAGATTTTATACCCATATTTAAGACATTATTTTTATGTCATGTTGTGTGAATATATATTTTTGGCTGTTTTTGTTTACAAAAAACACAAAAAAAATCTCCCAACGGGTAATGTAATATTAAACAGGTTGTGTTCCCCAACAACCAACATGATATCGTGCATCAAGAAGTTCCTCTAATTATGTCTCAACATCCACAACCCCTTATTCAATGACCCTATCTTACAAAATCAACACCACCCCTTTTCCAATGCATGATGCATCCTAGAATACCATGTAGAATCTACTAGCCTCCCAGTATAATCCAAATAGTATCTAAGGCAATCCTTCCATTAATCTCCAGAATGGCTTCCTCACATGCTTCTGAACAGGAGGGCATAATACCCTCATTTGTAAGACTATTAAAAGGTCCATATTATCATGAGAAGTCCTGTATAAAGTTCTTTTAGTAAATATATATCCCAAAGAAACTCAATATGTAAAAGACATTATTGGTCGTCTCCTAAGTAACCAAATCTCACTCATTAGGTAGTTCCACTTAAACACAACCCTTTGTGACAATGTGACCCAGCTTGTGTAGAATATCATTTCATAAATGAATTTTAATGATCTATTGATATAGGTGGCTCTATCTCGGTGTATTCATGATGAACACAATATGATTTGGTATAGTCTTTACATGTATGTAAATGGTACAATATGTTACCATCAAATACCCAAAAATAAAATTAAGATAGGGATGGAAAACCACATTCATCATATCCATGAATACGACATGTGAATTTGAATGAATGAATGACATAAAAAGATACTCATATAATCTATAAATACTATGGAATGTTATATGTGGTATGTTAGATGGTATTTCTCAATAATGATGACATCTATATTTCAGGTAGAACATCAAGAACACCATCAATTATATGATATGGTAAAAAATATTATCAATGGGAGGTAATGTATAATAGTTTTTTTATTGTAAGTTGATTTGGTTTCAATTAATTCACACAATGTCTAAGGGTTCCATCTACCTTCGTGGTCAAAAGTAACGATGAACACTAGGGATATGTGTTTGAACATTTGTAACCATAGGCCTCTATATCCTCTATTTTCCTTTTGATATTTTCAAAATTAGTTGTATCTATTATTTAAAGAGGAATGGATTATAGGGATTCTTCTTCACATAAATCCATAGTTAACTATTCCCATATCACTGAAGGTAGTACTAAAAATTTATCGAGGAATACATCCTAAATAAATTCACCACAGGAAGGAACTCAATATGATGTAGTCTCTATTAATTCTATAAATGATATAAATCATGGCAATCACTCCACCTAGTGCAAGATGTGTTTGTCCATCTCATCCTGAATTGACATCCAAATCACCATTTTGAATATACTGACCAGCATATGATTATGTAAATTAAAATTTATGATGATTTCAATCGACATATACATTATAGGGAATCAAGAAGTTCATCCAATCATTGATGTCAATGAATGTCATATCAAGGTTGAAGAGGATACTTAAGAAACAATGGTCACAAAATTCAAGGGGGAACTCCATTAACATGAGTACTCTATCTAATAATGTAACAAATATTTTATCTAGATTCATTACCCAATGAGAGTACTCAACAAAAATATGAGACATTCAATAGAAAAAACATATATAAAATAATGTTCAACACATATATAAAATAAGGAATAATCTATATGAGATACTACTAGAATAGTACATCGAATACGAGATGTCTTGGAATACAGATCCTATAGTATATGAATTTTTAAATATATATCTGGATATGTAGAATTATGCTACAACCGGACTACGTAGAAAAGATATGCACAATTGTAGCTTAAAAACTGAAGTATCAACACAAGATCACTGATCTTCTCTATTACATATATGGCCAGTAATACTGCATCTACCCTCATTTCTAAAAACTAATGATTCTACTCATGATGGTGTAGATAGAATATGTGTTATACCACATGATACATATGGTAAATCCTTTCATAAATGATTTAGATACCTCAATATAAAACATCATAAACAGTTGGTGTGGTCTCTAGGACATTAGTTCCTGTTATGACTAGTCTTACAAAACTAGTGACAAAGCTTGTTACTGGCTATGGGTTTAAATTGTCTTCCATTTCTCATTAAAAAACTATAAAATAATCACTTCTATCCTTTACTAGAAAAAATAATCTATCTTGGTTATAAACAACCATAGATCACTCAATCTACATCCCTTATGTTCTGGTCGGTGATAATGACATAGGTTAATGTTTCAGATATGATAGTCATCGAGAAAACATTGAATTGAGAATTAATAGGATACCTTATACCATCCTTAAATAACCTCGCATTCAAAGGCACATTAGTAATATTGAAAAAAGTGAATCACTAAAGATATGTAAATTGAGATGAATAGTACATGATTGGTATGAAACTATTATATATGTTCATGAAATCCATGGAATGATCAAACCTATGTTTTTATTAACTAAAACAATCATGGAAGATATATTGGAAGTCCCTCTACCTCATTTCTTGATAATGACCAACTGTGTTTAATATATCACAACAACATTTGGCCGATTCAATAAACATATATGCAGTAAGCTTCACTATCTTCCCAAGTTGTTTCAATAAATTCCTTAATATAAACATCATCATCTTGATCCCTAACTCTACAGTTGATAAACATTCATCCCCCAAAAATTTTGTAGGATCCTTCTATTGGAGATCATGTGTCAAATAACATATATACGGGGCAAAGCGCAATGAACCATATAAGGAATTCATAATACCTAGAATGTATGTGTGAAAATGGGAATCATCGCCAATTTTAGGAAGAGGATTATGATCCCCATTATGAATTTATAGATGTATAACTATTAGCATTGATCACAAAAACATTGGATCATGTTTTTCACCACCCTCATGTATTATATATTGAGGACATCATTGTAGAATTAGTCTAAAATATCCAAAAACAAGAATCAGATAGGATTGGATAATATAATTATTAATATAATTAGAAATATAATAGGTACAATGCCTTTATATATAATTATCACACCCCTCTACCCACTAAACGAGTATATTTTGGGTGATAGCAGCATTTATAAAAACAACAAGAATGCTACCTACAACCCACAACTACAGCTATGATTGGGTGAATATTAATGTTTTAGAATATAAATTTCATTTAAATAATATCGTTATTCAATTATTGATTAAATGATATAACCAAAATAAAAAAATTGAAATCTATATTGTCTCAAACACCTTATTAACAAAAAATTTTCATCCAATCAGTCAATATGATAACATTTTATAGTCCATGGGACCTATGGACCATGACTAACTATATCATAATTTGATAGTTATAGTTCTTTCAATAAAAGATGCACGAATGAGAGTTTTTGGTAATATCATGAACTATAAGTATAAATTATGTTATATTAATAAGTTTATTGAGTTATTATCTCATTACAATTCCACTTATTATAGTAAAGGAACTTATGGAAATCTCAAGAAATGGAAATAACACATTTCTCCAATATAGAATGGAATATTCTTAGAATGTGAATTCCCTACATGGTTCCTAGTATGAAGTTATCTTAATTAATTCATTCTCCATCTCATCTAGCCAAGCCTATAATATAAAATCAATAATTTGAAGTTTAATATCAATATTCATCTATATCACTGAATAGTGGAACAAAATAATCTGTAATATAAAAAAATAATTACTTCCATTTTTGGAAATTTGTCATTTTTATGAACACGGGTTAACTAATCCTAGGAACAACCCACTTCCAAACAGTATAACCATTATTATATTTTGAATATTGTTTCAAAATTGTAATTAATGAAAATTAATGGAAACGATTAGACTTTTTTATGTCTCGTTCCATGATACAGTTAAACACTACCTCAATCTCAGTTGGCCACATAACCACAATAACATCACGCTGAATGAAATAGGCTTCAATATGTATTTGAGGGCCACGTGTGTGTCAGTGAGGGAGATAATTCACAATTACTAGAGTGAATTTAATCATATAGGTAATTATAAAGAATCTATGAAATGGTATAAACATATGGAAATCATATTAATATATAATGAACATAAAATAATAATACACAGATAATTAGAGACAGAATGTTATGAAATAGGCTTCTCTTGTTTTTCATGTATCTATAATTCTAGAGTTCATTATTAAAAACATACATAAATTATACAAAATAAATATGACTAAAAAACGAAAAATATATCCAACAACCTAATCTCTAGCCTGGTCATCTTCTAGTAGCTATTTCCAAAGTCAAGCTAGAACCCACATTTCATTAACATGATTCTTCTACATTTCCAATCATATAATCTTGTAATATTCTCAGGTACTATTGGTAGCCCAGAATGGGTGTGATATAAATATTAGTAGGACGCCAACAATAGTTTTTATGAATATCCTATACATGTATACTATATTTGACTGTGTAGATATAATATATAAAGGTAGTAATAGTAGTTATAATTGGTTAAAATGTTCTTTTTGAAATGAATCTTATGTGACAATACATACTACGAACCATGTCAGTAAAAATCTGAACAAGTATTAAGGGACGTGATTTATAGTATTACACTCTTAAGGGTCACTATAAAACGTATAACATTTATATGGGAATCCATTGACAAAATCTAAGTATTTTAGGGGAACACATGACCAGTATAACAATAAGGAACTCCTTTCTCAGTTTCAATTAAAGGGATGCCATAGCCAGTGTCACTATTATGAATTCCATGCCTCATATCATATTAAGGGACAAAATTCAAATATTTTATCACATTTGTATCACATGTAAATCCTTGCCAATATATTATCACATTAATGTCAAAAGGGACACCATTCCCATTAAGTATCATTAGGTATGTCATTCTTAATTTGGATCACAACATATTCCTTTCCAATTATGTATAATTTTGGATTCCATGACGGTTTATTTAAATTATATAGGGTTTTCACAACCATTTGGCATAATACAATAATATTGTTTTTCATGGCCATTCGTTATATTGCACAAGAGTCCTCCATCCCATTAAATTATAATTGACAATTTAATTTAATATTAACTAAGGAAAAACCAATTTCTAATTATAATTTCATTTCAAATAAAGAGAAACCATTATTCGATATAAAAATATTTTATGTTTTCATACCATTCATCCATATTCAATAAAATTATATATAACAACATTATTCATTCTACAAAAATATCTCCATTCTTTTAATTTATAATATCCCATTTTATAAACAATAACAAACACTTCATTAGGTTCATTTTTCATATATTCAATAAATATATTTAGTCCTCTAAGAGGGAACACCAAATGGGGATCCTCCTTCCATGGAAATAAATCTCAAGGGGTCTAATTAGATGATTATGTTCATATAAAAGAATCCAATTTATGATTGGTTATATTTAGGGTCAACGCAAAGAGATACCGACATGCGACACAAGGTATAATATTATAAATCATCAAAACAAGATGAATAACATATATTCAAATTAACCAATACTCCTACGAATCTTAGCGTACAATATCATTGATTTAGTCCATCATGAATTAGATGAAATATTTTGAATAGATAAATTCTTATTGTGAATCTAGTGAGATTAATGATTCTTTGATCGGACTCCATTACGATAAATGTCATGAAAAAATATAAATAAGTATCAATTATCCTCAAAGAGGGATTATTATGGGTAATTTACACTATAATTGATAATGATGACTAAAATTTGTGTTATAAAATTTCATTAAGGTTAATTTCAGCATTTCAGGAAAGAATCCAGGTTGCACGGTTAAGTCACAAGGTTTGACCAACCAAGTGCTAGAAGGTCACCATATGATGTAAAGAGGGGACCATTTACTGGTTATTCCCTAAAGACATTGAAACACTAAAAAAACCTGAAAAATAATTTTTCTATAAATTCAATAGTATTTGGATAGGAATTTGGCACCTGGTGAATAGTTAGGGAATACCATGTTCCCTACATAAACCCATTTTCCAACCACTAATAGTTTGAAGAGACCTTGTGGGATGGGTCTTATTGTTTATACTAATCATGTGGACCAATTTTTTTCTCCAACCTCTAGGGTTCTGAGATCCTATTAAACCACAAACACACCTCAAAACATTCATCACCTCATTAGACAATTATATTTGGTCCAAAATATTTAGAAAGGTAAAAAATAAAAAGGTCCATATCAAAAATGGGTGTCTTCAATACCTCCATCATTTTATATATAAATTTAAATCATTTCACCATCAAAAAATAAAATATTACATGTTCCACGTTTTCTATCCCTTCTTTATCATTCATCATATGCCCTTAGGTTGTTTAAGACCTATACATTCAATATTTAAAAAATTCAACCATTTATGATTAAATAGAAAAACTGTTATTCTCAACCATTTTTTAATGAAAATTTAATCCTTCCTAATGGATAAATTGGTTTATCTTATTCTATTTTAGTTATTAAAATTATTCTAAATCAATTGAGAAGTTCTGGAAAAATATCTTTTAGACATTCTTGACATATAAGAAGATCAATATTCTTACCACCATGGTCTTCAACAGCTTAAATCTAAACAACATTATCCATCTCTTCTATGGTGAGTTTGATATAAGATTAAGGTTATTTTTGATAATTCAATCTCATGATAACTGATTATGAATAATTATAGTATACTTTAATCCAGTCAGCAACCCATTTGATTTTTCAATCTATGAATCTATATGTTTATCATAGTACATTAATGGTCATTGTAGAAATCTGTCGTTATGGTTTGTAAACACACTGGGAATATCCATATCATATCACATTCTATTGAGAAACATGGTTAGTAGAATCGATTAATGTGATGCACTAGACAATGATCAAGTAAAAGAAAATGTTCCATTTGTATAGTTATTACTCCAAGGTACATTAGTTTTGAATCCAAATCAGAAATTACTATTTAAGGTGAGATGAATTTTTATTGAATACACTCAGTTATTCCATTGAAACATTTGCATGAAATTTCTTATATATTGTCTCATACTTAGACTTATCCTTATAATTATCCCTGGGCATATCCATATAAAATTACCTAGGGATCTCAATAATTTTTTGACATCCTATCTTTCAATGGATTATTGAAAATTTAATTTTATACCAATTGTAGAAACACTCGAATATCATATATAGATATCTGGTATAAATATTTTATATTCATTACATTTCACAAATACATGTCGAACTGTCATATCTCTTTACTTCCTTTCAATATGGGGTCCATATTAATCTAATTTATTCCATGATATTCAATATATATCATAAATATCTTTAACATATGTGGTCTACATAAACCTAAAAACATTAATACCATTATTCAAAACCTGGTAAATGAACCATTAGAAAGGGTGAGATCATATGATCACTATAGGTAAAAATGTAAAATAAGTAAAAATAACACAATCATATGGGTATGAGAACATGATAATAACAAATGAATATTATATCCTTCATATAAATGATAAAAATCATGGTTCCTAGAATAGATATTGGATGTTCATAACACATGAATAATAATGTAATTGATGAACATGATCCATGATAACATAACATTTACATAATTCATATATTTGTTTATACACATATTATAATAATTATGTGACCATGTATAAACAGAAACAGGTTTTCAAATTTCATTAATCACATGAAATCTATCCCTCACATAAACTTATGGACAGAAAACTAGGACTACAAATAACATTATTGACATGAATTCCTTGTTTGTGTGTAACATTATGGAATTATATACATGATTACAAAGAGAAATTGTTACCATATAATTGGGATCATGCATAATAGTTTGAACATGTAATACGCTTCACATATAACATGTAATATCATTTTATCAACATTTTCCCAATTAATTAACGGGATACATTGGTCCCATATATCATATAATCCATACACATGTGTCCACAATATCATAAATAATTGATTATATCATAACCCATTAAAATACATGTGTTTTAAGAATAATTAATTCATGAATAACATATCAAAAAAACCGGTTTCATAATATTTTTCATTTCACCATTGAATATATGGTGTAAAAATGATTCTATTATAATTATTTCATCATGGTATGACCCAGGAAAGAGAAATGTGTTTTATGGAATAATATCTTTCTCAAACATAAACCATAATGAGAAGATAACAATTGAATCCCTATATCATATCCATAGAAAATAATATATAACATCGAAGGATTTCATATTATATCCAAAGTGTTTTTGATATATCATTTGGAATATTTCTTTAGGAATATATCATTTCCATATTGAGAATCACTTTTCAAAAAGTAAAATATTTTCAAAATGCTTATCTTTATGATTAATATAGGAAACTTATAAAATAAATCCTTAATATTTCAATTTTCTCCTTTATTAAGGAAAATATCCATTCCACATTGAATTTTTTTATTAATTTTTTAAAATTTACGTTATTTGAAAATAACAAATCAAACATATATACAGATCTTTAAAATAATTTTTCCTCTTAATGGTTTGAAATTGTGTACACATTAAAACAAAGTTATCTTTTATATTTTTGGTAAAATAAAAACTATTCTTGTATATAAAAAGAAATTACTATTAATATTATATAATTATAGTAATAAAAAGGAATTAATAAAGTAAATAATCCAAGTCTATCATTAAAAGTTTTTTAAAGTCATTTTAAAAAAAATTGATAATGAGAAAAAGGAGTATTTGATTTAATACAAAAATGGTGATATTTTTATTTAAATACATTATTTTGGGAATAATGAGTAAAAACATTAGAGGAAAATGAAGGAATTAATTATAATATCAATAATGTAACTGTTTAAAAAAAGTAAAGACATTAGTTAGATATAAATCAAAATATATCATCATTAGAATCCAAAACATAAACAATTCCGACAAATGATTAGACTTTATCGTAAAAACATTAGTAATTTGGTTACATGGATTCATAATAAATAATATATAATTAAAATAAACGAAACATTAAATACCATGAGAAAAAAATCATTATATTAATTTTTAATGGAGATGTATATACTGTAACGCTCTGACCCCAATTACCCAGAGTAAGTGCATTATTACATAACATTGGCATGATAAAAAAAGATCAAGTCTCGAAGGACCGATTAGTTTAGAAGCCTTGGAAACACTAGATATATTCATAAGTCTTACATTACATCACAAGGTAAAAAAACTACAATAACATCTTGTCTTCATATCCCATCATACTATCCATGTAGGTCATTCAAAAATTACTTCTTCACATCCTGGGAAAATAAAACATTGAAAGGGGTGAGCTCAGATGCACAGTAAAGATAACAATATAGAAGAAGCTTTCATATATAATCATAAACACTTAAGGCAATGTATAACTTAAACAAAATCCTTTTGAACTTGAACTTCATACTAATATAGAAATGATAAAATTATATAATTCTATTTACTTAATCTCATGGATATTCTACTAGTCGAATAATCACATGCAATATCAATAACTACTTTCATAAAGATTGAATGCATAATTCCAAACTATCATAACCACATAGCCAAGGCCTCATTCCAAAAATACAATTAAGATTTTTTCAAGGCCTCGTGCCAAGACTCTAGTTTGTCTCATGAGACCTACCGATGTATTGAGGAGCTATAGCGGGCTCCACCCGTCACTTACTAAGTCCAATGCATTCCTCATATTAAATATTTTAAACATAACATAAACATTCGTATTAAAACTAGCATATGAAATTTCAATACTTTATCCACAAACCATGAATGGTATAAAAATAGCACATCCACAGTCAAACATAACTCATTAGATACAATATCGAAGATTTTATTGTATCATATTAACCTCAATCGAGAATTATGAAGGATATTGACATAGATGAAAATAATCATCAAAAAAATTATAGTGAAATATCCCCCTTTTTCTTGAAATCATTTAAAAGTCACACTATTTGTCAAGAATCCATTTAAAATAGATTTTAAAATCAAAGTGTCCTATAAAACTTAGAAACTTTTAAATGTACATTTGATTTGAAAACTTTAATTTCCATATAAATAAATCCTTAAAACCATTTTTAAAACATGGACATTAATGAAAAAGATTTAGAATAATCAATCATTAAAACCTTTTAAAATGTCATTTTAATTAGAGTTCCTAACCAAAAAAGATTCACTTGAATAAAAATAATTGGGGAAATAAAAACTTTGTAATATCATGAGAATAAAGTAATTCATGAAATATTATGTCAAAGTACATTATATACACGATATAAAAGTGATTTGGTGTATAACAATAAAGGAGTCCCAATGGAATGTAAATTGAGATGAAATCTCTCATAAAGGCCATATCCTTAGTTTAAGGATAAATTAACGACATAATTATGAGTGAAAAAAATAAATACCCTCAATAGGATTGTATATTCAGTGTAAAATAATAAAAGGTCATTCACAAATATTCTTGTAAAAACAACACCAATGAATTGGATGTTTACCTCAACAAATCAAGATTGAGTAAAAATTACTCTAATCAAGTTCATACCGGTGACCTGATATTTTATTAATGGAGTGATTATGTGTATCAAAAGTGTATCCACATAAAGGGGAGTGGAATTTATGACATAATCAAATGAATAGTGATTCTACCCATAATCTTGGAGTAAAATAATCAATGAAGTATGCGTAAATCCGAATGAGTGGTAATTGAAATTTCAAATTCCCTTATTGATTTGGTAACATAAAAAACATATACCCATGAAAGAAGGATAATACAATGATTATGTAAATATACATGAATTAAATTATATTACACAATGAATACAACCATGGGTAGTACACACACCATAAATAAGTGGTGAACAATGGAATTCTCAGGGAATTAAAAGTGAGATAAGAAACCCCTTACCTTGTACTTTTCCTTGGTTGGGGGTAGTTTAACCTCTTGTATAATGGTGAGATAATTTCTATTAAATTATAAATGAATCATATACATTATTATGATATCATATATGATCTTTTAACATTGCTTTATTAATAATATCTTAGTATTATCATCTTTTCAAGTGTTAACGGATTCGTTTTCCATTATATTATTTGTTATGCGAGACATATTTTCTATGGATGGGATGTATATTATTCATATCCATAATCACATAATGTCTCTAAAAATTATTTTTAATCATCAAATTAGAATTATACTTGGATGGATAAGAGGGGGAATGAATCTCATCTCGTTCGTGGAGATCGTAGTCCGTACGTACACACGAGCGACAATATCATTATTTTGATGTTAAAATATTATATAATTGGATGTCATATCATATATACATAATAATTATCATGTTATATTTATTATTTAAATTAATTACACATCATTATTATATCCATCCAAATAATAATTATTTGAAGGACAATTACACCATGACATGGAGACGGTAAGCCGTACGTACGCACGTATGGTGAAATGCCATTCAAAGGATAGATAGAATACTAAATATGGTTGTACCATATTTATAATAACTTCATAGTATATAGAATATACTGGAGTTATTATTTTAGAATAGAAATAACAAAGAAAGAAGAAGTTCAAGAAGAAAGGAACTTGAAAGAGGGTTGTGAAAACATTACCTCTTCTTCGGGTTCTTCATTTTGGTTTGATCAAAAGTGCTCCTTAGGTTGGCTTTCTTATCAAAATAAGGCCTCTATGTTGTAGTGAGGGATTTTTAGAGAGTATTTGTAAAGGTTTTGGCCGATCCAAAAGGCTTTGAATTTGTGAATTAGTGAGAAGGGGGAGTGCCCTTTTATAAGAGGGGTGAGGGGCACCTTTGGAAAAACTAAAAATATTATTTTATAATAAATTCATATTCGGTTTCTAATGGATCCAAAGTGGATTATTTAAAGTTTAAGGTAGGGATGGGTCGAAAACCACTCAACCAATAGAATTTAGACAGTTTTGGGTCATTATATTAACCTTATCATTAAGTATTAAGTCTTAGTTAATTAGTTTCACTTTTACAATGTCTCTTTTTATTTTTATATTATATGTTTAATAAACTTACTATATACATCCAACAAACCCCCAAGTGGTCCATAAATGATATTCCTATCATGATATAAGTCTCTTGGCAGAAACATAGATTTTTATTAATTGAATATAAATTAATAATATAATATTTGTTTTAAAAACTCCTTTATGTCAATTTTGACACTATTGGGTATTTTGTTTTTGATAAATTCATAACAGAATTATTACTTCTAAAACAATTAATATAATCAATCCTTATATGTCATATTAACGTAAAAAAGTAGTTTAATTCATAAAAAGTCTCAAATTACATTTATTTTGACATTTATAATATCAATTATTTTAATATTTCATTAATTAGGTAATTAATGCATCACCATTGTGTCATAAATAAATTAAATTATTTAAAGTCTAAAAATTATAAATAAAATACCATTATGTGGGAAATATTTTTAGATTTATAATTAATATTTACAATCTAATTTATATTATTTATCACCCTATATTAAAAATCATTTAGTAAATAAGCTTTGATTTTAACTCTTTTAACTCTTCTTTGAAATAAATAATAATAAATGTCCTAATATAATTTAAGTGGACCTAAATGATAATATTTTATACCTAAGGTTGTTTGTAGTCGAGATACACTTTTCCAATAGAATTAGGACATTTTTAGGGTAATATTAATATCATTTTTACCCTTAATTACCCTATTTACTTTTAATCGTGGTAAATAAAAGTAAAAAGTTACTATTCACCAAAAATTATTTTCATCTCATTGAACCACATTTTACTCCTTGATATTAACCGTGTCTCTCGGAGTTTCTAAATTCCACTAACAGAAGCAGTAAAATTACGTTTTATGAAAAATTCATTTTCTTAACTACCACTTAGTGGTTTCACTATTCATCAAAAAACGAAGGTTTCCAGAAAAATACCAAAAATTAGGCCTAAGATATATTTGATATTATATATTCAAAAATGATGTCTATTTTATCAAATTAAAAACATATCAGTTGCATTAATTAATTTAAAAATTAATTCACGTCATCAAAACAAATAGCGTGTTTTTAAGAGATAATAACTATCAAAAGATTGACACTTGTTTATGTCTGGTTTAAATGTGAAATTACATCCAATGACCAACATTGTATTAAATGGTAAAAATATATTCTAAATATACTTTAAAACAACTCAAATTCATAATTTATCACTATTAATTATTTAGGTTAAAAAAGTTGTTTTTAATTAAAATATAGTAATTTTCACTATTCATCAAAATAAAAAAGTTATCCGAAAAGTACCAAAATTTCACCCTAGGATAATTTCGATATTACAAATCCAAAAATGAAGTCCATTTTGAAAGATAAAATTTATAAAATTTCAAAAAGTAGGTTTTACTATTCATAACGCCTAGTTTGATTGGTTGTGGTGTGTTAGAACGTGGAGTTGTGTACAAGACACACTACTGTATCATTCCGAGAGAAGCGTACCGTGGAAGATTGGGGAGTTACATTCCCCACTCCTTCAATAAATTGCGTACTCAAAATTTTTAAAATTGGGATTGGTAATATAATGGAAAGTCCCACATTGTAAATAGAGTCAATAAAACTATCACTTTAAAAGAAAGAAAGAGAAGTACAAAGGTCACCCGAGATAACCTGTACTAGGATTCCATGTAAGAAAACCTTGGATATGGATGATAAACTATGTTTAGAGTTATTATGTAGAGGGATAGAGAACATGATCAAGAGAAAGTTAATAATAAGAAAACCACAAACTTGTGATGGGACAAACGGTCATTAGTTTCCCATTAGGAAAAGTAAACAGACAACATTTTTTTGTTTTAAGTTACATTACATAAATATGAGGAATTAATTTATGTTATTGACTATGAAAATAAAGAGATATACATAAATTTTATGTAGAGTTTCATTCTTTAATTAATTTCTACCACTAACTCATTTCTTTTTGAACAATGAGTATTCAAGAAGACTTGGTCACACTAGAAGAGATAGAATAAAATTATATAGAATAACATGATCCACATAGGATAAACTATATATTTAACTTGTCTTTAGAGATTAATCAAAACCAAAACCATTAGTATAGGATCTGATGATCCCCCAAATGGATATTCCATTAGAGAAAAAAAAACTAATCTTAATTTCTAAAATTAAACCAACAATACCCCAAAGTTAAATAAATACCATTCAATAATCAATTGTCCTTAAAATCCTTCAATATAATCCAAACTAATATTGAAACCCAAAACATTTAAGAATTTTGTTATGTAGTCTTCCACGTTAAATTGTATCTCTAAATTATATCAAATACCCTTAAAGTAACATACTTAAAAGTAATTAACCTAATCACATATTCTTTATTATAGGTTAATCATTTCCATAAATAACCCAGATCATTATAAATCCACAATAAAAACGTAGATAAAAATCCACCATTACTCCTCAAATGAAATCTCATAGAATTCTATTTTCCTTTGGCATATAGTGTTCCCAACAAAGAAAACATCTTTGAAAATATCATTCATCACTTAATCATCAAATCATTTTCTTATACTAAGGGTATTCATTTGATAAGACATAAGATCCAAAATAAACTTATAATTGATCAATAAAATCCTTAAACTAAAAATAATAGTCACACTAACCAGGGACATCACGTAGTCTAGTGGTAGGCGATAAATCTCAATCGCACTTTTGTTGTGGGTTCGATTCCCACAGCTTGGTCCGACGCGGCGGGTTATCACATGGTCTGCGTGTTGTCCTTTTTCAAAATCTATATTTTATAACATTACCAAAATGAGATAAATTCCTCAAAATAACCATAACATAATTTAACCACAAATGCTATCTCATACCTTCCATATTCATCCCAAATTATAATAAGTTGTAATTGTCTCAATCCCAATGATCATATAAAACCAAATGGTTATTTATAACTTTATCCACAAGAGAAAAGGTAATTCTTCCTCATATATCATTCTCACATGGAAAACTGTAGGGTTATAAATACAAGAGAAAATTATTCAAAAGTAAACTCATCAACAAGGAGCACTAATACTTTTTAAACATTTCTCCATCTATTTATTTCCACATAGCTTCTTCTTTGACCAAGAAAATATCCTATAGAATAGGGAATTCACTCGGGTAATGGTCTGGTCCATTAAATTTACGAAAAATGACTGTAAATGGATTCTTGGGACCATTTTTATTTTCTTCCATAGTACTCTTCATTTTTCCTTATGAATTCTTCACTTTATGTCCTTCTTTCCCGCAAGTAAATAATTTCGTTGTTCTTTTAAGACACTTTCTTGGGTGTCCCCTTCCACATTTCGGGCATGATAGAAATTGAGGATTCTTTTTTCCATGGTCTCCACTGTTGGAGCTCTTATCATTCATCACTGTTCTCTTTTTTTGAGTCCGGGAATTGGTTAATATATATATATTGTTGATAATATTTTTGGAAAATTGATTTTGCATGAAGATGATATCTTTTACATCTATCAACATTCCATTTTTTTGCTCATTTCCACCATCATTCCCACCTTATACATCATTCTCAAAGTCACTATGACTTCCTTGGAATCCATCCATTGACAAAAACCAGAAAGCATTGTGTGAGTAACAGTAGTCATAAAATCATTTAGAGAATATCATGTCACCATATTCTTAATTTGAAACACATTAAGATTAACGAAGGTCATTTACTATCATCTTATATATATAATACTTCAAATCAGTTTGTAAAGAAAATGTAAATTATCCTAAGTGTATCCCCCTAGAGTGTCATAACCAAGAGTGCAACAAGGCCCATTGTCGTGCACCGGTTCCCGTTCGAGACTAGCTCAAAGTGGTATTTTTAGGTTTTACATCTAGGTACATTTGTGCCAGACGCACCTCTACCTGCTCGTATCTAGACAGGGTTGTATTGCTCGGAAAACTCACAAAATCTCTATAATACCAAAATTCTAGGAAGTTCTTCTATACTAATCCTCAATGTTCGTCTTAGGTCTACGTGCTCTATTCAGAGTTTATCTAAATCTAGCTTCCAAAGTTTGTATTAATCTTCCTCTAATACCAACTGTAACGCCCCGACCCTAGTTACCCAGAGTCGGTGCATTATTACATAACATTGGCATGGTCACAAAACAAATCAAGTCTTGAAAGACCGATTAGTTTAGTAGCCTTGGAATCAGCAGATATATTCATAAGTCATACATTACATCACAAGGTAAAAAAACTACAACAACATCTTGTCTTCATATCCCCTCATAATATCCCTATAGGTAATTCATAAATTACTTCTTCACATCTTGGGAAAAGAAAACATTGAATGGGGTGAGCTCAGATGCTCAGTAAGGATAACAATATAGAAGAATCTTTCATAAATAAGCGTAAACACTTAAGGCAATGTATAACTAAAAAAAGCCATTTAAACTTGAGCTTTTGAATAATATGGCAATGATAAAATAAAATAGTGCCATTTACTTACTCACATGAATATTCTAATAGTCGAATAATCACATGCAATTTCAATAACCACATTCATAAATATAGAATGCATAATTCCAGACTATCATAACCACGTAGCCAATGCCTCGTACCAAGACTACAATTAATATTTTGTCAAGGCCTCGTGCCAAGACTCTAGTTTGTCTCATGAGACCTATCGATGCATCAAGGAGCTATAGTGGGATCCACCTGTCACTTACTAAGTCAAATGAATTCCTCATATGAAAAGTTTTAAACATAACATAAACATTAATATTAAAACTAGCATTTGAAATGCCAATACTTTATCCACAAACCATGAATGGTATAAAAATAGCACATCCACAGTCAAACATAACTCATTCGATACAATATAGAATATTTTATTGTATCATATTAACCTCCATCGAGAATGATGAAGGATATTGACATAGATGAAAATAATCATCAAAATAATTAGAGTGAAATATCCCCCTTTTTCTTGAAATCATTTAAAAGTCACACTATTTGTCAAGAATCCATTTAAAATAGATTTTAGAATCAAAGTTTTCCATACCACTTTTAAACATTAAAAATGAATTTGGATTTGAAAACATTAATGTCCATATAAATAAATCCTAAACCCATTTTTAAAACATGGACATTAATGAGAAAGATTGAGAATAATCAATCTTTAAAACATTTTAAAATGTCATTTTAGTTGGAGTTCCTAACCAAAAGAGAGACACTTAAATATAAATAATTGAGAAAATAAAAACATTTTAATATCATTAGAATAAATGGATTCATGATATATTATGTCAAAGTACATTATATACACCATATAAAAGTGATTTGGTGTATAATAGTAAAGGTGTCTCAATGGAATGTAAATTAAGATGAAATCTCTCAAAAAGGTCGTATCCTTAGGTTAAGGATAAATCAATGACATAATTATGAGTGAAAAATATAAATACACTCAATATTATTGGATATTCAGTGTAAAATAATCAAAGGACATTCGCAAATATTCTTGTAAAAACAACACCAATGAATTGGATGTTTAACTCAACAAGTGTAGATTGAGTGAAAATTACTCTTATCAAGTTCATACCGATGACCTGATAATTTATCAATGGAGTGATTATGTGTATTAAAAGTATAACCACAGAAATAGGAGTGGAATTTATGACAATATCAAATGAATAGTGATTCTACACATAATCTTGGAGTAAAATAATCAATACAGTATGCGTAAAGCCGAATGAGTGGAAATTAAAATTTCAAATTCCCTTATTGATGTTGTGACATAAAAAACATACACCCCTGAAAGAAGTATCATACAATTATTATGTACATATACATGAATTAAATTATATTACATAATGAATACAAACATGGGTAGTGCACACACCATATTTAATAAATAAGTGGTGAACAATGGAATTCTCACGGAATTAAAAGTGAGATAAGAAACCCCTTACCTTGTACTTTTCCTTGGTTGGGGTAGGTTAACCTCCTGTATATTGGTGAAATAAATGTTATTAAGTTATACAAGAATCATATACATTATTATGATATCATATATGATCTTTTAACATTGCTTTGTTAATAATATCTTTGTATTATCGTCTTTTCGAGTGTTAACAGATTCCTTTTTCCTTTGTATTATTTGACATGTGAGCCGTTTTTTTTATGGATGGGATGTATCTTATTCATATCCATAATCATATAATGTCACTAAATAATATTTTTAATCATCAAATGAGAATTATACTTCAATGGATACGATGGTAAATGAATATCATCGCTTTTGTGGAGACGGTAGTCCGTACGTACGCACGAGCGACAATATCATTATTTTTATGATAAAATAATATATAATTGGATGGTATATAATATATACAGAATATTTATAATGTTATATTTATTATTTACATGAATTACACATCATTATTATGCCCATCCAAGTAATAATTTATTGAATGACAATTACACCACGACGTGGATACGGTAAGTCGTACGTATACACGTATGGTGACATACCATTCAAAGGATGGATAGAATACTGAATATGGTTGTACCATATTTATAATAACATCAATGTATATATAAGATACTAGAGTTATTATTTTATAATAGAAATAACAACGAAAGAAGAAGTTGAAGAAGAAAGGAACTTGAAAGAGGGTGGTGAGAACATTACCTCTTCTTCGGGTTCTTCATTTTGATTTTATCAAAAGGGCTCCTTAGGATGGCTTTATGATCAAACTAAGTCCTCTAGGTTGTAGTGAGAGAAGTTTAGAGAATATTTGGGCTGGGTTTGGCAGATCCAAAAGGCTTTTAATTTGTGAATTAGTGATAAGGGGGAGTGCCCTTTTATAAGAGGGGTGAGGGGCACCTTTGGAAAAGCTAAAAATATTATTTTATAATAAATTCATATTCGGTTTCTAATGGAAAAAAAGTAGATTATTTAAATTTTAAGGTGGGGATGGGTTGAAATCCACTCAACCAATGGAATTTATACAGGTTTGGGTCATTATATTAACCTTATCTTTAATTATTAACTCTTAGTTAATTAGTTTCACTTTTACAATGTCTCTTCATATTTTTATATTATATGGTTAATAGACATACAAAATACATCTGAGAAACCTCCAAGTGGTCCATTAATGATACAAATATCATGATATAAGTCTCTTGGCCGAACCTTAGCTTTTTATGAATTGAATATAAATTAATAATATAATATTTGTTTTAAAAACTCCTTTATGTCAATTTTGACACTGTTGGGTATTTTGTTTTTGATAAATTCATAACAACATTATTACATCTAAAACAATTTATATAATCATTAATAATATGTCATATTAACCGAAAAAAGTAGTTTAATTCATAAAAAGTCTCATATTACATTTATTTTGATATTTATAATATTAATTATTTTAACAATTCATTAATTAGATAATTATTATATCACCATTGTGTCATAAATAAATTAAATTATTTAATGTATAAAAATTATAAATAAAATAACTTTATTTAGGAAATCGTTTTATATTTCTAATGAATATTTAAAATATAATTTATATTATGTATAACCCTATATTAAAAATGTTTTAGTAAATAAACATTGATTTTAACTCTTTTAACTCTTCTTTGAATTAAATAATAATAAATGTCCTAATCTAATCCAAGTGGACCAAAATGATAATATTTTATTCCTAAGTTTGTTTTTGGTAGATATACACATATCCAATAGAATTAGGACATTTTTTTAGGGTAATAGTAATATTATTTTTACCCTTAATTGCCCTATTTACTTTTAATCGTGGTAAATAAAAGTAAAAAGTTACTATGAACCAAAAATTATTTTCAACTCATTGAACCAAATTTTACTCATTTATATTAACCATGTCTCTTGGATTTTCTAAATTCCACTCAAAGAAGCGGTAAAATTATGTTTTATGAAAAAATTCAGTTTTTTAACTACCACTTAGTGGTTTCACTATTCATCAAAAAATGATAGTTTCCAGAAAAATACCAACAAATAGGCCTAAGATACATTTGATATTATGAATTCAAAAATTATGTCTATTTTACCAAACTAAAAAAATCTCAGTTGCATTAATTAATTTAAAAATTAATTCATGTTGTCAAAACAAATAGCGTGTTTTTAAGAGATAATAACTATCAAAAGATTGACACTTGTTTATGTCTGGTTTAAATGGGAAATTACATCCAATGACCAAAATTGTATTAAATTGTAAAAATATATTCTAAACATACTTTAAAACTGTAGAGACCCGAAGCTTGACATACATGAACATTACATTACTTTTGCGGAATACTTAGTACATAACAAAAAACACACACACAAGGATCGTAATAGTTTAGTGTCTTTGGAAACTCGGAATAAAATCTTCTAATCGTGGTGAAAGATCTTCAACATCTCCCATAAATATCTTCCTTTTTTTACCTAAAACCTTTCTTTATATCCTGGGGAAAATAAAACATAAAAGGGTGAGCTCAAATGCTCAGTAAGGGTAAACAAAAGAAATATCAATCACATCGTATTCATAAGAACATAACATTTTGGAAATCATAACCTGCAAAAGAGGGAATAATTTCATAACATGGGATAAATCATGGTAGTGAAATGTAATCACAATAATCATAACTTAAAACATGAAACTTTGTGGCATTCACACATAATCATAGAGAATCATTTCTTGTTAGTCAAGACTCATTTCCAAGACTATCTTAGTGGACAAAGTCCCTTTCTGAATCGAGTAACCCTCGTTTCAGTCCTGTTTCACTGAACCGGTATAACCTACCATTCCAGCCATGTCTATATCATGAGATATAAAATCTTTACCCAATGCATTGGAGGGAGATATAGGTCCCATCCATCTTATAATGAATCCTTTATTATGTGTGCCACATAATCATAAACCATACATCATAGCGTAACCCATGTAATAAAAATGGAATTCTTAAACAACATGACATCATAAAACAATTCATATAAGATAAAGGAATTCATAAAAATATTTCCATCACAACATAATCAAATACATGTAATAATAGGGATAAAAACAGAACCCTTTTATTATCTTAGATGGAAAATAATTTTGATAAAATACTTGAACTCCATTCTTGAGGAAAATATCCTTTCTGCTTCAAAAACACTTTTCCTTTCTTAACATGTCATACAACTTTAAACTAAAAGAAGTTGATTAAAAATAAACTTGAAAACTTGTAAAGGAATATTTTTGGAAATAATTTTTCAAAAATCCATTCATGCCGTATAAGTTAAAAAAACATTCTTATCTTAATTTTGCCGGAAAAGTCAAAAAGAACCTCGTACGAAAAACGACAAAAGATTCCTTTCATATCTTTTACTAAAAACTCACCAAAGGGTAAAATTGGATTTAAACAATTGTATGTGGATGGAAATAATATTACATATTTATGAAACATGGATGTGGATGATAAAATACACCCCAGTAAATACTTACGAATAAACAATCTCGGATAAAAATGAGATTGTGATATTTCCCTTACCTTAGGTCTGATTTGCTTCGTATGTGTCTGAACCTCCTGTATAATGATATAAATAATATCATTTACTTATTACAGAATCATATTCATTGTTATTATATCATATATGGTTCACTTATGACTTTATATTACCCGTTCTTTTGTAAATTCCATGTTATAGAAGCGTTTTGGGTAAAATCGTTTCATTTATCGTAGGTGTTTTGACTTGTTGTTCTTGACATTATTATTACTTATATCATGATTTACTTACTTCCAGAATATAAAATATGATTTATATATCATATATATTCAGTATATATATATATATATAAGATAGATAAATGAAATGAAAAACACTGTTCATGGAGACGGTAGTCCGTACGTACGCATGAACGCTGTTTTCCTTTCCTTATTGTCTTGAATGGAAGTAAGTAGATGAAATACATATACATATATACATAAATCAAGTAGCTTTATAATGTCATATATTTCATTATAATTTCTTATATATACTTTTTAATCATTCTTAAATGGTTAACATGGAGAATAAATCTCATCGGGTCGTGGAGACGGTAGTCCGTACGTACGCACGAGCGATGATATCGTTCCCATGGTCGTGGAATTGTGTTAAAGTGTATGAATATTATTTCAGTATCAATATCACTTTATAATAATCATATATAGTTACTCATTACACCATTATACCCATCCTATTAAGGTGGTGGCGGAAAATAGATTACACCATGGCGTGGAGACGGTATTCCGTACGTACGCACGCGCGGTGATTTCATTTTTTCGTAGGATGGATAGAAGGTGAATTAGAGTTGTTTAATATTTATAATAACATATCAGTATATAATAAATATTTATGTTATTACTTTATCATGAAACAACTAAAGAAGAAGATGTTTGAAGAAGAAAGAAATTGAAAAGATCGGTAATGGATATTACCTCTTCTTTGAAACGCCTCTTTAAATCCTCCACTTAGGGAACTAAGATTGGCCTTTGAAGAATACCAGGACCTCTAGGATTATTCTAGGGAAGTGGAGAAGGTATTTTGGCAGGGGTTGGCCGAGCTTGAGTGCTCAAATTGGTGTGAGGAGGAGGGGGAGGAGGTGTCCTTTTATAAGGGAGGAGAGGGGCACCTTAGGAATATCTCAAAATATTATTTATATTAAAGTCAAAATCGGTTTATAATGGTTCCAAAGGGTCTTATTTCGAAGCTAAAGTGGGGATGGGTCGAACTCCTATCATCCAATAGGATTTAGACAAGTTTAGGGTATTATTTTAACCTTATCAATTAGATTAAACTCTAAGTTAAATAATTTAACTTTTACCGTGTCTTTTTGTTTTCTTTCACTATATGGTTAATACACTTAATATAACATGCCAAACGAACCCCAAATTGTTTATTATTAATATATATATCCTTATATAAGTAATTTGGCAGAACCTTAGATTTTTAGGAATAAAATAACAATTAATAATATAATATGTGATTTAAAAACTATTTTGTGTCAATTTTGACACTATTTGATATATGATTTTTGTGAAAGTCATAACAGAATTATATGTTCGAACCAAGTTGATTAAATCAACACTAATATATCATAGTAACCTAGAAAATTAGTGGAATTAATAAAAAGTCTCAAATTACATTCATTTTAGAATTTATAACATCAATTATGTTAATATTTCCTTAAAAAGGGTCATTACTGCATCATCGTTGTGTCAAAAATAAATTAATTTATTTAAAGTCTAAAAATTACAAATAAAATATCATTATGTAGGAAATCGTTTTAGCTTTCTAATTAATATTTACAATCGAATTTATCTTATGTATAACCCTATATTAAAAATGTTTTAGTAAATAAACTTTGATTTTAACTTTTTTAACTCTTCTTTGAATTAAATAATAATAAATGTCCTAATCTAATCCAAGTGGGCCTAAATGATAATATTTTACACCTAAGGTTGTTTTTGGTCGAGATACACTTGTACAATAGAATTAGGACATGTGTTATGGTAATATTAATATCATTCTTACCCTTAATTACCCTATTTACTTTTAACCGTGGTAAATAAAAGTAAAAAGTTACTATTCACCAAAAATTATTTTCATCTCATTGAACCACATTTTACTTACTGACATCAACAGTGTCTCTCGTATTTTTGAAATTTCATTCACAGAAGCGGTAAAATTAAGTTTTATGAAAAATTCAGTTTTTTAACTACCACTTAGTAGTTTCACTATTCATCAAAAATTGATGTTTTTCAGAACAATGCCAAAATTTCATCCTAAGCTATATTTCATATTCCGAATTCAAAAATGAAGTCTATTTTACCAAATTCATAACATAGAAGTTGCATTAATTAATTTTATAATTAAATCCCGCTGTTAAAACAAATAGCGTGTTTTTAAGAAACAATATCTATCAAAAGATTGACACTTGATTATGTCTAGTTTAAATGTGAAATTACATTCAATGACCAACATTGTATTAAATTGTAAAAATATATTCTAAATATACTTTAAAACCACTCAAATTAATAATTTATCACTATTAATTATTTCGATTAAAAAAGTTGTTTTTAATTATAATTTAGTAATTTTCACTATTCATCAGAATATGAAAGTTATCCGAAAAGTACCAAAATTTCACCTTAGGCAAAATTCGATACTTCAAATCCATAAATGAAGTCCATTTTGAAAAATGAAATTTACAAAATTTCAAAAAGTGGTTATTACTATTCATAACAGCTAGTTTTAATAATATCTTAATAGCATATCGTTGTTTAGCGAAACTTGGTGTTGTGTACAACACACACTATCGAGGAAGGTCGCGATTGCGTGTAATGCAAGGCAAGTCAAGGATGTGTGTTGTGAAAGATCCTTTTGGTGTATCGTACAACACAAGACATAAATAAAATTAAAAGGAACATTTTTCATAAAATCTCGGGCTGTTACAAAAACCACTCAAATTCATAATTTATCACTATTAATTATTTCGATTAAAAAGTTGCTGTTAATTAAAATTTAGTAATTTTCATTATTAATCAAAATATGAAAGTTTTCCGAAAGGTACCAAAATTTCACCCTAGGCTAATTTCGATATTCCGAATCCAAAAATGAAGTCCATTTTGAAAGATAAAATGTATAAAATTTCAAAAGGTAGGTATTACTATTCATAATGACTAGTTTGATTTATTGTGGTGTGTTAGAACTTGAAGTTGTGTACAACACATGCTACTTTATTATTCAGAGGGAAGCGTACTGTGGAAGCTTGGGGTGTTACATATACACCTCATAAAATAATCAAGGCCTATAAAAAAATTATGTAACCAGGAAAAAAAATTGAGAGAAAAATAACATAATGTATTGTTGTATTTGTAACAATAAACCCACATGAAAAGAGAACCGAAAATGGATGTTTAATTCCAAAATAAAATCTGGAAAAAATAAGAATACAAATTCATGAGATTTATATACCCCATGTAAAATAAACACATCGTGAATATGGTTGTTGTCTCAAATAATTTAATATTTAGACAATAATACTTTAGGTTATGCACCAACATGTATAATACAAATTAGAACATAATATCCAATAAATAATATTATATTAAATATCAATTAACTATATTTAATTATATATATCATACCATATATTATTTACATTAGACTATTTATTACCATTTCATTACCAATACTATTTCAAATTCATGATTTAAGAAAAAGATGATTGGTTTTTAATTTGTTTGGAATTAAAATTTTCATTCATCTTATATTGATAAATTTTTCACAATATCTATATTTTTAACCATTATTTAACTATAATAAGTTTTAAATAAATATTTATATATATTAATATATAAATGTGAGAAATTAAAAATGAATACAGTACTTATGGAGGGTGTAGGCCATATATATGAATGAAAACTATATAAATTTTCATGATTAATTGATTGAAGGGAAGGTAAATAATATATCCAATTTAAAATTTAAATATGACATATTATATCATATAGATTCATTAAATTTATCAATATTACCTTTAATGAGTAGAATTAGTGACCAACAAATCATAATTCTTCATGAGGTCATAGCCCACTATAATGAATAATAATGCTATCGTATCCCATGAAAAGTGAAATTCATGATGGTATATATGAAATCATAATTTTATAAGTATATTTATTTTACATATATCATATATTTTCATCAAAACACCCCAAATTTCTATTCTGGTAAATTTTAAATGAAAACACTCTCCAATCGGTTTGTGAGGCGGTAGATCAATGTACATCCAAGTGACATTATTGATTTCCAATGTCATTACAATAAATAAGTTAGATGTGTTATTATTATTATAGTGTCATAACAATATCATAAATACCATATATAAAAAAATAAATATATCATTATATCCCTTCTTGAAAGTCAGTGATGGAAGACAAATAAAATAGGTTCGTGAGGTGGTAGTCCTCTGTACACACAAATGGTTATTTTATTTTGAATATACGATATTTGATGATGGATATATTTATTAAATTAACTTACTCAAATATCAATATAAATTGTATAAATTTTGAAATATTTTATAATATTTTGAAAATATATGATTTAGTTGTAAGATGTAATTAAAAAATTCATAGTTAAAATCATTTCCTTTTCTTAGTAAAACAACATTTTATTTGGACTCAATAATTAAAAGATTAAAATTGATAAAAAAATGCCTTTGTGAAGTAGGGATGGATTTAAGGAAGGATATATGATTTATATTTTCTAAACCCATATTTATATCATCAACGGTAGAAACATTATTCAATTTTAACAAGTAATTATGGTAAAAACAAAATTTTAAGATATTAAAAAAATCAATGCATATTGAAAATATGGAATAATTTGTTATAAATTTATTTCAAAAACCTTTTAAAATATAATATAATATTGAACCGCAAATTATGTAAAAAAATAATTTTTCCAAATAGGATTTTTCAAAATGTCCAATCAGTTATTTTATAAAAATTCAATATGAAATTAATTAATGTAAAATAAATTAGATAAATATATCTCTATTTGATTCAATAATACTTTTATAACTATGTTAATATAAATTTTATATTTTAAAATTATTTATATGGTATCATCATTCCTAAAAAACCAATACTTTTCACTGTTCTTTAAATATTTTATCATTTAATAAAATTATCAAAAAATAAGAACATGATAAATTGATATTATTATTAAAATAATTATATAATTAAATAATATAATGCTTCCAAAAGTGTAAAAGAAATTTAGAATAAGTTTTTAAAATGTGACAAAACTTCTTTTTAGAAAATAACTTTTCTATATATAAAATATGTGTTATTCTTGTATCATAGATTAAAAAAGGATAAGATTAATTTCAAAATTTTAACATAATATATATCATATCAATTTTTTTAAAAATATTAAACAATTTTAATTTATTTTATATATCAAGGTAAAACATGTTTTTGTAAACAATAAAAATTTCCAAAATAATATTTTATTCATTTTGAAATTGATTTTATTAACATTATTAATTAAATTATCATCAAATAATTCATTTTATAAAATTTTTTAAAGGATAATTTTTTTTATTTATAAAATATTATTTTTACCTTCCAATACAATGTCGAGGTGAAAACTGTCATTATAAATATTAATGTTATAATAATTTTTCAAATTTTTAATTAAATTTGTTATTCCTTGTTTCACATACAAATAAAGTTTAATGTTTAATGAAAGATAAATTAATATATGCCTATAATTTAATCTGGAAGTAGTGTTTGAGAAACAAAATATATAAATTATTAAATTTACTTGAATAAATATATTTCATTAAATTAACGGATGTTAATTTTATATAGTCTATAATAACTATCAAATTTATAATGTTTATGATTTTAGATTATATTAATTACTATATAATGAATTATAAAAGAGAATACTATAAAATTGAAAAAAAAACACATTAATAATGGAAATCACTTAATGAGTGGAGTGAATACGAGATTTATGCTCTGTTTTATGTTCCTTTTTTAAAGAACACATTCATTTGTTAAAGTTATGTAGTTTTTTTATATTTAACACACTATAAAAAACTAACATCATTTACATCAAACGTATAATTATAACCACTATAAATAAAAAGGATAATCCTTGTAATGATCTATATTCACATGATATCACAATGTATAATTTTATATACATTTATAATTCATTATTTCATGAATATCGCTAGACTTATTTTACACAATTTTTCCAAACATTGAATTTTCAACCTAAACTATTACAATTATATCAGATTTAATTACCATGATAATACAATTTATGATAGAATTATAAGTCCATTACATCATTTATTTAATATAGTCCATCAATGTAAAGACTCAAAAATTTCAAGGAATTTTTTTTCTTAATTTATTTAGAATTTTATGAGTCTGCAGTTTCTGATGGCACCTGATTCCAAAGCCCGGTGTGTCTGGAATAAATTTCCGAAGATTAGCCCTGGTACGTTGAGTAAACGAACGAGTGTGTTTTTCTATATTTTGTACTGGTGCTCGAACATGAAATCTGAGGGAACCGATGAACTCGCAGTGCCTGTAATTTCATAGGGGGACCTTTGTTGTAGTTGGGTTTTGAGCGGGTTGAGGTTTAATATTGGGGATTTATATTAAAATAAATAAAATTTGTTGTGTACAAATTTTATCTAAGGATGGTGGTTTTTATCCTACAAAGGTGGAGTTATAGGTGGGTCCCACACCCACCTAACCTACCATAGGAGGGTTTAGTGTGGTGGGGCCCACGCGAACCCCTAACTCCTCACCTCCCCAAAACTCCCCTTAACCTCTTTAATCTTCCCTTGCTTTTAATATTCTGACAACATCTCCCATTAATTATGTAGAGCCTCTCCACCTCCCTCTCTTTATGAATTCCAACACAATTAATTTAGTACTTCATTAATTAATGTGTGGAATCACTAATTCGTTTGAATTTTGTTGATTTTCTTGGCAATGTTAATATATGGGAGAGTCTTAATTTTATATTGGGGGATTGGAAATTACTTGGTGGTGGATCCTTTGGAGATTTTGGAAGGAGAGCTTCATCCCTCACCAACAGAGACCAACTCCGACATTCTCTTCACAAAGAATATTTCTTCTTCCACCATATCTCAAACGAACGACACTCGATCCTGGATTGAAGGCTTGAGGAAGCGATGAGCGCCAATGATCGTCGTCACCTTTATCTCCTCCCTTGCGACAGCGTCAATGAGCCGACATCCACCGTCTTGCGATATCGTCATCGAACGGTGAACCTTGAGGTAGGTGTCATTTTTTTTGTTCAAAGTCTTTATCATCGTTCTTCATTGCAAAAGATTTTGACATAGGATATCATCCTAACTATAGGAGATAGGACCACACAAACATGGTTGATTCTCCTCCCCTCTTCTTTGTTAATTTTCGATGATGTTGGAGGCGGAGGCGCACTGTGCCATTGCACCGTGCAGTGATCGGCTGGGAACTGCGACCATGGAAGGTTGCGGCAAAGGTGACGCAGTGCCGTTGCACCATGCAGGGATGTAGAGGGCCGCTGCCCAGGCGGGTTGTGGAGGCGGTGCGCGGCGCCTTCGCGCCGCGGCGGAGAGGCTGAGGAAGGCCATGGTGGAGGCGCGCGATGCCATCGCGCCAAGCCGGTGAGACGATCCATGACCTAAGGCCAAGACAGACTAGTAGGGGCGGCTGGCCAAGCCGGCCTCCAACGTTTCCTGGAGGCGGGACCCCTTCTGGGTCCCATGACAGCTCACAAACTGTCCGGCCATAAAGGTCTACCGTTACCTGAAAACCGGGGGGTGTAACCCCCCGCCGACCAACCTTTAGGGCAGACCCCACTAGGTCTGCCATTTCTAAAAATAGGGGGTCGTGCCACTTTGTGTCCCACTGGGCCAGCGGCCGAGCCGCAGTCGGCTTCCGAGCCGGGCCGCAGGCCGCACTGGTTGGGCCGGCCGCAGGCCACACGGGTCGGGCCAGCCGTAGGCCGCATAGATCGGGCCAGTCGTAGGCCGCACGTGCCGGGCCGGCCGCGCCCCACTGGTCCGGGCCATGCTGGTTGTGTGTCGGGCCTTGCCCAACCAGGACAGACCCGGACCCGGGTCGGGTCGACCCAGGGGGTGTTGGGCTGGGTCGGACCAGGCCTAGACCCCCTATTATCGGAACGTTTTTTGCTAAACGGACATATCTTGAGCTACGGACCTCCGATCAACGAACAGTCAGTTGTGTGGGATTCCTTTGATCGAGACAGTCATTTTGGTATATTATACTCAAGGTATCGACAATGTTTGGGTACGTCCGGTATGCTTCGAACTCAAAACCAAACGGGCCCTCGGAGTGGAAACGCTTATAAATTGAGCTCCGGACGTCCGATTGACGTGTCGTCGACTATGTTGGTTTTCACATGCTGAGATGGTTCTTCAATCATACTCCACTTGTGTTTTTCATAAATATGGAGTAATGTCGGGTTGTTAGAGCTTATAAACCAACCGTCCCCCTGGAACAGAAAATCCAATAACTCTCAAACCGGACGTCCGTTTGACGAACTGTTAGTGGCGTTGGTAATCACATTGAGAAACGCTTCCTTTGAGTATATCCATGAGAGTTCAGGGTACTATTGAGATATGGTCAGGTTGGTTCGTACATGAATCCAACTGGGCCCCTCGAAGAGAAATGTTAATAACTCACAGACCGGGTGTCTGATTGACGCATCATCCTTTGAGTTGAGACGCCTATGACGATGCGGTCCTTTTTGATACTTCATTGTGGGACTTTTGATATTTTGAAGTAAATAACAGTAGATTTTGGAGCGGACCCTCCCAGAGACGAGCATATGGAGTTCGGAGACCTATTAGATGTAGACCTGATGACTGCATGACCGATTTGACTCGTATTGATTCGGTTAGCCCAGTGGACGGAGCGCCCGGTATTCGGAGGCAGACCCATGGTGGACGGAGCGCCTGGTACTTGGTAGCAGACCTGTGGTACTCGATAGGAGGTTTACCTCTGTAGGCTATTAGGGAGAGCACCTGGTATTCGGCATCTGACCCTAAGTGGGCGGAGCGACAGGTAATTGGCAGAATACCCGCAGGACTCGACAGGAGGAGTACCTCAGCAGTCTAAGGTTAGTGAGTAGCGTCTCGGAGTCGTGACAGGGCCACTATACTCGACAGAGGAAGAGTTTCTCCAACAGTTTTGGTTTTGATAATGAAAATCCTGGTTTGAGCTGAGTCAATGACCTTTTCGTTTACCTTATGATTCAAATGAGTCACATGATAACTTAGGTATATGTATGGGCATATACCTATGTAGTGGTTATCTGTTTATTTCCTAACCTTTGTGATTCCTCATGATTGAGATGGGTTACTAGCAAACTTTGGTATAAGTATGGGATTATACGTAAATAAGGTTTATCTGTGGAGATAATTCTTTTTGGTTATCCTTGTTGGATTTAGTAAGAACTTAAGGGTCTTGGGGTCCCTACTGACTATAGTTATACTCACCCTTGCATGGGATATGCCCACACCTCATGGTGTTGGATGCAGACAACAGACAATGCTGACAGAGACCGAGTGTACGAGGACTGGATAGTGCCCAAAGGTGGACCTTATGATGAGTCAGTACCCAGAGGTGGACTTCATGATGTGACGGTACTCAGAGGAGGATGGAGGGTGAGAGCGTTGAGGAGGCTATCTGTACCTACCCTTCAGGTAGGATTCAAGGTGGACGACCCAGGAGTTGCTTCTACCTTCCAGTTGTTTGTCTTTTCTGTTGTACTTTCATTCATTTGTACCTATACATTTCAGTTGGGTTTGTATTATGGCCAAATTACATTTCTACACTTTCTTTTTTACTTAGTGTATTACTTCCGCTTGTACTCTAGTTGGATGTGTTTATGTTTTATAAAGGCAATTCCTTCCCAGTTATCGGGATTAACGCCTTCAGTGGTAGTCGCCAGCCCCTGCCCTATGGATGGCGGGCTTGGGGTAGTCACAGCATGGCCCTGATGATGGGTCATCACAAATTGGTATCACTGAATTTGGTTCTAATGCAGAACATAGGACTCTGATAATTTTCTTTCTTTGAATCAATAGTGTTAAGGGTGGTGAGTGTGGTTTAGAGTTTAGGGAGTCCAGTGTTGGTGAGGGTGGCTGACGTATCCATACTCAAGGACCCTGACCTCTGATTTTCGACTCAGTTCATGAAAACACTGATTACGTGTGTGTTTTTAAAAGTCTCATTTAAAGCAGCTAAAACTAGGTCATCTCACCAGGTATAGTATTTTGACCATGTCGCATCTGTTATTTTTGGATGCCTTCGCATGGACAATCAGCTAGAGCCCCGATAGTTGTCTGTGATGACAGGTATTTGAGTGATGAGGCCTTAGAATAGGGCCATCTTCTTGAACATACACTAGCATAGAGTGCAGACCTCTTGAGCATGATGCACGAGTTCCAGCGTCAGAGGCCTTCGACGTTTCTAGGCGAGTCAAATTTTCAGACGGCTGGGCACTTGCTGGAGTTTGTAGCACGAGTTCTCCACACAGCTGGGACACCTGCAGACTTGATGGTGTACCTAGCTATTAGCCTCTTCCAAGGAATAGCTGAGAGGTGGTGGAGCCATATATTCCAGTTTTGCGATGAGATCACCTTCACCTGGGGAGATTTCAAGACATTCTTTAGGGTGGAGTTTATACCAGCGACTCTAAACTCTGAACATGGACAGGATCTGCTTCCCTTGCGGCTGTTTTATCCGTTAGTAGTCGGGTCATCTATAGGTAGAAGATGGATGATGCATAGGTCCAGGATGACCAGGCCAAAAGGTGGGCGACCTCGGGTTTTAGGTTCGTCTTTGTGAGGAAAACAAAACAGATCCAACCATACAAGGAGCATGAAGTGCTATACATGTGGAAAGCAGGGTCACTTGGCTTGTGACTACCCGACATGTCTAGCAGATGAGCAGCAGGCAGTAGAGGAACCTACCAGACCGGAGTAGAGGAGATGGCCGTATAGCTGGTGGTGTACGACGCTTCTAGGAGTTGACACCACCACCAGGAGGTCCACCCCGAGTGCAAGGAACAGGTGCATATGGGAGAGCTCAGCTTCAGGTAGCTGAAGCATATGACTATGGAGCTCTGGAAGTAGGTGGACAAAAGCGGGACTAGTTCCAGGCATGGAGGCCTTTGTTATTGGTTCTTCTAGATTCTTTTTTATTTATGTTTTCATTGTTGTGTTTTATTTGTGTCTTTGTACAACAAGCTGCAGTGATAAAAGACACTTATCATTGTGACGTTGTTATCTTGTCCTTTTTGTGTGGTTGATACTAAGAGGTTCCGGTTAAAACTGTTGACCTGACCCGCACTTGTGAGATTCCTACTAAAGGAGACCTAGTAACCACGCACTGATGCTGACAGTGTGGCTCAACCCTTAGAGGCGAGAGTAACGGTTGGATCACTTAGTTGTAGCGTCAAGGCCTTACGCCATCATTCAAGACATGAATTATACCATTTATGTCAGGATTGACTGTATTAGGAAATGAACATGGTTCATCCAGGGGATGAGACCAGATTTATCTTTTCGAAAGAGGATAAATCTCAGCATCTTTTTGGTAGAACGTAGATGAAGAAGGGTCTAGATGAGTTCTTACAATTGTCTAGTCACACCCATTGTTCGTTGAGTGAACGGTTTGTGGTTCTATCCAACTCAATAGTATCAGGTGTATCTTCTCTCAGAAGTACATTAAACTGAGACAACCGTTTCGGCTTGAATTCCTCCAGGAATATAACTTTGAGATAGTTTATACTCTTGGGGAGGGTAACGTTGCAGCATATACTCTTAGTAGGAGATCGGGAATTTAGCTGTTAGAAGGGGCGAGACATCAGTTGTCCACATTTTATATATCCTTTGTGTATAGTGATGGAGTAAGGATGTGTAAAACCAGAGATGGTTCAGGCTGTGATGGAGAAGGTACAGAACATCTAGGTGCGGATGAAGACTACACAGAGTAGAAAAAAGTCCTATGATGATAGGAGACGAGACCACTAGAGTTCAAGGGTGATGACCACATCTTTATAAGGGTCTCACCTTGGCGAAGTATACAGAGATGTGGCTGAGGCGGCAAGTTATATCCGAGGTTCATCTGGCCTTTCCACCTCAGTTGCACCGGGTGCACAATGTCATCCATGTATCTCAGCTGAGAAGATGTGTGCACGACCTATCTGTCTTCATCGACCACTGGAAGCTGGACATCGATGACGAGGCGACTTTCACAGGGATCTAGTCGAGGTTGAGGATCGACACGAGTGTGTCATATGAGGATCATAGATTCCTCTTGTGCTCTTTCGTTGGCAGCATAGAAACCTCCAGGAGAGAACATGGGAGTGGGAGTATCATATGTGTGCTCGGTATATGACGCCCCGACCCCAGTTACCCAGAGTCGGTGCATTATTACATAACATTGGTATGATCACAAGAAAGATCAAATCTCGATAGACCGATTGGTTTAGTAGTCTTGGAAACACTACATATATTCATAAGTCTTACATTACATCATAAAATGAAAAACTACTACAACAACATATTGTCTCCATAATCCACACTCATATCCCCATATAATATCTCGGCAGGTCATTCAAAATTTACTTCTTCACTTCCTGGGAAAAATAAAACATAGAAAAGGGGTGAGCTCAAATGCCCAGTAAGGATAACAATATAGCGGAAACTTTCATAAATAAGAATAAACATTTAAGGCAATGTATAACTAAAACAAATGTCTTTTAAACATGAACTTTTAACATAGTATGGAATAAATAAAATGAGATAATACCATTTACTTATTCACATGGTTATTCTACTAATCGAATAATCACATGCAAAATCAATAACCACTTTCATAATGATGGAATGCATAATGCCAGACTATCATAACCACATAGCCAAGGCCTCGTGCCAAGACTACAAATAAGATTTTGTCAAGGCCTTGTGCCAAGACACTAGTTTGTCTCATGAGACCTACCGATGCATCGAGGAGCTATAGCGGGCTCCACCCGTCACATATTAAGTCCAATGCATTCCCATATGAAATGGTTTAAACATAAAACATTCGTATTAAAACTAGAATACGAAATGTCAATACTTTCACCATAAGATATGAATGGTATAAAAATAGCACATCCACAGTCAAACATATCACAAAACCTTCAATACAATATAGAAGTTTTGTATCATAATAAATCAACTTCAAATAATCTTAAAATCCATCAAAGGATGTTGACATAGATGAAATCAAAATTCTTTTTAAAGAAATATCTCCTTTTAATTTGAAATAATTTAAGATCCATATAAAATAAAACATTTTCTTTGAAAATATTCTTATAAGCTTGTAAGGGAAGCTTTGAAGATTTTATAATGGTGGCAAATAGCTGCACCCGCCGTATAAGTTAAAAAAAACATTCTTACCTTAATTCTGTCGAAAAGGTTAAAAAGGACCTTGTTTTGAAAACGACGGAAAGATTCCTTTATAAACCTCTTATAAAAAGTCAAACAAGGGTATAAATGACTTTAACCCATATTCTTGTAAATAATAAATATGTTTTGAAATATATTTCGAAAAAACATGGATGTGGATGATAAAGAAATCCCAGTAGATTATTACGTATAAACAACCTCGGATAATGAAGAGATTGTGAAATAACCCTTACCTTGTACTTTTCCTTGGTTGGGGTAGGTTAACCTCCTGTATAATGGTGAAATAATTGTTATTAAATTATACAAGAATCATATATATTAATATGATATCATATATGATATTTTAACATTGATTTATTAATAATATCTTAGAATTATCGTCGTTTCGGGTGTTAACTTACTCATTTTATTTTGTATGTTTTGTTACATAAGCCATGTTTGTTGTATCTTATTCATATCCATAATTATATCAAGTCCTTAAACATAATTTTTAAATCATCAAATGATAATTATACTTGAATGGATACGATGGAGAATGAATCTCATCGCGTTCGTGGAGACGGTAGTCCGTACGTACGCACGAGCGACAATATCATTCTTTTGATAAATGGATGGTATATCATATATACAGAATCATTAACATGTTATATTTATTATTTACATGAGTTACACATCATTATTATACCCAACCAAATAATAATATATTGAATAACAATTACACCACGACGTGGAGACGGTAAGCCGTACGTACGCACGTATGGTGACATGTTATTCAAAGGGTGGATAGAATACTGAATATGGTTGTACCATATTTATAATAACATCACAGTATATGTAAGATACTGGAGTTATTATTTTAAAATGGTAAGAACAAATAAAGAAGAAGTGGAAGAAGCAAGGAACTTGAAAAGGGGTGGTGAAAACATTACCTCTTCTTCGGGTTCTTCCTTTTGATTTGATCAAAAGGGCTCCTTAGGTTGGCTTTCTGATCAAAATAAGGCCTCTAGGTTGTAGTGAGTGATGTTGGGAGAGTATTTGGGCAGAGTTTGGCCGAACCAAAAGTCTTTGAAGGTGTGAATAAATGAGGAGGAGGAGTGCCCTTTTATAAGAGGGGTGAGGGGCACCTTTGGAAAAGATAGAAATATTAATTTATAATAAATTCATATTCGGTTTCTAATGGCTCCAAAGTTGATTATTCAAAGTTTAAGGTGGGGATAGGTCGAAAACCACTCAACCAATAGAATTTAGACAGGTTTGGGTACTTATAGTAACCTTATCTCTAAGTATTAACTCTAAGTTAATTAGTTTCACTTTTACAATGTCTCTTTGTATTTTCATATAATATGGTTAATAAACATACTATATACATCTAAGCGACCTCCAAGTGGTCCATTAATGATGAACCTGTCATGATATAAGTCTCTTGGCCGAACCTTAGATTTTTATGAATTTAATATCAATTAATAATATAATATTTGTTTTAAGAACTCTTTTATGTCAATTTTGACACTATTCAATAGTTGATTTTTGTGAAACTCATAACAGATTGATTACTTAGAACAAAGTCAATTAAATCGATCATAATATATCATATTATCCTAGAAAATTATTTTAATTCATTAAAAGTTTCCTATTATATTTATTTGGGTATTTATAATATCAACTATTTTAATTGTTCACTATTATAGTAATTACTGCATCATCATTGTGTCATAAATAAAATAAATTATTTAATGTCTAAAAATTATAAATAAAATATAATTATGTAGGAAAGATTTTTATCTTTCTAATGAATATTTATAATCTAAAATCCAACATATATAACCCTATGTAACAATTGTTTTCCTAAAAGATATATGCTTGAGTCATTTTTGTATTCATTTTAACTTAATTAAAATAAAGTGTCATTATCACTTACAAGTAGATCCATGGGGTCCCAAAATCGACCCAAAGATACCCATGGTCGACCATGTATCAACCAATAGGGTGAAGACACGTTTTAGGGTAATTTAGTATTATTATAATATTATTTTGTTAACCCTTATTTACCGGATTTACCCTTAACCATGGTAAATAAAATATTTACCGCAGTAATTATTCAAATTGTCTAAAAATAAAAGTTACCTATTTACACAATTTGAACATCCTTATTCCAAATATGGAATCCATTTTCCTAAATTCAAAACACAGAAGTGGCAGAAATTAATTTAAAATTAATTCCCGCTGTCAAAACCAAAAGCGTGTTTTTAAGAGATAATAACTATCAAAAGATTGACACTTGTTTATGTTCGGTTTAATTGTAAAATTATGTCCAATGACCAACATTATATTAAATGGTAAAAATATATTTTAAATATACTTTAAAACTACTAAAATTCATAATTTATCACTATTAATTATTTTGATTAAAAAAGTTGTTTTTAATTAAAATTTAGTAATTTTCACTATTCATCAAAATATGAAAGTTATCCGAAAAGTACCAAAATTTCACCATAGGAAAAATTAGATATTCAGAATCCAAAAATGAAGTCCATTTTGAAATATAAAATATATATAATCTTAAAAAGTAGGTATTACTATTCATAACGGCTAGTTTGATTGGTTGTTAGAACTCGGTGTTGCGTACAACACACGCTATCGCATTATTCAAAGAAAAGCGTACCGTAGAAGCTTGGGGTGTTACATTCTCCCCTCCTTCAAATAATTTCATCCTCGAAATTTCTAGAATACTATCACATGAAAAGACTCGGGTGGTTCTTCATCATAAGTTCCTCGGGTTCCCACGTTGCCTCTTCCATCTTATGGTTTCTCCACAAAACTTTTACCAGACGTGTCCTCCGGTTTCTCAGTACTTGTTCTCTCGTATCAAGAATCCTGACGGGCTCTTCACAATAGAAAAGATCGGGTTCCAGTTCAAATTCTTCATAGGTGAGTACATGCGTTGGATCAGGAATGTATTTCCTCAACAAAGATACATGGAACACATCGTGAACTTTGGAGAGACTTGGCGGCATTGTCAATCGGTAAGCTACAACCCCAATTCGTTCTAGAATTTCGAAAGGTCTGATGTACCCGTGACTCAATTTACCTTTCTTAACAAAACGTATGACTCCCTTCAACGGAGATACCTTCGGGAAAACATGATCACCGACTTGAAATTCCAAATCCTTCCTTCGATTATCGGCATAGCTCTTCTACCTACTTTGAGCTGCTTTGATTGATTTTGGATTACTTTCACCTTTTCCACCGTTTCCTCCACCAGTTCTGGGCCTACAATTTTTCTTTCACCAACGTCATCCCAATAGGTTGGTGTACGACATCTCTTTCCATATAATGCTTCATATGGTGCCATCTGAATACTCGAATGGAAGCTATTGTTATAGGAAAATTCTACCAGAGGTAAATATTGATCCCACATACCCTGAAAGTCAAGTGAGAAAGATCTCAACAAGTCCTCTAAGGTTTGAATAGTCCGTTCTGATTGTCCGTCTGTCTGAGGGTGGTATGCAGTGCTCAAATGAAGTTCAGTATCCAGGGATTTCTGAAGACTTTTCCAGAATCTTGAAGTAAAATGGGGATCACGATCAGAAACAATCGATAGGGGTACTCCATGAAGTCTCACAACTTCATTAATATATAGTCTTGCTAGACGTTCCAAGGGTAGATCTTCTCTTATAGCAAGAAAATGTGCTGACTTGGTAAGACGATCAACAATAACCCATATTGCATCGTTCCTTCTAGGAGTATTTGGTAGCCCCATGATAAAGTCCATCGTCATATTGTCCCATTTCCACTCCGATATGGGAAGAGGTTTCATGATTCCTCCAGGCTGTTGCCTTCCAGCTTTCACTTGTTGACAAACCATACATCTTGACACAAAATCAGCAATCTCCCTCTTCATGTTGTCCCACCAAAAATGTTCCTTCAAATCTCTATACATTTTGGTTCTCCCAGGGTGTATAGAGAAATTTGAACTATGAGCATCATCCAGCAATTCCCTTTTTAGATTAGGTATATCGGGAACACAAAGTCTCTTCCCAAATTTCAAAATTCCATCTTCATACACAAAGTCTCTCAATCTCCCATCATTCACAGCTTTAATCTTCTTTTGAAATTCTGCATCATCGGTCTGAGTAATCTTAATCCTTTCTATTAAAGATGGTTTTGCAACCATTTGAAAAAGAAATGATGTTTCGCCTTCCCTGGTTATTCCCATGTCCATCTTCACAAGATCCATGAAAATTGGATCCCTTTCAATTCTCATATTGTTCAAAACTCCATGGTCTTTTCTACTCAAAGCATCTGCCACCTTGTTTGCGTTCCCTGGGTGGTAGTGTATCGTGCAATCATAATCCTTGAGTAATTCAAGCCATCTCCTTTGCCTCATGTTGAGTGCTTTTTGTGAGAAAATATATTTCAAACTCTTGTGATCAATATAAATCTCACATTTTTCACCATAGAGGTAGTGCCTCCATATCTTCAAAGCAAATATCACAGCTGCTAACTCGAGATCATGAGTAGGATAGTTTTGTTCATGAATTTTCAACTGTCATGATGCATAGGAAATAACTCTATCATTCTGCATAAGGACACAACCAAGTCCTTTCTACGATGCATCACTATAAATAAAGAACCCATCATTCCCTGATGGTAGAGTCAATATAGGAGCATTGACTAATCTTTTCTTCAGTTCTTCAAAACTTTCTTCACACTCTTTTGTCCAAACAAATTTAACCCCTTTACGTGTGAGCTTCGTTAATGGGTTAGCCAATCAGGCAAATTTCTGGACGAAACGTCGATAATAACCTGCCAAACCAATAAAACTGCGTACCTCAGTTATACTCGTAGGTGCTGGCCATTCTTGGATTGCCTTGGTCTTAGAAGGATCAACAGAGATTCCATCTTTAGAGACAATATGTCCAAGAAAAGAAATCTCCTGAAGCCAGAATTCACACTTGCTAAACTTCCCATATAATTCATGCCTCCTCAGAGTCTTCAAGATAATGCGCAAGTGATTTTCATGATCTTCGCTGGTTTTGGAGTATACCAAGATATCAACAATAAATACCACCACAAATTCATCGAGATACTCCTTGAAAACTCTATTCATCTGATCCATGAATACAATGGGTGCATTAGTCAATCCAAAAGGCATTACAGTAAACTCGTAATGCCCGTACCTGGTTCGAAATGCTGTCTTCGGAATGTTTTCCTTCTTTACACACAAATGATGGTATCCGGATCGAAGGTCAATCTTTGAAAAGTATTGAGCTCCATTTAGTTGGTCAAATAAATCCTCAATACGAGGTAGGGGATACTTGTTCTTTATCGTTATAGCATTGATCTCCCTGTAGTCGATACATAACCTCATAGATCCATCCTTCTTTTTTACAAAAAAAACAGGGGCTCCCCATGGAGAAACACTAGGGAGAATAAATCCCTTATTACTCAATTCCTCTAGTTGTTTCTTTAGTTCAACTAATTCTACAGTGGCCATTCTATAAGGGGTCTTCGATATAGGCCTTGATCTAGGAATTAAATCAATGGAAAACTCAACTTCTCGTTCTGGAGGATGTCTAGGTAAATCTTCCGGAAATACATCTACAAATTCTATCACAACAGGTAAATCCTCTATTTGAACATTCCTTTCCTCACCCGCAGTTATTTCATTCTCTTCCCCCCCAATAATTGAATTTAGTTGAGCTATTGAGGGTGGATCTAAATAAGAATTAGGTGGTGACGATTCTGCTCTAAAGATAAGGTGTTTCTTATCATTATCATCAAGAATCGTAACCTCTTTCTTCTTGCAATAAATATTCGCATCATAGTCCGAAAGCCAGTCCATACCGAGGATTATGTCAAACTCCATCATATGTATGATGATGAGATCAGCAGATAACGAACATTTATGTGCTCTAATGGGGACTGATTCACAAAACTTTGTTGCAATGATACTTCCCTTAAGAGTTTTAACTGAAAACTCCCTTGTTAAATCAAATTGGAAATATCTAATTTTCTTAGAAAACTGGGAAGATATGAAACAATGCGATGATCCAAAATCAAATAATGAATTTTCTAAACTTGAGGAAACCATTAAATTACCTGCCACCACGTCTTTCAGAGCTTCTACCTCAGCAGTAGTGATAGCATAAGCTTGGCCTTGATCCCTTGGCCTTTTCTGAGGTAAGTTCTCCTGACGCTTAAGACATTCATTCGCATAATGTCCCATCTCCCTGTAATTGTAGCACTGAACGTTGGTGGCTTCCTTCTTCCCTTTGCAATCACGAGCTTGGTGGCCTTTTTCACCACACTTGTAACAGAATCTCATTCCCTTCAAGCAAGCACTGGGGTGTTTCTTCCCACATTTACCACAGGATGGATATTCAACCTTTCCATTCTTCCCCTTATTTCCATTCCCAGATTGATCAGCAAGCCTCTTCTTCTCTTGATTTTCTTTAAAGTCATAAGACTTAGAGAATTCCTTTTCGGTCTTGATAGCACATGAGACAATATCTTCGTACGATGAAAAGGATTGTGAGACTAATGCTCGACGGAGAAATGGTTTTAACCCATAAAAGAAACGATCAATCTTACTTCTTTGGTTACGTATATAATCACCAGCGTACCTTGATAACCTTGTAAAGTTAGCCTCATACTTTGTGACATTCTCATCCTCCTTCTGTCTCAGACTTAGAAATTGCCTTTCCATATCTGCTCGATGGTCGCGAGGAAAGTATTTTTCTAAAAACATATTTTTGAACTCCCTCCATTCCATATTTGATACTTCATCATCTTCCTTCATATTTTGAATCAATGACCACCATTGATCAGCATCTCCAGTGAGGCGGTAAACTGCCATGATAACTTTTTCCCTTTCACTGCTCCCCAAAGCCTGAAATGTTTTCTCTAGGGAAAATATCCATTGCTCAGCTACTAAGGGATTTGTACTCCCATTGAAAGTTGGTGGTTGTTGCCTCATGAATCGATCTAACATTGATCCTCCATGCTGCGGATCAGGGTGCTCCATACGGGTAAGGTTATTATTCATAACCTGAGTAAGTTGTCCCAGTATGGTGATTACCTGATCGGCTCCAGTTGCATCACCAGCACCACTATAATTATCTTGAGCAGGAGGTAAATCCCTACATGGAGTGCGTTCATTGATACAGTTTCCATTTCTTCCACTAGGCGCCATTTCTAAACAATGGCATAAACTAGATTAGTTTATGAATCAAAATACATAATCCCATACTTATAAAACACTTAACATAAATTGAACTATTTATGGATATAATCCATAATCATAAGAATGTTTTCTTTAAGGAAGTATATACTCATAATCCCTTAAAAATGATTTGTAAAGAAAAATGAGAGTTATCCTAAGCATATCCCCCGGGAGTGTCGTAACCAAGAGTGCAGCAAGGCCCGTTGTCGTGCACCAGTTCCCGTTCGAGTCTAGCTCAAAGCGGTGTTTTTGGGTTTTACCCCTATGTACATCTGTTCCAGAGCCGCCTCTACCTGCTCGTATACATACAGGGATGTATTACTCGGAAAACTCACAAAATCTCTACAATACCAAAATTCTAGGAAGTTCTTCTATACTAATTCTAAAAGTTCATCTTAGGTCTACGTGCTCTAATCAGATTTTATCTAAATCTAGCTTCCAAGGTTTGTACTAAACTTCCTCTGATACCAACTATAACGCCCCGACCCCAGTTACCCAGAGTCGGTGCATTATTACATAACATTGGTATGATCACAAGAAAGATCAAATCTCGAAAGACCGATTGGTTTAGTAGTCTTGGAAACACTAGATATATTCATAAGTCTTACATTACATCATAAAATGAAAAACTACTACAACAACATATTGTCTCCATAATCCACACTCATATCCCCACATAATATCCCTGCAGGTCGTTCATAATTTACTTCTTCACTTCCTGGGAAAAATAAAACATAGAAAAGGGGTGAGCTCAAATGCCCAGTAAGGATAACAATATAGCGGAAACTTTCATAAATAAGAATAAACATTTAAGGCAATGTATAACTAAAACAAAAGCCTTTTAAACTTGAACTTTTAACATAGTATGGCATAAATAAAATGAGATAATTCCATTTACTTATTCACATGGTTATTCTACTAATCGAATAATCACATGCAAAATCAATAACCACTTTCATAATGATGGAATGCATAATGCCAGACTATCATAACCACATAGCAAAGGCCTCGTGCCAAGACTGCAAATAAGATTTTGTCAAGGCCTTGTGCCAAGACACTAGTTTGTCTGATGAGACCTACCGATGCATCTAGGAGCTATAGCGGGCTCCACCCGTCACATATTAAGTCCAATGCATTCCCATATGAAAAGGTTTAAACATAAAACATTCGTATTAAAACTAGCATACGAAATGTCAATACTTTCACCATAAGCTATGAATGGTATAAAAATAGCACATCCAAATTCAAACATATCACAAAACCTTCAATACAATATAGAAGTTTTGTATCATAATAAATCAACTTCAAATAATCTTAAAATCCATTAAAGGATGTTGACATAGATGAAATCAAAATTATTTTTAAAGAAATATCTCCTTTTATTTTGAAATCATTTAAGATCCATATAAAATAAAACATTTTATTTGAAAATATTCTTATAATCTTTTAAAGGAAGCTTTGAAGATTTTATAATGGCAGAAAATAGCCGCACCCGCCGTATAAGTAAAAAAAACATTCTTACCTTAATTCTGTCGAAAAGGTTAAAAAGGACCTTGTTTTGAAAATGACGGAAAGATTCATTTATAAACCTCTTATAAAAAGTCAAACAAGGTTATAAATGACTTTAACCCATATTCTTGTAAATAATAAATATGTTTTGAAATACATTTCGAAGAAACATGGATGTGGATGATAAAGAAATCCCAGTAGATTATTACGTATAAACAACCTCGGATAACGAAGAGATTGTGAAATAACCATTACCTTGTACTTTTCCTTGGTTGGGGTAGGATAACCTCATGTATAATGGTGAAATAATTGTTATTAAATTATACAAGAATCATATATATTAATATGATATCATATATGATCTTTTAACATTGATTTGTTAATAATATCTTAGAATTATCGTCGTTTCGGGTGTTAACATACTCATTTTCTTTTATATGTTTTGTTACATAAGCCATGTTTGTTGTATCTTATTCATATCTAGAGTGATATCAAGTCCATAAACATCATTTTTAAATCATCAAATGATAATTATACTTGAATGGATACGATGGAGAATGAATCTCATCGCGTTTGTGGAGACGGTAGTCCGTACGTACGCACGAGCGACAATATCATTCTTTTGATAAATGGATGGTATATCATATATACAGAATCATTAACATGTTATATTTATTATTTACATGAGTTACACATCATTATTATACCCATCCAAGTAATAATATATTGAATAACAATTACACCACGACGTTGAGACGGTAAGCCGTACGTACGCACGTATGGTGACATGTTATTCAAAGGGTGGATAGAATACTGAATATGGTTGTACCATATTTATAATAACATCACAGTATATGTAAGATACTGGAGTTATTATTTTAAAATGGTAAGAACAAAGAAAGAAGAAGTGGAAGAAGAAGGGAACTTGAAAAGGGGTGGTGAAAACATTACCTCTTCTTCGGGTTCTTCCTTTTGATTTGATCAAAAGGGCTCCTTAAGTTGGCTTTCTGATCAAACTAAGGCATCTAGGTTGTAGCGAGGGATGTTGGGAGAGTATTTGGGCAGATTTTTGCCGAACCAAAAGGCTTTGAAGGTGTGAAGAAATGAGAAGGAGGAGTGCCCTTTTATAAGAGGGGTGAGGGGCACCTTTGGAAAAGCTAGAAATATTAATTTATAATAAATTCATATTCGGTTTCTAATGGCTCCAAAGTTTATTATTCAACGGTTAAGGTGGGGATAGGTCTAAAACCACTCAACCAATAGAATTTAGACAGGTTTGGGTACTTATAGTAACCTTATCTCTAAGTATTAACTCTAAGTTAATTAGTTTCACTTTTACATTGTCTCTTTGTATTTTTATATAATATGGTTAATAAACTTACTATATACATCCAAGCGACCTCCAAGTGGTCCATTAATGATGAAACTATCATGATATAAGTCTCTTGGCCGAACCTTAGATTTTTAGTAATTTAATATCAATTAATAATATAATATTTGTTTTAAGAGCTCTTTTATGTCAATTTTGACACTATTCAATAGTTGATTTTTGTGAAACTCATAACAGATTGATTACTTAGAACAAAGTCAATTAACTCAATCCTAATATATCATATTATCCTAGAAAATTAGTTTAATTCATTAAAAGTTTCATATTATATTTATTTGTGTATTTATAATATCAATTATTTTAATTGTTCACTATTATAGTAATTACTGCATCATCATTGTGTCATATATAAAATACATTATTTAATGTCTAAAAAATATAAATAAAATATCATTATGTAGGAAATCTATTTATCTTTCTAATGAATATTTATAATCTAAAATCCAACATATATAACACTATGTGACAATTGTTTTTCTAAAATATATATGCTTGTGTCATTTTTGTATTCATTTTAACTTAATTAAAATAAAGTGTCATTATCACTTACAAGTGGATCCATGGGGTCCCAAATCGACCCAAATATGCCCATGGTCGAACATGTATCAACCAATAGGGTTAAGACACGTTTTAGGGTAATTTAGTATTATTATAATATTATTTTTTGAACCCTTATTTACCGGATTTACCCTTAACCATGGTAAATAAAATATTTACCGCAGTAATTATTCAAAATGTCTAAAAATAAAAGTTACCTATTTACAAAATTTGAACATACTGATTCCAAATCTGGAATCCATTTTCCTAAATTCAAAACACAGAAGTGGCAGAAATTAATTTAAAATTAATTCCCGTTGTCAAAACAAAAAGCGTGTTTTTAAGAGATAATAACTATCAAAAGATTGACACTTGTTTATGTTCGGTATAATTGTAAAATTATGTCCAATGACCAACATTATATTAAATGGTAAAAATATATTATAAATATACTTTAAAACTACTAAAATTCATAATTGATCACCATTAATTATTTTGATTAGAAAAGTTGTTTTTAATTAAAATTTAGTAATTTTCACTATTCATCAAAATATGAAAGTTATCCGAAAAGTACCAAAATTGCACCTTAGGCTAAATTAGATATTCCAAATCCAAAAATGAAGTCCATTTTGAAATATAAAATATATATAATCTTAAAAAGTAGGTATTACTATTCATAACGGCTAGTTTGATTGGTTGTTAGAACTCGGTGTTGCGCACAACACACGCTATCGCATTATTCAAAGAGAAGTGTACCGTAGAAGCTTGGGGTGTTACACGGTACCTCCTTTAGTTTCCCTAGTTTTTGTTGTAGCTTTATGGGGACATAAAGTCCTGAGGTGGCAGTAATGTAAAGACCTGAAAATTTCAAAGAATTTTTTTTCTTAATTTCTTTTGAATTTTACGAGTCTGCAGTTTCTGACGGAACCTGATTCCGAGGCCCTGTGTGCCTGGAATCAATTTCTGAAGATTAGCTCGGGTACGTTCAGTAAACGAACGAGTGGGTTTTTATATCTTTTGAACTAGTGCTCGGAATTGAAATCTAAGGGCATTGATGAACTCACAGTGTCATTAAATTTATTAGGGGGACCTTTTCCGTAGTTGCGTTTTTAGCGGGTTGATGTTTAATATTGGGGATGTAGATTAAAATAAATAAAATTTCTTGGGTACAAATTTTTTCTAAGGAAGGTGGTTTTTATCCTAAAAAGGGGGAGTTATAGGTGGGTCCAACACACACCTAACCTCCCATGGGAGGGTTTAGTGTGGTGAGGCCCACATGAACCCCTAACTCCTCACCTCCCAATAACTCTCCTTAACCTCTATAGTCTTCCCTTGCTTTTAATATTTTGACAACCCCTCCCATTAATTATGTGGAGCCTCTCCACCTCCATCTCTTCAGGAATTCCAACACAATTAATTTATTACATCATTAATTAATGTGTGGTGTAAACAATTCTTTTGAATTTTTTTGATTTGCATGGAATGGTTAATATATGGGAGAGTCTTATTTTTATATTGGGGGATTGGAAATTACTTAGTGCTGGAAACTTTGGAGATTCTGGGAGGAGAGCTTCATCCCTCACCAACGAAGAACAACTATGATGTTCTCATCACAAAGAACAGTTATTCTTCCGCCGGATCTCCAACGAATGACACTCGAGCCGGGAACGAAGGCTTCCGGAAGCGAGGAGCTCTAATGATCATCGTCACCATTATCTCCTCCCTTGCGACGATGTCAATGAGTCGACTTCCACCCTCTCGCGATATCGTCGTTGAACGGCTAACCTTGAGGTAGGGGTTATTTTTTTTGGTTCAAAGTCTTTTTCATCGTTCTTCATTGCAAAAGGTTTGGCCGCATGATATCGTCATAACGAGAGGAGATCAGACCGCACAAACACGAAAGATTCTCCTCCCCTCTTCTTTGTTAACTTTCGATGATGTTGGAGGTGGAGGCACACAGTGCCGTTGCAACATGCGGTAATTGGCATGGAACCATGACCACGCAATGCCACATCGAAGGTGGCGCGATGCCATTTCACCGAGCAGGGATGGAGAGGGCTACGGCCGGAGCAGGCCGCGACGGCGGTACGTGGCGTCGTCGCACCGTGCTGGAGAGGCCGTGGAAGGCCACATCAAGAGAACGCTGAGGCGGAGGGGCATGGTGCCACCGTGCCACGCTGTTGAGACGAGCCACGACCTAAAGCCACCACAGACCAGCCGGGGCGGCCGGCCGAGCCGACCATCGGCATCTCCAGGAGGCTGGACCTTTTCTGGGTCCCGCGGAAGCTCACAAACCGGCTGACCATAAAGGCCGACCGTTACCCAGAAACGGGGGGGGGGGGGGGGTTACCCCCCTCCCCCCCACCGACCAGCTTTTAGGGCAGACCCCACTGGGTCCGCCGTTTCAAAAAACAGGGGGTCATGCCCCTTTTGTGTCCCGCGCGGCCAGTGGCGGAGCAGCGGCCGGCTTCCGAGCCGGGCCGTAGGCCGCACAGGCTGGGCTGCGCTAGCCGGGCCGAACACAGACTCAGGTCGGGTCGCCCCGGTACGGGTCGACCCATGGCGTGTTGGGTTGAGTCGGACAAGGCCCAGACCCCCTGTTTTCGGAACGTTTTCGATTAAAGAGACATATCTTGAGCTCTAGACCTCTGATCGATGCACCGTCAATTGCGTGGGATTCCTTTGATTGAGATGGTAATTTATGTATATTATACTCAAGGTATTGGAACAGTTTGGGTATGGCTGGGATGATTCTAACTCAAAACCAACCGGGCCCTCGGAGCGGAAATGCATATAACTTGAGCTTTGGAAGTCCGATTGACGTGTCGTCGACTACATTGGTTTCCTCTTGATGAGACGGTTCTTTTGGCATACTCTAATTCTGGTTTAGATGCAGATAAAGTATGGTCTGGTTGGTTTAGCTGGTAAACCAAATGGGACCCTAGAATAGAAAAGCCATTAACTCTCAGACCGGACGTCCATTTGACGAACCTTCAGTGACTTTGTTAATCTTGTTGAGAAATGGTTCCTTTGAGTATACCCATGAGAGTTTGGGGTACTATTGAGATACGGTCTGGTTGGTTCATACACGAATCCAACCGGGCCCTTGGAAGAGAAATGCTAATAACTCACAGACCGGGCGTTCGATTGACGCGGCCTATGTTGAGTTGTGACCCCTATGACGAGGCAGTCCTTTGTGATACTTCTTTGTGGGACATGTGATACATGGAAGTAACAACCAGTAGCTCGTGGAGCATAACCTTCTAGAGACGAGCATACGAAGTGTGGAGACCGAGTAGCTGTAGACCTGACGACTGCTTGACGGATTCGACTCGTAGTGATTCGGTTTGCCCAGTGGATGGAGTGCCCGGTACTCAGAGGATGAACCATGGCAGGTGGAGTGCCCGGTAGTTGGCAGCAGACCCGCAGTACTCTACAGGAGGAGTACCTCTATAGGCTATTAGGGAGAGCACCTAGTATTCGGCGACAGACCCTCAGCAGATGGGGTGCCCATTAGTTGGCAGCAGACTCACAGTACTCGACACGAGGAGTACCTCAACAGTCTAAGGTTAGTGAGTAGTGCCTCGGAGTCATGACAGGGTCACTGTACTCTAAAAAGGAAGAGTTTCTACAGCAGTTGTGGTTTCGATAATGAAAATCACGGTTTGAGTTGAGTCAATGACCTTTGTGTTTACCTCCTGATTGAGATGGGTCACTTGATAACTTAGGTATATGTATGGGCATATGCCTAAGTAGTGGTTATCTATTGATTTCATAACCTTTCTGTTTCCTCATGATTGATATGGGTTACATGAAAACATAGCTATAAGTAAGGGATTATACCTAAGTAAGGGTTATATATTGAGATCCTTCTTTGTAGTTATCCATGTTGGGTATAGTGAGACCTTGAGGGTCTCGGGGTCCCTACTGAGTGTCGTTTTACTCACCCCTACACGGGCTATTCCCGCACCTCGTTGTTTTGGATGCAGAGGACAGACAGCGCTGATAGAGACTGAGTTTACGATGACTGGACGGTGCTCGGAGGTGGACCTTACGACGAGTCAATACCCGGAGGAGGACTTCATGGTGTGATGGTGCTCAGAGGAGGTTGGCGGGCGAGAGCGTTTAGGAGGATATCTTTACCTACCCTTAAGATAGGATCCGAGGTGGACGACCTCGGAGCTGCTTCTATCTTCCAGGTGTTTGTCTTTTCTGTTGTACTTTCATTCAGTTGTAGATGTACTTTTCAGTTGGGTTTGTATTCGGCCCCATTTACTTTTCAGCACATTCTTTTGTACTTAGTGTATTACTTCCGCTTTTACTTTGGTTGGATGTGTTTATGTTTTATAAAGGAAATGCCTTCCCAGTTATCGGGATTTACGCCTTTGGTGCTAGTCGCTATCCCCTGGCCTATGGAGGGCGGGCTTGGGGTAGTCATAGCATGGGCCCTGAGGATGGGTCATGAAAAATTGGTATCAAAGGAGTTGGTTCTACCACAGAACTTAAGACTCTGATATTTTTCATTGTGTTAAGAAATATTGTTAAGGGTACTGAGTGTGGTTTACAGTTCAAGGAGTCCAGTGTTGGTATAGGTGGATGACGTATCCATACAGCTGGACCCTGACCTCTGATTTCTGACTCAGTGCACGAAAACACTGATTGAGTGTGTGTTTTAAAATGTTTCTTTTAAATCAGCTCAAACCAGGTCAGCTCACCTGGTATAGTCTTTTGACCACGTCACGTCTATTCTTTCAGAATGCCTCCCTGCGGACGATCATCTAGAGCCCCGATAGTTGTACTTGCAGACAGGCTATTGAGCGACGAGGCCCCAGTACAGCCCCTCTTCTAGATCAGACACCATCAGAGATCGCACTTCGCTTGAGTGAAAGGCACGAGTTCCAGCATCAGAGGCCTCTGACGCTTCGAGGCGACTAGGATTTTCAGACGGCTAGGCACTGGCTGGAGTTTGTACCATGAGATTTCCACAGAGCTGGGACACCCGCTGACTTGATGGTGTACCTAGTTGTTAGCCTCTTCCTGGGTGAAGCTGAGAGGTGGTGGAGATACATTTTCTAGTTTTGCGACGAGATGACCTTCACTTGTGGAGATTTCAATACATTCTTCAGGGTGTGGTTTATATCTGCAACTCTACACTCTGAGCATGCACTGGAGATAATTCCATGGCCACAAGTTTTTCTGTCAGTAGCCTAGTTATCTGTTGGTAGAAGACCGATGATGCATAGGTCTAGGAGGACCAGGCCAACAGGTGGGCGACCTCAGGTTTTAGGTTCGGTTTTGCGAGGTAAATGAAACATAGCCAACCATACGAGGAGAAAGAAGTGCTATGCATGCGGAAAGCAGGGTCACTTGGCTCGAGACTGCCTGACTTGTCTAGAAGATGAGCAGCAGGCGGTAGAGGAACCTACCAAACTATAGCAGAGGATCTGGCCGTATCGCAGGTGGTGTACGACGCTTCGAAGAGTTTCCGCCACCACCAGGAGGTCCACCCCGAGCACAGGGAACGGGTGGATATGGTAGAGCTCAGCTTTAGGCAGCTAAAGCATATGACTATGGAGCTCTGGAAGCAGGTGGACTGGAGTGGGACTTGTTCCAGGCATGGAGGCCTTTGTTATCGGTGCTTTTAGCTTCCTTTTTGTTGATTTTTTCGTTGTTGTGTTTGCTTTGTGTCTTTGTACTACGAGCTGCAGTAATAAAAGACACTTATCTTTGTGACGTTGCTATCTTGTCATTTTTGTGTGGTTGATATTAAGAGGTTCCGATTAAAACTATTTACTTGACTCTCACTTGTGAGATTCCTACTTGAGGGGACCTAGTAACCACACACTGATGCCGACAATGTGAGATAAACCTTGGAGGCGAGAGTAACGGTTGGATCTCGTAGTTGTAGAATCGAGGCCTTATGACGTCATTCAAGCATGAATTGTACCATTCATGTTAGTATTGACATTATTAGGAAAATAATGTGGTTCATCCAAGGGATGAGACCAGATTTCTCTTTTCGGTAGAGGAGAAATCTCAGCAGCTCTTTTGTAGAACGTAGACGAAGAAGTGTGGAGATGTGTTCTTATAATTGGCTAGTCTCACCCGTTGTTCATTCAGAAAGAAATTTATAGTTCTATCCAACTCAATAGTCTCAGGTGTATCTTCTTTGAGAACGAAATTAACCTGATATAGCAGTTTTGGTTTTAATTCCTCCATGAATATAACTTCGAGATAGTTTATACTCTTAGGGATGGGAACGTTGCTGTAGATGCACTTAGTAGGAGATCGGGCATTAAGCTGTTATGAGTAGTGAGATAGTAGTTGGACACATTTTAGATATCCTTTGTGTATAGTGATGGAGTCAGCATGTGTAAAACCAGAGATGGTTCAGGCTATGATGGAGATGGTGCAGAACATCCAGGAGTGGATGAAGAATTCCCAGAGCAGACAAAGTCCTATGCTGATAGGAGATGAGACCACTGGAGTTCGAGGGTGACGACCACGTCATTATACAGGTCTCACCTCGATGAAGTCTACGGAGATGTGGTCGAGGCAGCATGTTATCTCAAAGGTTCATCTGGCCTTTCCACCTCAGTTGCATCGGGTGCACAACGTCATCCACGCATCTCAGCTAAGGAGATGTGTGCATGACCTATCCGTCATCATCGACCACTAGAAGTTTATCATCGATGACGGGGTGACTTTCACGGGGTTCCAGTTGAGGTTGAGGATCGACAGGAGTTGGTCCTACGAGGACCGTCGATTTCTCTTGTGTTCTTTCGCTGGCATCACGGAAACCTCCAAGAGAGCACATGGGAGTGGGAGGCTCAGATGTGTGCTCGGTCCCTCCTTTAGTTTCCCTAGATTGTGTTGTAGATTTACGGGGAAATAAATTCCTGAGGTGGGAGTAATGTAAAGACCCAGAAATTTCAAGGAAATTTTTTTCTTAATTTTTTTGGAATTTTACGAGCCTGCAGTTTCGAACGACACCTGATTCTGAGGCCCGGTGTACCCGAAATCAATTTCCGAAGATTTGCTCGGGTACGTTCAGTAAACGAACGAGCGGGTCTTTCTATCTTTTGATTCGATTCTCAGAATTGAAATATGAGGGCACCGATGAACTCGCAGCGCCGGTAATTGGTTAGGGGGACCTTTGCCTTAGTTGTGTTTTGAGCGGGTTGAGGTTTAATATTGGGGATTTAGATTAAAATAAATAAAATTTGTTGTGTATAATTTTTATCTAAGGAAGGTGGTTTTATCCTACAAAGGGGGAGTTATATGTGGGGCCCACAACCACCTAACCTCCCATGGGAGGGTTTAGTGTGGTGGGGCCCACACGAACCCCTAACGCCTCACCTCCTTATAACTCTCCATAACCACTTTAATCTTCCATTGCTTTTTATATTTTGACAACACCTCCGATTAATTATGTGGATCTTCTCCACCTCCCTCTCTTTAGGAATGCCTACACATTTAATTTAATACTTCATTAATTAATTTGTGGAGTCAATAATTCGTTTGAATTGTTTTGATTTTCTTGGCAAGGTTAATATATGGGAGAGCCTCAATTTTATATTGGGGGATTGGAAATTACTTGGTGGTGGAACCTTTGGAGATTTTGGGAGGAGAGCTTCATCCCTCAATAATGAAGAACAACTCCGACTTTCTCTTCAGAAAGAACAGTTCTTCTTCCGCCGAATATCCAATGAACGACAGTCGAACCGGGATCGAAGGCTTGCGGAAGTGACGAGCGCCAACGATCATCGTCACCTTTATATCCTCCCTTGGACAGCGTCAACATGCCAATGTCCACCCTCTCGTGATATCGTCATCGAAACTCGAACCTTGATGTAGGGGTTAATTTTTTTTCAAATTCATTATCATCGTTCTTCATTGTTAAAGGTTTGGCCGCATGATATCGTCATAACAGGAGGAGAATGGACCGCAGAAACATGACCGATTATCATCCCCTCTTCTTTGTTAATTTTGGATGATGTTGGAGGCAGAGGCACACGGTGCTGGTGCACGGTGCAGTGATCAGCATGGAACAACGACCATGTAAGGCCACGACGAAGGCGGTGTAGTGTTGTTGCACCACGTAGGGATGTAGAGGGCTGTGGCCAAAGCAGGAAGTGGATGAAGTGGGCCGTGACGGTGGTGCAGGGCGCCGTCGCGCTGCACCGTAGAGGCCAAGGAAGGCCGAGGCCGGAGCGGGCCGCTGCGGAGGGGCAGGGCATCGTCGTGCTGCGCCGGTGAGAAAAGCCATAGTGGATCATTAGGGGTGGCCGGCTGAGCCGTCCGCCGGCGTCTCCAGGTGGCGGGACCCCTTCTGGGTCCCGCAACATCTCAAAAACTAGCTTGCCATAAAGGCCATCTATTACCCAAAAACCTGGGGGTGTAACCCCCCGACCAGATTTTAGGGCAGACCCCACTGGGTCCACCATTTTAAAAAACAGGGGGCCACGCCCCCTTTGCATCCCGCTCAGCCAGCGGCCGAGTCGCGTTCGGCTTCGGAGCTGGGTCGCAGGCCGCACGGGTCGGGCTAGCCGTAGGCCCCGCAGACCGGGCCCGCTGCAGGCCGCACGGGCCGCGCCGCGCCAGCTGTGGGCCAGGCCACGCTAGCCGTGCCGGACCTGGACCTGGGTTGGGTCGACCTGGTTCGGGCCTACCCAGGGGGTGTTGGGCTGGGTCAGACCAGGACCAAACCCCCTATTTTCGGAACGTTTTTTGTTAAACCGACATATCTTGAACTACAGACCTCCGATCAACGCACCGTTAGGTGCATGGGATTCCTTGGATTGAGAAGTTTGTTTTGGTATTTTATACTCAAGGTATTGAAAATGTTTTTGTATGGCCGGAATGGTTCTAACTCGAAACCAATCGGGCCCTCGGAGCGGAAACGCTAATAACTTGTGCTCCGGTCGTCCGATTGACGTGTTGTCGACTACGTTGGTTTCCTATTGATGAGATGGTTCTTTTTTCATACTCCAATTTTGGTTTGGACGCATATGGAGTATGGTTGGGGTGGTTTATCTTATATATGAACTGGGCCCCAGGAACGGAAAATCCAATAACTCTCAGACCGGATGACCGTTTGACGAACCGTCAGCGGAATTGATAATCTTGTTGATAAACGGTTCCTTTGAGTATAACCATGAGAGTTAGGGGTACTGTTGAGATACGGTCGGGTTAGATCATACACGAATCCAACCGGGCCCCTGGAACAAAAATGCTAATAACTCACAGACCAGGTGTCTGATTGATGCGTCGTCTGTTTAGTTGAAACCCCTATGACAAGGCGGTTCATTGTGATACTTCTTCGTGGGACTTGTGAGACTTGGAATTAAAGACCAGTAGCTCGTGGAGCGGACCCTCCCAGAGATGAGTGTATGGAGTGCGGAGACTGAGTAGTTGTAGACTTGACGACTGCTTGACCAATTTGACTCGTAGTGATTTTGTTAGCCCAGTGGTTGGAGCGCCTGGTATTCGGTAGTAGACCCACGGCGGATGGAGCGCCCGGTAGTTGGAAGCAGACTCGCGGTACTCGACAGGAGGAGTACCTCTATAGGCTATTAGGGAGAGTTCCAGGTATTCAGTGGAAGACCCCCAATGGACGGAGCACCCGGTAGTTGGCGGCAAACCCACAATACTCGACAAGAGGAGTACCTCAGCAGTCTAAGGTTAGTGAGTAGAGCCTCGGTGTAGTGACAGGGCCACTGTACTCGACAGAGGGGGATTTTCTCTAGTAGTTGTGGTTTCGATAATGAAAATCCTGGTTTTATCTAATTCAATGACCTTTGTGTGTACCTCGTGATTGAGATGAGTCACTTAATCACATAGGTATATGTATGGGCAAATACCTAAGTAGTGGTTATCTATTGATTTCATAACCTTTGTCTTTCCCCATGATTGAGATGGGTTACTTGATAACTTAGCTATAAGTATGGGCTTATACATATGTAAGGGTTATCTGTTGAGATCATTCTTTGTGGTTATCCTTATTGGATTTAGTGAGACCTTGAGGGTCTCAATGCCCCTACTAATTATTGTTATACTCACCCCTGTACGGGCTATGACCGAACCTCGTTGTGTTGGATTCAGATGACCGACAGCACTGACATATGAGGACTGGACGATTCGGAGGTGGACCTTACGATGAGTCCGTACCCAGAGGTCGACTTCATGATGTGACGTACTCGGAGGAGGTTGGCGAGCGGGAGCATTGAAGAGGCTATATGTACCTACCCTTCAGGTAGGATCCGAGGTGGATGACCCAGGTACTGCTTCTATCATTCAGCTGTTAGTCTTTTCTGTTATACTTTCATTCAGTTGTAGATGTACTTTTTAGTTGGGTTTGTATTCTTGCCCATTTACTTGTCAACACTTTCTTTTGTACTTAGTGTATTACTTCCGCATGTACACTGTGTGGATGTGTTTATGTTTTAGAAAGGTAATGTCATCCCACTTATTGGGATTTATGCCTTTGGTGCTAGTCGCTAGCCCCTGGCCTCTGGAAGGCGGGCTTGGGGTAGTCACGGCACGGGCCCTGAGGACGGGTCGTGACAATCAAATTCTTTCTTTCCACTATAAAATCAAATTTTATTAAAATTATATAAATTATTTATATTCACATATTTGTATAATATTTTTTTACCAACTGGTTTAACTGTATGAGAATTATCAATTTACACTTTTATTTCTACAGTATATAATAAATGTAAAAATTTAAATTTAAAATTTATCTAAAATATAAATTCAACTATAACTCAACATATATATTTAAATATTGATAAACTTTATCATCAAATAAATCTTAATCTCCATTGTTTATTATTTAGGACCATTGATATGATGTACTATATCTCATTTTCTCATAATATTTAAAATTTATTAGTTCTAGACAATTCTATAAAACGAATCATACAATTGATTTCAAAATGGAATATTTTTTATGTTTTGATGAATTTTTTGACAATGGACACCATAATGGAGTGTTTTACAACATGGTATTCCAACCAATATTAACTATCATATAACTTGTCCAAAACATACATCACAACGTGATACATTTCCTAATTATCATTATATGAATTTTTTATATTTCATTTTAAATATATTTCTATGCAACATTTTTCTCGTTATTTCAATTAATTTAAATTTTCATGATTTTTAAATCATTACAAATAATTTATTGATAGACCTAAAAGATATCACAAAATGATCACATTGAATTATTGATGATGTTTTGAAACATGTTTGGATTACATAGAGTATAATCCTCTATAGATACCATAAAAAACCACAAGTACATTTATTTGCTCATAATTTTAGTTAATTAAATAATATATATGGAATACATTGTAGATAAACTATTTATCTAACGGTCATCATTCATTGAATATTTTTTATTCATTGTGGTCCACTATAACCTTTAATTCGTTGAACTAAAGAATAGTTGGGACATTATATAGAATATATGTGAAACTAATAATAAATATTGCTTTGTACTATATATGTTTTATCTCTTTATATTATATCTATTACCAATTTATAATCACCAGGTGGTTATAATAAAAACTCATATTGAAATAATGAATAAAACATTACACTCTGACCCTAAAAAATAATATATTTTTAAATCAGATAAAAAATATTAAAAAATATTTATAAAAATTCAAATATCATAAAAAACATTAATTTTACATAATTTATATGTTGAATATCATAATTGTGAAATCAATTATCTCTATTGTATCCCCAATCACTTCTCAAAATAGATATAATTGAATCTCCATTAACTCGTGAAACTGTTGGCCTAAACAATGAACGATTTATAAAAAATGAAACATAAATTACTATAAAATATAGAAAATTATAAATTATAAAATAATAAATCATTCTAACCATCATTAATGAACTCGGTGTGATGGCCCGAACCACTCAAGTCCATTGCATAGTGAACATTTTGTGATTGAGGTGTTCTGGGGGGGTCAAGGAGGATTATTCTGAAAGATTCCAAAATTTTCAGTTTTTTAAATGGTAGGTATCAATGGATGTTCTCAATAGTGATTCATAATGGTAGGTAGAAAAGGTGAATCAAAATGGTGATTCAAGACTAGTGTGTTGTAACAATAGGTCACAATAGTGCGTCATAAAGGTAGCATGCACTGGTTTCTTACAATATTGACTCGCACTAGTGACTCGTGACGTTAGATCACACTAGTATCTCACATAAATGACTCACTATGATGACTCACAATAGTAGGTCACACCGGTTAATCACACCAATGAATCACAATGTTATCATGCACTGATGAGTCATTTGCAATAGTCTTTCAATTTTTATGATTTTCTCTACCTTCTCCAGTTTCTCCCCTTTATGGTTTTACATGAAATAAAATGAATTTTATAATATATTAATGTGGTTTTGAATCCATTTAAAGGTATATGAATCATATCTATAGTTATATAAAAATTTGAGGCTCCTTCTAAATTTCCAAACTATGTTGTTTTTTTAGATACATCATTAAGGGATATTCAAAAAAATTTGTTATTCTGTGAGTGTCAGATCTAATATATCTACATAGGTGGCCTTAAAATAATTTATTATTTCTAATTTTTCATCAAACCAAAATTCCAAAGAAATTTTCTTCCTTCAAGAGATTTTTATTTTTGGGGTAGCTTTTAGATCTTATATTCTACTTGGTGTTTTTTGTTACATGTCTGCCCCATGTCTTGGTGAAATATAGAAATGATCATTGATTATTCATCCAAGTAGGGATCCCTTTATATTTAATAATTGTATCTTTTGTAGGGTGGGTGTACAAATTTTTTTCAGGTTAATATAGTTCAATCATAAAATAAATAATATAATTAATTCCTTTTAATATCAATATACAGAGGCTAGGAAAAAGTGATGTGTGATCTTCTTTTTATCTATTTCTGGATGTTATTTTAATATTTACAGGATAACTACCCTCCAAATTGTTTTATTGGGGTTCATTGTTTTCACACTTGTGAAGGATTATGATTCCTTTTTTTATCATTTGAATGACAATGTATATGGAATATTTTAACCCTATTTAGTCTGATAATCAATTTTTTTCCCAGGATAAAATAGTTCTTGTTATAACCAATGAAATAGGAAGATGAACTAAATAAGGGATTACTTATTAAATCTGAATATATCTTTGTTGGGATCATGTGGATATGTTTTTTTTCAGAATATAAGTTCACATTTGGTTGGTTCAGAGGATGTTGTTTGGTTATAAAGTGGTCCTATTGAGAAATTTTATGATAAAAGATGTTGCTAGTTGTAAATATAATTTTGGGGTTTTTTATATTATGAGTATTGATGGGGTATAATGAATTAGAAGATTGATGATGTGCATGGATTGTTTGGTTATTTAATTCAAATTTTCTCAATGAGTAGCGTGTAGAATGCTTCACCCATGTATAGAGATAAAAAAATGAAATTTCATGAATCAGTGTTAAATCGAGCAGAAATATGGGATTTGTTAATTTACCATGGTTACTCATACTTCGTTATTTTAATTTTTATGTGTCTTGTTGTTATTATTTTTAGTATTTTCCCTCATAGTTATAGGATAAATTAATAAAAAAGTTTTTAGTATGGGAATTTGGTTAAATGAATTGGTTGGGAATATGAAACATGTTTTCTGGCCTGTTTAGTGGTAGTGTATTTTCATGTTGCTAAAAAGTTTGTAGTATTGTGGGTTGGTTTTGGTTTGAGAACACATAAGATGGGTATAATTTCTGGTATCTATATGTAAACTTATATTTTCCTTTTTATTTCTATATGAACCCCAATATATTTGAGCATTATGTGTTAAAAAACCACGTAATCATGGGTGAGGGTGTCTTTTATAACCATCATGGCGGGAGGACAGATAGATGGCCACCCGCTCTTCACGGAACCATATTTTTGGTGGTTATAACCCAAGATTCTCAAGTACTATAGTGGTTGTGAGGACTTGGTTTGTGTGGGAGGAATGTGATATTCATTTTTTTTCTAGGTGATGGGACTAGGTGTGAGGCCTAGGTGTATGCAGGTGAGTTTTTTATCCCCTCGTGTCTTCAATTTGATATGTGTTTTTTTCTTTAAGTGGTAGGGGGATTTGATGTTCTTCATTTTCCTAGGTGAGGCCACTATCTTTGAGGCCTATGTGTTTTTGACTGGGATGTGAGGTTCTTCATTTTCCTATGTGATGGGAATAGTTTTTAGGCCCATGTGTGTGCTAGTGAGTTGTGATATTGTACTTTTTGAAGAGGTAGAAGAATGAGGATGTTTTATATTAGTAATGGGTAGTTAAACAGGTGGGATGTTTTGTAGGAAAAAAAATTTTCTATGTTTCTAGTATATTATTTTACATGATATGTGTTACTTGGTGAGTGTTACTTAGTTTGGTGGTGTTGGCTGGTATACATTGTTAGGTGTTGTTGGGTTATGTTGTTTTCTCACAGAAGCATTAGTATGCTTCTCTCACCTGTGCATGGGAGTCTTTGTTTTTTCCTACTGAGTATACTTATATGCGCACCCTACATATATAAATATATTTTTATGTATCATAAGGGATTACACCGTTCATTATGAACTATACTATCATTTATTTTTGGACAATTGTTGTCTCACTACACAACTTTTCATTGGAAATTTACATAGGATCTTCATTATATCTGTAATAGATTATTTTAAACACCTTTTTGGGATTGTTTTTGGGATTATGTTTTATGTGTATATCCAAGAGTTTTTTTAGTGGGACATATTATATCCCAATATTGATTCATTAAAAAGAAAAATCCCACCCATTGTGTGAGATTGTATACCCTTGGTGTTGGTCTCCACCCTGGGGTGTACTAGAGGTGGGACTGAGGTGGTCATTATCTCTCTTTCTATATTTCCATATTAGGAGGGGAATATTTTGAGGATGGGTGTCATGATTTAATGGTATAAAAGGTGATGGATGAGATATATAATGATGTGTGTAGTTAAGAATATTTAGGATGGAGGGTTTGGTTGGGAAATAGTGTTTGGTGTCCTTGGTGCATGACATAGGCCATAGAAGACCATCTAGAACATGGTATGTTAGGCCCCCCATGATCTAATGCAAGGACTATGATCCCAACAAATGAAAAAGTAATATGTAGAGTAGAGAACATTGAAAGCATACATGAATCATAATTACTTTTGATCTTATTTGAATTGGGCTGTTTTGGGGAATTTTAAATGCATAATAAAATTAATTAAAAGGGTTAAATTGAATATGAATAAAAATTATGTATATTCCTCGAATATTAATTACTTATTTAACGGTTCATCTATGGAACAAGGTTATCATCCATGTAAGGTTTATGAAGTAGAGGCATATAAGGAACATTGGAATTATCGATGGACGGTTGATTAAGTGAAGGAGAATGACCAGTGGTAGAGAATGTTACTTTCATTCCATCGGTAGGCCATCTAAATGTATGAGTTCTTTGTTTCAGACATGGAGATGAAATGATGATATGTGGAGATTCTGATCACATTTAGTTTGATTTGGGCTTTGAAATATTACATGGTTCTAATGGTAGTGATCTAGATGGAGGGATTTGTGCATCGGCGGTGGGCGTTGTACCTAGGAAATAAGAAAAAGGCTGACGTTCTATAGGTCAATTTTTCATAAGGTGTTCTAAGCATAATTCCATTCATAAAACATGATGGAATATAAGTGGAAATAGATAATCCCCCTCCATTATGGTATTATTTCATTCTGAGAGCTGTCTCTAATGTTCAAAAATCTTCTATATTTTACCCCATAAGTATTTCTAGACGAGGAGTCTATTCATCATTCTATTTAGAATGTTGTCACTCTATTTACATTTCCATCGTAGATGGAGGTTCAAAAGAAGGTGTAGGTAGTAGAGTGGATTCTCTTGTGAGTTGGTCTATTTTGATAAGAGATAAATTAGGGATCTTCTTGGGTAATGGTTTTCATCAGCATGTTTTAGGCACTAGGGCCATCGAGGTTTCAGCCACAGGGATATGACCTTAAAAAATACTACACCATCTCTCTCATTCCTGATATCCTAGTTACATCCCTATATTTTTTGGAGGGAAGTGTTTCTTATTTGGGGTTAATTAAAAACTTCAAAATCAGTGTCTAGTGGTAGTTCATGCTATATATGGTGGATGTGGATAGGTTCAGTGCCATCTTCAGGAGCAGTCTCGATTTAGGCCACATCAGCAGTAGGGATAGAAGGGTCACACTCCACAAAGGGGAGATGGAGTAGGTAGAGGATGAAATAAGGGTGTTACTCTAGGTCCTTGACCCAAGCGTGGTCATAGAGGTTTTCATCAGTAGAGGTGAAATGGAGATGGCCATGGTTATTTGCACACCGTAGATGTAGTAGTTCCATCTAGTCTTGGGATCATCATAATCATGATCACCTTCTCTAGAACTGTTTTTGTGATTTTTTGTGTATCTTCACACTCTTTTGTTTCACCCAGTCCAACCAATGGTTTGGGACAATACATATAGGGGATTCCCATTCCCCTTGTATTGACTACACTTGTTAGAGGTTAGAGAAATGTGTTGGATGTGTGTTGGGGATGTATATTAACGATGGGACCAAGTCAGTCTCATGGGGATATCTTCTTTCTACATGTCAATCCATATGATATCATTCAGGGAATCAACTAGTTGTATTCCATACACAGTGTTAACGACTGCTTATGGATAATAGTTTCTTTTTCAGTCATGGATTGCCTGCATGTAGTTTTGGTTGTTGGGTGGAGCTATTAGGTAGGATCTCGGTGTGTAGAGCATGTTATTTCCTTATTTGAAGAGTTTTTAATTGAAATAGTAGATTTAGAGATGGTGGAGGTTCCTTGAGAATTTTGGGAGTTCTTTTTATATGATGTATCCATAGTCTGGATATCATGGGTTGAGGATGAATGAGTGATATATAATGAAAGATTCCATTGAATGTAGGTATGGGAAACTTGATTTCATATTCATGTCCCTCATCCTTATGATTTCACTGTATTTATCCATGGGAATACTTAAAACTATCTTCCATGAATTCCCGTATCGGTTCATCTATGTATTCATCAATGATATCATTATGTACTCATGATTAGAGGTGTAGAATTCCAAACATCAAATAACCATCATGAAGTTTCTTCAACACTACCAGATCCATGGTAAGATGTCATAGTCTATGTTCTAGATATGAGAGGTGCATTTCCCAGGCATGCAGTGTCTCATCAGGGTGTGGTAGTTGACCCCTCGAAGGATGAAATATTTTTTTGGTGGGTAACACCCAATAACGTGGCTGAAGTTTATAGTTTTTAGGTATAAAATGCTATTATCAGAGGGTCATACCCAATTTCTCTTGAGTTTCCGCCCTTTTACAACATTGAAAAAAATGGACCAAGCTATCGTGTGGGGTGATCATTGTCAGGTAACATTTTTTTACATACATGATAAGTTGGTTTGTTCACCAGTGCTCTGGTTGTTAGAGGATGGGGTGATGTTCTATATTTTTTATGATATATCCCATATAGGATTGGGTTTTATCTTAACAATGTAATGGGAATTGATCTATTATGTGTATACGAAGTTGCATCCCCATTAATGTAAATCCTCCTCCTATGATGTATATCTAGAAGCGTTCATGTCTATTCTAATGTTGCAGCAACATTACCTCATTGGTGAGACCTTGGTGCTCTTCACATCTTGCAAGAGTTTGAGGAATATCTATTTACTAAATGATGTGAATTTATGATAATGGAGTTGTATGGAGTTCCTTTAGCAATATAACTTTTAGATCACATACACCTTATTATATTATAATTTCATGTTTAAGGATTTAACTAGGATGTTGTCGAAAGATGTAGTTTGGAAATCTACGGATGCATGGAAGGAAATGGAGGAGTACAAGTCCTTGAATATGAATTCAAGAGTAGAAAGAAACTGTGGGTATTTTTTGGAAGATGGTGTCATCCTCTCTAATGCATCAGGTGGAGGATTATTTTTGGGGACTTGGAGGAAGAGGTATTACATGATACTGTTGGCCATGGTGATTCTCCAAAGTGATGGTTGGAGGCTGGTCAAAAGAAAATGTTGTTTCAAGTAATGGTGTTTGTCAAATAAGAAATACTTGAGGGAGTCCAACAATAAATTCATATATCACCCTTAGCAGTACACCAAGAAGATTCTAAGATGTACCATGGCTTGAAGATGAAGATTTTTTTGTTCTAGAATGAATCAGGAAGTGGCATTGTTTGTGGTGAATTTCATTGTGTTCTAACAAGTGAAGAATTAACACCATGTTCCCGGTGGTTTGAAAAATCTCATAGATATCACAATGTGGATTTGGGATAAAATATCAATGGCTTTCATGAAAACGATTCCTATATATTTGATAGGTTATGATGAAATCTGGATAGTATTGGATTTGCTAATAATATATTCTCACTTCTTATCAATCAATGTGTCAGGTGCATTTTATGTCTTAGAAAATATAGAAGTGGATGAATTGGTGTGGTTTCATGGAATTATAAGAACCATTGTGTTGGATATGGATTAAAAATTTACAACACGGGTCAGAAGAGGATTTTAGAATGATTTTGGAACTCAGTTAAACCACGTCATTTTCTTCCACACTCATACAGAAGGTCAGACATAATGGACTATCCATATGTTGTAGGATATGATAAGAGAATGCATCTTGGACTTTGGCAGATCATGGGTACATAAATTTACCTTTGTGGAATTTCCATACAATAGTATACATTCATATTCTATTGGCATGCCTCAGTTTGATGCTTTTTAAAAAAATACCATGTTGTTCACCACTGTGCTAGACAGAGTTTGGGTAGATAGATGTTCTTGGACCCGAGGTTGTGTAGAGATTGAAATAGAAGGTTCAACATTTTCGTGAACGAAATAAATAGTAACATGGCCCAGAAAATTATTATGCATTTGGTATGAGGAGGCATTTTGAGACAAGGATAGGGAACACTTTTTCATGATGGTTTCCACAAGACATGGGCATTAGTGGTTTGTTTGGAGGAGTAATATTTCACAATGTTTCATCAAAACCATTGAGTTTTTGGGAAGAATTTTTGAGGTAACGTATAATTTGGAATTTCCCCCACACTTGGAAAGGATCCCTAACATATTTCATGTATCAAATCCTCGTCGTTATCTTCAAGATGAATTCCATGTCAATGAATTGGTATAGTTGGATATGAAGGCTCACAAAATGTTTTTTGAGTGGCCAGTGAAGAACTGGGATCATCGATGGAATGTGATGGGTGGGCAGACCATTCCTTCGGTTCGTGTGTTTAGAGGCATGGTGGCATATTGGATAGTAATTTGGTGAGATATGTGAAGATGTGTTCTTAATACCTAGAGATTTTTTGAGTTTCTCTTTGTGTTTTTTTCCCCTGTGATGTAATTTGTGGACCTTGTTTTCTAGGAGATGAGTATTTTCATTCTTCCATAATGTGTGATAATGTCCAGACTTGTGAAAAGGAGAAAACCCTATTCTTAATCAAGATATAGTAATTGTTATTTTATTAACCACATGTGGGAGATTTAGTGCCTCCAAGTGTTGATAATATCATGAAAAAGAGGATAAAATTCCGTGGTTCACAAGTTTGTTTAGTGATAGTAATTCTTGTATAGTGGTCCTTATGGTTGTTTAGATTACAGGATATCAAAGTATATGTTCTTTGAAGATGATGTTTCCACTCAAGAAGTCAAATAATACAGGGTGTCTTATCATTGAACTATTATGTGTTTAGTTGGAAGAGAAGATTCATTAATAGAGAGATGCATGAGAGCTTTCTCACATGGTGTTTATCTAGACTCCTTTTCATCTAGTCATGGATTACAATTATCGAGTGTAAGAATAGTTTCATAGGTACTTAATGACAAGGAACAACCCTATATGGTCCATTACATTTGTGAAAATATGGACTTATAGGTGTTCAAGGAGGTCAAGGTGACTTATTCTTACACATTGAAAAATCTATTGTATTTGAAATGTTATGTCGAAATAGTGTGGTGGAATGGAGGTTGAAATGGTAATTTGGAATGGTGATTCTGAACTGATGTGTCTCAACAAAATGTCATAATGGTGAGACATAATGGTATCTTTCATCAGTAGCTTTCATAGGTAACTTTCACTATGGAATTCTGATGGTAGCTGACACCAGTTTCATTCACTGGTGACTCACAATCGTGACTCACACTTATAGATTAAACCAGTGACTCACAATGGTAGCACACACTAGTTGTTCATTTCCATCATTTTGTAAACATTCCATATTTTCTTCAATTTTTATATTTCTTCCTTTTAACATTTTCATTGAAATAAAATGGACATAATACCATATTTAAATGGTTCTAATCCATTTCATTTTTTGTGAATCATATTTTTAGTTATTCTTAAACTATGAGAACCTTCTAAAAGGAAAAACCTCATGGTTTTATTATAGTATGGTTTTAATTGAAATTCAAAAACATTTCATATCCCTGATGTCTCTGATATAATAATTAGAATCCAAGGCCTTCCATTCATTCATTGATACTCCATTCTATTAATATAGGATTTCCCTAGAACCTTTCTTTCCTAAGGAGTCTTGTGTTTGTGTTGCGTCTTTTGGATATCGTTTTCCCCTTTGATTTTTTTATTGCATGTGCGCCCCTGTCTTGGTGCAATAAAATTGTTCTGATCAAATCCTCATTCATGTAGGGATCCATTCATCTTTCTCAATTTTGTATCTTATGAGGTGGGTGTATGAATGTTTCTCATGATACAATTTTCGATAAAAAAATTATGTAAGCTAATTTAATCATTGTAAGATCAATATACCGGGTTTGGGGAAAAGTGAAATAAGTAAACATGTTAAATTTTTATGATTGTTATTATGATTTTTATGGGAAAATCCACAATATTTTTTTTCAATTGTGGTATTTCATTTGTAAACATATGATGTCTTGGAAGTTATGTAATTTGGATCCCTATTGAATGGATATGTATTAAAAAAGTTTTAAGGTCGTATATTTAGCTAATAAATTGATTCCCTATGATAAATATCCATTTATGATAACTCATCAATTAACAAGTGGAATAAAATAAGGAATTCCATGTTAAATATAAATATATCTTTCATCAGTTCATGTGGTGATGTGGTTGTGGGAGCAATTGTTCATAGGTGGTTGGTTTGGTGGATGTCATGTGGTTATCCAGAGGGGTTGTCAAGAGTAGTTGGGATCGGAGGTGTTGTTGGGTGTGGCTATAAGTTGGGGTTTTTTTCTATTAATATGTTGTATTGGATAGAATAAATTTAAAGAATTATGATAATTGTGGTGGTATTAGAAATTAATTCTGACTTTATCCATGACTAACATGCCTATATATTTACCCTTATCCACATATTGATAAATGGCATAACCCTAATGGGTGTTATATGGAGCGAAAATATAAAGTGGGTTAATTTACCATGGTTACACTTCCCCTGTGTGAATTTTTCTATGTATCATTATGGGACTATGTTTAAAATTTTACTACATTTTAATGGGATAAATGAATAAATGAGTGGTCAATATGGAGATTTGGTTGTGTGAATTGGTTGGGAATGTGAAACTGGTTTGCTGCCTTCTTTGGTTGTCATGCATTTAGAGGATTCAACAATGTTTACAGTATTTTGGGATATAATATGATTGAGAACCCATAGTTTTGGCTATGTGTATGGTGTACATATTTATTATTGTAGTTTACTTGTGATTTCTATATCCACACCACCATATTTGAGAAATATGTTCTGAACACCCACATCATCATAAGGGAGGGTGTCTTTACCAATTATTCCAGTGGGAGGAAGGATAGATGGCCACCCACCCTTTCCTACTCCCTCATCCATCTGGTAATATACTGTGATTATTGAGGCATGTTGGATCCGTGATTCCCAAGTGTTTGCATGCATGATGTGATGTGAATCATTTTCCTAGGTGTTGAGACTAGCTGTGTGACCATGGCGTGTCCAGGAGAGTTGGGATGTGATATTTTTACCGGGTAATGGGACTAGATAAGAGTACCTACTATATGATGGTGGGATGTGTTGTGAAACATTTTCCATGGTTTCTTTGGGATGATATTCTATTGAATCATAGGTGTGTTTCGATGGAATGTGATGTGCTTTGTTTTCCTAGGTGATGGGACTCTCTATCAGGTCCTGTTGGGTACAGGCGAGGTGTGATGTGATACTTTTTCCCAGGTGATAGTACTAGACGTGAGACCAAGGTTTTTAATGGAGGGTTGTGACATGACATTTTTTGAATAGGTTAGAGAACAGTGACATTTTCCGTTAGTCAAAATCAGCTAAAATAGTGGTAAGTGGTTTGGGGTACCCAAGTCAACAACATGTTTACTATATTACTTTACTTGACTTACATCACTTGGGGAGTTTTCCTTAAAATGTTTAGGATGTCTATTATTCCTTGTAAGTATCGATGGGTTCTTATCTTTTCTAATGGAATAATTAGTATGCTTCTATTACTTTCTCATGTGAGACTTTGTTTTTACCAACTGTTTTTAAAAGTATTCTCACCCTATATATATATATTCCCATTTTCATGTTTTTGTTAGCAATAAGTGGACCATGTTTGATATTACCAACTCAGAAAATAATACTATTTTGGTTTCACTTCATATATTTTATTTTGGTATTCACATTATAGTTTCATGGAATTTTAATTGATTTATTTTAAGCATTATGTGGGATGGTTTTGGGGGTTTTTTGTATATGTATATTATGGAGTTGTTTTTGGTTTTAATCATCTAATATACCAATATTGTTTCCTTATAAATGGAAACACCTCACATTTTTGAGATTTTATACTTTTAGTTATGGTTTCTAACCCTTGGTAAATTAGAAGAGATACTCAAGGATAATTATATATCTTTCTCCATTTTTATTCATTGGAGGGTAATATTTTGAGGGAGGGGGTCATGACACTCGATATTGAATACAAGAACATGTCAAAATAATATTATAAATAAAATGGAGTAGTAACTTACATTTAATTATTCTGAGAGATTTATATGTTTTGATAGAAATTGACAACAAATTATCACTTCCCTTGATTCAACATTATAGAATATTATATAAATCAACAAGATAAAAATTATGTATAAACACCTCATCAATGTTGATTAAATTATTTATATAACCAATGAATACATGTTCATCCATTACATCTATCAAAAATAATATAAAATAGTCCATATGTTATTTGAAACACATACAAACATGATGAATTTAGGAGACTACATTTTAATTACACTCATTAAATACAATTTCCCTATAAATTTGTATTATCTTTTTGACTAAAATATTCTAAAAAATTATAATTTTTTTTAATAAAATGTAACTAAAATTCTTTTTAATCATTTTTATAAAAAAAATGGAAAAAAAGTTTTAAAATCATTGAACATAGAAACATAAATGTTTAATTAATATCTTCAACCATTTAATAACTTCATTAAGTTTTATTCTCACCATAAATGTATCTTATAAAAAATTTTCTGTAATATATTTTTTCAAATATATTTGATGTCATATAAATATAGATTTATAAGAAAGAGAAATATTTAATTAACTAAATCCTTTTAGACAATTATAACATAGCCATAAAATTTGTGGTCATGAATTATAATCTATAAATTTAAGAATTTTTATAGTTTATAATTGTGTAAATAAATTAAATGGTTATCAATTGATTATAAATAGATGAAATAAAAACTATTTTATTATAAAAAAAATTTCATTGAAAAATATTTTTATGATAATAAAAATTTACTATAAAATTAAATTAATATAACAACTATTGGAGAATGAATTTAGGGGAATTTATTTAATATAAAAACAATAAACAAATTTAACAATAATCTTATATATTTTTAACGATATATGTATATGAATAATTTTAGGATTAGAAATTGGAGTCTTGGGTATAACTTTGTTTTCTTGTTTTAAAAATTTAATTGAAATAATATTTGACACATTAGGAAAAAACAATTAAAAAAAGAAAAATTACAAACATCATCATACAAAAAAATTAATTTTGTGATATTTTTACAATGTTTAGAAATGATTAACATTATAGATGAATAGTTTTTTATGGTAAGATGAGACCTTTCATATAATGACTATAATATTTTATTATGAAAAAATAAAGTAACCCTAATAGATGTCTATAGATAGGTGTTTTACATTGATCCCTCTAATTAAGAGGTAGGAGATCCTATGCCTTCTCATCAGACCCTAGATAATCAATAATATTTATGCCTTTATTCCAAGGACCATCCATGACATAATTGGCCTCCTTATAGACCTGAGTGACGATATGATTTATAAAAGAGTCATGATATTGGAATTTAATCCACCGATTAGTATGATTTCAAGATAAATTAGGAGAACCAGTCCTTATAGTAATGAAAATCATGGTGGAGTCATACTATAGAAAAATATTCTTCCTACCACAATGATAATATTTTTACACGCCATACATAATACCAATAATTTCATCTTAAAGAGAAAAGGCCATAAGAACCACCTAAATGGCCAAGGAAACACCCCATATGATCTATGAAAGTGGATTCAAAACTACAGGGACCTAGTTTACCTCTTGATAAACCATCATAATTCACTATAATCCAGCCAAAAAAGGCACCGTCTAAAAAACCTCAATCATCCCATCGGTAGAACAAAAATTTCCCATAACACCAATACTATTGAGGACTAAAATGTCATGAATCAATATTGAAAAATAGTGATTTTTTGGTGGATTGGATTCTTAGAAAACATCTAGGATCATGCATAGTGTTTCCATAGTGGATAAATGGGGACTTTTAGGAATAAATTTATTCCTAGATAACCATAAAAAATGAATAATCTCCTCCGAAGAATCTTGAAAATAATCCTTGTAGAGGGTAGAGAATGTAAGATCACTACTACATTTGAGGAATTCATGGACGTGAGCAGACATAGAAAGACACTCTTCAAAAAAATGTTATCAATAACATTCCACGTGGACGATGAAATGGAATTGTTAAAAAAATATTGTTAATAACTTCTATGTGTCGATGGAAGAGAACATAGTGGGGAACCCATTAAATACAACACAATTGAAGAAAATAATCAATTAGTTGGTTACCATTTACCAGTATCAACACAAGAATTGATCGAGAAGGAATGATGAAATTTATGGTCATATTTTTAATCCACCTCATGTCATAAAAGATGCAGTTGGGGTGCCTATAGAGCAATATGTAGTTGAGGAATCTATTAGAAGAAGGTTCTCAAGCCCAAAACTCATCTCTAGGGGAGAAACCATAATTCTCTACAACACTAACAATGTGATATGGGAGGGTCTCTATGTTACATTGTTGATCCGTAAAAGAGAAATATAAATAAATGATAATCTATTCATCCATGACTTACTCAAGTATATGTGTACCTATCCAATTTCAAATACAAAAATAATGAGAATAATCCCTAGAGATAATCCATCTAGAGTGAGAATCAATAGCTGTAAAAATTTATATGATGTTAAACCACACTGAGGAAGAAAAGTAATTACAATTTCCATTCTTGAGTCAATGGAAAATATAGATCGATGAAAACCAAGGACATCAGAGTTTCCATTTATAATTTTCCACATAAATGTGGCATGTAATTAATAATTAAAGTGAACAACATTTTTAATTTATAACCCCCATAGTCATAAGTATTATTGAAAAAGACCAAATGTAATGTATAAAGAATCTGTTCCAATAATCTACTACCTCAGATAGAATTATTAATTAAGATACTGATGATTTTGAAATTATAAAATGGCCTTTACTAAACCATTAAACATTAGAAAATAATGGAAATAATAATAGTCATCACCAAGAAGACATGACCAACCCTGGATAAAGATATACCCATCCAAGAAGAATGATGTCTTCAAATGTTTCTAATAATATTAGTTAAATAAATTTCCTTTGGTCATCCCCAATGAATGGGAACCCAAAGATAAATAAATGGATGAAATCCTTCACAAAGACCCATATCACTGATAATTTCAGGATTTCTATTAGTGGAGATGTTTCTCCAAATTTAGAGAAAAGTATTTCCCCAACATATCTCCTTCCTAGAGACCATCTCATAGTTCAATAAATCACTCATGATGTTTTTAATATTTCTTTAATCCTCATGTGTAGAAATAATAATATCACCATCATACAAAAAATTAGTGGGGGCAGAACGTCCCCTACCTACACAAATTGATTTCATTTTCCCATTTCTACCCATGATCCAAAGGAGTCTATTTAGATAATCTTCAACTATAGAGATGAAAATTGAAGATAAAGGGTCTCATTTTCTAATACCTCTAGATAAATCAATGTAATCTTTTGGAGATCAATTAATAAGAATAGAAATGTGAGCCGAGCTTCCAATGAATTTCAACCAGGTGATGAAAACACAATCAATCCCAAATAAAGTGAGAAAGTTACAAATTAATATCTTGTCCATCATATCAAATGTTTTCCTGAGATCAATATTATGAAAAATATTTCCACCACAGGTGGGATTCTTAAGAATATTAAGACATTCATTGGCATTGATGAGATAGTCTTGAATCCATCTTCTATTAATGAGAGCAAATTAGTTTGGAGACAAAAATATTCAATCAGTATGATAAAGTATGATAGAAATGATTTTAATAATTATATTGAATATGTTATTTACAAGATCCACTTTCCTAAAAAGATAAATCTCACTGGAATTTTCAACTTTGGGGAAAAGGGAATGAAATTGAGAATTTAGTCATTTAGATAGAGGGTCTCTTTTGAATAAATGAAAAAACGACCAAGAATCATCATGCTGAATAACATACCAAAATGTTTGAAAAAAGAAATTATGAAAATCATATGGTTTATGAGTGCATTCAAGCTTGAGGATAAAAACAACCTCTATGATTATGAAATAAAAGGTATTAGATATGATATTTGAATTATCTTTTTGATGAAAATTCCTTGCAGTAATACTCTCTATAGGTAAAATGAATGATGATGTTCTATTAAATAGATTTATGATATATGAAACAACATGCTTCAAGAGATCCCTCCTGTTTCAATGAAATTATCACCATCTTTAGTCAAGGAATATGAACTTTAATCCATCCCAATTAACTAATGTAAAATAAATAATTTATAATTCCTATAAACATACTTCAAAAATTAAGCCTTAAAATCATCCCATTGTAAAATGACTTTGAGGTTGATAATATTTTTAACCAAGGATTTCATCCAAACATAATCCATGAGGTCATTTAGGAAATCATTATTAGTATTGTACTCTTGACAATGATGACATGAAATATCAAGGGTGGAAATATCTTACTCAATATAGCATAAATAATTATTATTTATAATTTTCAAATGTTTCTTGGGGAATTTGAATATGAGAGAACAAAGATAGAAATAATCTCTATAATTAACTTTTTTCTAGGAATATTGAACAATATCCCTACAACCATGGTGATTTTCCGAAGCTTTGTTAAACCTGAAGGGATGTGGAGGATTGCAATTTTTTCCAATAAGATCAACCAAAATAATATGATGAGAAAATTTAAGTCGTGGAAGGGTTCTGCAAGAAATGGATTCCCAAAAAATCCAAAGAGGATTCATATATATAGGATTTATCAATTTTACTAGAAACAAACCTATTTAAATATATCTTGTACCATGTATACATTAATCCAAATTGATTAACCTCAATCAAACAATTATTATCAACACATGATTTAAATTATATTAAAGATATAGAGTTGGCCATAGCATCAATCAACTCATATGTATTCAAGATGGAATTAAAATCCCCCATAATGATCCATGGAGAAAGGATTATATATTTGAGAAATATAATATCTATCCATTATTGTATACAATCCTAATATCGGTTGAAATTATAAATAAAGGAGCACAAATGTTGGGTGCTCTGAAATTTGAACGGATAAGAGACGTATTGTTCACTAGAAGCATCCAATGAAATATAAGACACTGAAGAATTATCCGAAACCCAAATTCTTGTAATATCTTAAGAACATATAATGGTGTTAATGAAATGGAATCCCATGAAATCTAGGATAGAAATACTCGAAGAGAAATTTATTTTACAATCATATAAACCATTAATAAATAGGTCTTTGGGTATGAATGAAAATAAAATGGGACCTTGTTGTGTCACAGATGGCCAAACATGAAAAATTCCATCATAGAATCATCAATTGAACCTGGAACTGGGGTTGGAACCCCATTATTAATTCCCAATGCCTTCTTTTTAACCAATTTTTCATGTCTTCCCACCATTATTTTAGTAATAGGGATTCTTTTAAGGTGATCATTTATATGAGATTAATCATTTTCTGAGAAAGAATTAATCATACTGCCAATGAGAAAAGTATATTCACTATAATTGATGTTGATATTCTTGTCCATGGTCCTAGTTATAGGTTCAAAATCTGTTGTTTTCCCTTTACTAGGAGTGAATGAATTATTTTTAGGTTCCACAACCATGGAAGGAAGGAGAGATTTTTCAGTTCCAAAAATATCAATAACCAAGAAATCCATTCCAAGTCTATCATACGTGTCACTATCAATGAGACAAGTATAATTAAAATCCTTGGTAAGGAAAAAAATGGACTTGATTATAGTAGTTGGATCAATATGTGTTGTATATACTAAATTAAGGATATAATAATCATTTATTGGTTTTGTAACTTTTGCGGAGAGGAGGGTTGCATCATCTCTTTTATTACCAGTTGATGCGATGGGAACATGAACCTATATTTAATTGGCAGGAGCATTAGAGTCCAAAGATGAATTTTTACAAGAAATATAGATTAATTAATTTTTAATCCATATCGAACTGTAAGGTACCCTAGTGAAAGAATATCAAGAAGAATAACATGATAGAAATATAGGAGCCTCAGAACCTGCAGGGTTAGATTGAACAGAGGCATCTCTTATATTATAGAGGTTTCTTGACAAGGAATTCATGGTATTCTCAGATAAATCCCCACCTCCTTGTAAATATAAAATAAAATCAGAAATTCTTTCAGATAATTCATGCATCATGTTATATTTATTCATTTCCTTTTTTATACTGGAAACTAAATCCTATATTTCCGTTGAAATATTTCAACTCATATCTCAAAACACCAAAAGGCCATCCCACTAATTCTGAACTCCACATCACCAACACTAATAGAAGGAATATGCAAGGCATTTTTTTCCTGATCTTCTTCCTTGACTATATCATCCCAACATATATTAGGTGGAACTATTATGGAGGAACCATCTTGAGTCAATCACCCTTCTCAAAAATTTCTCCCTTATTCATTCTATTCTAATTGACTACCTTCCATTTATAATTTGTTTAATTCATTAACCTTATTTTGAATCATTAAATAGTTGAAAATCGAGTTTTCAATAATTATAAAAGCATCACAAATTAGAGGAACTCATTCATATTCAATGTTGACATCTTTTTTTTACAATTGACAAGAAAAGTAATTACATCATGACATTTAATTTATATGTAGACATGAACAAGCATTCTGGAAAATAAAATAAGATTCTTATACAATTTTTGTTGATACTATTTGATAAGAGTACCAATGGAAGAATCCATATTGTAAAGGATCTTTGGATTCCAATGTGTCCAACTCAAACCATAATGCAAGAACCAAATATTTTCATTTATTTTCATTAGATTAAATGGGTTGCATTTAATATCTCAATCCTAAATATTTATTATTCTAGTATTGATTTTAAGATTTCCAGTACCCCAAGATTTGTTAAATGCTTCCCTGTATTGAAACATTGTGGGAAAGAATCCTTTCTGAATAAGAATAATCCTTAAATTGTTATAATCCAAGTAATGGGAGACCCTCTTCTTATGATTGACATATGGATAAGGTCTATATCCTTTTGAATATAAAATAGGAGCCATGATATAAAAAATAAAGAGAATTTAATTTTCTTGTAGAGCCTCTCATCCAAAAACCTCCGAAATACCACCATTGAAGAGTCTATTAAAAATAGAGGATCTAAATTAACCCTCCTTGATCAGATCTGAGGAACCAGATAATGCCTCTACAAAGGAGACAACCTTCTTACTCAAAGTAGACGAATATAGATTAGTCAAGATAATGTCCTGACACTATTGTCAGGGATGATCATTATTTAAAACAAATTCTAAATTGTTATCAAATGAATCCATGGAAAAAATCAAAAATAAAACCGTTATATTTCATATTCTCCATCACCATGTATGAAGAGATATCATCCTTCTCTTGCCATCCAAATTTGTATCTTAATATTTGTGTTATAAGTAGCTTGGACTAGGGTTAGCCTCCCCACCTACACGCCACATGCCCATAGTGAGGCAAAAAATGATATATTATGGGCTTGAGAAACTTAACTAATGGGGTAGAGGGTCTTGGAGAATGTATTAATCAGCTATCTCATGTGTTGCCTTGCGAGGACATGAACCCAAAACCATAGAGTCATAGAAACACAACCAATACCACTCCATCATGACCTTGTATGAAATCATGTGTTAATGTGATGAGTTATAAATGCAACGAGGCCCATAATATAAAATAATTGGCTTAGTGCAGTTCCCAAAGGGGTAGAGGGACCATGAGAGGTTAGAATGGAATTTATTTAGTATTGCATTGCAAGGGACTTGAACTCCAAACCATGGGTAAGAAGGCCTCCACCAGTAAACAATTCACTCATGCCTTGTGGGAATACCTATGTTCGGGTAATCTATTATAGGTGGGGGCTCACTACCTATGTTATATAAATCCCTAGTGACGCCCAAGGTGTCCAACCATGGGATTATGATAGATTCTAACATGGTAGAGGCGCCCATGAGAGGTCAGGACAACATATCGTGTTTATTCCTTACAAAGGACTCAAACCCATAACCACATTGTTAGGACGCCCCCACCAGCAACCAATTCACCCTTTCCACTAGGGAAATAATTTTTTTAATATAATTAAGTACTCTAAAATCTATTTTATAACTATATTTAAATAATATATTTTTTATGTTAAGAAAATTTTTTGTTTGTAAAATCACAATTTCATCGTGGTTTTGGGTTTAATCAAATATTACATTAATCTAATTACATGAATTTTATTTGTAAAAATGTATTCCGTATTTCAAATGATATTAATTAATAATAGGAAATAAGTTAAAATTAATTTTTTTATAATGAATATATACAAATGTAAAAATTTATTATCATGACTAAGGATATACTAAGATGTAACACATTACATTCACATGTGTTAAAATTAATTTTCAATACACATGCAATTTATATTTTATAAATTTTATTTTAGATATAATATTATTTTTTTAAATAATATAATAAGAAAAATTTTATTTTTATTCATAGAATAAAATCTTCAATGTAAAAAATAGTAACCATGGTGAAAACTAAAATAGTAAATGTATGAAAATATAAGGAATAATGTAATAACATATTTAAAAAATCATATTTTTTTAGTTTTGGATGTTTTTTACTATTAAATAACGTTAATATATTAATATTTAGAACATTAAATTATATTGAAATAAAAATATTTAATAGTGTTTTGTATTTTAAAAAACCTATTTCATATCATATATTATTAATTTATGATCTTATTCTAATTGTAGGTGGGAAGCCATTTTTTAGGGAATCTCACCCAAAAATACCATCCTTACATCTGATATCATTTACAAGTGGACTTGAATTAGTATTTCAAACCAAATATGAATGATTTAACACCAAACTATATTGTTTTTTTTCATATTATGTATATTTCTTGACTGACCAATATTATTCTATTTCAACTTCTACATCCATTAAATATTTTATATTTTTTTGAAATATTAAATCAAATATCATATATATTATAGGATTTTATCCTATGAATGGAATATGTTATATCTATATCACATTTTTTAAAATATGAAATGAAATTGTTGATTATTAGTATGGTGGACAACCACCTCACAAATTGATTTAATTTGATTCCCACCACTACGTCTCATAGATATATATAATTATTAATTTATTTTATTAATACATATATATATATATGATATTTATGAAATATTTATTCATATGAAAATATTATATCGTATATATATTTTAATATTTAAATATGTTAGAATATGATAATGTTGCCCATTTGTATGTTTGGATGGCTACCTCTATGATGAGTTTTGACACATTTTAAATTTTATTTTGACATGGTTTTTAAAAGGATATAAATAAAATATATGTGTGATATATATGATAAAATAAAATTGTTTCAATGTGAATTGATATTTAAATTTCTTTCATTCTATATGATGATGAATTAAGATAGTTATCATGCATATATATGGACAACCATGCCCGAGAATGCTTTAATCCATTATTATATGACTTACATCAATTGATGAGTAATAATATTATTATATTTAACATATATAATATTTATGTCAATACAAAATTAATTGAGCAAACATATCCATAATCAATGTTAGGACCCCACATTAAAATGACATATTTTAGTCATTTTAAACTATAATTCACATTTGTACATTAAAAAGAATATTTTATCTTTAGAGTTTTGGTGAATTAGGACTAACTCGATCATTGAAAACATATACATTACTTGTGGAATCTTCAACCCAATAGAAATTTTTCCACTAAATTCACCATTTTAAAAATAAGACATGGTTTAATTTCATGATAATTCATTATAATTTTTCTCTTCAACTCATCTAAGTCTCAATTGTCCTTCAAATCTTATGAATAACATTTTATATCAGGGGATAAGAATAAAATATTAGTAAATAATATATAATAACAGAAATAATTAGTCCAGTGGAAACACATAAAATTTCCGTCTATAAAACATAAATTTTTACAACTTGAAAAGAATCATATTTTAAAAAAAATATTATTAATTAAAATTTTAAAATAAATCTATTCATCTAAAAAATATTTATGTAATATATATTATATGTAAAAAATTTAAGACACCGTTTTCAATGTCATTATTAAAAATGGAATAAAAACGTGGAAAACACCCAACCTTAGATCAGCCAATGCATTGGGGGTTATTAAATGACAACTATTCTTTGATTATCACTGAAGCACCCATCAGTGGTTAAAAAAGAAACCCCCCATTATTGGTATTTTCAAAATACCACCCATAATTTCTATATCATCAAACCACCAATCATTGGTTCATAATGTGAAAATAGTCATCATATGAAATTACGAATAACCATAATAAAATCATAAATTATTACTGATTCAATCATAAATTATTCTTTGAAGAAAAACACCTTCAATTTTTAAATCACTAATTTTGAAAAACGAAGAATGTATAATATAAGAAAATCTAATTGAATGTAACAATAATTTTTTATTATGTGACAATATCGAATGAATAAATATTAATACCAAATATTGAAAAACATTGATCAAGACTTTTTTAATAGAATTTTGAAAGGATGATTTTATTTAGAAGAATGGCCCCTAAGTAAATCAATTATATTAAAAAAAAATTCAAAATCATTAATAAATATATAAATTAATATTATTAAAAAAAATTTACATATAAATTCATTTTAAATTTTATTTTTAAAAAACATCATCATGAAATTAAAAAATATAAAAAAAATAATTAAAAAAATTAAAATGTGGAATATTTGTTAGTGACTCAATTATAAATATCATATTATTGATCTGAAAAATATTCAATGAAATACTTAAGTGTATATACAATAAGTAATTATGAATAATTTATATAAAATATATATCAATCAAAAGTAATTTCACAGAAAGTGATAAGACGACATAACAAAAGAAGTAGATGGTTGACCCAAAGAAAGTAAATTGGGTTATGAAATCCCTTAACTCTAGTTTGACTTCCATCAAACATGTCCAAACCTATTGTATAATTGTTTATGATTTTTATTAAAATAATATATAAGTATATTAATATTTATAATTCCATATATGACCCTTTTATAACATCATAAAACTCTGTTATTATTTATATTTCATTATTTTATAGATTTTTGGTACATTCATTTCTGGGTAGCATGGATAGTTCATTTTTTTATAAATATGTAGACTCGTATAAATGAAAAATAATACTATATAAGTAGAATTATATGGTATTATTTTAATTTTTTTAAGACTTATTGTTCCCATATATCATTTTTTATATAAGAATGATTCATTTGATAAAGTATTGATGATAAATGTTTAACTTATTTTGGATTGTTTTCTAACCATCAAACCCTTGTTTCATTTTCTTTAATATTATGTCTATATATTTGTTCCAAAACATGAAATATTTAATATTTAAAAATTAATATCTTATTTATTAATAATAATAGTTTTATGAAAAATCTTTGAGATAGAAATAAAAAAAATGAAAACTCATTATCGACGAAGAATATTATCTACCACAATTTGGAAAATTGTTGTTTTATTGAATTATAGAAGACAATAAAATTTATTGATTTAATCTATTGTCTTAGAAATATAATTTTACATATTATGCATGATAATTTATTTATTATGTAATGATTGATAAAGTTAGTGGAAATGAGTTATAATAATAGAAATTAAGATAAGATGTTTACGAATGATACCTCTTGAATATCACTCCATTGAATGATCCATGAATAATTCATAGAAAGGGTAATTTTTTTTCAGATAAGTAGTTATTATAAATGGATATATTGGGGTGGGGATTTTTTGGAATATATTTTATTATATTTATTTTATTCTAGGTGAAATGAGGTGTCGATTATAGGTATTATTTCTTGAGGATGGATGTATTTATGTTTTTAAATAATTATTATTTTATAGGTATTTCCAAAAACATTTTTGTAGAATTATTTACAATGAATTAGATTTACAGTTAATTATTAAATATATATCTATAGTAATGCATCACATTAACTATTAATTTAATATTTTTTAGTTATCTTATGCCTTAATCATTTAACTATAATTTTTTGTATTATATTAACCATATTGTGTAAAATCAAAATATTACCGTGCTAAATATTTTTAAGCTAGTAAATATAATGGAAAAAAATACATAATTATGGAAATGTGATTAAAATTATAAAATCCACATTAAGAAATTCAATTTATATAATTGAAAAAAAAAACTAATCTCATAGACTTGAGGAAAATGAGGGTTTTTAAAAAAGTCTATTTTTCTATAAAAACATTTTTTTCTTAAATTTTTTATTAATAATTATTATTTTACAAAAAGAATTTATTATTCAGGGAAATATATTATATAAATTTTATTTAAAACAACACCCAGTTGGTATTACTTAAATTAATTAAAAATATAATTATTATGTACATAAAAAATGATTTATTAAATTTTCCGTTTTTTAACAAAACAATATATTTAATATAAATTAAAATATTTATTCGAACAAAAATAATTTATATAGAAGAAATATAATTTGAATATTAATATGTCAAATAAAATAAATTTCATAAAATAAAGGTATTTTTAATTTCATTAATCCTTTGAAATGAAATGAAATATTTACAAAAAACGAAATATTTTACTATTCGTTGAAAAAAATATATTTTCAGAATGTTATCAAAATATTACCATATTTTTATTTAGATATTCTAATTTAAAAAATTAATTTCATTTTTTAAAATATTTTTCCTATAATTTTCATAAATTATTTATATAATTTGTACATTATAACCCATAATATTATATTATTAAAGGGAAATTGTTTTTGATGAATAAAATTTCCTTACAAAAAAAGCATTTATTTAAAAATAATTATTTAATAAATTATCAATGACCATTTAAATTATATATTTCATAATTCCATTAATATTATTCAATATATAAAATATATGTGCTATGTTATAATGATAAAATTTAAATTAAAAAATTATATTATTTTTTTGAGATCGATGTTATGTATGAATTATTCTATCGAACATAGTAATGACATAAAAAATTATGGACTGTTATATTCTCCTATGAAAAATTAATTTCATCCTCTAAAATTTATCTCTCAATCAAAAAATTGTGGTTTTACGTTTAAAAATTGTTTTTTTGAATCAAGAATTGTAAAAATTATCAATAAAACTTCAATTCAAAAAATAAAAAAAATGATATGAAGGTCCCCTCAGGTGAAATAGTCATTGGTTCCAAGTATGATAACATGTGTTAGAAGTGAAAACATGGGTATTTAAGTGAAGATATCCAGATAGATAGTGATTGATAACATGATCATGGGGAATTGGTTCATCGTACGTATATAATAGGTTAAAAGGTCAATGATTTAATAATAAAAAATATAATGAATTACATATTTTTTCAAAAAAATTAACTTTATGGGATGAATTATTTTACTACCAAAAATAATAAAATATAGAAATAAACATTTATGAAAATTAAAATGTCATGCTCTTACATTATTTAAATCATTAGCATTGAAGATGGATTTTTTTTTCATAACTGATTCATCAAAATATTCTTTTATTGATAAGAAAATATAATATATTATAACTATGTTTTAAAATTATCATTAGGAATTAACCAAATCCAAAATTATTAGTGAAATATTAGGTAATTAACTCAAATTAGTAAACATTTATATGATGAATAATAGATTTATTCTACATAATTAATCACTAATACCCAATGATCAACACAGATTAAACAACAAAAAACTACCCTTATATTATATAAAATTAAAATGAAATATTATTCAAACTAAAACATTTTAAGGAATATATCTTCTATTGTTCCAAGATAAATTTTATATTCTTATTCAAAAAATATAGATTACTCTTAATTAATAATATAAAAGTGTAATTTTCCTAGCCATATAATATTTTTCTATATGCTCATCATTTCCATAAATAACCTATATCAATATCAATCAGATATACATAGCAAAGTTAATGAATATTTTATTTATAAAATAAAGTCATAGTTTATTTTATTTACTTTAATCATATATTATACTCAAAATGGAAAATGTATTCTAAAATTAAATTAATCACGTAATCATAAAACCATTTTCCAATTATATGATTCTATATAAAATAAAACTTTTGTTAGAAAATTAATAATATAATTCATTATCGAAATCATTTACCTAAAATGAAAATTATTATTACAACTATGAAATCATGTAGGCCCATGGAAGGAGATTCCCCATCTAACACTCTAGTTATATGTCATGTTCATGTGGCCTTGTTGGGCATAACAAGTTTTCACCCAGCCTATGGGTGGTCAATTTTATATAATTATACTAATTTACTCTTTAAACATATAAAAAAAATGTCTAGATACATCGACAAAATGATCTTTGTATATTAATCTTAATAGGTTATCCCATTACTTTTTTTCTGAAAACAATTAATCATAGTTACCACAAAATACATGTCATATAATGAAAAAGGCTTCCAATAAATAAATACTATTTAAAAAATTAATTTTTCTATTCTTAAAATATTATTTTTTATTTCATAAAGTTGTGTTTTATATTTACCTTTTAAATTTTTAATGTTTTACCAATTTTCTAAGGTGATGAATCCATCCCAAAATTGTTTCAAAATTTATGAAAAATCCTACTGAAGGAAATATGGTTTTCCCCTTGATTACCATAATATTTATAAAATAACACTATATGAGATATTTTAAAACTCAATAAATAAACATATCATTCACTTAACATCCTTCTTCAACTATTAACCATGATTTTTCATCTTATTCCTTCAATATTTATTCCAATAATCAATGATATGAATTATACCCATATGATTATTCAATGTAAATAGATAAATGAATCATTCATAGAACATATGAAAATAATTAATGACATAAACTTGGATTTCATGATATCTTTTATATCCACATTATCTTAATCATACATAATATAAATTCTTATGCCTTTGTTGAATTTCCCCATTCGGGAGAAATAGAACTGTTGTGAATTTTAATTCAAATGAAAATGACATGATAAAACCTAATATTATTAAGTATTGAAAAGTTATTAGATAAGTCAAACACTTTCTAGTATCTAATATTCATACTAATAAAATAATTAAAATTAATTGAACATAATTTTTCAACAACATAAATAATAGAATAATCTCTAAGTTATAAGATGTTTCTGAATGATAGCCTTCTGTCTCTCTTCATAGACAACCACTAATCTATATAAAATATATAACTAATGAATGAAATAAACTAATTCATGATAAAATGAGAATATTTAATTTTAAATATAATACCCATATAAACTCTATAGTACATTACATTCAAATTAAAATATATTGTAATCAATTACCTTTCTAAATCATACATCCATAAATAAAATTAATATTTAGAAATCCTTAATGTTAAACCACTGAAGGGGTGTCTATAAAAGTGAACATATATTTATCCTAAAACATGTATACCCATGATGAAATATATAAATCTAAATAAAAAAATTCATTGAATCATAAAAATCTTTAATGTTTTCTTAAACCCTTCTCTGATAAAAAACATTAAGGAACCCAACATAAACATTACATATTCTAGTGATTGAAAAATAGAAATCACACTATTACATTCCTAAGAATAATTTTGTTTTACATTTCTATGGAATTTGGACTCAATCATACATATTATACACATAGTATTCATTGGAATCTTATACCATGTATATTTTTTCCAAAATATTTATTTATAAGAATATAAATTGTTTTTTTCTTGTTAAATATTCACAATTTTCCTCTTAATATCATCATAGTATCTATTATGTTATAAACTATGTGGTGTTTTTTTTAAAATGATATACGAAAAAATGATTATTAAGGAACATAAAATAAATTAAACTCTTATTACAATGAAAACCCATAAAAAATTTTATTTAAAACATGCATTTTTAACATAAAAGGACATCAGATTTTAAAAAACCTCATTATCTTATTATTTTATAATCAAATGATTTTATTAAAAACTAATAAGAAATTATATAATAAATAAGTACGTTACTGGAGAAAATATTTTCCATATAACTATAAAAAATACATTAAACAATATTTCTATCCCACAAATATGGAGTACCCCAGTCATTGGATGCTATTACATAATCACCCATTCACTGGTTATCATGGAATTTCCCCATTTGATAATAACGTAATAAACCATCCATTGTTTTTCAAGGAACCACCCATATTTTGTTTAGCATGGAACCAAATAAAAATGAACTATTATAAAATGACTGATCGTCATAAAAATTTACCTATTACTATAATGTTAACATACATCATTAAGGATTTCATCAATAAACATTCTTTAAAAAAATCATCCTTTTATTTTAAAATCACTCATTTTTAAAAAGATCTTATGTATATTGTAAATAATTTTTAATGATGTTAACTATATAAACAGGTAAAGTATGTAAAATTATGGTTGGTAAGACATTCATTCCATATATAAAAATCATTCCTTTTTAATTTTTTAATAATAAACTATAAAAGAAGATTTAGTTAGAAGAATGTATAATACATAAAATACTAGAAATATCTATTTTATATCATTTGGAAGAAAATAAAATAATAAAATAATTGAAAACATTCATGTATATATAAATAAAATCATATTTTAAATTTTAAATTTAGAGAAATTATAGAGGAATATATATAAAATAAATCATAATATCAATTAAAATAGTGTTTCATTAAATAATCACTGGAAAAAATCATTTTATTTAAGTTAGAATAACTCATTGAATCCTTTATTTTTATCTGATACAAATCCACATAAAATTACATGAAGTACAATATAATATAATATTTTTTATTTCATACATTTTTTTAACATGACATAATCAATGATGTAGAATGTAAATCCAGTGAATAAATTTTGGGTTATAAAATACATTATCGATAGTTCTACTAAATGAACACTTGTTCAAAAATATTTTATAATGTATAAACAAATTTTAATAATTTATAAAAACTAAATTAATATTTATAATGACATATAGGATCATTTTACCTCATATTAACGACCATTTATAAATAATTTTTTATTATTTTCATTGTTTCAGTCGGCTTCATATTATGTTTTCATGGTTTATTCCATTGTCAATAATTATGGACTTTGTCATAAAATAGAAATTATACACACAAAGTGGAATGAAATGGTATTAATAGAATTATTGAATTATAAAAGTTCCCATAGTTATTTTATTTTCTTACATGAGGATCACTCATTTGATAAAATGTTAATGATAAATGTTTAGATTGATTTGAAGGTTTCTCCAAAAATCATTTACTAGTATCATATAACATAATATTTTGTATATATTTTTAATATAGATTAATAAATTATTAATATTATACTTATTAAAATATGAAATATATATAATAATATTCATAGGACCGGCCTTGATGAAAATAATGTAAAATGAAAACTCACTATCCACGAACACCATTAAAAGGAAAAATTTTGATAATGTATTTTTTAAATTGATAAACAGACTACAATAAAATTGTGGGATGTTAGATATTATCTTATAAATTAAATATTTCCATGTAAAAATTATACATTATTTATCATTCCATGTTTGATGAATTATATTGGTAAAATTTAACACATAATTTATTAAGAGTTGTGGTTTTAGAATGTTAACACTTGAAAATCTACTCCTTTAAGGATCCCCTAAACTATTCTGGAATTGTTCATTATGTGGGTCTAGTTTCACATGGAAAATTGGAGAGTCAGTAGAATTTTTTTATAGATATTTAATGATTTATATTATTTTTAGTTAGAAAGGGGTGGTGAGGAGTGGTATTTATAATTATGGATGTGTAGTTATTAGTGATTAATTATTCATTATTTTATATTTTAAAGATGCCTCATTTAGATCTCACTAATTAAATTTAATTAGAATTATAATAAATTGTTTAAGGGATTTTTATTATATATACACACATAAAATAAATATTTAACATCATATATATTAGGTATTATATTGATTTACCTTTTAACATTTACCTGTTTCATTATTTAACACATACTGTGGTAACTCTTTTTTTGACTACGAAATGTTTTTTTGATACTGGTAATGAATATGGCCATAAGACATAATTATTACATTGTGATTACAAAAATGGAATCTATTTTACATAATTAAATTCAAATATCTTGAAATTTTAAATTTAAAACAATACTCATATATGCGATAAAAATCACATTTTAATGAAGTGTATTTTACATTTAAAATACAATTTACTATTCACTATGTGACTAATAATTTTAATATTATAAAACTAAATTTATATTTTAATATATATATTATATAAATTAGAATAAAATATTTTCTATTAGGAATTATTTGAATTAATAAAAATGGCGATCATTATTTACATAAAAAGGGTTTTTGAGAAAAATATTATTCTTAACCCCAAAAATAAACGTATTCACAAATACATCATAAATTAAATTAATAAAATATATGTTGAATAAATATAACTAAATAAAACATATTTTATATGAAATAAAATTAATAACATTTTGGGACTTTTATGTTCATTAATGTACTGATAATAGATGATTTTATTAAAAAAATATCGATTTTCATTATTCATTTAAAGAATATTTTTTCATATAACAATCAAAATGTCACCATAGGATAATTTCATTATGATGATTTCAAATATTAATTCCATGTTAGACGATATTTTTTCTAAAAGTTCCACAAATTATTTATATTATCTTCACATGAAAACAAATAAAAAAGTATATTAGAAATAGAATATGTTTTTGATAAATAAAATTTCATTATTTAAAAATATGTACCTATTAATAAATAATTTATTAATAAAATATGAAAATATTTTTAAAATATTATTTTTCATAATTCCTTTAATACAATTCATTCTCAACATATTTATGGCTAGGTTAAAATTGTCAAATATATATAATAATATTTTTTTGTATTTCTATATATGGCGATATGTATCATGTATACTATCAAGAATATACATTCATTTTAAAATAAATCATTTTAAAAAATCTATGTAAAAGGAATAAAATCATTGAAACAAAATAAACATGTAACGAAATGTAGTTATTACCTAAAACAATGAATTTAACAAAGGATTGTTAATAAAAAAACTAACAAAACATTATTAGTAAATCATAATTTGTATTATATTTATGATAATGGATAATTAATTTATTTTTAATAATCATATGTTTATTATACTCTTCATTCTAAATTTTACATATAATGGTGTGTCATGTTGTAAGGGAATTTAATCTCATATTTATTTCCATGCGACATATGGAAAATAGGGGAAAATGTTTCTTTTGTGAGGTTTATATAAATCCCAAAAATGTATTTTTGATTAATATATTCAAAATTAGGAGATATAATTATCTATATAGTGTTATTTCTTTCATGTTGAACACAATTATAATGTGACTTATATGGTAAGGGATTTCAGTCAAAATATTATTCAATAACAAGATTGTGTATGAATATCTTCGAAATGATATAATTGTTTATTAATAGCTCAAAAAACACATGAAGTTTATACTACTATGGTTTTTTTCTTTAAAATTAAGGGTTTCCTTTAGTTCTACAAAATTTAAGTACTCAAGAATCCAAAATTATTGTTTTTCGATAAACTGAGGTAATTTCTCTATTCATTTGTTATTTTTTCCCTTTATGTGTAAATGTTAAAAAAAATTTGATTTATGTTTTTATTATTATCCAATAAGTTTTTAAAGATATTTTTTTAACATTTTTAAACTTGTTCAGGGATTTTTTATTATAAATCATTAAGTAATCTTTGAAACACGATTCATTTGAGTTTTTACAAAAAAATATTAACTTGTTATTTTATATTATATGTGCTGTATAATTGGTATTTCTGGCTATGATACCCACTCTGTGACTCAAATCATTGTTTACACACATCAATTTTTATTTTAAAAGGATGCATTTTATATAATTTTTGGGCAACTTTTAGGTTTTTAATAAGTGATTTAAATGTGTATGGGTTATTTTCATCATTAAATGTTCCATGTGATAATTTCAATTAATTTTCAATATATTTCATCATCAATTGATGCATCCTAAACATTATTGGATATATTATCTAATTAAATCATCCATTTTAATTATCTATTTGGGTTATCATTATGATGAAATGAAATTTGTAATAATGGTTCCTTTTTAATGGGTTTTTCTATTATAAATGTATGAAATTATTTTGAAACATATTTCTTTACAAAATTTTATTAATTTATATAAAAAAGTATAAAATTCACTTTCTTTGTTTTATTATCACCAAAATATTGATAATGAGATAACACAAGTACCTCATCAGATTTTAATTGTTTTTATAAAATATCAATGATTTATTAATATAATACTAATTTTTTTTGTGATGAAATTATTTCCTTAAATAATAGAAAATTAAAATATAGAATTTACTCAATTAATAATAAAATAATAAATGATTTTATAAATAATAAAATTAATGAAATTTTATTAAATAAATTTTGAAATGATTTTATTCAATTATAAATTAAATGAATAGTTCCAAAATTTACAAGAATGTAATTTTCAAGAAAATGATTCTATATTAATTAATATAAAATTCCATATATATATTTCGTATTCCAAGTGATTAGGATATTTTTAAGATTTAATATATTTTCTATTTATGAGTAAAAATTATTCTATTTCAAATATCCTAACCCCATTATAGTAAAAAAAATTATAACTACAACTGTAAAAATTAGTTAATCAGCAGCTGAAATAAAATGATTTATTTGAAGAAATAATGATTTTATTAAATTATTAATAAATTTTCTCTTTAAAAACACATTGGTATTATATTAAAATTATATCAATTTGATAAATTTATACAATAGAAATAAATAAAATCAATTTAATAAGATATATAATTTCAAGAATCCCCCACTTATCCTTTATAAAGGGTAGAAAGTTCTCATATTTTCTTCACATATAAATATCTTTTGTTGTCTGCAATTTCTTTACAAAATTCCATTCCAAAATCACTACCTAGGTAATATTGGTTATACTATTTTATAAAAACTATATACAATGGGGCTATGTGGTAAATAAAATGAATTTATTAAAAGAATATTTATGGCCATTTTCCAAATGATTTTTATTATTTCATATCATTGAACAATAAAATTTTAAAATAAGTAATGAAATAATAACCCAAGTACCCAAAATTTACTGAGATGATACTTTTTTAATGAAAAATCCAACATCCTTATAATATTTCATCAAATGGGAAAAAATATTATTCATGACTATGATGGACTAAAACTTCACGGACCAGTGTGATTCATTTCTGAACTTCACCTCTCATCTCATGAAAATATTATGGATTTATTAATTATATATATTATTATTATTTTAATATTCTGATGAATTTATATAAGTAAATAAATATTTTCTCTTCCTTCATTCCGTCAAACAAAAACTGAAACAATATTCAGTCGAATCTGTGACTTACCATCTCCAAGAACGTTTTAATACATTTACTATTTATAAATAATCTATATATTTCTATATATATATATAGTATATATGATATGAGAAACATATTAAATATTTTATAGATTATTAAAAATTGATATATTTTTAAATATTAATATTACTGAACATGAAGATGTAAGAAAAATCATGTAATTATCACATGAAATATTTATTTTAATTATGAATTCATATTAAATTTGTGGTCAGATGATATAATAAAATCATATATGGTATGATATATATATTTTTTATTTTTTAATAATGGAGTACTGAATCAATATTTATTATATTTAAATTTATATCACATTCAAAAAATGATGATCTTTAAGGTTATGGATCACTACAATCTATAATTTATATTTGGGTTATGATCTTTTTATCTTTAATTCACATTATCTTCCAAATTAATGTTATAAATTTTTTATAATATATATATATATATAAATATCATATTTTTAACTAGATTATAATCCTTTCCATTGATGGGTTAGTACATGCCTTATGTTCATTTCTCAAATGCTTTAATTATGAAATACCCATGGATTGTGATATTAGGAAAGATTACAAAACTAGTATCATCCCATGGGTAATTAATAAGATTATACATTAAGAATGATTTACTTTTTAGATAAATTATCATGAAAATTTTATTATTTGTTATACTAGATATATCTATAATCCTTTGGGTATTGATTTTGTATCTGGATACATTTTTATTATTAATAATGAGTAAACCTAATCCATTATGAGACTATGTCCATCATGTGACATTTTATTGATAGATAACATTGAATTTTCCATTCTTCATGTTTTCTATTATATCCACAACTCTAATATCAAAATTATTTTATGATACAATTTGTTTTACATTATTCACCTTTATGATTAGTCATCAACCTTATCATTTAGGATACCATGATATAATATCGAGTCACATGTTATGCTTCAATTTCATTTTTTTCCACATACCATGATTTTTACCTCACCCCATTCTTCTATGTATTCCATAGAAAATTTAGTACAATTTTACAATCACAAAATGATATAGGATCTCATTTTAATGATTTAAATAATCTGGTTTAATTATTATGTTTATTTCTACGTAACTTATCATCCCATGGGAGTATAATTTTTTATCATTGTTTTTTATTTATTGTTTATTTATGTTCAAAATATTTTTCTAAAATTTGTAACAAGAAATGAGTATTTATATTTGAAAGAAATTATATTTTATTTAATATTAACTATTATTAAAATAATAACTTATGGATAACACTATACAAAACTATATGTATAAAAAAATTTCACATAATTTTGCAGAAGTAAAAAAAAGTTGTTTAAAAAAATTCAATCTTTTTCATGATACTATAAGTGGACGTGGATTCAAAAATATTTTTCCTAGAGTAAATAACCTCATCGATTGTCCATTTGGAATTGAAACATTAATTAGATGGTGCATGATAAAAATGAATTATGGATCACCTTATTTGAAACTCACAGGGGAATCGATTTTTAAATTCACTTACCATCTGAAAACCATTATGAAATTATTGAATGTATTATTATATTAAAAATTATAAATTTTAAATAACCCTTAACTAACAATATATAAATCACAATTCCCATATGTTTGGATATACTTTTCATTTAAATTTTATTTCTTCTATGTTCTTAGTTTCCATTATTATTATATTATATCAATATTTATTCTCATTCAGATTTCACAATATTCACATTTATGATGAAAAAAGAATGAATTACTAAAAATACAAATGTGATAGGAAATATGACGATTTAACTAATAATATTCCTAACCGTATGGTAGAATGTTTTAAGAACTCCACTAAACTACTGGATTAGATAACTCTTTTTATGAAATGTAACAAAATAGATCCACAAGTCCCTACCACTCTTATGAAATGGAAGTTTGCATTTGTAAAATTAATATAAATATACCCACTACCTTCAGTGATAATTATGATACCATCATCATGGAAGAATGGACTAACATCATTAAGAATATATTCAATATCATCCAATTCATAGAACATGACAGTGTTATACTGGCCATTTATAACATAGATGGTGAATCTGATTAATGATTGATGCTGATTATGAACATAAATTATAAAGTGGTTATATATTCAACTAAATAAGAGAAAATAATGGAAATAATATTCAATAAATAATTACCTTGAACATTAAAACTTAAAAAATATGTATATCCTATGATAGAAGAAAAATGATGTTGATTTTACTATGGTGAATCAATCCAACTACACATGGAATGCATGATAAGTGTTTGGAATCTTCATCAATGTCAAATGTATGTTGGAACACATATTTAGTTGATTAAATACCATTATATAAATGGATTTAGTGATTTTATTCATTATGATATATAAGAAGAATGGTTGTTATTATCATAAGGTGATTATTAATATTAGAGACTCATCATTTTATCAGGGATCAAGATATAATAATTGTAAATTTTAGTTTTATTTTGTAGGATCTATGGATAAATCCTACAAATGAACCAACTCTCATCATCCCAAATCCCAAAATTATGAGAATCATTTATTAAACTATATAGATGGAATCATAAATTATATAAAATTTTCTAAATAAGGGCATCAGTATACTCAATATCAAAAGGATATAAATAATCCTAAAAACATAATATATGAAATAATTTTTCCGATCAAAATTCACCCAAATGAAAATATTTTCGATGAAAAATTGAATTTTAATTAAGAAATATAAAGCCATAATATGTGGGTTATCAATGAAAATAATGTAAAAAAACCATCATGTCTAAGGGATAATGGAAGGGAATATTTTAACAAAAATAATTTCTTATATCCTAATAGTAACATGGTGAAATGTACCCTAGTAATTCAATTATGGATAATAATTAAACTTTTTTTGTTTTTTCTATGTATTCCTTGATATTTATAGGTTTATTATATATCTTAAGGAACCAACTCAAAAAAATTGAGTTGACCTATCTGTGAGAATATAGAATTTAATAGTTGTTTCCTCCGATGTATAGAAAGCCTTCCCTATCAATGTTTTTGGAATGAATATTCTAGTTAATATTTTATATCATTACTAAAAAAATTTCAATACAGTATTGGGTATTGAAAAGATGACATTATAAAATTCCATCATTAAAAATATTGGTTGGGATATTAGTATTTATTTCATGATTCATCGTTCTATTATATATATTAATGAGGATAAATATCCTCTGAAATGTATATCTCATTAATAGATATCAATTCCTAATGTGAATTCATCATTATCCATAATGACTAAGAAAATGTTGGGAATCATTATTAATGACATTCTTATTTTGAGGGATTATATGGATGTATTCATAATGGGTAAAACGGTCATCCTCCTAACAGACAAAGTGAGTTCTAAAATGAACATATCCCCATATCACTACCTATATAAATTACTTATAATAGAATAACCACTTTTGAGTTGGAAGAACATAAAAAATAGATAAAAGTGAATCTATAAAATGGATTTATATGATGTATTTCTTATCTATGGGATGTCATAATACTTTTTTTTAAAATGAATTTGTTGATGCGCGTAGTTATTAACTAAAATGAAATAAGAAAAATATCATGCCAACTAAAATATATCCCCTCAAGCGATTGATGACTAGATTGATCAACCACATGGGGGCCAAAATTTCTATAACACATAACATCATTTGTGATACCATAAATATAATAATGAATTTTGTCTTTAGAGTATACATAACCAGGTTTTTAGTAGTCCTTATAGATGAAGATATTATAAACTATAAATGAAAATATTATCATGAGATTAATTTTGATAAATTATTAATGGAAATACAAAAGGAGAAACTATTTCTAATTTAAAGTAAATGTGTGTTATGGATGTGGTATGAACCATATTTGGGTTATGTACTAGTAAAAAAATGTATATCTATGGATTATTCTTTAAAATATAAATTTGTGGAATTTCCTAGAAAAGAAAATTCACTATTATAGATCAATAGTTTTTATGTACTATCCTATAATTATTTATAATTTTTATGCACATTCAACTCATAGAAAACCAAATAAACCAATATGAATTAGCAAAGATTAATGAATTTATTGAATATTAAATTTTAAAAATTATCTAATAAATTTGAGTAAAATATTTTTTCTTATACATTCCTCATGATACCATTGAGTGGGGAGATGTTTCTCTTATAAAACAAATATTCAAATTTGGTATTTTGAATTGTTCAAATCAAAATGGTAAATTTATCTCCCACATGTTAAGATAAGTGAATTATCATGTTTAGAAGTATCCAAATAATTATATAGAGTTTAATTTAGTTATATTTTCATTGATAATATCTTGAATTTATATATTTTAAGAGTAGAGAAAATATATATTGACCATAAGTGCATAAAATGTATATTCACATAAAGAAATATAATAATTCATCAATTGATGATGGTCAGACAAAATCAATATATGTGACTACTAAATCCTTTATAATCAATGAAAATAATTCATGCGAATGATTTTAAAAAAATAAATGGATCTGAAAAAATTATCACTAATGGTAATTAAAATGGTTACAGTCATATTAAACATAGAAATAATAGAAATTGGAATCATAATTGAAAGAAAATCATCATCATTTATCAAATGATATATTAAACATTCATTTTAGAGAATACAAATCATTATTAACTATATGATTTTTAAATTTAGAAGAAGGATGAATCTATATAAAAAGGAAAATAATCAGTGATAAAAATTGAGGAAGACGGATATGTATGATTTTGGTAATGAATATGTGTAATATAATATGATTAGATAATGAAGGATATGTTTACTAATGTACATAGATTTCCCTTCTCTATATATCCTTGGAGCACAATGAAATATAATGATGTCCTATAGAATTAATAGAGGGTTAATTTATAGCATGAAATCATATAAAATGAATAATATTCTTTATAATGAATACAATTGATGTATTAAATGAAAATATTTTTGGGAATGATGAATAAATTTCTCATACAAACATGTAACTTAAAAAAATCCTACAATTACATTGTCATTAGTTTACCAAAGTTATGAAGTGGAAATATTTGAATATATACATGATGTAAATTCATAAAAATAATACTCATATCAGTTCTATAAGAGATACCTTTTCAATCAATAAACAATCATGTGTATATATAATAAATGGTAAGGCTTTATGGTACACCATTATCGATGGAACCTGGTCGATATATGAGATTTACCACCATAGTGCGGATGAGCCTCAAACATGATACCAGTAAGATGTTGAAATATAGTATGACTCATCAACCCTAATATGATATTTAATAAGAGTGGAAAATTATCAAACTGAAAAATATAGTGATATACTTTTCGATGGATTTCAATGGGAGATGTGATATATATTCCTCTATTGAGTTCTTGTACAAAAATAAATATAAATCGTGAATATATATGGGTTATTATGAGTCACTTTTTGAGATGATATTTAAAAAACATATGTTTTGGGATGAAGTAGGTTAACTCATGATGTCTTGACATCAAATAATTCATAAAATAGTATAACAAACTAACATACTTTATTACACCAGGGACTCTCATAGTTTATAATAGATATTTTCTCATAGTCATCGATGAGACCTAGATATCAAGGTTATATAAAATTTGATTCCTTAAATATCCCCATGGAATAGATTCATGCTATTTGGGAATAATTATAACATAATTTTCCAATCTATGAACATTGTCTCTAGTCATATTCTTAATCACACTTGTTGTATGGCCTATGGAAGAACACTCTCATAAAATCCATCTCATATATAAAACATATTATACCTTTCCCCATGGTGAAATTAGATTCCATATCACACACATGTAATGAATTTTATCTACATACAAGTAGAAAATTATATCCCTTTTGGTGAACAACCAAATATGATCTTGGACAATTGAGATAATGTTATGTGGAACAAGACACTATCCTAGTAAAATTACTATTGTGAAACCATAAATATGAGAAGGAAACTTGTGAACTAGAGGAAAACAATAAAGCGATATACCCTCGAATATTTTCACCTTAGTATTTAATATGAATATTTAATGTTAATATTTATTTGGAGGGAATAATGCCATGACCCAATATATTATAGAATAATAACAATTTCCAGTAGCATATTGGACACACAAACACTGAGCTTACAAAATTACTGAAATATTATTATTTAAGTATGACTGTTATAACAAAGATATTAAATTAGAATGTATGAAAATGATTAAAGATAGTAAAATTTAAATGTTAGTTTTATACACAATATAAATTTGATTTTAAATTCATAGTAGACAACCAATAAATTTTTAGTAATGCCATTGTATTCATCAAAATATGTTTTCTTGAAAATTAATTTTTTCATTTATTGTGAAAATATTTATATTTATTTTTAAATTTTTTTGGAATATTTATTTTAATATATTTAAATATTTTATTAAACCATCATTTAAAAATTAGTATATTAGAAAATTTATATATTTTTATGAAATGTTTTATATTTCATTTAATATTGAAAAATAAAATTTTCAGTGAGAAATGTTATTTAATCTAATTTATTTACAATATAAATTAGTATTTTTATTAGCAATACAAATTTACTAATTCCATTAAATTAATTATAATAAAATTATATTTTTTTTAAATTATATACATGAGTTTGACATAAAAACATTTTCCATAATTAAATGATATATTTTTTTTAAAAAAAATTCTTTGTAATTTAAATTTTAATAATATATTTTTTTAAAAAAGTTATAGATGTTGTGTAATGAAATATGAATTCCATATTTTGAATTGAGAGATCCAATTTGTCTAAAATGGTATGTTTTATTGTTTGTCATTATTTTTTGTAACCAATGTAAATAATTCCCACCATTATAATGATTAATTTGGTAATTCATCATAGATATAATATGACAAGGTAACAGCTTTCAATTACATAGGACATATACTATTTGATTATTTTATTTATGACTATTCCATCGATGTTTTGAATGATTTTTAACATAGTTCCATATTTATATGACATTAAATATTATATTATTTTATTTAAATAAATGTATAAAATAATATTCCTTTTGTTTTATTATCTCTAAATTTATTGAAAAGTGATTAAAAAAGGTTGATAATATTAAAAAGAGTTAACATTATTATAGTAACATTATTTAGTCATAATGTGAGGATTTTTTATAATGGTAATAAACATATAGAGTGAACCATTTTCTAAAAAAATAATTTCTATGATAATATTATCAAAACAATTAATTTTTTTGATATTGTTTTTGACTCATAGTCTTATAATTTTCTAATTATATTAATATGGTGTGACTTTTCCCTTCAAAAATAAGCTAAATTGGTTTAATACATTAACAAGTTCCATGAATTCCTCTAGAAACATTTATAATAGAGACCCTCTAATATTCCTTAAATGAAATTTTAAAATCCATTTCGTTTATCCAATAAAAAATTAAATGCATTCCTAACATTCCAAACCATGATCTAGAGGACTTATATTTTTCATAACACCTAACCAAAAAGGATTAAAGGGAAATGAAAATTATATTCTGTAATGAAGATGTATATTATTTTATTGGGTTTTTAGTTTTATTTATTCCTCTACCTCATTAAAATATTCAATAAACATGATGAAATGATTAAAAAATATATTCCAAATAATGATATTTTATTATGTTACATGAATTGTCTATGTCCATCCCCTGACCCATCAAATGTGAAACACAATACATATTCTTATGTTGGGTGGACTACTACTTTGTGAACCTAAGTAATTCATTTACCTGTATCTCATCTAATATATGATGATAATAATTCATGTAATTAATATATATAACATTTTTGATATAAATATGAATATATAATAGTGAATTATAATATTGATTCTGACCATCCATCAATTGAAAATAGAAAAAACATTGATGCATATGTTTGTTGTAACACCTCTATGAATCGTATAATTCATTAACTTTCTCTTTACTATATATGGGTGAATATAGATATATAAATATGTAATTTGTATGATATTAATGTAATGGGAAAAAAATTTTATATTATTTTTGAAAGAAATTTTATAAATAATTTGATTACCAAAAAACATGTATATGAAATGACGCAACTATCTCTAATAATAGTCATTCTAATTAAAAATATTTACTAAATGAGTTGTGAGATGTTGTAAGAAATAAATTTATAGAGTAATGTATATGATTATTTTTATGTAATAGATGTATAATAAATTTGTATTTAATATACTCGTGTTTCAAATTAGTAAGAATAAATATGTGACATCTGAAAAGGGATCTCTTTGAACAACAAATTTTCATTGGGTAATGACCGTACCCTCTCTAAATCACATTATCTAAAAAATTAATCATATGGATTGAATATAAATCATTTTAATATACATATATATCCCTCAAAAATATATTTTTTATTCTCCATTATTATTCTGGGATAATATATTACTTATTTTAATTTCTCTAATTGATAATTTATGAAATAAATTTTAATTATGAAATGTTGTAATATTATGGGACCCATTTCAGCACATGATTAATTAAAATTACTAATAATTATGATTTATTTAATTTTATGGAGCACACGATAATAAATATGTAATAAATTTGTTTCCATCATATATAACCATTAAATTTTCAATTTTTTCTTCAGGTGGTTTTATGTATTAAATTTAAGAGTAATCTTAATATAACGATCCTAACATTTACCAATGGAATATATCTATTCATATAGTTTATTCATATAGTTTAAAACACATACTAACCATAATAAGAACATTATAAATGTTTAATTAATTAAATAATATGTATTTTAGAATATAATGATCCTATACCGATGAAATAATAAATTTACCATAGGAATTGTAGTATGACTCATATGAAGAGTAAACTGGTCAAATGAATATAAACCAAACACGTTAAAGTATAAAAAAAAATTAGGCATATTATATATGAAATTATGATATAATTATGGGTTAGTAAATGTAAATAACTGTTTTACAAATTATTAATTAATTGATAGAATTTTTGTACATCAAAAATATTTAATTAAAATTCATAATATATTTTATATTATAAAATAAAGTTTATTTTTATAAAATTTATTCATAAATTAATAAATTTTTCCATTCAATTAAAAAATTATTTTATGTGACCTTAATAAAATTTTCAAAGTCTTATAAAAAAAGTTATCATTTTAAAATCATTATTTTTCTTGTAAATAATGATTTTAATTTAAAATTAAATATATAATATTTAGAAAATTATTTTGATAAATTTGATATATTTTTAATATTTTAATTAATGAAAAATAGTTATGGGATTTTTTTTCTTTTTTACAATACGTGAATTATTTATGAATATTAAATTATGATAATTTTTTATAAATGCTAAATATACAAATATTTGAGACATATTTTCAATAAAGATGATGTAGGAACCTTAATCTAGATCATTCATCAAAATTTTAACATATTTAGATATAATTATCAGAAAATTCATATTCTTGAACCCATAAAATTAACTAATGAATATAATAATGAGAAAAACCCCTATCATAAAATATAAATACAACCCCTTACCACCACTTCTACTCACACTATACAAGAATCATTACTTGTCCAAATTCAGCCTAATACTCTTCCTAATCTACTCTCTTATGTCCTGGGGCCATTCGTCTCATAAAAATACAGAAATAATTTAACTATGTTAGTCATAATTGAGAAAAAATTTCGGTGGTAAATTCCTCATTCTATTATTTTAATTTACTTCAATGTTCTATGTTATATTTTTCACTCATCCAAATGGATGAATACCTATAGGAACTTATATACACTATAATTTTGTCATATTAATGGAATATTCACCATTAAACTCCTCCCATTGTCTCTTCTATTCTAAAAATGAAACCATTGCATGTGATATGTCAATTTATTGATATTGTGGGTGATGCACATTCAATTTCCTTTAACAAGTTAATGGATGTTATTAAAATAATTATAATTCTTGAACTATATCTTAAGATGTCTACCACAGAAATCATTTTGTTATAAGAATAACATATATAGTAATATTATAAGATAAAACAAAATGCATTTGATTTGATTGAAAAAATTCTAAAATTAACCTAGAATGATAATAACTAACATTTATGTGATTATTAAACACCACAACATAGAACAAAATTCATTATATTACCATTTAATCTTATAAATGTTTATTAATAAATTATAATAAAAATTCAAGACATTTATTCACATTTTACACTAACATGCATTCATATGTACATGGGAACTGATCATGAAATCTAAGAAATCGAACTGTCCCAAACGATAATATGTAACACAATAACTAATTGAAAATATAATTAATGAACTTAGTAAAAGTGTAATGAATAAAATTGATGTAAAAAAGTTATGGATTTTTTAATTAATGAATCGGATTTGATTACACAAGATCTGAAAGTGAATAAAGAATTCAGACACAAGGTAAAGAGATTCTCGAACCCAACTATCTTCTTTTAGGTTTTCCCTCTTCCACTCTATTTTGGGAATGAATGTTTCTAGTATTGTTCCATAAATATAATCTCTTTAAATTTCCTTTTTTTTATATCTGGATATAAATTTTTCTAATTTGGTTATATGAAAAATTGATTTATTTTTTCGAAGGATATATTTTTACTAAATATAAATCATTCCCTCTACATAAAAATGATTATTCTTTAAGCTGTATTGATGAATATTTTGTAAAGAATGTTATTCCCTCATTAATTTGGGAACCCCAAGGTTTATGAATGTTTTCATAGTCAAATTAAACCAATTCCTCTCTGGGTATTATTTTATTTCCAATATATATATATATATATATATTCTATGTGGCATGCATGACAATGTAAATGTAATGATGTAACAGTGAACATAGAATTATATAGCAGTTGAAAATGTTATGATATAAGGGGTGCACCTGAAATTATATTGTGCTCCATTTCATTTGGTATTGTGATGAATCTCATGAGACAAAGTGATATATTGATGAACATGATTTTACTATTGTTCAGAACTTTGTGTGGTATTTGACTATAATACATGATGTTTCATTTTTTGCATTTCCACATTGAATGCATTTATCTAAAGCTTCCTCTATTAATTATGGTAAATATCTTATTTTTATGTAATGACTATGATTATTATTCTCAACCATGTATTTTTATCTATGTTCTTACCAATAATATTACTATGATTTCATATCTCCCCTTTGTTTGATGTACACCATTAAGTTAGTATTTGTACTATGGAGAACTCAAGGAGAAATAAGTAGCGTGAGAAGAATGAAATAAAAAAATGTTGGGTTTTATGTTTTAAATGTTATGTATTCTCCTAATTTACTAAAGACAGTAAACCATTGGCTCATTGTTTATTGCACTATAATATTATTTAACATTGTAATAATTTAATCATGACATAAGAAAATTTTGGGATTCTATAGATGGTTTCAGAGCACAATTAATATAATTTGGGAATTATTTTTAAAGAACAATAATAATACCCCTTAGTAGAGAAATAAGTATATGTAAGCACCCCATAAGATCTATTTTAGAAAATTATAAACACATGGTTGCCAAAAGATATTCGTTTTGAGGTAATTTCACAAGGGAATAAATTATTTAATCATGACTTGTTGAAATATGTTTTTGTTGACATTTTATATTTTAATGGAATGGTGGGAAGCTGGTGAAATGAGGGAAAAACATATTCAAGGGATAATACTGTGATTTCCAAAAAACACATCCCCAATTACATAAGAGGTGATGTTTAAAATAACATTGTGATTTTTACTCGACTATCTCAATATAGGAATAATATCCTATACAGTGTGGAAATTCCTACTTCACCTAATAGGGAGAAAATTTATATCGAGTTGTTTATGAATAAATGGACAAGAAACATTAGTGAATAAACTAATCCACCACATATAGAACAGTTGTTCCACATAATAGAGATGATATTTCAGGTTCCTCATTATTTTGATATGGATAAGGTACTACTATATTTTTTCATCAAGGTGGAGAGGCCGGTCAAAGGTGGAAATTGATTAAAAACACAATCCTGAAGGAATAATTTTAGAGATCGAGTGGGGATGTCATTAAGATAATATTTTTTTAAATATATTTCCATTGATATATTTTACAAATATGGAGAGAGATGTTTTAGAGCTGATCAAAAAGGAAAGAGAATATACAATATCCTATAAAGAAAATTTCACAACGTTTTCAAGGTAAGCATCATGTTAATCTGTTAATAGTTATTAAAATATTAATATATTCTTTAGTAGTTTAAATCCTCACCTTCAAAAGTCTCTTGAAATTAATGACTATGGGATATAGGAATTATTTGTTATATATGATATAAAACATGAGATGGAGTTTAGATAATTTTCCATTGAATATGGTGATAATAAATGAAGATGGATTTTCAAATGGGAGGATCAAATGATAAAGGTGGAAAAAACACAACAACCCACATATCAAAAAATTTGGATGAATAATCATGGGAATTACCTCAATGGAATATGGAAATTATTTAATTGTGGGTGATAAGTCCACCAATCATAGGAATGTCAAAAATATAGGAATAATTTAGACAATGAGGAGGATGAAAGGAGGGGACCACAAATGGTTCAATGCATAAAATATAGGTAGTGAATTAACTATTAATGCCAGTGCGCTAAACCTCTAATCCTCAATGGAAATCGTCATCATTATTTACCTAATCCACTATTTAATGGTAATTCATATTCTATCAATACTATAGAAGTGGATTTATAAAATGAATTCATAATAGGTACACTTATTATTCAATGAAGAATGGTAAATTCTTGTTATATTATTGTTTTATTTTTTCCTTATACCATTACTGATTTCTAGAAATATAGAATTAAATCTCAACACCTTGAAGTTGATATATCCATAAAATCACATAGTGGTGAAATCATTACAAATCAATTTATATAATATTATTTTATTGGTGTATGTGGGGGAAATCTTCCATAAAATCTCATGTTGTGTTCTATAGGGGAATTCAACGCCATAATGGGAATCGATTGGCTCTCATTATAAAGATAAAATATAAAATTTAAATAAATAGAAATTTTGTTTCATATTTCAAAAGATCCCATGGTCCCTTAAAAATTCATGTATGATAATGAATATCATTTTGAAAATCCATCAATGGTGTACGGTTTGATTCAACTAGAGTATTCATACCTATCTTAAATGGTTGAGTCAAAGGAATGTGTCAAACTATAATAGATTCCCATCATGTGGGAATATAGTTATGTATTTCTTAATGAATTATGTAGAATTCACCAAGATCATGAGGATGAGTTATCAATAGAACTCATAAACGGATCTACTCTTATGTCATCCTGTCCCAATATGATGTCTCGCATTAAACTATAGGAGTTAAATAATCTACTACAAGATCATTTAGAAAAAATGATTCATACATCATATAGCATCACCTTAGGGGAGTTCTAATCATCTTTCTCATGAATGTGGATTGGCCAATGTTGGTGTGTATCAATTATTGGGAACTCAACAAGATCACCATAATGTACTAATATACTTTTCCAAGGATTTATGTCTTGTTTGATTCTGTATTAGGACCTCATTAATTTTTAAAGGCGGCTCTTCAATCTGGATGTCATCAACTATTGGTTATGATGAATTATATTTTGAAGACAACCTTCAATACAAGGAATTAAAACTATTATTTCTGTGTGATTCCCTTAAGATTTATTAATTCAACAAAAATATTCATGGATTTAATTAATATATTCATTAGGGATTGATTTGATAAATAAGAGGATGTGTATATCAAAAATATTTTCATGTACCTCAATATCATGAAGTAATTTGAAGAACATCTAATGATTTTGATGGAGACAATAAGTAAGGAGAAATTGGATTCCATGTTATGAAAGTGACACTTCTTAATTAAACATGTCACATTCTTGGAAAACATGATCACAAGTTAGGGAATTTACATGGACCCCTAAAAAGAAAATTAATGAATGGATTGGACTCTCTAGTGTCACAGAAATCCATGAGTTTCTTTGATTAGATTGGTACTACTGAAATTCTGGGAGAAATTTATTATAATTTTCTAGCCCACTATCTTAGGTATCAATAAAATTGTTCATGTATGTTTATAAATATTAACAATAAGAAATATTGAAAGAGATAATGATATGTCTGATCACTGTACATGTTGACACATTATCAAGAAGTGGAGATAGTTTTTTGATATACATTGATTATTTAATAAAAATTTGGGTTGTTTACTAATGAAAAATTATAATGTGATACAATATTCCTCATAAAAGATTCGGATTAAAGAGAAGAACTGGACGATGTACGACCCGCAGCTAGATGCTGTGATTTTTACCTTAAAATCATTATGGCATTACATCAACGGGGATAATTGTGGCATATATGCTGAAAAAAGAGGATAAATTATTTATTAAGATAAATTGTTATCAATATTAATCAAATGAGAAGGGTGGAAATTATCATGGACTATGATTTCTCTATTTAATATCATTTCAGTTAGGAGAACAAGGTACAAGATGATATTAGAAGAGAATAACCTACCACTCTAACCATGATACTAATTGAGAATGAACTTATTTTCATATAAATTAAATAGATGTATTTTTTTGTCAATATTGTATGTAATATATACTAAATTTTTTTAATGATTTCTCAACCAAATATCAAATAAAATATTAAAGAGGAACATTTGGATGATCTAGAGATACCAAAAGATGTAAATGTACTGTAGGAATAGATGATTCAGAAGATTCATATCACTGATATGAGTGTGATATGGTTTAGAATAACGCTCTTTTTTAATATATCACCAATTTTAAAGAAGGATTTATTGGGGAAATTTATATATGCCAACTTTCTCTTCCCATCATGGGAATTCTATGATGTTCTTATAACACTTGTTGTCTGATAAAATGAAGCAGATTAATGAATATATCCCAAGGTGATTGATATGTTAACAAGTTAATAAAGGACAACAGAAGACCCAATGGATGATGAAACCATTTCTTAAACTGATGTTGAAATGGTTAATTGCATGATATATATCATCACTAGTTTCCTAAGGAAATAAAAATGAAAAAATGTCATATGGGTTGTAGTGGACCCACTAACCAAGACTTCATACTTTATTTCTATTTAGTAAGATATCCCTCATGACAATTAAGCTAAGATATATTTGAAAGAAGTTGTGAGAAAAAATGGTGTTAAACTGTCTATTTTCCATCATCATGATCCAATGTTAACATGTAAATTATAGAAGAGTCTACAACATTCTTTGAGTATTTAATTGAATATCATCATGCCCTATCACCACCAAACTGATATCCAATTAAAATGAACTTTTCAATCAATTGAGAAAATTCTAAGAGACTAATCAGTGGAATTAAATGGGCGATGTGATCCACGTCTCTCATTGGATGAGTTCTCAGAAAAAAAATATCTTCCACTAAAATTTTCATATTGTTCCATATGATAATCTTCCTAGAAATGTATGTAGAACTCCACCCTATTATGTTGAATTTGGTGGAAGAAAGACACTTGTAGATGATATTGTGAAAGAGGTAACATAGAAGGATCAATCCATAAAACAATATATCACTGATTATCCAAGTCAGAAAAAGGGCAATGATGAAAACCATCGATGGGGCATGTATTTTGACATTAATGATAATTTTTTCCTTCAAATATTACCATGGAATAGAGTAATGTAGTTTTTAAAGTAATGGAATATATGACTATGTTACATTGGACAGTTTGATATCCTTTTTCACATATGATGAATGTCTTTTCAGCATTAACATCCAACTAATATGGCTCATGGTCATGACGTGATCCACATATCACTCCATTGAATGTACATACCAGCTTCCACATATGTATGAAACATAGTGGCAGTACAAATGTATGGTAATCTATCATACAAAGAGAAACTGGTAATGATTCAGGACTAGAGAGATAAGGTTTAATGCAACAATACCACCCACCTTGTTAATGTGTTGTAGAGGAACCATATGTTTCAGGAATAAAATTTGGAACCATTAGAGGTGATAAAGTAGAGTCATCCTCGCCAATTTGTGTCATAGAATATTTTGAGGGTGAAATTTAAAAAAGGAAGAATAATGTAATGTCCAAAACATTTACCAATGGAATTTCTCTATTCCTAAATTAATTTCATATAATATACATCACATATAGACTATAATAAAAACATTATTAATGATAAATAAACTAAATAATAATTATTTATAAAATATAGGGAACCTATAATGATGAAATAATAACATTACTTTAGGAGTTGTAATATTACCTTTATGAATAATAAAACAACAAAATGAATAGTATGAACACAAATTAATATAGATGTATAATTTTTTCATCTTTTAAATGAGAATATGATATAATTATAACATAATATAAGTAGATTAATGTTTTAAAATTTTTTAATTATGTGTTAGTATTTTTTTTAAATCATAAATATTTAATTATAATTTTATAGTTTATCTAATAATCCATACAAAAAATTATTTCATAAAAATTATTATTAAATTAATTGTATTTTATCGTAATATTAAAAGACAATTTTATGAGTCCGTAATTAGTAATATATTATTAATGGAATATCAATCATTTAAATTTCCTTCCCCTACTCTTTTTCACTGAAATGAAATCATCATCTTTGTTGTGTCAATTTACTGACATCTTTGACAATTCAATTTAATTTTCCTTTAACAGCTTCAAATATGATAGTAAAACCATTATATTGGATGATAGAGATTTTATAATGTGTTATTTATCCCTATTCATGTTCTGTAACTAACATATATACATAATACTAAATGTTCAAAAAAAATGAGTTTTTCTGATAAAAAGTTACCTTAAATGAATATCATTAACAATTGTCTAATGATTCTTCATTATAAAGTATATTAAATTCTATGTAAGATACTTAAAAAATAATTTATGTAATTAAAAACATATAATAACTATTCTGGTTATTTTTCCAAATTTATCATGAACATCAATTCATGTATAGAAGTGAAGTGATCATAATAGCTATGAAATAAAACACCACTGTATGTTAAAACTAAACTCTGTAACTCAAATAAGACCATAAGTGAGATTAACAAAAATATTGAATAAAAATCATGTAAAAATGGCATGTCTTTGTTAATAAATAAATCTAGTGTAATTATATTGGATTTTAATGTGATAGAGGCATTCATAAAAAATGGTAAATGGGACTCTCAATCCCAACATGCTTCCTTTTGTCTTTCCATATATCACCCCATTTTTAGTATGTATGTTTTGTAAATTTTCCTTAAGTTTCAGTTCATTATATTTACCTTAGCACTTCAATATTTAGATGGTTCTAATCCGGTTATTTGTAATATACAATAATATTTTCAATTGAATTCTTCTTTCAAAAAATAAATGTTTTTCTCCATGAGAGATTGATTCTTCTTCGCTCAATATTTTATGTATTTTATGTATTGTATGTTATTACCTCTATCATTAGGTAACCCCTATGTTTATGGAAGTAATCTATGTGAAATGAAACCCATTCCATTCGATTGATTATTTCATTTTGAAAATTTACATATGTTCTATGTGGCATTCATAATAATTTAAATGTTATGATGTGATAGGTATGGCGAAAATTATTTGGGGAATAAAAATATAATGATGTGATGGGTGTACCGAAAATTATTTATCATTCTAATTCATTTGGTAGTGTGATGAATATAATGAGATAATGTGAAATATAAATGAACATGATGAATTCATTTTTCACAAATGTATGTGTTATTTAACCACAAAGACATTATGATTCATTTTTATGCATTATCTCATTCCACGCTATTATCCAATGACTTTTATCTTTATTATTATAAAGATCTTATGATTATGTTAATATATTTATTATTATTATCATCCATGTTATATTTTTTCATGTTCTTATCAATCCCATGTATGGCCTTTTACCACACCAATAACATTGATGTATATCTTCATAAGACTATTTATACTAAGGATAACTCAATGGATAATAGGAAGCTAGAGAATAAGGAATTAGATAAATGTCTTGGTTTTGTTTTTTAAATGTTATGTATGGTTATAAATTTCCCAATACAATAAACCATTTGATCCTAGTTTTTTAACACTATTCTATTTTATTGATTAAAAAGATGTAATAGTAATGTAACAAAATTCAGGGATGCTATAACTAATACAATATTTGACTATACCCATCAAATGATGTTTTCCTGGTAGTTTTCCTTGACATTTTCTCATGTTATATTATTTTTATTACACATATCTTTTAACTCATTGATTATATGATACCTACATTATTATTATATGACCACTTGTGGTTATACATGATATATTAGTTTTATGATACCATGTAATACCATTGATGACACATTATGCTTCCTTATCAGGATTGAACAATTACAATAATTTTTATTAAACCCATTTTGTATGTGTATTTCCAAGGTTATCCAATATAGATTTAAAAACATGATGGGATTTATAAATTCATTATAAATATTAAAATTACAAGTTTTATTTTTAGTTGTTATTGACATGCCATATCTTCTAAATATTCTTGGATTTTTGATCATTTTTTTGTAAGCAATGGATAGTGATGTAAAAATCATTAAATAATATGTGTAAAAAGGAATATGTCACTATTAAAAATATTGTTTCATTTTCTCTACATAGTGAACCATTTTTGTTGTTTGTACCATGTTTCTCAAGTCAGGAATAAAATATTATACTAGTTAATTATTTAACACATATATTTTTGGACACCTATAATGAGAAACCACACTAATTTTCACCATAATATTAAAATATATGAACATTTATAGACAAGTAAATTTATGATAAATTAACAATAAAAATAATATAAAAATAAATTCACTAATAATTATATTAAAATAATTATCTGTAGTGTTTAATTTATTATACATATTCCATCTGAAAACATATTAATGTAGGTTAAATTGATGAGTTGATTGAAAAGAAAAATTTATTATATAGTTGGTTATAAACACTCGTCACCTATCATAAAAATAATATACAGTTTAATTAATTAGTTCTCACTGAAAAACACCAATTTTATTAATGTATGGTGATAATACTCGTGTTCTTATGTCACGAAGGAAAATATTTCAATTCTATAAATGATTTTCAATATTATTTCACAAATAATAAGAATTTTTAGAATTATAAAAATAAAATAGACATATAATTTTTCAATATACTATTATAAAAACATATCTGTCACTCATATTACCCATATAAAATAAACCTATCTAAATTTTTTTCATTTGAGAGGCCAGAGTGTTCAAATTCTTTAAATTATAGTCCCTTATCAACAACATTATTGTTTTTCGTGAAAAACAATTTCTCCTTTAATAAAAAAAGTAACTCATTACTTTGATTTTGAGTGACCCAAGGTCTAAAAATTTCAATAGAAAATCCTTTATCATTTCAACAAATTTTTTGAGTTATATCATTATATCATTTTTGTGGATCATTCATAATTATGACTGCCTCAATATTAACATTTTTATTTTTAAAATGAACTATCTACAATGAATGGATGTATATTTAACATTTATCTTACACATAACTTATAGTTTTTTCGGAATGTATTATATAGGCTTTATGGTAGAGTTTTTATAAAATCATTACCAAATGACTAGGGTGGAAATAAATCTAATAAATTCGTCAAATACATGAAATATGTTCTCAATATTATAAAAATAATTCTAATTTTTAAATTTTCTCCCCTGAATGTGTTTAGTCACCATTAAAAAATCGCTGCAATTCATTATGGGGTAACTGGTATTTTTTTAATTAAATAAACAATTTTCATCAAAAATCCTCCATTGTGGAAATAATAACTTTTCTAAAATATTTACAGAATAAAATAATATTTCTTCATGATGTTGAGACCTTTTATTTTCTTAGTTGTGTCAAAATTAATTTCAATTTCTGAAGAATCGTATTTATTCTAGAATCCTAATGTCAAATTATTCATACTAGTATACTTTCATATGTATTGTGATATACCTTTTATAATAATTTATTAATTAATATTCATCTTCCTAAATCTTTATATTTATAATATTAAATTTATTTCATAAAACATAAGGTCATTTTTAACTATTTATTCATTCCATTAATTCTGATATCATCATTATGTTCTATTTCTCTCATTTATTCTTATAAATGATGGTCTCTTAATGTTACACTCTTTATTAAAACATAAAAATCCATTTCATACATCAAATCAATCCATTTTAGACATCCATAAATTAGTACAATAAGTTGAAAAGAATCTTATAAAGCCCCATTTCAGACATTATGAATTTGATTCAAATATTTTATTCTCCTATTATTTGATATGACTTTCTTAAATAATGTTTTTTAAAATCTACTCATAATTTAATAACCCTTTATATATCATTTATCACATCCAGCAATGATGATTCATTAAATATATTAAAATTTTATTTAATATATATAGATTAATATTATCTTTTTAGATTCATATATCCATTTCAAAAAGCATGATTATTAAATGGATTTTGATGAATATATTATTTAATATAAAAAACTACTTTATTTTTTTATTCACTCCATGAATCACATCATAAAGAAATAACTTACATTTGTATTAATAATAAGTAATTTTTAATCCTTATCCTTATAAGTATCATACTAATTATATTAATTAAAACATCCATGATATTTACAACATAATAAGAAATTCAATATTATATATTTATATAAATTTATTCCGTTACCGTTAAAAAAAGATAATGTCAACTACATTATCAAATTTTATATTAGATGATATTATATAAATTAATCCATATATTAAAAATATTCTTCTTCTATGAATCTTATAGATTAATATATGAAATATGTAATTCCTCTACACATGAAATATATCGGACTTATCTTATACTTGTAATGTTTGTTTCCTCCATGTAAAATTCATGGAATAAGATAAAAACAATTATCATAAATTACATCCACATAATCATCTAGATATTATCATCCACCATTAAAAAATTATCATCTCACTGATTATGCCCAATTAGTAATGATATAAATTATACTAATTTTGAATCATTTAAATTTTTCATTACAAATACTTTTTATCATCTCATAAGATATGGAAACATTTTGGGATTTATTTAAATATATGGTACTTTTTTCAAGAAAATATAAAACTCATACCACAATATAACCCATGTCTGGAAAAATTTAAAAAATATTAATTCAATACTATTGATTCCTCAAGAATCCATGAAAGAATTGAAAACTATTCTCCTTATTTAAATTTAAATTCATAATTAATCAAACAGACCCACAATAACCTCTATATTGTAAAATTGATTGTTAATGTAATAATGAAATATATTTTTTTAAATCTCATTATGATATATTTTTTATCCAATTTGAAAATAATAAAATATTATTAATTCAATATTAATTCCATAATTTTTTTCAAACTATTTAAATATTGAAGAAGAAATTTATGAACATTTAGTATTAAAATCACTGACATTGTTCATCAATCTACTCATATAATTAACATTATCCTTGAAAGCATGAAATTCATTATGTTTATCTATAAAAATAATGAATATTATGAATAATCTATATTTTTTTATCCTATCATAGAATATACAATTAATTTTCATATTTAATAAGGGAATGCAGAAGTTATTAACTAAATTTTAATTGTATATTATTCTTGAAAATGAAGTCAATGATCTATATATCGATCAATAGGGAAAATTGTTTTTGATTTAATATAAACTGGAAAAATTCTACAATGGAATACTAGCACTAATATAATAATAAATATCCTAGTGGGACACATTTTGGAGGTTTTTTATGTTTTTTATTTAAACATAATTTTACATTGTTTCTTAAAAAAACATAGTAATATATTAAATTGACAGCCTATTTTATTGCTCATAAAAACTATTTTAATTATGATGACTCAACTGAGATATTTTTTGATGTTGTATTTTTATAAATATAATTATTATAATGTGTTTATTTTTAAATATTATGTTAATGGGGAGTTTTTAATGATTCTGGAGACACATTTGGAAGTTTAGTTTTTGAAACAATTATATAGGGAAAAAACAGGTTGTAAAATTAATTTAATTTTGTTTTAACCATTAAAATAGTTATTCTTGTGGGTCGGTCCCCAAAACATGTTTTTTAACCCATGTAAACCCTAAGAGAATACTATAAAAATTATATATTTAATTACATTTGTATTATGTATGGTTGAATTCTAGATTCTATAATAGTGCGACCAAACCATAGAATGGTAGATTATTATTGAAGACTAAGAACATTGTTGTTTGATAGTTATACCAAAAATATGATCAAAAATCATTTAATACCTTATGTCATAATTTTTTTTAAAATTATGAAATATTTTTTGTACATCCCAGAATTCATAAAACAGAAACAAGTGGTTTGGTTACATTATGGGTTTTAATTATAATAGTTACTAAACAACTGAAAATCTTAATAGTCTTATAGAACAAGACACCTACACATTAAGTTTCAAAATATAATATTTGAAATGATCATATTTCATGATATTGTTTGTACCTTCTATAATAATAATGAATGTTATACATGTTCATATTCTAGGATTCTTATAAATGGAATTCAAATATTCATGGGTTATGGTTCTCAATATGGGGGAATATACAATGAAATATTAAATAAAAAATGTAATAAGTGATGTGATATTTTTTTTATAAAAAATTAATCTGTAATTAACTTAATCCAATTCCATACTATATCCATGAAAATAAATTAAAACAAGTATAATTATAATAATTTATCTCTTTCAAATGTAATTTTTAATTTAATACATTAAAAACCTATTACCATGTCAAATTGTGATGATACATTCCTTATATGGGATGAGGTATACACTAAAGCCCAAAAATATTTGTCTCATGAGAACTATCAATCAATTGAGGGGAAATAAAATGTTAGCCCCCACCCATCACATGTTTGTGTAAAATATATTTACTATAAGAGGTAAAAGATTATAGCATACCAGTAAGGACCAATTTCTAAATAAATAATTTTTATATACATATATATATATTTTGTAGTATATATACCAAATACTTACATATTAAATATAATAAATTGGAATCATATGAGGGGAACACATACTCATCTTGGGAGATATGGGATATCATCAATTTAATTGATATTTAACATATCAGAGAAGTATTGGGGTGCTAAATCTGCAAATGTATTGGGATGTACATGGAAGATACTAAATGGGTTCAATAGTTTTCATTTGCAGTTAACCAAGGAAATAGTATGAAAAATCATTTTTTCATACTTCATTAACAGTGTAATAATATTTCAAATAATACCCCTAGATATCTCTTCTAGGTGTATCATATTATCTCTAATCCTTATTAATTTGTGTGATGATTGTGTCACTAAACAACCAACCTTTTTTAGTTAAGTACCCCATTAAGAAACCATTAAAAAATAAATTATTATTTCTATAATTCTGATGTGGTTCATTTTATTAGGAAATTACATACACATTAATTTTAACAAAACATAGTATTATTTTTACAAAATAGAAATTATAACTATTGAATAAAATATATAAGTTATTTGGATGATAATCTATACTTGGATATAAATTAAACTTCATGAGTGTTTAGAAAAAATCTATCTATAGAATTTTTTTCTCCACACAAATGAAAATACATGTTTATTACTAAATGAGTCCAAAAGAATTATAAATGATAATGGAATCCCAACATATAGGTCACATAAAAATCCAATCATATCCAATAGAAAAGAATTTATCAAACATAATATTCAAAAAAATGAATTAATGAATTTCATTATATATCATTCATATGTGGTATTATAAAAACCACATAAATTAACTATAGATAAGACTAAAAACCATCTAAAAGAGATGAAAATCAGATGAAAGCACCTCACCTCTTATATTTAATTATATGAACAATTTTACACAAATACTATCAGAAAAATAATTTACATAACAACCTATTTTAAAAACATCTTCAAAAATTTAATACTTTTTAATTCTTATTATATTTATTTATCATGATAAAATTAATTACTTATAGCCTATTAAATACACCAGGTGTTAATAATATCCATTGTTTGGCGCATTTTGAGTAGTTTTCATATCATTACCAACAATATGATTACATTAGAACCATTTAATTATCGTTTAAATTTTATAAATATATAACATATATTTATTAAACATTTCATCATTAATTCCCTAATTTTTAGGTGATATTAACAAAAAATTGAATTGATAACAGTTTATTTAGTTCTTAATTTGGAAAGAAATGTGTCTTTATTAATACAATAAATACGTAATATAAAATTTATATAACCATGTCGTAATAATTAATTTTATAATAAATTATTACTATAATATCTTTTTTCATCTTTTTATAGTCATGTGTAGTTATACTCTATTACATTGTTCGTATAAGTGGTTTAAATGACATTAAAATTAAGACTATCTAAATAAATAATCAAGTGTGTTTAGAAATTGTTTTTTTACATGATATCATTATAAAATAATCATATTGATTATATTTTTTAATATTAATTTTACCAAAATTTCAAGGTGCTTTTATAATTTTTATGAATACATATAAAAATCAAACAAATCATTATTTATGCATTTATCTTCACATATACTTGACTAGTTTTCATGGTTTTCAAAATTTGACAGTACATGATGGTGGATATTAAACTGACCATTATTATAATAATTACATTATATATATCAAATTTATTCATCACTACCTATATTATGACCAACCATGAAAGTATTAGATGATATCATAGTAGGTCACTTCATGAGGGAAGTAGTTTGCAGAACATAATAATAATGCCCATATGATTTTCATAGGGGACGATATTGAATAGATAACAGTAGTAAAATTTATTTTTAAAAAATATCAGAATACTAATGGAACATAATTCATTAAATTATTATGTTTATGGTTATTTTTTAATGGAATCAAATTTTTTGAAATAGTTTTAGTTATATGATTCATATATTTCAGACATTTGACATCATCTAGAAAAAGGTCTTAAATAAGTGGGTATTTGGATTACTTTGGGTGAATATTGTTATTAGAGACAATAAAGGACATAATATAGAGGTAATCTGGTTATGTTAGCATATTAAATTCAATAAAATCAGTGGATAATTATTATGGTGGAAGTGAACCAACTTTTATATGTGAGGAAGTCGGACTATTATTGGGAGATGACAATTCTGTAAGGGGTAAAAATGGAATCAAATATTCATTACATGATTAAGGTGAGGTAAGGAGGGTAACATATTTAATAATTATTTTAATATCAAATAATTTACATCCTCTAGGTTAAATGGCCTTGTTATATATTGAAAATTCCATCCAACATAGATATGTCATTTCCAATATTATGAAACTTAATTAAATATTATTGTGTTCAATAAATTTATTGTAAATGATATAAGTATACCATTATTTCATAATGTGTAACTAAAAAATCATAATTTAATCCAAAAATATACTAATTAAATTCATATGTTATAGAAATTATTCTTTTAAATTAAATACATATGGCACATAATATTTTTTATTTGAAATAAATTTTTTAATCTATAATCATGTGTATAATATATATCATAGATGATTACTTTTGTAGATGATTTTAATTAATGTAATATAAAAAATTTATATTTCAATTAATTTTCCTGAAATAAATGAATTTCTTTATGAATGTATATTATTAAATGTAATAAACTAAAAATAGTTTATATGTTCTAATAAAATGATTCTCATGTACTAAAATATTAAAATATGTCATACATGTTCAATATAATATTTTTTACTCATAATTATAGGTAGAATATGTATACAAAAATATTTTACAGACATTTTGTTTGGGAATTATAATGGTATAGTCCTAAAATTTATTTTTTTGGATAAGAACAATATGTTTCACTACTCAACTGAATATTCAATTATTTTAAAATATGTAAAAAGAATATAAAATCATAATATTATAGTTACAAATCCAAATATGGTGTTATTTTAGAAAAAAATTGATTCTAATATTTTTTTATTTCAATAAAAAACATTTATATTTTCTCTGTAATTATCTCATTCATCCAATATCTTCAAGATGTAACATTTATTTTATATATAAATGTATCTAGTATTACATAACCCCCACCAAACCCACATAAATAATTTCACGAAAAATATTTTTGTAAATAATATAAATATAATGATTGTAGATAATACAACCATATGGATTCTTCAGGATCCATTGATGCCTATTCGAATATTTGATATCTTCAATGGACATGCAATTGGTGAATTTTCATAATTCTTAATAATTATTCATTACAATAAATAATCTATAAAATATTTTATCTATAAAAACATTCATGACTAAAACTGAATGAAATCAAATGTATAAAAATTAACTTTATCTCACATGTATTTACTATGGAATAAATCATGAAAAAAATCATTTACATTAGAAAGTTCCCATACCAGAGTCACTCATAATGTTATAGCCACAATTTATTTTGTTAGTTCATATGTCACAAAATATATTTTGAAAATCAAACACATTCATTCAAATCATATAAGTCAAATCTATTGAGAATCACTAATGAATACATGATCCCAATTATTAAATTTTGTAATTTTTCCCTTAGATTTTAAACATATTTCATATTTATTCCCCTACCTTTGTAAATGTTATACTTAATAGTTCATACATTAAAAGTCGCTTCCTAATCCCAATATATGATTAGTAGATTTTCCTCTCAAAATTCCTTAAAATATGTTGGATTATTAATTCCCATTCCTTTTAATGCTTCAAATTTTAAAATATGGATTTGTTAAAGGAATCTACTATTGGTTAAATATATGGCCAAATTTTGATAAAAATATCACACACCATTAATGTCAAGAGGATATGACCTCACACAGTCATATAGTTTTTAGAATAATTACCAATAATACCCATTATTCTATTAATAGTAATAGGTAGAAAATTTAAATCAGATCTGACAACACATTGAATAATCACAATGATTTTATAATTAATCCTAGATCATAATCAGATACAATAAATAGAGGTTCCTCGTGAATCCTTATGATTTAATTTATAAGATCCCAAAATCTAAAATTTGTGTGGAAAATTTTAAATTATATATATATATATATCTATTTATTTCTCTATTTTAAAATTCCATAAAGACTGTAAAAGGGTTCTTGATCATCAATGTATTTTTTTAAAAATGTAACTATGATTTTTGGAGAAGTGGATAGAGGCACAGTTTTGGAAGATGATTAGTAGTAACTATTTCACTACTCAAGCTTAAAAATTCATTATTTCACTCTTCATCTATAGAACATGGACATCCTCCATGAGTAGTAAATGTAGTCGAGTCCCAACAAGTTGATATGGTTGACCAACGGAGGGCCGATTAAGAGGAGGAGGATGGCCAATGGTAGAAGACGCTCTTTGGCTTCCATCGGTAGAAATTTTGAATGTACAAGTGAAAAATATCAGACAAAGAGACGGGTACTAGAATGAGGATCTTGTGACTACTTTCACCTTGATCTAGGCTCCAACAGAGTATATCTCTCATCTGTAAGAGTTTTAGATTCGAGTAGTGGAACGTCAGTGGTGGATGCATAATTTCAGAGAGAGGAATGAAGGTGAGGTTTCATGAACTAACATTGAGAAGGAGTTCTGGGATGAATTCCTTTCATCCATGATGATGGAAGAGAAGATATAGGAAATGATTTCCCTTCATTAAGGGAGTATGTCGGTATGGGATTTTTGGATCATTTTCTAGGTTCTCCGTCATATTTCTCGAGATCTCTTTCCAGATGAGGAGTCGTGGGAATGAAACTTATAGGAGGCACTACGACCTTCTCTTCAGTATGTTGTTACTTCCATCAGTCCAGAAATGTATATGATGGGTTTGAATATGGTTGAATTAGTGGAGAGTATGAACACACTTGGAGGTGTTCCATAAGAGGGGAGCCATCTACTTTCACCAATGATAAAGGATGTCGATAGTAGGTCATTAACTTCAGGGCCTTCAAGGTTTTGTCTAGTGGGGTGTAGGCCTTAGATATTCCAGTTTCAATATTCCTTTCATGCTTTATAATAAGGGAAATTCCTTACATTTATATGGACTTATATACCCCTTGTTCTAGTGGCCACTATGGGTCCTACTAAAGGAAGGACTTGGGGTTCATTATCTCACCTTCACAATGAGGAAAGATAGTCATGGCACATTGTCGTCCCCTCCAAAATATTAAATAAGTCAGGTAGTGGCAGACCTAGGACTGTAATGATGTGCATGTGGAAGCTGTTTCCATCTTTAGAATAAGTTCCATGTCAGAGTGAAGTACAGTGGGGCTGGAAAGGTTCAGCGCCCACCTCAGTAGTAGTATTTTCCAACCAGGCCCTCCATCAACAGAGGTAGTGAGATCTTGCTCCATCAAGATTGAACGGTGTCAGAGGAGGACGACCTTAGGGGGGTCCTCAAGGGCCTTGAACAAGGCATGTTCGAGGACGTGGTTGACATATAAAGGGTATAGGTATTGGACGTGGGCAGTTTCACACCACATAAGAAGTAGTTCTAGAGGGTCCAAAAGTTATTCGAGGTACGATCAATTTTTTTCATACTCTTGCATTTGTTTTTTTATTCTAGAACATCACAATATTTTTTTACATCCATTATAGCCTATTATTTGGGGCTAGATGTATAGATACATTTGATTCTCCTGTTTTTTTGCATGCCTGTTGAAGGTCAGACCAAACTCTTTGATGTTTTTCGAGTATATAGACTAGGTTGGGGCCACACCAGTTCAGTGGGGGTCTCCTAATTCTACAAATTTAGCCTTATGATGTCATCCTAGGCATTGACTAGCTATTTCCCATGAATGATATTATCTGATTTTCAAGAGAAGGGTTATGTTATCAAATATGGTCGGCCAGCATGTATCATTCTTTGGAAAGTGGAGTTTCTTGATGGAAGCCAACATGTGGAGCCCCTTCATTATTTGTTAGCCAAGTCGTTATTTGAATCATTAGATATAGATATAGTGGATGTTCCGAGGATTATCTTAATGTTTTTTGAATTCTTCCCTGAAGAGGTGGTGCCTCTACCCCACAACAGTATGTTGAGTTTGGGATGGACTTAAAACCCAGTTCACATCTGATTTCGAAGGCTCCCTATCGGATGGTGACTTCTGAGTTGCAGGTTCAACTTGACGACCTTATGAAGAAGGGGGTTTATCTAACCAAATGTGTCTCTATGGGGTGCTCTATTATTTTTTTTCAAGGTATTATGATGCTGGTCTCAGGCTTTCCATAGGCTACTAGAGTCTGAATCATGTGATAGTTAAAAACGGTTACCCCCTCACATGGATAAAAGGCTTTTTTGACCATTTAAAGGGAACATGTTGGTTCTCTAAGATCAACCTATTGAATAGATTTCACCAATTGAGGGATAAAGAGGGTGACATAATGAATACTGCTATGTAGTGAGGGTTTGAGAACATTGAGTTCATGTTCATGCCATTCGGCATTATGAACACACCAGTTGTTTTCATGGGGCTCATGAAATTTTTTTCCCTAATTGTCAGGACCGGACTGTGGATGTGTTCGTCGATTAAATCTTGATATACTAATGATAAATAGAAGATCACTCCAATTATATACTAATTGTTTTGGAGGTCCTCCAACATGACTAGATCTATAGGATGTTTTCCATGTGCAAATTCTGGAATCGAGAGGTGCACATCCCTGGGAATGTGGTGTCCTAGCAGGGAATATCATATGAACCGTCGAATGATGAAGATTTTTTTTCATGGTTAGCATTGAAAAGATGGCATAGGTTTATATTTTACTATGTTTGGTAGGTTACTATCATAGGTTGGTAAAAAAATTCTCTTGATTTTCAACACCATTTTTGAATTTACGTAGAAAGGACCTGGCATTTGTATTGATTGAGTATTGCCCTGAATCATTCAATTATTTGAAAGGGAAACTAGTTAGTTTCCAAGTGATGAGGTTTCCAAGTGGGAGGGTGATGTATGAAGTGTTATGTCATTCTTCCAATCCAGGATTGGTGTTTGTGCTGATGCAACAGTTGGGAGTGATCTATTGTGGGTCTAGGAAGTTACGCCCTCATGAACGTATCTATTCCACCTAAAACCTATAACTTTCTTAAATTTTGTTTTCACTGGTGGTTTGGTGGAATTACATCAATAGGTAATGTTTCACAATCATCACAAGTAAAAAAATCTTGATTAATATCTTCTCCTAGGAATACCTGAACATGAGGCACTAGAGGTGCATGGAGTTTCTTCAAGAATAAGACTTCAATATCACCTACAACACATGAATGTGGAATGTGGTTTCTGATTATTTCTGTAGGATGTTATAGAATGATGTATTTCAAGAGACTACATACTCTTAGAATGTGATATAGGAGTTGGTTACATTGCCTCTAGGATTGAGAGTAGAGGATGATAGAGGATGTTTATTTTAGATGACATGGTAGACATCTGTTTGAGAAGTCATAGTGGGGAGAATTAGTGGATTATGTGATGTGTGATCGCGTTATCTAGGGTGAGGCACTGAAATGAATGTCAAAGGATAGTCATAATCAGATGTTATTCTGTGGGAATCTATTTTTCCTAGTGGAGATGCGTGAAGGAGATCTCTTTGATTTCCATAAATAACCAGTAGAGGTACATCAAAGAGTATCCATGATTTATTAGGGCATGAAATTTCTAGTTATGGTGGCCTAGAGTGATGTAGGTAGTGGAAAAGTTTGTGGAAAGGTTCCTCATGTGTCAGCAGTTGAAGGCTGAACACTCTGTTTTCAGTGGTCTCAGGGATCACTTAGGCATTCCCAAGTTGATGTGGGATGAAGTCTTAATGTATTCATTCATATGAATACATTAGGTTGAGGATTGTTTTGATTCTATCTATGTATTGTAGGACTAATTGACAAAATCAGGTCATTTAATAGCTATTAAGTAGATAAGTGTATTGGATGCCTTATCATAGAGGTACATCAGTGAAGAATTACGGTTGCATGGGGTTCCAAGATCCATAATTATTTATCATGATACATTCTTTACATCAAGAGGCATGAATGTATTACAATGTGATTTTGGAACCCATCTATGCCTTATCACTACTTTCCACCCATAGAACGATGAGAAGACAGAGAGGACCATCCAGACATTGAAGTATATGATGTGTGTGTCTGTTCTAGACTTCATAGGATTGTGGGTACGACACTTTCCCCAAGTAGAGTTTTCCAAAAAAAAATTAACTACCAGACTCCCATTTTCAAGGAATAGTTCGATTTCATGTATGGAAGACCATGTCGTTCACTCGTGTACTAGACAGTTGTAGGGGAGAACAATGTTCTTATCTCAAAGGTGGTGCAGAGCCTGGAGAAGAATGTTCACCTTGTGCATGAAAGTATGATGGAATCTTAGGATCTCAAAAAGTCATATGATGATCATAGTATTAGAACCTTGGAGTTCACGGTTGGGGACCACACGTTCATGAATGTCTCCCCATAGGGTTCACAATAGAGGTCTTAGAGAGGGAGTATAATTTCTACATGGTTCATAGAACCTTTCAATGAGTTGGGACTCATTATCATGGTGGAATATCATCTATTGTTACCACCATGGTTGGAATGGGTCTTCAATATCATCCATGTATTTTAACTCTATCAGTATCTACATGATGACTCTCAGGTCTTAGGATGGGGGGGGGGGGTTGGATATTGAGGACAATGTGAAATATTTGGAGCAACAATTAAGATTTTAGGAATGTTGGGTGAATTTTCATTGTGGATAGACAATTCCCTTGGTTCGCGTCTTATGGATGAATGGTGGCCTTGAGTAGGGTACCTAGGAATGGGAGGCATAAATGTGTTCCCAGTACCTACAGTTGTTTTGAATTTTTATCTTGGGATTGTTTTGTGCCTTTCTTATGAAGTAAAGTTTGACTGTACAAGTTGTATGATAATTTTGTTCCCCATTATCTAATTTTGTGTGAATATTATAGACTACGGGGTAGAGAAAACCTCATCCCTAATCAAGATTCATTAATACGGATGTGATTAATCCTAGTAGGGTGAGTTAGTGCCGCCAAAAGAGCATAGTATATTGGCATGGAGGAAGGATCTCCCTAATCCATGTGGTTGGACGATGTGAATTTTGGTGATTGTTTGGTTAATTATTGTTTCTACATTTTATCAAAAGATTGACGAGAGTGGAGTTGCTAGATGTTGAGTTTTCCCTTATAGTTTTCAACATAGGGTTGTTTAATATTGAGCGGTATCTTATGGGGTGGTTGTTTAGACCTCTTTATTTATAGGTTAGTTTTAAATTCTCGAGGATGAGAATATTTTGAATGTTATCTGATTTAATAACCCTAATTTTCCCCAATACCTTTCTTTTTTGAAAACATAGTGTTGAGGTGTTCCAAGGGCACTGATTGGCTCATTACTCATGTGTCCCAAAATTCTATTTTTTCCATCGGCATGTCAGTGCGTTAACATGTCTGTGCATCGACATGTTATTGCATCGGCTTGTCAGTGTGTCTGTATGATAGTGCATTAGTGACTTAAGGTGGATTGAAATTGATTTTCTATTGTGTGTCATCATCGGAGAGTCAAGGGGTTCCGGCATCGTTGAGTCAAGGGGCGTCATTATCAGTGATTTAGTGGTGTTGGAATCGGTGATTTGAGGGCATCGGTGTTGGTAGGTCAATGTGTTGGTTGGTCAATGTGTTTGTAGGTTAGGGTGTTAGTAGGTCATTGCATTGCTAGGTCAGGGCATCAGTAGGTCAAGGCATCAGTCTTACCTGTCAGTAGCTCACTCGTCGATGGCTCAGAATCGGAAACTCGCCCATTAGTGACCCATTACCAGTTATTCCAATTTTTCCATGTTTTCCCAGTTTTTTCCCTGTTACGTTTCTTCCTGGATAGATGTTAATCTATAAACTAAAAGGCATACACAGGCATATCTGTACTATTTATAAGGGGATTTATTAAATCTAAATTAATTCTAATGTTTGAAACTTCTTATAAGCATGACCATGACATGAACCGAGTTTTATGTACTCCTAAATGGACTCCCTAATTTTAATATCTCACCTCTTCATATGGAAAGATCCTTTCTTCAATGATCGCGAGATGATTTTTGTGCCTGTATTGGAGCCCTTCCCACTCATGCTTCATGGACTTCTTCCTTCATATTGCACCATAACCTCTTCATGGCGTGATAAAGAACTTTGATCTATGATCATTCATGTAAGGATTTTATTTGGCTTATTTTAAATTTTTCATTGTATGGGTGTGAATAATAATGATTCCCTATGAGGAACAACTTGATAATCTTCCTAAAAATAGAATTAATGAAGGATTTAATATGATCATTATACAACTCCTGCAAATAAAACAATGGATGGGGTGTGGTTTGGTTTTGGTCACCTATTTTATTATGTTTTATTTTATTATTATATTATTGTTGTGGCTATATGCCTCTGGAAATCAAGTTCATTAGTGGTATTTGTGTGTTCACTAGTAGTGATCTGTTACATTGTGATGTTTTTATATACAGATGTAACATGAAATCTAATTAATCGCATACAATTGTTTAAACAAAATGATGCCCTAGGATCAAACCTATTTTATGATCATCCCAGATATATTAAAGTGAAAATTAAAGAACAGTTGTCAGTTAAATTTTTATATGCTTGGTTTTTTGTATGTGGATAGGTTCTATCTGTTCTGGCTTAGGTTATGTGCACTTGATATGTCGGGTGTTATAGGGGTTTTTTGGTGTCTTAGTCTGAGAGATTCATTGATTGTGTAATGGATGGACTTGTAGGTAGTTAAACTACCATTATGTGGTTTTGTGGATGCGAGGCGATGTAAAATAGTGGGACTTCTTTGGGAACATTTTTGGGGTAGTGGGGCTACATGGATGGGTTTTATGAGAATTAATGGGTGGTGTCACTTTAAAGAATTATAGTTTCAACAGTTGAACTAGGATATGTAGTGGGAATGAAAGTTTAGTTTTGTGTTATTGTGTAGTGGGACTGCATTTTGGTTTTATTTGATTTTTGGTGTGGCTACGGTGGTTAGTTTACCAATAGTGGATGAATAATTATAAGTGAATCCACTTAAATAAACAAAAGACAACTGAACAAAAATGGTTTTGGGTTTGAGCTAGGATGTGGTTTTTGTATGGTTGAACATGTAAGAGTAGCAGCAAAAGTGGTGTTAGAGTATGATTGTTTTTTGTTCATGTGATACCCATAGGATTGGGTTGAGGGCTTGTTTACATATATATATATATTATAGTTACATATGTTTTCTATATACAACCCACTCTTTTTGAGCACTATGTTTTGACCACATCCACTTCATGAGGGAGGGTGTATTTTCCAACGTCTCAATGAGAGGATGGATGGCTGGTTACTTAATTTTTTTCTCACACCCTCATATGGATCATTCTTCTTAGGTGCATCCGAGCTGGCTGTAATGGTTTGGGGGTATCAATTGTCAAAGATTATTTGGTAAAGGGACTGTTTTGGAAGATGATTCTAAGATTCTTTAGAACAGGTTTGTTTTCACATATATCATTGGATTAAGACCAAATGCATTTGGGCGTGGTGATGGTTGTTGTGGCCTAGGTGTCTTTGGGGATTGTGGTGGATGTTGTGGCCCATGTTACTTCGGGTGTGGTTGTGTGTGTATTGAGGCCCAGATGTGTGCGTGTAGGTTATTCTAGTGGGTCTTCCTATGGGAAGAGTGGAAACATCAAGACGTCAAATCATTTAGAATTAGCACATAACCAGTGGAAATGTGGTTTGTGGGGTACCCAGTTTTCGATGTTCTTATATTATTATATTAATTGACCTGAATTAATTATGTGACTATGTCTTGGCGAGGATAGCATTGTTATTATTCTTTGGTATGTGCTTGAGTATCTTCTATTTTCTTACAGTGGTAGTAGTATGTTCCTTTACTTGTGCATGGGTAGAATTAGTTTCCTTAAATATTACACTCGTATTCTCACCCTACATATGTAAAATTGTTTTCAAGTTTCTTAGAGGTATTTGAGGACCATGATAGACTTTACTAGCTTGGGTGTCGGGATAATTGTTGTTTTTGTTTAGTTACTTTTCATTGTTACTTTAAAAGGGAGTTTTGTCTTACTTTACATCAGTTTTACTTTTGAACATTCAAGTGAGAATGAATTATTGGATTTAAATTTACATTTAGTCAATGGTATTGTTTATATTTTCCATCTAATCATCCCAATATTGTTATATAAAAGGGATATGACTTCCATTTATGTGAAATTTTATACCCTTGGTTCTAGTCGGAACATCGAGGCCTACTGAAGGAAAGACTCGGGGGGTTATTATCTCTGATTCACCTAGAGGAAGGGTGGGAAACTTTTAAATCCCTTCCCTCATCTTGGAGAAGGAGGTTCGTGAAATAAATCATATAGTTCAAGTAGACCATGATGGTAGCTACATGACATTACCCCTCTTTGTAAGAGTTCATGTGATTGTTTCTATTGAATCATCAACCTACATTACCTGTTGATAGTGGCCTATGAATGATAATTCATGGGTATAGGCCATTTTAGAAATTTTTGGGCCTCTTGACATACCACTGGAAAGTTGTCCCAATATTGAAACATGCATACTAAAAGTGTCTTAAAAGTTATCAAGGGATGTTATTTCCCATGAATTCCATCATTGGGATGTGGATTAGATGAATTTACAATCCAAATTCCATGATTTCTTAATCCTTGATAGTATGGGAGTTAGAAGATCTTGTAGATTATATAAAATTCTTAGTGTTCTTCTTCCATCACAGAATATTTTGTTCACTTTAATGTGGTTAAGTTATTCACATAAACAATATAAAGTGACATGTTAACCCTAGAAATGCTATATTAGTATAGGGTATTGTAGGTCTTCTGATATATAATATATTTTATTACTTTGATATATCGAATAGTGAACTTGGAACTCTTATACAAGCATATCCTAAGGTAATATGGAGGTGTAGGGAATGATATCTCAATTTTAATATACATCAATATTTTGTTAGGTTGTAGAATGAATTTTTTTGAACATTATCACTTGGTGAAAAAGAGTTCCATTCTATGCCCCAGTATCCGATGATTATTTTTTAAGTCTTAGAACACAATACAAAACAAGCCTTAGTATTTTGGGGCTATAGATATGAGTTTAGAAAACTAAAGAGAGGAAAATATATTGTTCCATTTTCAGAAAATAAAACCTATGAATATTTGAATATAATCTACACCAACTCAACCTAATAGAGTTGGATGTGTATGTCTGTTTTTGGAATGGAGTTAGAGTACTACATGGAACTTTTTCAATGGTGGTATTTTAGGATGATGGATCCAGACATATGATTTTTCATTCTAGTAGAGAGGTCCTAGTTAGTGATGTCATAATGTAACTCAAGTAATTTTATATCAAAAATTACATGATGTAATTCTTATTCCATATAAGGTGAGTTCCACAGTTTATAATGTATGTGGTATGATAACAGTTTCATCGTCATCAGTATCTACTATAATTTAAACCTTATATTCATATGATTTAATATATAATATCTATGTTATTTTACCTTGACCTTATATTTTATAATTTTATGAATTGATGGGTATGGATACATCATTGAGAGTCTGATTTGAGATTGTTTTCATATAGATGTAAGGTATATTTGTGGAAGGGGTATATCATTTCTTCTCTAATAATTTCAACCATGAAATTGAAGGAATATATATCATTAAATATATGAAATAATTAGTTATATATCAATAAAAAGTTTATCTATATAGTTATAGGGTGACATTTTTTACCATTGAGGGTGGTATCAGTTATAAACCAAGTCAGGTCTCCACCCGAACAAACACTGAACCTAATTCGTGGAATGGACCGATGGGATTTCATAATCCCCACAGGGTCAAAACCTATGTATGGGTATCAAAACATAACATGTGAATGATTTAACAAATTAAATAATTATAAATTACCTAAAAATCCACATAAACTAATAATTTAAAACCAAACATGGAATAAAAAAATACAAATTCAATGATTAAAACAAATATCAAAAACTCCAAGGGACTACACAAGAAAAGAACAAAAACCCATTCTAATCCTCAAGGTAATGTGAGGAGAAACATATCCAAGACACAACTATCGGGATCCACATGTGAATACCACTAAAAACCTAAACCCACATCAATATACATCTTGCCTTTTTACCTAGAACAAATATAAAATATGATCTACATACACCCAAAGGAGTATGTAGGGTGTTAGTCAAAACCAAGTAGAATGCCACAAAAGAACTAGATTCCATGACATAACTACAATAATATAATTTAACATGAACATTTATATTCATTATTTAATAAAAATGTATGTAGAAATTTTAATTGGAAAATATTTAAAAAGGAACATATTGAAGGGAAGCCATTTCACAATCATTGTGTTGAAAGAAAAAATAGAATTTATAAATTTGATATGCTCCCATGTGGTCCTATATATGATGACAAATGAAACCAGAAACCATATAATATAGCACTATGGGTGAATACCATTGGGTTTATCTAGATCAAGTGGAATAATAGAACCTCATTCCTTGAAAAAATGTGGTATAATAACCACAACTGTCATCATCCTCATGCACAAGACCCTGGAGAGGTGAAAAATCTATGGTTCTAGTTGAGATCAAACATCATCACAGTTTATTTTGTGTGAGCGTCAATCTAGCTATGTGATACTATGACAAGCCACTTATATATCACATTCATTCCTATTCTAGTCCACCCACCTAGATACAAAGGGTTCCTTTGTTCTCGAGTTAATGGTCACTCTCCACACATATCACCACATCCACAACCCATTCCCAATCATTTCTTGAAAAATTAAAATTTTTCAAAAAAAACATTTACCATTTTTCACTAACAATGAAACATCCTATATCAAATTTCATTACCATCCCTTAACAAATTTCAAAATACTTTATCTTATAACAAACGGAATCACACAAGTAAAACCAATCATTTCGAAGGGAGAAGCCCCTTTATAAACCCCCATATATTATTAAACCATTTTTAAACATTCTTTTCATCATTCAAACATTTTAATATTTATACCAAAAATTCATATCTAAGATTTATTTCCACAAAACAATCCATTTTCCTTGAAAATCCCCATTTAGAAAGGTATTCACTTAATGTCACCATTAAAATACATTTCAAACCTTCCAAACAACCCAAAAATCCCCTCCTAGAAACATTAGACTAAAAAACACAACACAACCATTCCCTTTATTAAAAATTCATTTATAACTCATAATCACATATAACACTTCAAGAACACCATTGAAACCATATAATAAAATGAATGAAAACATTTATTAACTGAAATTAACATAACAAATTCATTTAATACTATTAAAGACTAGAAACACATACCTAAAATGAAGAAACTTCTAGAAAATGGTGCAAAATCTCATCCACACCTGAACTGCACTACATAGATGCAAAAAAACCCCAATCTAGAAGAATAAACCCCAATCCCAATATTAAATCCCTAAAATATACCCCCAACCCACTAGAGATGAGAAACCCCAATTTAGTGTGAGAAAAACCCTTTAATAATTGAAGAAAACAAGCGAGAAGAGACTTACATGAGGGTTACATGAAGAATCTATGGGAAAACAACAACCAAATCAAAGCTCGTAATAAATTATATGATGTGGGATGTGAGACTTGGGATAATATATCCATGACTATTGATAAATAGGAATGAAATGGGGATAAATTTAGGAGAAAAAAGTTAAACCCTCCATGTTTAATATGCTTCCATATCCACATGGTTAGTCTACAAGGTTGTATAAAGCATGCAGTAACTACGATGGGAAATTAGTATGACTGAATAGATCTGCTCAGTTACTAGCCAAAGGAGAATGACCAAGTCGAGGCTGTGTAATAGGTTATTTCTCCTACTACACAATTTCTTCAGTTGAAGCACTATTAAAACTATCTTTGAAAAAATCATGTGCATAGTTTTCTGAACCCCACAATTCTCATTTTCCAAAAAAAAATCAAAATAAACGTAAGGGGGAAAGATATAAAATAGATAAAAAGGATATAACACCTCATAATTTAAGTCCTTTCACACCCGGGTCATAAGTGAAAACTAAAATCTCGACCCGATATGGATCAAAGGAAAAATTACATCCCGGGTGTGAAACTTCACCCCACCATAACTTTTTCCACCCCCCCCAAGTTACAAAAATACCTAGACCAAAAAATTGACTGATTATCTTTTATAGTTCATGGATATTAAAAATGAAAATTGATTTATTGGAGAACTGTAACACTTTCATCGGGAAAGAGGCTTACAAATTGAACTTAGGAGTCCAAAAATGGCTTCCTGCTAGGTTTCACCCGCCCCAAAAAGTAAAAAAACCAATAGCTGGTCAATTAAAAGAAAATACCATTTCACAACACACAACCACAATTCTCAAAGAAAAACATCTCATACAATACAAGACAAAGCACACAAAACGTTTCTGAAACAGACAAACAAGATCAAATCACATCAAAAGATCATTCTCACAACATAAATTCAAAGAAACCATTGGAGACACCCAGACCCCAACATGTACACATAGAGGTAGTAGGAGGTTAGATAGCTCAGAATAAGACTACCTAACATAGAGCCATCTATTGAAATGACACCAAACAATTTTTTTTAAGGAGTCCCAATTAGACTTTCCACCGCAAAAATGAACTATTCCCGGAGACCGACAGAGATACCAACATGAGGAGTACCGAATAGAGTCCCCACTATAACTAATAGAAGAACCAAAAAATATTATTGTGAAATTTATAAATCGCCCATAGTGGGTCTCCTAACACGGAGAAATATGGAAATTAGATGTACTCGAGAACCATCTCATGAGAACACATAAATTACCCCCACAGCTGGCAGGGAGGGAAGGGCCCAACTAATAGACCAAGACTAACACAAATTAGCCACATTCTATTCACATAGATAGGACACACATAGTCCATAAAAAAGGATAACAAGAAAATAAGGTGATGAGGTTCCCACACCAATAAGGGTATGAGCACTAATGTCCAGGAAGGCAAAATGACCCACCCCTCTAATCTAAGGAGAAATCTCTCATCTTCATCCATCAAAATATTGAGGAGGAGAGTACCCATGTCCAATTTCACCACATGGGACAACATGGAAAGGAACATATACAGAAAATTAATTGAACTGACTCAATTTCCAATAGTAATGACAATGATTTGATAGGGATCCCATACACTCATGGTATTCCTCACTACATGATATTGTCACTCTGTGACCTATGAATGGAGCTCAATTGTTTGAAGAGTATCTCACCTCGAAGACAAGCACTAAGACCCATGAATAGAAATTCCACATCAAGTACTACTAGCTAACAATAAATGACCTTGACAACACCTCCATACAAAGAAAACGACGATATCAATTACTCCAACAAGGAGTCTTTACTAAAATTGTGGTATATAAGGTGAATGTGTATCAGTAATTTTTATCTAAATGAGAATAATCAAGATGAATGAAATGAAAAATAAACCTTCCTCTAAAATAGTGTAATTCCGAATTTCAAAAATTAAAACACTCTTATGATAAATAGAGGTGGTTGGAAGATTTCATAACCTTCACCCTTATAGTCAAGCAATAATCCAACACCACAAAGCATTACCAAATATGACCATGGTAAATAATATAATCATTATAAGATTGGGAATAGAAAAAAAGTCCCAATGGTACATGTTTTATGAAAATGACAATAGTAGCCACCTGTGTCCAGAATTTCTATCTTAGGAGACCAACATGAATCATTTCTTATACAAAACAGAAAAATGACCCAAATTCCCTTAAAGACGGAATCCAAAACCATCATATTTGGAATGCTTAAAATTTATTCACTATAATTCTCCTTACCATTTCCTGATAGGATATTTCATCACAATGGTGTAAATATTTACATCTCATGTCTCAGACCACTCAATAAAATAAGAATTTCCTTCAACTCCACTCTCAATTGATATCCCATTGCGAGAGGACTCACTTTACTAATAGAAAGGGGAATAAGACACATCCTCTAAATCTCAAGGATAGTGTTGTTACTTTGATCAATATGATGTTTTGATAATACTAAATCACTTATGGTTGCATGTTAATAGTGTACTAGCTCTTAATATAGGCACACAATATCCATGAAATAAATATATAGACATAAATAAACTGGTCTCTTGGTCATGATTGCAATGACAAAAAACTTAATTCCCAGAAAAAAAAATCCCACTGCAATGGATTTCTAAAACACCTCTCAAATGAAACCACTAACCAACACTTAAACCCAACATAACAATGAAATACAAACATAAGACACCATTCAAATAATACGGCTTTATTTGAAAGAAAACACCCGCAAAAAAATTCCCATATGTATAAAATAAAACACACCACACAATAACTACTTTTAAAAATATTACTTTTTCTTTAAAAATTAGAATTGAAAATAAATCAGGGATACTGGGTTTTATATCCACTAATGGTATCCCATGGAGTCTCTCACATAAAATTTTATCATGCCAAAATAGGAACCTATTCCCCCTCTATATATATCCCATTTATATGGTCACCGATAAAAATAAAAATATTTTATAACCATAATCATTCCATTTTCCAAAGCAACAATCAACCCAAAACTCCTCTTCTGAAAATAAGTTGTCCCAAAATGAAACCCATTTCAAATTTCACTAGAAACATTTCGAAAAATCATAAACCCTTAAAATAAAACCCATTTTGAATCTTATAAAACATTTTAGTGGGACACAGATAATCCAAAAAAAATTATGTTCAAACCTTACACAACAATTTTGAAATATTTCATCCCATTGGAAACACCATTCATTGGTCTACCAACATCCTTTCAAAATAAAAAATTATAACCTACTTTATAATCATCAATTATTTTAAAATTATCATGTTTTTAAATAAAAAATATTCGATTAAAAAAATACCATCTCATTTTACACCCACATTGTTTCATAAAAATACACACTATTTAAAATAAATCCATTTCCATTATAAAATATTGTTTTCATCAATACCCATATAAGGGTTTTCAAAAATGATTTTCAGAACCTAAAGAAACACACAACGCATCCCAAAGGGGGAAACTAGTGTCGATGGGTGACCCATACATCTGTTATGCCACCATACGCTAGTCGCACCACTATCATAAAGAGCATTATTTGTAAATTCCTCAAAACCACATGGCTATTCAGGCCCTAAAAGCTCACATATACCATGGAATAATCTGTAATTTAATTTCCCAAACACGAATAAACTGCAAGGACCAAAATCCCCAAAAAACCCTACATCCCATAGTAACTTCATTCTTATAATGGGGCATGAAGTGTAGACACTGCATTCGTAACTAGACCATCAAGTCCAGAAATCTATAGCACTGGGAAACCTATACTCATCCCCATGAAAGATGATCCAAAAGATCCAACCTGGTCTATTTACAGTTTTTCACAAACAAATTTGGGACACCACCAGACCCAATGCCCTACCTAGTCAGTGGCACGACCCGAACTAAAATCTTGTTACCCACTGGCTAACAACTAGTGCGTATGTATCAAAAAATATCATGGGAATGATTTACCACTTTTCATATTTATAAATAAAAACAAAAATAAAGAAATCAAAACTAAAAATTGATAAAAAGACATTGAAAACCCAAAATCCCGATTTAATGATTAAAACCAATAGAAAAAACGCCCAGGGACTACAAAAAAAACTAACCTCTATACCAAACCTTTATGCAAAATGTGGAATGACATACCCAATCCACCTCCAATAGGATCTACAATGGAATACCACTACAAACCCAAACTGACATCAATAGATGTTGCATAAGTTTACCTAGAACATACACATAACCACATCTACATACACCTTATTGTTTAGGTAGGGTGTGAGCCAAGCCCAGAAGTATGCCACCCTAGAATGTGATTCCATGATATAACATCAAAATTATAATCATACATGCAAATTTAAATTAGCGATTTAAAAAATTTCAATTAATAAAAAATTTATTCGGTAAATAGTTAACAAGGAATACCTTGAAGGGAAACCATTTCACAATCATTGGATTAAAATAGAAACTTATTTTATAAATTTTACATGCACTCATGTGGTCATTCGTATGTCATCGGATAGATCATTATCATGAATTTTAGGGAACCAAGGGTAAATACCATAGAGTTCATCATGATCATGTGGGGCCCTAGAACTTAGTACCTTGGTGAAATGTGGAATATTAACCATAAAAATTCTCATTCACAAGAAAATAATGATTACAAAAGTATAATGTTCTATTGGAGAACAAGCATCATCATAGATTAGTTAGAGTTGTAAGTGTCAATACAGCTAAGTGAAAATCAGAAAAACCACTTCTGTATCACTAGCATTCTAGTTATAGTCCACCCAAATATATACTCAGTAATCCCTTATGCTTATGTTAAATCTCACATTCTACACATCTCATTACTTCAACGCCTCATTGGAAAATATTTCAAAAAAAATTACCATATTTATACAATAACTTCTTACCATTTAACAGGCACTTAGAAAATTCACCCTTCAAAGACATTTACCTTCACTTACACAATTTTTAGATCCACTATTTTAAGACACATGAAAACACACAAGTCAAACCAATTAATATTATGGGCCAGACCCTTTTATAAATCCACTAGTTGTTTAAAACCACTTTTTTTAAAAACTCTTCAAAATTAAAAAATTACACAATTTATACCCAAAATTCAAAACAAGGATTACATGCTGGATAATGATCCTTTTTCCATTCAGAATCTCTTTTTAAACATGCATCCACTAAATGTGAAATTAAAACACATTTTTTCACCTTCCAAAAAAACCAAAAAACCGTTTAAGAAACATTACACAAAAATTCAAACAAAACATAGCCATTACCTTTATTAAAATTTTATTTTAACTTATAAATAGAAAAACCACTTAAACATCATAGTACTAAACACATAATAAATTGAATGAACAAATTTATAAACTCAAACAAATGTATTAAAATCATTAAATATTGTTAGATCATAATGTTGGAACCAGGTTCTTCAAAGCATGATTTGGCGTATGGTTTGTGCATGTTGTCAATCCTCAGTGGAAGTTCAGGGTGTGTACAAAAAAAGCGATCATACCGTTCAAGCAGAAAACAGTAGTGAAGGTGGCACTGTTTCCCAGTGTTTGCCAAATTTTTGGGCCTACAAATCGGACAATAAAGTAAAGTGTTTTTGGCAAAGGTACTTGCGCGCCGTGAACTTGGAGGATAAAAGACTTGCGCGCCATATGTTTTTGAGGATCAGAACATCAAAATTTGGCTAAGGAAAGAAGGTCACGCAAGTGTTGGTTGGGTCGCGCAAGTGAGTTGCGCGACAGAGTTTAATGAAGACTAGACTTGCGCGCCGTCGAGGGACTTGCGCGCCGCCGCGCAGGGGGTCCAGTTTGCCTATAAATACTGGACCACCCCTCCTCTTTTTCAACGGAGTTCAAGGCCGAGAGATTGTTCGAGCTCTCGTCGCGCAGGTGGTTGAGTCGCGCAGGTGGTTGTTTTGTCGCGCAAGTAGATCTTGCGCGTCGGTGTTTGGCTGTGCGCCCAAGGTGGTTTGGAAGAGAAAGGAAGTGGACCGCGCATGTTTGTAGTTGGGGAAGGAAGAGTCGTGCATCTGTGTTGATGACACTTGCGCGCCAGTGTGGACTTGCGCGCCGTAGTGGGACTTGCGCGACTGTCTTGGAGAAGCGCACCTGGTTTTGCTGAATCCCACCGGCGTGTTTGGAGCTGCACGAAAGCCGAGAGACTACTCGGTACATTCGAGGAAAAGTGATATTCTTCTTATGGTGAGAATCGGACTTCAATAGAGCATCTACATACAACAAAGGATGCACTCTTATGAAAATGAAGAAGAGACCTTCACGTCTGTAAACTGAGAGGGACTTCACCAACGATAGTGAGCCAGGGGGAGTCAACGGGAGTGACCCGAGGGACGCAGTGAGCTATCCCTGAACAATTGTAAAGGCAGTGAGCCTGGGACAGAGTGTCTGTACCCGAACTTTTGTATCTGCAGCTAGTGAAGCATAGTGGATTTAGGTACGACCGGCAACCTGTCGGCGTATGCTCTTTGGACGTAGCCCTTAGTGGTGAACCAAGTAAAAATGGATGTGTCTTCTCTGTGAATGTGAATGTTTTCATTTTGATCATAATCATCATACAGGTTCAACAAGTTCCTACCAATGTGGGAACAAGATCCAACACATTAAAAGAAAAAGTGGTCACCCTGATTCACCCCTCCCCTCTCAGGGTGTCCTGGGGTCCTTCACATAAAACCACATACCTCGTGTGAAGAACCTTCTGGAAAATTGTGAAAAATCACATCCACACCTCAACCGCACTATATGAAGGCTTGAATAAAACCTAATCAAGAGGATTAATCCCAATAACTGTAGATTTAAACCCTAAATGAGACACCCAACCCATTGGAGAAGACAAACCCTGAGGAAGAGTGAGAAACCCCCTTGGTTAATAGAACAAATCAAGGTAGAACAGAATTACATGAGGTTTTCTTGAAGAATCTGAACCAAAAACACCCAAAATAGAATCCCAGGGGAGATAATAAAATGGGGGAAACATGGGAAGGGAAGTCTATGGGCTCAATAATGGGGTTAGAAATGATATTAAATCAGGGTATGAAAAACTAAACCCCCAAATTTCAATGTGATGACATATCTACATGATTTGATAAATCGTGCAGAAATTGTGACGAACATTCTATCTGAAGGAAGACATTTGAAAAATAACTTATTCTATGGAGCATGGACGTACAGAGACCTTGCGGTAGGTTCTATCTAGAACTGCATGGATTATAGGTTTTGTGCACATTTACTACTAATCGTGCACAAATCGTGCACCTAGTCTGCCCAACCCCAAAATTCCCATTTTCCTCTAAAAATCCATTAGAACTCAAGGTGAAAATATTCAATAAAAATAAAATGGAATGGATAAAAAATTCAAACCTATCAAACACTATTTAGGAGAAAACAATAGAAAAACCTGACATGAGGTGGAACAAATGATAAAATTAAAACCCAGGTTTGATAGTATATATATTAACAATTGTGAGTTTGATTTATAGAAAATTTGAACTAGAAGTAAGAATAATGGTCTATGCATAGTTGATGCATGCCTGTCATAGGGCGTGGCAAAAGTAATTTAATTTTCCTATTGCATCATTGAAACTGACCAGGGTCGTCTCACTTGAGGAGCTTTCTCAATCATTTACATACATTATCTAATTTAACTAAACTAATTCTTTTTGGTTTTTTTATATAATCTAGTAATGGAAAACAATTAAATTAAAATAAAAGATAAAACTAATAGGCAAGGACAAAATGCAGTTAATTGAGAAAGAACATGGCCTTTATTGGTTAGTTTGTGGGTTTCATCATTCTCCTTGTTAGTATTTAAATTAATTTTGATAATTAAATTATGACATCTCATTCATTAATTACTATTCTTTTATTTATTGGTGTGAAATCTTGAATGCATTTTGTAATCTTAACTTCTCCTCCTCCAATAATCAAGGTTGATGGCACACCTCGATCGAGAGTGTGTCATCTTCCAAGACCTGGCTCCATCGTATGCCATTTCAACCACTGAATGGCTCAACTCCATCATATGAAGAGATTGTATCCAGTAGAAGGGACATAAAATATTTAATAAAAGAATAGAAATGAGTTTGAGATCAGTTTCGTGGTGGACGATCGCCACACCCGTGCACATCACTCTTGCTCATCACAAACCTAATATAAATCGGAATTTAAGCACAAAATAAATGAAATATCCACATACCTCCCCCGGGCCAAGTCTCAGGTTAACACCTCATATTTTAGGGTAAGAGGTTACGGTGGATAATATGAGAATAATAAAAGAAGAAAAGAAGAAGAAAAGATGAAGAAGAAAACAGGGTGGATGGGTGGACACAAAAATAATGCATGAATTTTATTAGAAATCTAAATTACAAAAGAAAACTAAAACAAAAATAAAGAAAATAAATAAAATAAAAAGAAGGGGGAAAGATGTGCGGCTGGCCTCCCTCGGGGGAGATCTCCTCCTTGGTGCCTTGAAGGAATGGATGGAGAATGGGATGCTTTGGGAAGGAGGTGACGACCTCCTTTTATAGGTACAATTTTCCCATAAACTTTCAATGCTTTGTAGACCCCTTTAATGACATCTTCACGCATTCCACCCTTAATTAATGTTGTTCATAAAAATCTTGGACGTATATCCTCAAAATTTCAGCTAAATGGGAAACAGTATGGAGGAGTTATGAATTTTTCATTCTCGGTTTCTATTTCTGGACGAAGCTTCTAAGAAGGTTCCTCCAAACGTATGTCATTCAATAGCCTCCTTAATGACCTCCAACATCCCCCAAATTTATTATAGAGACGTCCCTATATGTCCTCGTGGTATCCCATGTGTACACACATAATTTAGATATGTGTAGTCTGAGTTGTATGTCCATTACGTTGGGTGGGTCCACGCTGTCTGCCCGAAAAAATGCTCAACTTCAATGAATTTTTATACCTTTTATATGACCAAATCAGCTCCTTGTCCAGAAGGCCAAAATGAAGGAAATAAAATAAGGAATCTAAAAAGATTTGAATCAAAAAATTTGGAATTTTATTTTCACATAAATGACCAATATACCATTGATGTAAAAATCTATCTAAAATCCAGATTTAGTTTTTTTCACATTTAGGCTCAAAATAACACTAAAACCTAAAAACATGACAATTACCCATCCAATAACACTTTGGTGGGATTATAAACAATTATTTACAGTATAAAATATATGAAAATTTTAGATTATTCACTCCCCCACACTTAAAAATTTCACTCTTGGGAAGTCATCATACATCCAAATCACTTTCCACACAACAATCAAAAATGAGAAAATATCAATGACTTTATCCAAAATAGAATTCCATCATGTCTCATATATGAATAATAAATATCTATTATTTTCAATTCAATCACTAAATTTTTTTTAACTTCATAAATCAATCCAAGGCCTAATCACATCCTACCTCACATTGAATTTATGTCACTCTTCACTCAAGAGAAATTGAATCTATAGTTATACTCATACATGAAAATCGCATGTATCACCATAGGTTTGTGAAAATTATCATTTCTCCACAGCATGAAACCTGAAAATGAATTTAATCATGAGGTATTTAATTAAAGGTTCAAATGATTTAGTGTCTTAGTGTTGGTGGGAAAATTATTGAAAAAAGTTATAGGCTAGAAAGAGGAGGTTTGACTTTTAAGTACAATGCATGATTAATTCAAGTGAAAACATAGGAAATTCCTCACTCAATACCACTTGTAAATGTGAAAAACAACCCCACCCCTCTTTATGACATGGTACATGAGCCAATAAGTGATTATAATGAATGATATCATCTAATTTCTCCTCTCTTTTTTTCAAATCTCCATAAAGGCACCGCTTTATTATTATTTTTTTCTTTTTTTATGGAGGATGAGATGAAAATTGAATACAATGAATGAATTAAAAATCATGACATTGATTTTTTTGGGAGGGACATGAGTCATAGAATAATTTATAATTAGAAATTAATTATCATCTCCTTTTTTATTGTTTTCTGTTTTTTAAGAGAAATGGATGAAACAAATAATGCACAATGAAATGACAACACATGCCCAATTTTCTTGTTATCCATAGTCCAAAATATTAACACACAATTCACACTACCCATAAATGATACACATCCCAAGGAACTCACACTAAATGCCCTTCCCCCACACTCAAACCTGAAATAACCATGCTAAAATACTAAAAGTGCGGGTAGGTAAGGAAAAATTGGCTTGTAATGTGGCTTAACCCTATAAGGAAATTCATGGCATCTTAGGGCTTACAAATGATAAATGTAAAGGTGGGTATCAGGATAAAATGTGGCTAGCCAAAGATATTCCTCAATCATTTTGAATACATTCCATGAAATCCAAAGCATCGAAAGAGAATATTCACATATTCTAGTTCTCACACAATATTCATGTATCCCTCAAGAAAGTGGGTTTATTATGAAGAATATGTAAAAGTGGTTTAGAATACCTCACAGGATTGGAAAAATATTTTTAGTCAGTGTTTCATGGGAATGGATTTAAAAAATCAGTCAAACTCATTAAAATTCTTAAAAATCCATTTCAAATGAAAATAATTCATATCAACAATCATTTAAAATCACTTATTTCAAAAATCATTTCAACTCTTTAAAAATCAATTGATGTTTGAAGAGTAATCATAATATTCATTAAAGCTCAAAATATGTATTAGAATAAAAAATTTAAGGAGTTTAAATGATAATCATAAAAAGTTAACTCCCTTTTGGAATAATGATTCAGTCCTCTTCCTCGAATTCTCGGGGATTCTTTCTACCATCATGATCCTACAAAAGAAAAATTACTCAATTAATAACAAGGATAATTTCATTTAAGAAAAAAATGAAAAGAGGGAGGGGGCATATTCTAGACCATTTCCTAATACTGAATTTGAAATTTAAATTACTAGAAATCATGTAAAGATAAATCTTGGTATGATCCCCTAAGTGGGCCCTGGAATCTTTTACTGCCTCCAGAGGGAAGTACCAACTTTTATCCATAATCTGTCATTGGATGAATCTTCTTTGATTTAAACTACCACATGTGGCTCTTCCCAGCTTGAAGTTCTTTATTCTTGTTGAGAAGGACTCCATAGATAGAGTACCCCATATCCTCCCCCTTCACAATTTGGTTCATCTTACAAGGTCAGGGTAGGATGAAGTACGGAACCTCCTCCTCTATTGTTGCTACTTGTGCAACCATCTTGTCTTCCAGTGCTAGCTTCATTGGGGCTTCGACCTCCTGTATAATTTTTTCATCCTCATCAACATGGATCTCTTTATCATTGGGCTCCTCTAGTAGATATTCAGTGTATTTAGGGAGCTTTAAATGTTCCACAAAAGGGGCAATTTCTTTTCCCTCATCATCCTCCAAGGCATAATATGAGATGGCTGAATCTGAAAATTCAAAACTATTAAGGGTGATAATCAAATTATTTTCAATAAAAATAAAAGAGTTTGAGTTTAATATTGTGTCATCTCCCAGAGTCGATTCAGCATGAATCTCTTCTTGATTTGAAAGCGCCTCTTGGAGTTGATTATAACTGGATGAAGGCAGTTAGTAAATCTCCTCCATTTTGAGTTTTTCCTCAACTTCATGGATGTCTTCAGTGAAATTTGGGAAGACTAGTGGCACTTTCTTCTTGTCCTCGAATATTTTTAAGTCAGTTTGGAGTTCATCAACCATGGACATCAAATCTTCTAGTGAGATCCATGTTGTTATCCCTCATTCTTTCTGCTTGATCATTATCATTAGTACATCAGCTCTTCGTTGGAGGGCCTCCTCAGTGTAGTCTTGTTCTTCCTCCTACATCTGTGAGTAATTGTTCCATGCAGAATAACATAAATTTGAATGCATCATAGAAAAAGTTGTTTTTTGAATTTTTTTTTTTAAAAAAAATTGAAACAATCTAAAATTAGAAATTAGAAAATGTAATGTAAAAAACTGATTATCTCCCCAGCAACAGTGCCAGTTTTGACGCACGCCTATCGTAGGGCGTGGAAAAAGTAGTTTAATTTTCCTAGTGCAGCATAAAAGTTGACCAGGGTTGTCTCACTTGAGGAGCTTTCTCAATAGTTTACTTACTTAATTTAATTTAAATAAACTAATTATTTTTGGTGTTTTTATATAATCTAGTAATGTAAAACAATTAAATTAAAATAAATGATAAAACTAACATGCAAGGACAAAATGCAATTAATTGAGAAAGAATATGGACTTTATGGGTTTGTTTGTGGGTTTCATCATTCTCCTTGTTAGTATTTAAATTAAGTTTGATAATTCAATTATGAGATCTCATTCATGAATTGCTATTATTTTATTTATTGGTGTGAAATCTTGAATGCATTTTTCAATCTTAACTTCACCTCCTCCTATAATCAAGGTTGATGTCACACCTCGATCGAGAGTGTGTCATCTTCCAAGATCTGGCTCCATCGTTTGCCATTTCAACCACTAAATGGATCAACTCTATCATATAAAGAGCATGTAACAAATAGAAGGGATTTTAAATATTTAATAAAATAATAGAAATGAGTTTGAGATCAATATCATGGTGGATGATCGCCACACCCTTGCACATCACTCTACCTCATCACAAACTTCATAAAAATCAGAATTTAAGCACAGAATAAATGAAATTTCCATATACCTCCCCCGGGCCAAGTCTCGGGTTAACCCCTCATATTTGAGGGTAAGAGGTCATAGTGGATAATATGAGATGAACAAAAGAAGAAAAGATGGAGAAAAGATGAAGAAGAAAATAGGGTGGATGGGTGGACACAAAAATAATGCATGAATTTTATTAGAAATATAAATTACAAAAGAAAACTAAAAACAAAATAATGAAAATAAATATAATAAAAATAAAGGGGGAAGATTTGCAGCTGGCCTCCCTCGATGGAGATCTCCTCCTCGGTGCCATAAAGGAATGGATGTAGAATGGGATGCTTTGGGAAGAAGGTGAGGGCCTCCTTTTATAGCCATAATTTTTCCATCAAAGGTCGACGGGTTGTAGACACCATTAATGACATCCTCACGTGTTCCACCCTTCATGAATGTTGTTCGTAAATATCCTGGCCGTCGCTCCTGAAAATTTCATCTAAATGGGAAACCGGATGGAGAAGTTATGAATTTTTCATTCTCAGTTTCTGTTTCTGGATGAATCTTCCAGGATGGTTCCTCTAAAAAATATGTCATTCAATAGCATCCATAATGACCTACAACATCCCCAAAATTTATTATAGAGACGGACCTATCTGTCCTAGTGGTATCCCAGGTAGAAACACATCATTTAGATATTTTTAGGACTAGTTTTATGTCTGTTACGTTGGGTGGGTCCACGATGTCTGCCCGGAAAAATGCTCAAATTAAATGAATTTTTAACCCCTTTAGATGACTGAATCAGCTCCTAGTACAGAAGGCCAAAATGAAGGAAATAAAATAAGGATTATAAAAAAATTTGATTCAGAAAATTTGGAATTTTATTTTTACATAAATGGCCAAAATACCCATGAAGTAAAAATCTGTCCAAAATCCAGAATTAGTTGTTTTTCACATTTGGGCTCAAAATAACACTAAAACCAAAAAACATGACAATTACCCATCCAATAACACTTTTGTGGGATTATAAACAATGATTTACATTATAAAATATATTAAAGTTTGAGCTTCATCAATAGTGCCATAAAAACTAATATCCGACCAATAAATTATCTATGATCATGTGGGATATATTTTCCTCACTGTGTGAAAGATTTTAGGATTTAATTTCAATGTGACCTAAATGGGATACCTCTTCATAGAGAGAGGTAGAAAATAATATATATATATATATATATATGTTTTCATGAGAATCACATGTATATATTCCCCATTACTGGATGGTTCTTACTATGATTCATGTATTGCTACATTCTATAATTCAACGTAATTGTTTTAAATTATATTGTATTATTTCAAGACCAGGCACTTAGACGATACTTAATTCTATGTCCAAGTGATACCATAAAAATTGTTTGAACATTTATTGAGTTTATTTAAAATAACATAGGTGGGTGGTTTTGAGAACATATAAATGAGTTCTAATATAAAAATTTGGAAGCCATTGTTGTGTCTGGAATGATGAAATTACACATGAAAATACCAAACTTTGACCGACACAGGTCAAGGAAAAAAGTTATTTACATGATTTTTAAGTGAATTTAATTAAATAATTTTCTTAAGGAATATTAAATAAAACAAATTTTTGATATTTTTATTCAAAATTTGAATTTCATTTCATGATAATATAATTATTTTTTCATAAATTAAATACTGTAATGATACTACTACGCAACATAATAAATACAATGAAAAGAATTTTCCCCATGTAATGGGTTAAACGAATACAGGATCGTTGGCATGTTGGAGAATCACTCTAAAAAACTAAAGCATTGGTGTTGGAGAATGGGGATCGATGAACAACCACAAATGATAGATTATGGAATGATAAATGCAGCAAAACTGATCAGCACCGTTGAACGATCCAACATCAGGTTGGGTGTATTGATTAATTTTCAATCCTCATTTTGAAATATCAAGGATGAATGTGAATCATTAGATGAAAATAATGACTCACAGTACATCCATGCGATTAAATGAGGGTTTTTATTTTGGGCCTTGAATTAGTATTATACTTGTTAGTATTATTCAACATATCATCCCCACATGTTTTGCTTTATATCATCGAGGGTTCGGGGCAACATGATCATGGACCAGATTCATCAGTTATGGGTGTTTGTTTTTTTTTCATGACTAAACCTCTGGATCAATGAAAAGATAATTGCGAGCATGTCGAAGTTAAGGATGAATCCCAATAATTTTTTGGGTGTTTACTACTCAATAATTAGACCATCTTAGCAGACATGGAGGCCCGTAGAAGACACTGTCGACAAAGGCATGAAGAAGCTAATCTCTTTGGTGCACCGTGATGGCTAGCCGACCCGTACCATTAGCCGCAGGTAGTGGAGAAGACTTCTAGTAGAGGGTTAGAGGAGGCAGACACATATGTGTTGAAAACTTCATGTCACATGGATGGATGGATGCAGTACAGCTAGACTCCGGTAGTGGTGACCCCATGGTGATTCGCAGGATGGGGGAGGAGGGATGCGGCTTGCGGCTCGCCAGCCATGTCTTTACTAGGAAGGCCTGAGCTGCAGGCATCAAGTCAAACCTTTTGCCTAGTTGATCCTGGATAGACATAGATTGGGTCAGATTCAGGTTGGGTCAGACCTAGGTCGGGTCTGTGCACCACAGGTAGGGTCGGGTCAGGTCAGTTCGACTGGGTCTGACCGTAATAGAACCAAACTAGCCCTTTTTAGTAAAACCGTCAGAACATGAAATTCGTACATCCAAATGACAAGTCATTTGAGGAATTGAGACCCTTGAATTGATGTTATCCTTTTGATGAGAAAGAAATTACGAGAAAACCATAGTGGCCTGTAAGATAAGTAGCCCTGATAACCTGTGTGGACTGGCAGATGTGTTACCGAGTGGATCTCAGTGGCCTAGAAGACGTGTAGCCTTGCATACCTATGAGGAATGACAGATAAATAGTAATGCAAACGTGTGTGTCCTGGATGAATAGTAGACGAGAAAACCATATTGGCCCGACAAACAAGCAGACCTCAGTGGCCGACTGACATCAGTGATTCATTGGGGACGGGTCCCTCAGTAGTACAAATTGTTCATCTTTGGGACTTATAATCCTTATTTCTATATTAATGTTATAAATGTATGATAATTCAATTATAGTGTGGTCACATTCCATTGTGGTCTTTCTTTTTTGTTTTGGGACACTTCTGTGTACTGTGTTACTCAACCCTAGATGGGCATCACCCGCACGTGACATGTATTGTGCATATGACAGACGCTATTACAAAAACCATGGTGGTCCAGGGCCAGGATATGCCCCGTGAGATTAGAAAAATGATGCATACAACTATGGATTCATGTAGCTTCTTTACACCTACACTTCATGTAGGGTTTTATATGGACATATTTTTAGATACCTATGTAAATTCTTATTTTTATCTTGTTTTCATTAGTATTGTGGTAGTCACGACATAGGCCCCAGTGGATGGGTGGTGATAGGTCATAAAAATATTTTTATAGGAACAATAAGACAATAAGATTATACATCCCACTACTTTAACTAGGAGTACGCACATTAATTTTTTTGAAAAGGTGGATGTATCTCTCAGACTCTTTGTAGATTACCAAGAGTATATTCCATATATAAATATGAACTATAAATAAAATTCTCATATATATTCCCTCTTAATTAATCCTCATTGATGTATTGTTTTAGAAAGATAAATTTTAGGTCATGATATCATCAATCAAGAGTTAAATACATATATATATAATGCACATCATTCAATAGTTGATATAAAAATTATGAGTATTTGTTAATTTCATTCTTTCTAAAGAACGAACCAACAATCATTACAATTTGGATGAATCTATTTTTATTCACATTTTTGGACACCATTGCAGAAGGTTTCATGGATGATATACTTTTGTATTCAAATAATCAACATGGTAATACCAAACAAAATTACATTGAATCGAATTCACTATAATGTCATAGGTTTTATACATGGACCCTAATGTGACACTTCTATAATGAAAAGATTCACATCATGGGTCACATAATTTTTTAATTTGATTTAAAAATGGATATATATAGAGTGAGATCTATTATTTACTGTGATTAGAATAATAAAAAATTAACATACGGTGGTTCGTAAAGATAAATGGATATTATAGGCAATATATATAAGAAATATAATGTAGTTAAAAAATACTATTAAATTTATATTGAAGGGTGTTATTATTGTATAGTCTGATATGTGGGAGAGAAAATTCATTGAGCTAAATGATGTCTAACCACAATGATGATCATAATTTTACATAATCCTAGCATAAGTTATATAGTTTATTATGGTGTTGCATGTATTAGTCAACGAGCCATTTTGATGAAAGAGGAATGATTCATTATGTATAGGTATCAATTATTGAGTGTTCATGAGTTCTATTACATGACTCGTGATCTATAGTAAGTGGATATGATTAATTATTTTCTTTTTTGTGGAATTATCTGTTAAGGTAGATGTTTTTTGTAATTGTAGTCAATAAAATTAATAAATACACATTTACATATCACAGAATCAAACATAGATAGTGATGATATAATTTATTCATGTTGTCTTTAAGCATTTAAATTACTTAGAAACATGTTAAATGTAATGTTTTGGAAAACTATAAGTTATATTAAAATCATAATAAAGTAGTAGAGTAGTAAAATAAAGAGAGAAAATTAATTAACCAATATTCGAAAAATGTGTCATGAGATTTATGAGTGTCACGGGAATCCATTTAATATTGATTTTATAGTCAAATATTAACATATTATTGGTTAAATAAAAGAATTTTGATCCTATAGTCAAATTCTTGGAAGATAAATTATCAGGAATGAACACACAACCATGTTAGGTCATTGAAAAGAATGACATAATATGTATTCCTAATAATGTATTGATTAAAATGGAAACATTATAGGATTTAATATGATATTATCATTTACCTAAATGCATATTAAATCTATTAATTAATAAGATGTTCTATCACATGCACTACCTAAATTGATTTTCTGGGATGAAGTGGAAGTTATAATCCTTTGTTACCAAGTGTTTCAACTTTAACAAGATGAATGAGGAGTACTAGTGAAATTATATACTTGTAATTCCTTACAATTATAGAGTAAAATATGGATGAAGTCAAAATTAGTTTTTTGATGATATTACCTAAAATATACTCCTGGTGGTAAAATTTTATGTGATATCATGGATAGGATAAATAATATGACTCATTTATTTCTTATTAGGGAGACCTTTTTAATGGATGATATTGGGAGACACTACGTAATAGAGATTTTATTTCTTAATGGTAATCAATTTATCATATTTTTAGATTGGGATTCCATATTTTTATCGTGGTTCTTGAAAGTATTATTAAAGGATCATAGTTAATTAGTGATTGTAATCTCAAACTATCGCCATTAGTTTAATGGTCAATCCACATATATGATATAAGTTTTATAGAAAATTTTATTTATATGATTATCTAATTTATTATGACCATTTAATAACTATTAAAATTGATCCATGTTATATTATAAAAAAATCATAAAAATTCATATGGCTCCCTATAAAGCCTCATTTGGAAGGTCTTGTCGTTCATCACTGTTCTTCTATAAGAAACAGATTTAGTGCTAGTAAAACATTTCCTCATTTAGGATATTTCAGAGAAGGTAATATTTTTATGACTGGATATGGTTAGTTCTTAGACTAGTCATATGTCTTATGATGATCTCTGTTGATGGATTCTATACTTATAGTTTACAAATCGTGTCTTTTATTTTCCCCTAACGGGAGAGGTGGGTTGATGGTTTTAGAAACCTTGTAAGATATCACCAAGGTTATATATACTATTTTAGTTTTTCGAGAAGATTATACTAATGAATTATTACTTAAAACTTACTATAGATATATAGATATGAATAAATTTTTCACCTTCCTTAGTTATTCAAATTTATTCTTGATCCATGTCATCTTCGTCATCCTAATGTGGTTGTGAGGGATGCTAATGCTTATAATGAGGATTAAGAAGTTTATATTATTAATCCTAACATTATGTCTATTCAATGATGGTATTAAATTAAATCAAAGGTGATATTTAATAAAGGGTACATAGTTGACGTAGCATGGGAGAGAGATGCCGATTTAAATGTGTAGTGGTGAACATTATTTTTAGATGACGTTCGACCTCCATATGAATGCTAACTCGGGGATGAGTTATTTTAATTAAGAGAATATATAAGATCATTAAATTTTATTTTATTATATCAGTTTATATTAAATATAAATATACTATTTTACCTTTATGGTAATTAATAAAAACGGGTGATTTAAGTGAATATGAGGATTTTTTAGGACCTGGAGGTTTGGTTTCTTAATAAATTGGAAGAGTTGAATGGATGGTGAATGCATTCTACTAATAGTGTGTCTATACTATAGGTCCCTAAATAGAGAATAAAATTTTTTCTAAACATAATAATGAATGGAATTTATGTTTTTTATAGAATGGAAGGTGCATCATTTCCCCAAAAAGTATTCTATCAATATGAGGCAGTGTTACTCTTGGTTTGTGAGCTAGAACATTGTGCTATTAGGATTTGAATTTTTTTCCCAACTATTTTAGGACTTATAATCTTGAATAATTATAAAATCATTATAAGTCCCCAGCCTTAAACCTTACTTAATCTCGAGTTATTACAATATTACACATTGAGGATCGTTTCAGGTTTAGAGTTTTAGAGAATTAGATCATAAAACTTGCATTACATTCCACATTTAAACAAAGTGGATACATAAAAGACAGTATTGATTTTTTCCCCATCAATGGAAACATATTTAAAAATAATGCATGGACAGTTTCTTGAGAATTCCTTGACACTATCATCATATCATGTACCTTTCCCCTGACCTGTGAAAAACATTTCAAAGAACATGGGATGAGCATAAAATGCTCAGTAAGGGTTATAAAAAAAATGGAAAGGAAACATGACTTCATATATACATAAGAATGAAATCATACTTTACCCATAAAACATAGGCACTTTAACATACCTCATCAAATCATGAATAAATCATAGAAATCATAAGATATAAAAGGTGACTTGAGGCATTCATAACATTCTTACGTAGGGAGTAACCCTCTTGGTTATGTTTGGAATACCCACCAAAGTATATTCCCTAAATATCTTCTGAGAAACCTTAACATTTCACTCCTTCGTGTTACCCAATGCATTGGAGAGCTATATGGGCTCACCCGCCCTTAATTTATCACGGAACCACCCGTCTTCATAATAATACCCAAGAACCTCAACATAATCGTATCACATAAAACATGCATAAAGGAAACATAGCATTTCCACCTTTCAATCACAAGATATCAATACAACAAATTGATATTAAAACATTATGAAAACCATTTTCAATACCAAAATAAAAGAAAAGTAAAACATGGTATTTATTTTGAATTTAAAAAAAGGTATGACTTGTAAAGGAAGCCGAAACTCAAATAATGGTCAAGGCAGAAGAGAAGTCATTGTAGCCGCATACTTATGAAAAAAAACATTCCCTTTTGTCTTTTAGTTAATGCTTCGTATAAAAAAAAGATTCCTTTTGAATAAACGTAGAAGTCAAATGGGTTTATACACCGTATAAAAGAAGGTTGTGTATAAAACAAAATATGCCTCAATGAAAGGAGATTGCGACGAAGTCCCATACCACCATGAAGATTTTAACATTTTAAACCATTAATATCCATATAAATAAATCCTTAAAACCATTTTGAAAGCATGGATATTAATAACAAAAAATCATTAAAACATTTAAAACGATATTTTGGTAAAAGGGTTTTTACCAAAATTTGAGACTCTTGAATACAATAATTGAGGATTAACATTTAATCAGAACTTTATATTATCATGAGAATAAATGGATTCATGATATAATATTCCAAAGGAAAGTATATACCCCATATAAGAGTGAATTGGGGCATAACAACAATTAAGTCTCAATAGAAATGTAAATTGTGATGAAATCCCTTATAAAGAAGGTATCCTTAAATTAAAAATAAATCAATCTCAAAATTATGTGTGACAAATATAAATACACCAAATATAAGTGGATATTAATTTTAGAACAATAAATGTTCATTCACACATATTCAAAGGATGACGTATTCAATAACTACATGTTGAACCCAAAGAAATCGAAATTGGGTTAAAAAGTTCCCTTGGTAAAATTCGACATCCTATCGACATCACTTCAAAATTCAGAAAATGAGTTGATGAGAGATAAAAAGGGTACCTCATCACTTGGACATAAAATTTACATCATTAAGGATATAAAATAACATATCCCAACATAATATTATGTGAATTAAAATACATAACAAAAGAAGTCTTTTAAAAAGAGGAGGGTGAAAGGTTCCCTTACCGGGTTGGGTAACTTTCAAAAAGTACACCCCATGGAAGAAGGGTCATACAATGAAGATGTGAATACCCATAAATGAAATTATACTACAAAAAGTGTATAATAATGGGCAGTACATACACCACTCAAATGAAATAGTGTCAAACGTAGCATAAATGTCACAAGAATAAAAGTGGGATGAAAAATCCCTTACGAAAACTCGGCAGGCTAACAGGCCACTTAAATCATCCAAAAATGGATTTATGAGATCAATAGGGTCTTTAATAATATGACCATAAAAATTACATTATGAGGAATATAAAACAATATCCCCAGACATAAGAAGGATGAGCTTAAAGGAAATTACATAAAAGAGAGCACTTAAAAAGAAAGAGAGAGGTTAGATCTCTTAAGAAAATTCGCCAGCCTAACGGTGCCACTCAAAACATCCAAAATGGTTCAATGAGAGGAAATAGGGTCTCTCATAGTATGAACATTATAATTTCAGTAGTATTAATATAAAAGAACATCTCAATCATAAGAAATATGAGCTTAAAAGGAATGACATAAAAGAGTGTACTTAAAAAGAAAGAGTGGAGTAGGATCCCTTACCTCAAGTTCGACTTGTCTTGTTCGTTTCTTTATATTCCTGAATAATAAACATGAGTTAATTTCTACTTCCTTAAGAACCTTTTTCAAGTTCATTATTCCTTTTATATCACTTATTACCATGTTATGAACACTATGTTATTATTTAAGTTAATAACGGTCATTTTAACAATCATTGGTACTTGAGTCAAAAATAAACTCTTTATAATTACAAGTTGTTCATGTGGTAAAGTATCCATTATATAAATAACTTTATTTATGATTTAGATATCATATATATAATATATATCCAGTATATTCATGTATTTATAATATTACATAAGATTTAGAGGTAAGAAATGAAATGCACCGTTCATGGAGACGGTAAGCCGTACGAACGTATGAATGCTACTTCCATTTCTATTTCATATTTAATGGAATTAAAACATAATGATACATAATAGTATTTTAATTCCAGTATGGTATAATACATAATATCATTAAATATATCTTTATACGTACCACATATGGTATTAACGAATCAAATCACTTTGAGGGGGCGGTAGTCCGCACTTCCTAAAATGAAGATATCGCATATACCCATAATGGAATCCATAAAGGTATGCCATAAATGAAAAATAAAGAAGCTTAAGGAAACCATAAACATGTTATATATCATATATAAATATAGTTACATCTTAATGGCCACCTTTGAAGGTGTTAGAAGGATATTGAACAATCATCATTTCGTGAGGCAGAAATTCTCCATCCACGGAAACAGTATGTTCTTTAACCATGAGATGTAGTTGTGTGTAATTTTATCTCGAATACTTCATATAAATACATCCTATTGTATTGTAGATACTGTATTTTTTACAAAAGGAATGGATAAAAAGAGTTTAGGGGGTTGGAGAAGCAAAATAAAACAAAAGGACTCAAGTGAAGACATTTCCTTAAAATTGTGTAACTTCCTTTGGTTTGAGCTCAAAGGATTCCTTGAGAAGACTTCTGCCCAAAGTGAGGCATTAAAGAGTTATAAAGAGATGTGGAGAGACAAAATGGTCAGGTTTTGGGAGAGCCAAAAGCTTTTTAAGTGTGGGTAAGGAGGTAGAGGTGGGGGCCTTTTATAATAGGAGGGGAGGGGCACTCTTGGAAAATAAGGAAATGTTACATTATTTTAGAATGAGTTTCAGATTTTAATGGTCCCACATTGATTTTTTTCGAGGTTAAGGTGATAAGGGTTCTAAATCCACCCATACAATAGGGTTTGGAAATGTTTAGGTCTTAGATTTTATATTATATTTCCATTTTATTTAAATCGTTAAATAATGAGGTCATTCCTGCATCATCATGATGTCATAAATAATATAATTTATTTAATATCTAAAAATTATAAAAAAAATACTATGATGTAGGAAATCATTTTATATTTCCAAAGAATATTTATAGTCAAAAATCTGACTTGTAGAACCCCAAGTAAAAAAAAATTTAGTTAAACAACTCATGTTTGTGTCATTTTAATTTTAACATTAAATAAAAAGGTATTTTTGTCATTTTCCAACCAAAGTGGCTCCAAGGGGTCCCCAAGTTGACCCATGGATTGTCTTGGTCGGAAATAACTCATCCAATGATGGTAGGACATGTGTCTAGGTCATTTCAGTTTATTAAAACATTATTCTTACATTAAACTACACTAATTACCTCTAATCGCGATTAAAAACTTAATAAGTTACTATTCACCAAAAAATTATTTTAATCCCATTGAATCAAATTTTACTTCTTAATGATAACCATGTATGTTGGATTTTTGAAATTGAAAACACAAAGGTGGAAAAATTTCATTTAAACGGAAAAATCACTTTTTATAAGTACCACTTAATGGTTTCACTATTCATCAAAAATTGATGTTTTTTAAAAAATTACCAAAAAATCACCCTAAGCTATATTTGATATTCCGAATTCAAAAATTATGCCTATTTTACAAAATTTATAACATATAAGTTGCATTAATTAATTTAATAATTAATTCCCGCTGTCAGAACAAATAGCGTGTTTTTATGAAACAAAACGTATCAAAACATTGACACTAGTTTAAGTCCGATTTCAAAGTGAAATTAATTCCAACAACCACTATTGGGTTAAATGGTAAAAATATATTCTAATTTCACGTTAAAACCAATTCAAAATTTAATCTAATAATATAAATAAATTAGATTAAAACGGGGTTTTGAATTAAAATACAACATTTTTCACTATTCATTAAAAATTTATCATTTTCGGAAAAATACCAAAAATTTACACAAAGTAAATTTTGATGTCCTGATTCTAAAGATTAATTTTATTTAGTCAAATATAACACATAAAATTGTCAAAAAGTGGATTTAAAAGAGGTTCTCCATCAAAAGGCGGTTAATCGACCCTTTTAAAGAATATTAGAATGTTTACGCTTCAAATTGGATTCATTCGCATTTTTAATCCTCCAAAATTTATTTTAAAGAGTAAAAATATTTGGCAAACATATATAATAATTTTTTAGTAATTTTTGTTCTTTCCTGCTATTACAACGGCTAGGCGTTAACTACCATTTAAAATAATATTATTTTATTATTAGAGTGCAATGTAAGATTCCCAAGAAACTCGTTGTTGCGTATTGGGTACGCCATCGAGCATAGCATCCCCTTTAAAGTAATATTAATATTTTATTCACAAAAATTGATAAATGTGAAAATTTCATACTCTTTATTTACCTTGGGTGTTACATCCTTCCCCCATTTTGGGAATTGCGTCCTCGCAATTTTAAAATTGGTTTTGGAAATTTCATGGAAAATCCCACATCGGAACAAGAGTCAGTAAAGCGTTCACTTTAAAATAAATAAAGAGAAGTACAAAGGTCACCCGAGTTAACCCATAATAGGATTATAAGTATGAAAATATGGACATGGAGGAAAAAACAAAGGGTCGTGTTCTGAGGGAGAGTGATAGTAAACATGTCTAGGAGAAAGATAACAATAAGAAAATTACAAACTTGTGATGGGTTAACCGGTATTTCATTCCCCAACATGACAATATAACAGAAAACATTTTTGTTTTAAGTTACTTTTTATTGAGGAATTTATTCATAAGGAACCATAATCTCTTATCATGTTGACTTTCAACTTTTATTAGATTCCTTACACAAACTCATATTTTCCCCAAAAAATGATCATTTAGGAAGACTTGTTCACATTAAGAGAACTATAATCAACTTCTAAAGAATCACCTAATCCACAAAAGAGAACTATATATTTCCCATGTCTTTAGACTTTAACCAAAACCAAAACCAAAAAGTTTAGTATGAGGTCAGATAATCTAGAAAAGGATAACCCTTTATAAAAATAAAATCTATTCTTAATCTCCAAAATTTGTCCAACAAAACCCAATGTTCTATGAGGTCCATTTGATAAACAATTTTTCCATAAAACTCTTCAATGTAAACCAAACTAAGATTGAAACCCAAATATTTGAAGGATTTAGTCACATAATCTTCCAAGATAAATCGTAACATTTATCTCCAAACAACATCAGTTGCTCTTAATGTATCGTATTGAAAAGTAATTAACCTAATCACATATCCTCCATGATAGGTTAAACAATTTCCATAGATAACCCAAAATCAACATACTCTTAATTCATAAAATCATCTATCTAAAAAGAATCAGTCAAACTAACCAGGGAGTTCACGTAGTCCAGTGGTAGGCGATAAATACCAGTCGCACTTTGGTTGTGGGTTCGATTCCCGCAGCTTTGTCCGACGCAATGAGTTTTCACATGGTCTGCATGTTGTCCTATTTCCAAAACTATATAATTCTTAAAACATTCCCCAAAACTAGATAAAATCTTCGAAAATAATCATAACATATTTTAACCTCAAGTTTATCTCATGCCTTTCATTTTCCATCATAACATATAATAACCCATAATTACCTCAAAAGTAAGGATCATATAAACCCAAATGGTTCTTTATAACTATGTCCACAAAAGAACAGATAACTATTCCTTGAATAAAATTTTCATATATTAAATATCAGGGTTACACATACTATAAAAAGTCTCCTAATGTAACCCCATCATAAAAAAAGATTTAATACTCTTAAGAATTTCACCATAACTCTTGAAGCCCATATATGTTGACTCCGTACTCATTCAACATTCTTCATGATCCATTAACCATTCCTCTCCAACTTATTCTGAAATACTTCTTTCCTACAAAAAAGTCATGAATCATATCCAAAGATTCCAAAATAGGAAAACAAAAGTTATGAAATAATCCATACCATTGATTTGTCATTGTCAGTTTCTTCATCCTCAATCGGAATGACATTAGGTATTGGTAAACAAATATTTGTACAATGTTGGTGAACCCATTCACGAATCTTCTTCATAGGACATGTGTTTGCATAATGACCATGCACACCACATTTAAAACATTCAATTGATCCCTCACAAAGAACTTCTTTCCCTTTCCTCGAGTCAACTGGATGATTCCTTTTTCCATGGCAGGTACTTGCATTATGACCTTCATTTCCACATCTATGGAATATTTCTATCCCCTTGAAACATTTTCCTAGGTGTTTCTTTCCACATCTTGGACACATAGGTTTTTTAACACTCTTACCTTCATGACTATTACCTGTAGTTTTGTAGGGATTTGTTTCTCGCAGATATGATGCCTTATAGAAATAACCAACGTTTAGGTGGTCAATCATGACTCCAAATAGTTGGTTTAGGATAAAAACAAGATTTCTCATTGCAACTCCCATTTCATTCAGTGGCTTGCTCAAAAAATTGTCACAGTTTCCTTCACATCCACTATTACTTTGGTGGCTGCTAGATCCATCCATTTACTAAAACCAAAAAGGTCAATGTGAGTATATCAACAAAACCATCATGTACTAATGAGGAAGATAAACACTATGATATACTTACTCATTCACTTTATCTAAAACTAGGACTCTTTCTGAAATCCAAACCATTATAGTAATGTCACTTATGCTTAAAGAATACCCTAACCTCTAAAGTTATCTAAACCGACCTCTGATACCAACTATAAGGCCCCAGCCTTAAACCTTACTTAATCTCGAGTTATTACAAGATTACACATTAAGGATCTTTACAGGATTAGAGTTTTAGAGAATTAGATCATAAAACATGCATTACATTCCACATTTAAACAAATTGGTTACATTAAAGATAGTATTCATTTTTTCCCCATCAATGGAAACATATTTAAAAATAATGCATGGACTCTTTCTTGACACTTCCTTGACACTATCATCATATCATGTACCTTTCCCTTGACCTGTGAAAAACATTTCAAAAAATTAGGGATGAGCATAAAAACCTCAGTAAGGGTTATAAATAAAATGGAAAGGAATCATGACTTCATATATACATAAGAATGAAATCATACTTTACCCAAAAAACATAGGCACTTTAACATAGCTCATCAAATCATGAATAAATCATAGAAATCATAAGTCATAAAAGGTAACTTGAGGCATTCATAACATTCTTACATAAGGAGTAACCCTCTTGGTTACGTTTGGAATACCCACCACAGTATATTCCATAAATCTCTTCGGAGAATCCTTAACATTTCACTCCTTCACATTACCCAATACATTGGAGATCTGTATCAAGCTCACCCGCCCTTAGTTTATCACGGAACAACCCGTCTTCATAATAATTCCCAAGAACCACAAAATAATCGTATCACATAAAACATGCATAAAGAAAACATAACATTTCCACCTTTAAATCACAAGATATAAATACAACAGATTGATATAAAAACATTATGAAAACCATTTCAATACCAAAATAAAAGAAAAGTAAAACATGGTATTTATTTTTCTTTTAAAAAAAGGTATGTCTTGTAGAGGAAGCCGAAACTCAAATAATGGTCACGGCAACAGAGAAGTCATTGTCGCCGCATACGTATGACAAAAACATTCCCTTTTGTCATTTAGTAAACTCTTCGTATAAAAAAATATTCCTTTTGAATAAACGTATAATTCAATGGGGTTTATACATCGTATAAACTAAGGTTGTTTATAAAACAAAATATGCCTCAATGAAAGGAGATTGGATGAAGCCCCATACCACCTTGAGGATTTTAAAATTTTAAACCATTAATATCCATATAAATAAATCCTTAAAACCATTTTGAAAACATGGATATTAATAACAAAAAATCATTAAAACATTTAAAATGATATTTTCGTAAAAGGGGTTTTACCAAAATTTGAGACACTTGAATACAATAATTGAGGATTAACATTTAATCAGAACTTTATAATATCATGAGAATAAATTTATTCATGATATAATATTCCAAAGGAATGTATATACACCATATAAGAGTGAATTGGTGCATAACAACAATTATGTCTCAATAGAAATGTAAAATGTGATGAAATCACTTATAAAGAAAGTATCATTAAATTAATGAAAAATCAATCTCAAAATTATGTGTGAAAAATATAAATACACCCAATATAAGTGGATATTAAGTGTAAAAAAATAAAAGGTCATTCACACATATTCAAAGGATGACATATTCAATAACTACATGTTGAACCCAAAGAAATCGAAATTGGGTTAAAAAGTTCCCTTGGTAAAATTCGACAGCCTAACAACATCACTTCAAAATTCAGAAAATGAGTTGATGAGAGATAAAAAGGGTATATAATAACATGGACATAAAATTTACATCAATAAGGATATAAAATAACATATCCCAACATAATTTTATGTGAATTAAAAGACATAACAAATGAAGTCTTTTAAAAAGAGGAGGGTGAAAGATTCCCTTACCGAGTTGGGTAACTTTCGTAACGTACACCCCATGGATGAAGGGTCATACAATGATGATGTAAATACCCATAAATGAAATTATACTAATAAAAGTGTATAATAATGGTCATTACATACACCACTCAAAGTAAATAGTGGATAACGTAGCATAAATGTCACGAGAATAAAAGTGAGATGATAAATCCCTTACGAAAACTCGGCAGGCTAACGGCACCACTTAAAACTTCCAAAAATGGATTTATGAGATTAAATAGAGTCTTTCATAATATTTACATAAAAATTAATTTATGAGGAATATATAATAACATCCCCAAACATAAGAAATGTGAGCTTAAAAGAAATGACATAAAAGAGAGTACTTAAAATGAAAGAGAGAGAGGTTAGATCTCTTACGAAAATTCGGCAGCCTAACGGCACCACTCAAAACATCCAAAATGGATTGATGAGAGGAAATAGGGTATATCATCATTTGAACATAATAAGTACCATAGTAGTAATATAAAAGAACATCCCAATCATAAGAAATATGATCTTAAAAGGAATGACATAAATGAGTGGACTTCAAAAGAAAGAGTGGAGTAGGATCCCTTACCTCAAGTCCGACTTGTCTTGTTCGTTTCTTTATATTCCAGAATAATAAACATGACTTAATTTATACTTCCTTAAGAACCTGTTTCCATTTCATTATTCCTTTTATATCACTTATTACCATGTCATTAACACTATGTTATTATTTATGTTAATAACGGTCGTTTTAATGATCATTGGTACTTGAGTCAAAAATAAAATCTTTATAATTACAAGTTGTTCATGTGGTTAAGTATCCATTATATACATAATTTTATTTATGATTTAGATATCATATATATCATATATATATATTGATTATATTCAGGTATTTATAATATTACATAACATTTATAGGTAAGAAATGAAATGCACCGTTCATGGAGATGGTAAGCCGTACGTACGCATGAACGATTCTTCCATTTCTATTTCATATTTAATGGAATTAAAACATAATGACACATAATAGTATTTTAATTCCAGTATGGTATCATATATAATATCATTAAATATATCCTTTATACGTACCGCATAGGGTATTAACGAATCAAATCACATTGAGGGGGCGGTAGTCCGCACTTCCTAAAATGAAGATATCACGTATACCCATAATAGAAGTCATAAAGGTATGACATAAATTAAAAAATACAGAAGCTTAAGGAAAACATAAACATACTATATATCATATATAAATATAGTGACATCTTATTAGCCACCTTTGAAGGTGTTAGAAGGATATTGAACAATCATCGTTTCGTGAGGCAGAAATTCACCATCCACGGAAACAGTATGTTCTTTAACCATTAGATGTTGGTGTGTGTAAGTTTAGCTCTAATACTTCTTATAAAAACATCCTAGTATATTCAATATACTGGATTTGTAACAAAATATTTGGATAAAAAGAGTTTATGGGGTTGGAGAAGAAAAATAAAACAAAAGGACCCAAGTGAAGACATTACCTTAAAATCGGGTAACTCCCTTTGGTATGGGCTCAAAGGGTTGCTTGAGAAGACTTCGGGTAATAGTGAGGCTTCTAGGAGTTATATAGGTATGTGGAGAGAAAAAATGGGCAGGGGTTGGCCGAGACAAAGGCTTTGGAAGTGTGGGTAAGGAGGTAGAGGTGGGGGCCTTTTATAAGAGGAGGGGAGGGGCACTCTTGGAAAGTAAGGAAATGTTACATTATTTTAGAATTTGTTTCTGATTTTAATGGTCCCACATTGATGTGTTTCACGTATAAGGTGATAGGGGTTCTAAATCCACCCATCCAATAGGTTTTGGACATGTGTGGGTCTTATATTTTACATTATCTTTCCATTTTATTTAAATCGTTAAATAATGAGGTCATTGTTGCATCATCATGATGTCATAAATAATTTAATTTATTTAATGTCTAAAAATTATAAAAAAATTACTATGATGTAGTAAATCATTTTATCTTTCCAAAGAAAATTTATAGTCAAAAATCGGACTTGTATAACCCCATGTAAAAACTGTTTTAGTTAAACAACTCATGTTTGTGTCATTTTAATTTTAACATTAAATAAAAAGGTATTTATGTCATTTTCCAACCAAAGAGGCTCCATGGGGTCTCCAAGTTGACCCATGGATTTTCTTGGTCGGCCATGACTCATACAATGATGGTAAGACATGTGTCTAGGTCATTTCATTTTATTAAAATATTATTCTTACCTTAAACTACACTAATTACCTCTAATCGCGATTAAAAACTTAATAAGTTACTATTCACCAAAAAAATTATTTTAATCCCATTGAACCACATTTTACATCTTAATGACAACCATGTATGTCAGATTTTTTAAATTCAAAACACAAAGGTGGCATAATTTCATTTAAATGGAAAAATCAGTTTTTATAAGTACCACTTTGTGGTTTCACTATTCATTAAAAATTAAAGTTTTTCAGAAAATTACCAAAAATTCACCCTAAGATATATTTGATATTCCGAATTCAAAAATGATGTCAATTTTACAAAATTAAAAATATAAAAGTATCATTAATTAATTTAATAATTAATTCCCGCTGTCAGAACAAATAGCGTGTTTTTATGAAACAAACCGTATTAAAAGATTGACACTAGTTTAAGTCTGATTTCAAAGTGAAATTAATTCCAAAAACCACTATTGGGTTAAATGGTAAAAATATATTCTAATTTCACTTTAAAAACAATTCAAAAGATTATCTAATCATATAAATAAATTAGATTAAAAAGAGGTTTTGAATTAAAATACAACATTTTTCACTATTCATTAAAAATTGAACTTTTTCAGAAAAATACCAAAAATTTACACAAAGTAAATTTTGATGTCCCTATTCTAAAGAAGAATTTGATTTAGTCAAATATAACACATAAAGTTTTCAAAAAGTGGATTTAAAAGAGGTTCTCCATCAAAAGGCGGTTAATCAACCCTTTTAAAAAATATTAGAATGTTTACGCTTAAAATTGGATTCATTCGCATTTTTAATCCTCCAACATTTATTGTAAAGAGTAAAAATATTTGACAAACATATATAATCATTTTTTTGTTAGTTCTGTTCATTCCTGCCATTACAACGGCTAGGCATTAACTACCATTTAAAATAATATTATTTTATTATTAGACTGCAACGTAAGATTTCCAAGAAACTCGTTGTTGCGTATTGGGTACGCCATCGAGCATAGCATCCCCTTTAAAGTAATATTAATATTTTATTCACAAATATGGATAAATGTGAAAATGTCATACTCTTTATTTACCTGGGGTCTTACAATCATAATATTTATACAGATTATCAAACCCTGTGGCTAAACCAAACACTCCATAAAAGGGGTTAAATTTTTATTTTTCCAAAAATATATTATTAAACTCTAAACCCTATTTCTTCATTTCTATTTTCAAAGAGGACAAAACATAGGCAGGATCCCATTTTTATCTTCTATGGAGTTATAATTACTCCACCTCCTGGATTCCAATTCAATTGATGTACATTATATTAAACTGTTAATAGTTTTTATATTATTTATCTTTTTTAATTTCATCATTTTCATAATCATGTTGAATATAAATTTTACATTATCAAAACAAATTACATTACTCCTATTTTTTATAATATCATGATATAAGATATTGAATATGATAGTTGTTGTTTCTTATTTTTGATTATATTTATCACGATGTTAAATATATATATATATATATATTATAATTTTTACAAAATTTTCTATTATTACTTACAACTATGATGTAATAAGATAATATTTGTATTGTCTACACACTGTATGCACGTACACAGTCCAGGAAAGTCAGAGGTATTTAGCATATTTGGAGGCATGCTTGAGGGAAGGAGGTCAACTATGTTTGGATACATATGTGTGAATTAGTTACGCAACTTCACATCATTGATATATAATAATGAATGGCAAGTAAGGCTTATAACTTCTCTTATCACAAAAAATGAGTATTCATTGTTATATGATCAACGATGACATATATTACATAATTATTGATTGTAGTGTCTCTGATTCCAATAGTAATATATATTGTACCATTATCCCACATCAAAATTTTTATAATAAGGGGTTTCATGGGCCATAAACGGTGTTTTCATTCAACATATACATGTCTAATTACATAGAATATATACACATAACATTCAATTTCTTTCTTCACACCATTCCAACCAAATTGTTCTAAACAATTCTTGAAAACCATTATACAACCAGGTTGTACAGAGGAATTTAATCTATGTGTTTAATTGATAAATTCAATTATCAACTACTATTATAATAGACCACATAACATCATTTCAAATATCAACACTCCATCTCTATATATTATTTCTATCAATTTCCATTCATTCACATGTTTAATATTTACATTTAATTTATCATAATCCTACTACCTCATTTCTATCCATTATAATAATGATATTTTAAATTTTTATTAGAAAAAGTTATTTATCTTCTTGAATATAAATCACCATATATTTCATTATCATATGTCTATATATAGGTTCATTATTAATAAAAAACATATTCGAAAGAACTTGATATCTCATTTTCAATGCGTCTAACACCTTCTTTCTTATTAAATTTGGATAGTGAACTAATAAATCATACCCATTGGTTACTTATAACAATGTTCCATACCTCATGTTGAGATAATTCTAATAGAAGTTTTTCTTATAACTCTCATGTATTGTCTATATATAATTTCATTTAGCATATAAGTTGTGACTTTATCTATAAATATAAAATATTATGGATTTTAGATAAATTTATTTCCATATATTATAATAGTAATTGGTTATAATTTTCCATGATTAATTGGGAATTACCCTACAACTATAAATAATTATATAATAATGTTCTTTCATTGATTCATCACTATATGTTACAAATAATAACATCCATGATGTTAGTTTATTTAGAGATGAAATAATAAATTCTATATTAGAAATTTAAAAACAAATAACTGATTTACATTAACTATGTGTTTTTCTCCCTTTTACACATAATCATGTTTTATGTGTTGGCCAACTGGGTAAAATTTTGGACAAATCTCTAGATTTAACCTACATCCTCAAATAAATCCCTAAATCAATGTAATAATTGTCAGTGATTTCAATTCAATGAAAACCATAATAATTTATGGGATAATAGATATCAAATTCATAGTGATAATATAAAAAAAGAATCAACATTGAGAAAAAAAATAACACTTATAATACTACCCACATAATTCCTTTTTTCTAAATATCTTTTTAATTATATTAAAATAAATCCCATTTATAGAAAAATTCATAAGGTATATAGTTTTATTATCAATGAAAAATGATTTGGTTATCATGAAACATATTGGTTTATCTATTCAATAGATCATTAAATACATCGGCTGAATGAATCAATCCATAATAAAATACAATAATCTCATAAATTTTATATGTTGTTTGAAAATTATCATTTGGTATTTCAACAATATGCACTAGTAGATAATGCTATATAAATAACTGATAATATATGAAAACTATTTTCATCCATAGATATCATTAAACTAAAAAATAAATTCATTGAAGATGATAAATATTTATTATATTAGTGGAAATGACCTCCATATAATCAATGTAAATAGAATATAACCATTTCTGTTGTTATTTTTTAAAATAGGGACTCCCAACAATAAATCATTAGGGATGATAAATACCTCATCACTCATATTCAGAAATTATTTATAAAACTATAACAACTCCATGTGTGACCCTACATATGTTTTTTTAGATATAAGAATTCCATTGTAAATGTGTTTAATCGATAACTCAAATTCAATCTTTAGTATATAAAAAAATAAATTTTATTGAAAAATATTAATGAAATTTTCTCCAATGGGTAAATTATTTTTTAGTAGAATATTTTCTTTATTCATAGATCTCACATGATCTTATTCTCATGTTATTTTGAAATGGTGACCACCAATAGCTCATATCTCTATTTAGAAAATATAATTCCAATATGGATTTTCTGTTTTAACTAATCTATATGGTAATAATGTACATTAATTTGGACATGATATAATATTCAACTACCAATGGATTAGTCCTTCAACTAAATATTCAAGGATTTTCTTACATGATTTTGCCGAATAAAATTTCATTATGTTTTTAATTGTGATGTAAACATATATGAGTATGATTATTAATAATAGAATTATTCAAATACATAAATATTATTATAGACTAATTATCTTCAATTTAATCATTATTAAATTTTTCGGATGGAATTAACCATGAATTAACTCTTAGTGTTGATACAGATCTCATTCTTCTTGTCAGAATCCATATTTCTATAATAGAATAATCACCACTAATGATATGTAGTAGTAAAATAAAATCTGTACAATGTATTATTGATTGTTCCCTATAAGTATATAGGTAATTTCATAGTACATATTCTATGTTAGAAATTTCAATTAATATTATTCACCATGATGTATTTTTATTTTTTCTTTTATAAATAACAAAAATATCCCAAAATGCAACGCCCCGACTCCAGTTACCCAGAGTTGATGCTTTATTTTAATACATTTGCATGATTATAAGGAATCATGTCCCTAAATACTGATCATTTTTGCAGTCTTGGAAAATAAATTAAATACATGAATGTTGTACATTACAAAATAAAACACAACATTATTGATCCTTTGAGATCACCATTAACTCCCAAGCTTAACCTTTCTTATCAATCATAATACACATCTTAGAATCATGGGAAAATAAATCACAGAAAGGGGTGATATTAGATGCTCAATAAGGATAATAATATAGTTGAAACATTTATTAATAAGCATAATAATTGAAGGAAATATTTAAGACTAAAATAAAAGCCTTTTAAAATTAATCTTCAACATAATATGGAAAAGTTAAAATCAAATAATTCAATTTACCTATTCACATGGATATTCTATTAGTGGAATAATCTTATGCAATATCAATATCCACTTTCATATTGATATAATTCATAATGCCAGACATCATAACCACAAAGTCAAGACCTTGTGCCAAGACTACAAATTAGATTTTGTAAAGGCCTTGTTCCAAGACACTAGTTTGTCTCATGAGACCTACCGATGCATCGAGGATCTATATTAGGCTCCAACCGTCAGTTACAAAGCCCAATGCATTCCTAATATGAAAATAATTATGGATAACATAAACGTTCGTATTAAAACTAGATTAGGAAATGTCAATATATTATCCATAACCATGAAGGTATAAAAATAACACATCCAAAGCCAAACATATCACAAAAACATCAATACAATATGGAAGATTTTTATCATAATAAGTCATCTTCAAACAAGTTTAAAATCCTCAAAAGATATTGACATAGATGAAAATGATTTATAAAACACTTTGAGAGAAATATCCTTTTTTCATGAAAAAATTTAAATGTAACACAATTTAGAAATGCAGACATTTGAAGTCATTTTTGTATCAAAGTGTCCCATACCACTTTGAAACTTTTGAAAGGAATTAACATTTTAAAAACATTCATGTCTGTATAAATAAATCCTTCAAAAACCATTTTGTAACTGAGGACATTAATGATAATGATTTAGAAGAATAAATATTTAAAACATTTAAAATGTTTTTTTAATAAAATATTCTATTAAAAATAATCCCTTTGAAAACTCTGTTATAAAACATGAAAATGTATAACAAATATGTCTGAGTAAAAACATACCCATGAACAATCTCAAATAATAATGAGATTGAGGAATTAACCCTTATCTTATACTTTCCTTTACTCGAGGGAACATTTAACCTCTGGTATGAATAATTAGTATGTTATTAAATTATAACAAATGAATATTTATATTTATGATATCATAAATCATTCATTTATGACTTTATACTACCAATTTAATAATAATTTCAATGTTAAATTAACATTTCGGGTAATAATCGCTTTCTTTATCACACTTGTTTTATCTTGTTACTCTTGATTGTATCACATAGATCTTGATTTAAGTACTTCTAGAATATAAAACATGATTTATAAATCATATATATTTAGAATATAAATATGTATAATCTAAATATATTTGAAATGGAAAACACCACTTATGGAGACGGTAGGCCGTACGTATGCATTAACGCTTTTTTGGTTATCATATCCTATTCAACAGAACTAAGTGAATAAGATATATGTAAGTACATATATGTATAGTAGAATTATTTTGTCATATATTAAATACTTATTAATGATATATATTATATAATCATCATTGAATGGTGAACATGGAAATGAATCTCATCACACCGTGGAGACGGTAATCCGTACGTGAGAACAAGTGACAATTCATTATATTGATGGAGAAATCATATGTAATTGGATGGTATATCATATATACAGAATCATTAACATGTTATATTTATTATTAACATCAGTTATACTCATTATTATACCCATCATAATAATGAAGTGTTTGAATGACAAACTAGACCACGACGTGGAGACGGTAATCCGTATGTACGCACATATAGTGACTTTGTCATTTATGGGGTGGATAGAATAATGAATAGGGATGAACCATTTTTATAAAAACATCACAGTACAGAGAAGATACTAGATTTATTATTTTTGATTCTAGGCAACAATGAAAGATGAAGTGGAAGACAAAAAGTACATGAATGAGGTGACAAAATATTTGCATCTTCTTCGGGTTCTTCCTTTTGATTTTTTCAAAAGGGCTCCTTAGGTTGGAATTTATAACAAAAAAAGGCCTCTAGGATTATGGGAGGAATATTGGGAGGATATTCTGGTAGGTTTTGACCGATCTAAATGGCATGGGATGTGTGAATGTAAGAGAAGGGGAAATACCCTTTTATCAGAGAGGTGAAGGTCACTTTAGGAAAAGTTTGAAATATTATTCTATAATAAAATCATTTTCGGTTTCTAATGGAACCAAAATGAATTATTTAAATCCATAGGTTGGGATGGGTAGAAATAATCTTAACCAATATCTCTTAGATAGGATTAGTTCATCATATTAACCGTTTTATTTAGATTTAACTCTTAGTTAAATAGTTTAAAATTTACCATGTCTTTTTGTATTTTTATATTATATGTTTAATAAACATACTATAAAATGTCAATAAAACCCCAAGAGGTTCATTAATGTCATACATATTATTATACAGTTTTATTGTCTGAAACATAGATTTTTAGTACCTTTATATCAATTAATACTATAAGATTAGTTTTAAAAACTCAATTATGTCAATTTTGACATTATTTAGAATTTGATTACTTTGAAAGCCATTAAAACACTATTGCTTCAAATAAAATTTATTTTACTAACACTAACATGTCATATTAACAAATAAAATTATTTTAAATCATTTTATGTCTCAACTTTTATTTATTTAGATATTTATAATATCAATTAATTGAATATTTCATTAATAAGGTAACTACTACATTATCATTTTGTCATGAATAAATTAATTTATTCAATGTCAAAAAATTATAAATAAAATCCCATTATGTTGTAAATATTTTTAACTTTCTAATGAAAATTTATATTCAAATTTATATTCTATGTAACCCTATATTTAAAATGTATTAGTTATTAAGCTTTGAATTTAACTCTTTTAACTCTTCTTTAAATAAAATAATAATAAATGTTCTAATCTAATCCAGGTGAACCAAAAATGATCCTATATTCTTCCTAAGGCAATTTTTGTCAAATTTTACTTATCCAATACAATAAGGACATGTGTTAGGGTCATTATGATATAAGTTTTACTCTTAATTTTTGTATTTACTTTTAACCGCGGTAAATAAAATTCAAAATTTACTATTCACCAAAAATTATTTTCACCTGATCGAACCAAATTTTACTTACTGATATATACCATATCTCTCGGAGTTTTGAAACTCAACTCTCAGAATTGGTAAAATTATGTTTTATGCAAATTTACAAATGCTCCTATGAGGTGGGTAAAAAACGGTAAAAAGTTCGATAAAATTTTATATGTCTAAAATTATTATAAAATGACACCAATGAAAAACATTGAACATATATAGGTATTTTATATATATTTTTACATAAAATAAATTAATATAAAATAACTAATTATTTAAATAAAAAGTTGATTTTAAGTAATAACACATCGTTTTTTTTACTATTCATCGAAAATTGAATGTTTTTAGAAAAACAACAAATATTCACGCTAAGATAATTTTGATATTTCAAATTAAAAATGAAGTCTATTTTACCAAATTCAAAACATTGAAGTTTTATTGAATAATTTAAAATTAATTCTCATTGTAAAAACCCAAAAGCGTGTTCTCAAAATGTAAAAACAATCAAAAGATTGACATATGTTTATGTCAAATTTAAAATTGAAATTACTTATAATGACCGAAATTTTACTAAAAAATAAAATTGTAATCTAATTATACATTCAAACAATTTAAATTCATAATTTATCACCAAAAATTATTTCTATTAAAAAAGTTGTTTTTAATTAAAACATAGTATTTTTCACTATTCATCAAAATATGAACGTTATCAGAAAAGTGATAATCATTTATACAAAATAAATGTTTATTTACAGTTTATAAATAAGAATTTAATTTCATTAAATTGAATATATAAATGTGTCAAATATTTGTTTTAAAAAAAGGGTTCGCTAGTAAAAGTTGGAAAATTGCAATTTTTTTTAAATATTTATTTTATCTGAAAAAATGAATTTGTTCATATATTATGTCTAAGAAACACATAATATGGATGTTAAAATTATATATAAAATATAAGATTCAAAATGCAGTTAATACTATTCATAACCTGTTTTTATAATGGTTAGTTTAGTAAGTTGTGGTGCATGTGTAGTGCAAGCTATTGAATTAGATTAATGAGATAATGTACTATGAAAACATTGGGTGTTACATTCCCCCTTCCTTAAATAATTTCCATCCTCATAATTTGAAATTTTTCTTCAAAAATTAATGGTTAAAAATAGAAAAATACATCTGTGGAAAACCCACAACAGAAATTGGGATAATAAAATTTAGTCATAATAAAAGGGAAAGAGATGACAAATTCACCCCTAAATTATGATCTCGATTAAGAGAAAATTGGTGGAAATTATAGACATATAATTTGTGGAAAAACGTAAATATTTATATGTAGTGATTGTGGTCATCAATCACAAACTAGTGTAAAATTGAGTACCTCAAATCCTTCAATCTAAAATAATGTAAAATATCATCAGTCCGAAATAACATATGTTATTCGATAACACATATTTAGTTTTAAGATCCCTTTCCTAAAGATTAATAATTAATTTATTCATAGAATAAGTGTAATAAATATATATATATATATATATATTCTTGACAAGTAGAGTTTCATCCTTCAACTAATTCTTACCACAAACTCATCATTCACTTCCAATGATAATATAATTAATAATATTCTATTTATCCTAATCGTATAGGGTTATAAAAATATTGAATTAATAATTAATTTGACATAAAATTTTTAAAAAACTAAATTATACAAATTATTACATCATTTAGGATAGAGGTAGGTGATCCACCCATTTCTCCCATTGGTTGCAGGTTCACGTCTCACGGCCTTGCCAGACACGATGAGTTGTCGCCCGATCTTCGGGTTGTCCTTTTTATGACAAACCAAAAATAATCTTAAAAAATCAATTGACCTTAATAATAGTATCCAATATAAATCTTAATCGATTCCAACATTTAGACTTGTCCAATATACTTCTTTCCAAACGCACAGTCCAAAATTGATAAAGAAGGCAAACCTAATGAAGATCCTTTTTTCCATGTAATAAAATCAAATACCTTTATCGTGTATTGTTATAAAACTATATAACACCTTGAATTTCAATAAAACTTTATTGATTACATTCATTCTCCCTTATTCTTTATAGAATATAGGATATACTACTTCTATCCAAAAATTTTGTAAACTCCAATAATGATGGAATGTACAAATCATTAATCAGTTCCAAGGATGTCAATAATATCCAATATAATTTATCCGAATCGATCATATCTTATTCCAAAATCACTACTACAATATCAAAATCTATGTTTTATCTTCCTCCCAACCATATACTTTCAAAAAAGTTATCCTTCCATTGAGTCACATTTCTTGGTTCCACACAATCTCATTTCCATAATAAAATTGTACTAGAGTACAACCCTTATATACTCTATAATTTTTATAACATTTACATTATTAATACAATACTCAAATGGAAAAATAATTTAATAAAAACATAAGAACTCTTAATCATTTCTCTTCACCTTCAGTAGTATCATAACATGGTTATTATCTAATGGCAGCATTTTGGGTATACTCTGATGATTTGGAAATTGATTTGGGTAGTGTCCCAACTCCTTGAAGATGAAGCATTATACATTTGAATCCTTTTTCTTACCCTTGTAATCACATAATTGGTGTCCCTTTTCTCATCACACATAACAAACTCACATTCACTTCAGGAATTTATCATTGTGATTCATTCCACAGTTATCAAATATGAGAAAATCCTTCTTTACCTCATTCCATTTATCGGTCTTTCTCTCTATTGTCCATTTCATCTCTTACTTTCCATCAAAGTCATAGGACAAAAAAAATTATTTACATATCTTATTAACACATGGTATTATTTCCTCATTTGATGATGATACATGGGAGACTATTTCCATTCAAAATGTAGGCTTAATACCACGAAATATATGATCCTTCTTACACATTGAATAATGCCTTTTGTTGGAGTTCTCATTCCCTCTACTAGTCACCATTTCTAAACAATGACATACAATAGGTTAGATTATGAATCACAATTAATATTTACAAAAATTTAAAATACCTAACTTAAATTGAAAATTTATGCATATAATGCATAATCATAAAAATGATTTCATTGAGGAATTATTTACTCATAAATCCTTCATAATGGCTTGTTAGGAAAATATGAATTTTCTTAAGAATATCCCTCGGTACTATCATAACCAAGAGGGAAGCAAGGCCCATTATCGTGTACCAGGATATGGAAAGTCAAGATTGAAACTCCTTGTTAGAGTTTTCACTCCTAGGTACATCTGTTCCAAAGCTACCTCTACCTGTTAATATCCAGACAAGGATATATTGCTTAGATAATACACAAAATCTCTACATTGCCAAAATTATCGTAAGTTATTCTATACTACTCATTAAATTCTATCTTAGGGTAATGTCCTCTGATCAGAGTTTATCTAAATATATTTCCATGTTTGTTTATAAACATCCTCTAATACCAACTGTAATGGCCCGACCCCAAATACCTATAGTCAGTACATCATTTTAATAAATTTTCAAGATTACAAGGAATCAAGTCCTGAATGACCAACCAGTTTAGCATTCTTGGAAAATAGATTACATATAGGAACATTACATTATGCATTATAAAATAAAACCACAACATCAATGATCTTTTTAGAATTCCATTAATCTCCTAGCATAACTCTCCTTATCAATCAAAATACACTTTTTGGAATCCTGGGAAAAGAGAACATAGAAAGGGGTGACCTCACATGCTCAGTATGGATAACAATATAACCGAAACATTCGTAAATAATCACAAACATTTAAGGCAATATATAAGACTAAAAAATACCATTTAAACATAAACTTCCACATAATATGGAAAAGATAAAATCAAATATTCCCATTTACGTATTGACATGGATATTATACTAGTCTAATTTTCACATTTAATATCAATATCCACTTTATTAATGATGTAATGTATAATGACAGATTTCATAACCACATAGTCAAGGCCCTATTCCAAGACTATAAATAAGATTTTTCAAGGACTTGTGTCGTGACAATATTTTGTCCCATTATACCTATTGATGCATCGAGGAGCTATAGTGGTCTTCATCCGTCACTTATTAAGTCCAATGGAGTCCTCCTATGAAATGGTTTAAACATAAAAAAGAAATTCGTATTAAAACTACCATACAAAATGTCAATAATTTATCCATAACCATGAATTGTATAAAAATAACACATCCTCAGTCAAAAATATCTCAAAACACTCAACAAAATATGGAAGATTTGTGTCATAATAAGTCAACATCAAAAAAAATTACAATCCATCAAAGGATATTGACATAGTTGAAAATGAATTATAAAAATCTTTGAGATAAATATCCCCTTTTCATGGAAACATTTAAAATTCACAAAATTATAAAGGAATACATTTAAAGAAATTTTTGAATCAACGTGTCCCATACCACTTTGAAACTTTTGAAAGGAAGTAACTTTTTAAAAGCATTCATGTCCATATTAATAAATCCATAAAAACTCCATTTTGAAAACATGGATATTAATGAGACTGATTTAGATGAATACATATTTAAAACAATTAAAATAATGTTTAAAAAAATTTCTTAAAAATCCCTTTGAAAACTCTGTTATGAAACATGGACTGGTATATTAATCATGTCCCATTAAAAACATACCCGTATACAATCTTGAAAAATAATGAGATTGAGGAATTAACTCGTACCTTGTAATTTCCTTAGTAGAGGGTACGTTTAACCTCTTGTATAAAGACAGTATTATGTTTTTAAATTATACCTGAACCATATTAATATTTATGATATCATACATGATTCATTTATGTCTTTATACTACCAATTTGATAATAATTTCCATGTTAAAAAAACATTTCGGGTGATAATCGTTTTCGTTATTGTACATTTTTAACATGTTACTCCTTATTGTATCACTTAGATCATGATTTAAATACGTCTAGAATATAAAACATGATTTGTATATCATATATATTTATAATATAAATTTTCATAATAGATATATATATATATGAAATAGAATACACCATTTATGGAGATGGTAGGTTGTACGTACGCGTAAAATGTTGTTTCCCTTTTCATATCATATTGAATGGAACTAAGTGAATAAGTTATATGTATGTACATATAAGTATATATATCTATAGAAAAATTATTATTTCATATATTAAATACTTATTAATGATATATATTTTATAATAATCGTCGAATGGTGAACGTGGAAATTAATCTCATCGCGTCGTGGAGACGGTAATCTGTACGTACGCACGATTGACAATATCATTATATTGACGGATAAATAGTATTTATTTGCATGGTATATAATATATAAAGAATCATTAACATTTTATATATATTATTTACATCAGTTATACTCATTATTATGCCCATCCAAATAATGAAGTGTTTGAATAACAAACTATATCACGACGTGGAGACTGTAATCTGTACGTACGCACATATAGTGACTTTATCATATATAGGATGGATAGAATAATGAATATGGTTGAACCATTTTTATAATAAAATCACAGTACATATAAGATATTGTATTTATTATTTTATAATGGATACAACAATGAAAGTGTAAGTCGAAGGACAAAATATCTTGAAAGAGATTATGAAATATTTACCACTTCTACGGGTTCTTCCTTTGGATGTGATCAAATGGGATCCATAAGTTGGATTTCTGACCTTAAGGAAGGCCTCTAGGATGAAGGGAGGAAAGTTGGGATGATATTTTTGAAGGGTTTTCCTGAGATAAATGGCATTGGAGGTGTGAAATTAAGATAAGGGTAATTACCGTTTTATAAGAGAGATGATGGTCACTTTAGGAAAAGCTTGAAATATTATTTTACAATGAAATCAGTTTTGGTTTTAAATGGCCCCAAAATAAATTATTTAAAGGATATGGTGGTTATGTTTCTGAAACCTTTCAACCAATAGGATTTTGTTAGGTTAAATTCATCATATTAAACTTATCTTTTATATTTAACTCTTACTTAAATAGTTTGACATTTAGGATGTCTCTTTGTATTTTTATACTATATGGTTAACAAACGTACAATAAAATGCCAGTAAAACCCCATATAGTTCATTAATGTCAAATATATTATTATATAAGTATTTTTTATGATCCTTATATTTTTAGGACTATTATATTAATTAATAATATAATATTTGTTTTAAAAACTCAATTATGTCAATTTTGACACTATTTAGTATTTGATTTTTTTGAAAGCCATAAAAACATTATCACTTCGAATAAAATATATTCGAACAACTATAACATGTCATATTAACCTATAAAAAATGTTTTATTCATCATAAAACTGAATTTACATTTTTCTGGATATTTATAATATAAAATATTTTATTATTTTATTAGTAAGGTAATTACAGCATACTCATTGTGTCACTAAAAAATTAAATTATTCTATTTTTAAAAATTATAAATATAATACAATTATGTAGGAAATATTGTTAGATTTCTAATGAATATTTATTTTCTAATTTATGTTGTCTGTAACCATATATTAAAAATGGATTGGTTATTAAATATTGAATTTAACTATTTTAACTATTCTTTAAATAAAATAAAAATAAATGTCCTAATCTAATCCAAGTGGACCAAAGAGGATCACATTTTTTTACTAAGGTTGTTTTTGGCCTAATAATACTTATCCCATAGAATTAGGACATGTGTTAGGGTAGTTATGATATCATTTTTACCTTTAATTACCTTATTTACTTTTAATCGTTGTAAATAAAAGTCAAAAGTTACTATTCAACAAAAAAAATTATATTATTGAACAAAATTTTACTTACTAGTATTAACCATCACTACCACAAAAACAGTTTTTCGCAGTGCCCCCCATTATCAGCGCTAACGAAAAAGCGCTGATAAAGGGTCCCCCTTTATCAGTGCTTGTTTAGTAGCGCTGATAAAGGGTTGGATTCAAAAAAAAATTAAAAATATATTAATATATAAATATAGTTATATAGTTATATTGTTATATAAATATAATTTATAATTTATAAATATATTATAGATAAGTATAAATGTACATTTACACTTATTATACTTAATATATAAGATATTTAGTGAAAATGACTTCTTAAAATATTAAAAAATATTTTTAATTAATAATTTGATAATCATTATGGAGTAATAGTCATTTAATAACAATTTTGGGACTAAAAACATTAGAAAAAATTAAAAAAAAAATCCAACATATGTTGAAAACGCAACTCAAACTTCAAACGGTCATAACTTTTGATCCGGGTGTCCGTTTGAGCTCTACCACATATCAAATTGAAGCCTGCGACGAGCTCTATGTCACTGTGACCAGGGTTACCCCGGTCAAGTGTTTTTGAGGCCAAAAGTGGCCCATAAGGCCTCCAAAACTGAGGGTTTTGTCGGGGTACCCATATTTTTTAACATTTTGTGGATTTTCAAACTCATATTAGGGGGTATTATTGGATTATTTTGGCGAGGACTGAATTTATTATAAGGTATTACATTCATATTGATATTATGTCTTTGAAATTTCATCCTTTTTTATATTGACCTGCTATTTATAATCAAATATATAACTATATGTACATATTTTTTATATATTCGCACCTAAAATTAAATTTTTTAAATAAATAATTAAACATATTTACATATAAAATATATTAGCTTTATCTAAATAATAACTAATATCCATTTTATCTAAAATACCAATATATGAATATTTATATACCTATGTATTAATCAAACTATATTTATATATTAATCTAACTATATATATATATATTAATCTAACTATATATATATATATTAATCTAATAACTATATATATATATATATTAATATAACTACATATATATATATTAGTATTACTATAAATGTATATATTAATATAACTATATATATATATATATTCATATAACTATATATATGTTAATATAACGATATATATATATATTAATATATATATATATATATATTACTATACGAATAAATATAATTATATGTATATATATATATAGATATAGATATATATTTATATCACTATATATATATTAATATTACTATATATATATTAATATAACAATATATATATATATTATAATATAACTATATATATATTATAATATAATGATATATATATATTATAATCTAATAACTATATATATATTAATATAAATATATATATATATTAATATAAATATATATTACTATATGAATAAATATAACTAAATATATATATATATATTGAGATATCATAAATTGGAAGACAAATCAAAATAGAGTAGTGGTAAAGGCTTAGGCACGTAGGGGGGAGGTCTCGAGTTCAAATCCTATGGGAGGCAGGGGCGCGCGGTCATGGGGGAATATAGCAGCAACCACTGTTAAAGGGTGAAGGGGGTGCGTGGGGTACGTGGGGTGCTGTACAGGGGCGGAAAAACACTGTAAAATGGGGCGCTCAAGCGCTAGAAAAGCCTACCTGATTCGTAGTATTTTTTAAATTTTTTTTTTAAATTTTTTATATTGTTTAAATTTTTTTTACTTTTATCAGCACTTTTTTAAAAGAACTGATAAAATGGTCCTTCATCAGCGCTAAAACGAAAGCGCTGATAAAGGAAGAGCTGATATAGGACCCATTTATCAGCGCTAAAAAAAGCGCTGATAAAGGGGTACTTTTATCAGCGCTCCTTTTAGCGCTGATAAAAGACCCCTTTTATCAGCGCTTTTTTTAGCGCTGATAAAGGGGTCCTATATCAGCGCTTTTCGGAGTGCTGATAAAGGGAACCCCCCTTTATCTATGCCGGCTTTATCAGTGCTTTTGTAGCGCTGATAAAGGACATTTTTAGCGCTAATAAGGGTTGTGTTTGTAGTAGTGCATGTCTCTCAAATTTTTTAAATTCAACTCACAGAAGTGGTAAAATTATGTTTTATTCAAATTTACAAATGCTCCTTGTATGTAGGTAAAAGACGGAAAAAAGTTCAATAAAATATTATATATCTTAACTTATTATAAAAGGACTCTAATTAATTACATTGAACATATATTGGTATTATATATTTATTTTTTATTTACAGAAATTAAAATAAAATAAATAATTATTTAACTAAAAATTCTGTTTTAAATAATAACGTAGAATTTTTCACTATTCATCAAAAATTGAATGTTTATAAAAATATTCCAAAAATTTACCCTAAGATAATTTTTATATTATTAATTCTTAAATGAAGTCTATATTACTTAATTCAAAACATATAAGTTTCATTTATTAATTTAAAATGAATACTCATTGTCAAAACAAAAAATTGGGTTTTTTAAAAGTAAAAACTATCAAAAGATTGACATGTGATTTTATCAAATTAAAATGTGAAAATACTTTTAATTACCGACATTTTATTAAATGATAAAAATATAATCTAATTTTACTGTCAATACATTCAAATGCATAATTTATCACTACAAATTATTTCGATTAAAAACGTTGTTTTCAATTAAAATATAGTATTTTTCACTATTCTTCCAAATATGAATGGTATTAGAAAAGTACCAAAAATATATCCAAACTAATTCTTTTCCCAAATATAATGAAGAATTTAATTCCATTAAATTTAATATATAAAAGTGTCAAATATTGGTCTTAATACAATGGTTCTCCTTTAAAAGTTAGTAAAACTTCATTTTTTTTTAAAATACTTATTTTATCTGAAAAATGAGTTTTTTCTTATATTATGTCTAAGAAACACATAATATGGATGTCAAAATTATATAGAGCATGTTAGATTTAAATTGCAATCAATACTATTCATAACCTCTTTTTGAATGGTCGGTTTAGTATGTTTTGGTGTGCATGTAGAGAAAGCTATTGAATTACATTAATGAGATAACGTACTATGATATTTTGGGGTGTTACACAAAATCTAGATAGCGATATTTTCATGTTAAATTAAATTATTTTTATGTGTTACAGATATTCCAAGGGATTTAGAAAATTAATAGGGTTCCATGCTTATATAAAAAATATAGTAAATTTCTCTAAATAATATAAAACATGAACATATTTTCAGTTAATATTTATCCCTTAAATTAAATCCTTGAAAACTAACCATAGTTCAATTAATTGTTTAATTGGTAATGAAAAAAATAAGGGTGATATATGATGCTCAGTACAATATAAAAACCAACATAATATTAATGAATTTAAACATAGAATTCATGATACAACAAGTATAAATAAACTACAGGTAGTTGTAATAATTATAGATTAAGAGTATACTGTGTCCATAATAATAATTTAAAACATGTATAAGAATAATCATTAATCTGATATTGATGGAATGAATAATTATATATATTAATAACATTATAACAAGGCTTTGTGAAAAGAAATAATATTTTCATGTGAGTATGTGTACACAAAAACTAGATACTATTTTTCATATGAGACATGTCCATACATCTAGATGCTATATAATTTCAGGATTAGACCATCACTTATTTATGTCCAATTAATTCACTGCAAGTGTCAAAATTGAATTTTAAACCATACACAAAGGACTAATATTTTCAATAAAACATGTATATCCTTATAATAAGGAATATTTACATCAAATACTTTTTTATTCAATAAACTATTTTTTATTTCTATATTAATATCTCTTATTCATCTAGGAATTCATGAGGGAATCATCAATATAAATTTTTAATCCATTTAAAAATAACTTATTTGCTGGGGGGAAATTATTTAGAGCAGTTTTCCGTATATGTGTGTATTTTTTATGAATATTTTAATTGGTTCGATAATATAAAAATTATAGGTGAAATCAGTCATTATAGTGTATTATTAGAGTGTAAATATTCCAGAACATATCCCCTAGAAGTTTCTTTGATAGTGTGATGTATTGGGAGCACTCATCCTGAATCAATTTTTATTATGTAAATTCTCATTCAACCCATTTTAGGGTGATAAACCGAAGGTGAATCTATGTATAAATCTACATAAATTTCCTTATATCGATACAATGATGAATTTGTTATGAAATTATACACACCATTTTCCAAAATAGTGGATGTTTTTTTTTCACCTTGGAAAATATTAATCTTTTATCAGAGAAATATGATATAGGGATAACAATATAGAGACGTCAGACTTTTGCACATTATTATTAACATAGAATTCATACTCCGTATAAATTTGTTCCAGAAATAAAATAAAAATAGGTTTTGATTTTAATATTAGTCTAAATGAATCTTAAATTGGATGGAAACAGCTCTTGTAGAATTAGTAAATATTCAATTAAAATATCATGGAATTGAGGTCATAATCATAATCAAAAAATACCATGAATATTTTTATTACATGACATAAGATATCAAATAGATATCATATAACCCACATAAAAGATGTTAAGTGCACATTAAAAATATATCATAATGAGAATAATATGAGATGTAAACCCCTTATCTCTTATCTAGACCACAAAAAAAATAAATTAATCTACATTACCATATATAATTATATCCTACAAAACTAACAATGTTAAAAACATAAACCACAAATATTTAAATTACATATATTATTATTTTTCATTTTCCATAGTATATTAAATAGTATAAGCTAATTATGACACTCACATGATAATAAAATCAATTAATATGTTCTTGATTAATAATATTGACAAAATTTCCCATTTAATGATACCATGATAGTAATTGAAATATAATTTATGAATCTATTATATATATATTTTACTAATTAGTAATCTTAAATTAAATTCCATATGTATTTTTTAACACTCTGTGAAAACCAAACTAATGGCGAATTATTTGGGAAATTTTTTTGAAGAAATTTCATTTTAATATTTATCTAAATAATTAAAATTAAATTTATAGAAACGTATTATAATAATTATTTTTATAATACATTATAATAATATTAGTTTTTATATTCTGATATTCTTCCATATTTGTATTTAATTCGTTGTTCGGGTGGGTGATCAAACCAGCCCAAACATTGTAACAAATAAATAAAATATATTGAGAATTGGAATCATGGTGTATGTTTTGAAATAATATAATTATAATTGAACAATAATGATAATGTATTAATGTATTAATGATTGATAAATCTATATTATTATTCATTTATAATGTGTGCTATTTTATATGAAAAATGAAAAAATTATCTTATTTCATGTGGTAATAATATTATATGCACGATTAGAAATTTGGTTTATCAACGTGCGAGAGGGGTGATGGTAGATATTTAATTTAAATTATTTAATCATACATTATATATATATATATAATGTTCATTAAAATTTAACCCCATTAGGGCCATTTAGGAATGGATGTACAGTTATTGAGACAATATCATTTCATAGAGGTGGTGTTCTTCCCCAGAGGGTAAAGATGGTTATTATTTTTATGATTTTATAAAAATGAATAGAGAAATGAAAAAAATTATATATTAATATATATGTTTAATAATGATATTAAAATCATCATATTATTATGGATATGATTTGTTTATAGTGAAAATAATAATGAATAAATAATAATAATTGTGATTTACCGATGTCATTCCTAGGACCCACTGTTGATAATGTTTAGAGATTTTATAGGCATGATAAATGTGATGGTGGTAAATAGGAATTAAGGAATTTAATGGGAATTATTGAGAAGAAATATATTCCCTTTTCAATGAAAAATACAAAATTGGACTGGGTCATTAATGGGTGTAATTGATCATGAATTTATATGTGGAGAAGAAGTAAATTTCAACAGAAATGAATTGTAAGTATGGAATAATAATGAAATTAAATGAAATTTTGGTGAGTTAGGTGAGCGAATGATGATAATACATGTTGGAAAACCTTCCAATCCATCAGTTCATTTCATGAATTTATAAAGGTCAAGTTAAATTATGAATATTTATACTACCTTATATTTTTCATTTAAATATTTGGTACTAGTAATTAAATATTTATCATGTAAATTTTATTATTAAAAAAAGTTTTTAAAAAAAAATTAGAACTAATTTGTTTCATGATGATTTCAAATATTTAGTTCATTTAACAGAATTCATTTCTTAATTATGTGAAATTATTATTTAATGCTAAATATATCTAACACAAATAAAATTAAAATGGTGTTTGTAAATATAATTTTTTATAATATATATTATTTATGGATACTAATTGTTATGATTATATTTATTTAATTATAAATCAAAAAATTGGTATTTACATTTAGATCCTGGAAAAAAATAATTTCACTATGATAATATTCTTTTAAAATAATCAAATAATTTTTTTTATATTTAAATAATACCAATTATAAGTTATATAATATTAAAATTTTATTTGTACGTAGGAAATAAAATTAGTGATATTAAAATTATACACATATTATATATATTAAATATGTAATAAAAAAATTTCCCTTTTAAAAATATTTGTAATCTTATAAGATTCATCATTGTATAAATTATTTATTTTTTACAATTCAATTAAAAATTAATATTTTAAGAATAATTTATAAATCCATATCAAGTTAATATAATCATGTTAAATCCAAAAATAGTATAATATTAGTGAATTAAATATTTTAAATTCTAACAATTAAATTATGTCATGAATAAAAGATCATTAAAGGGATTATTTTCATTACAGTTTCATGATATGTAATTTTTTTATTAAAGTAGAGAATTAGGTACAAAATGTTTATTGTATAAAAACAAAAAAACCCTCTATGACACACCTTTTTCAATAAAAATTATTTCCTTCATTCTCAATTATATTTCTCAAAAATAATATCATATAAACCATAATTTTTGTTTTTTTGACTTCTATTCACCCATAGATGTATCTTCTATTTTTAAAAATAGTCAATTTAACTTATTTCCCTATTTATTATTTACATAGTGATTTTAAACATTTTATTCCCATTAATAATGATTTTTTTGGAATTTAACTACTTATAAATTTTTTCTCACTTAATCTTGAACTAGTTATTCATTCCTGATGTGTAGACTCCTATGAATATACGAATGGTTGTTTTAGGGTCTTCAATTAAATACATATCATTATATATTTTTTGTGGAATGTGTGGTCTCTTTGATCTAATTTATTATCGTCTAGATATATAAAAAAAGATGTGTGATGCAAATTCCAAAACATAGTAATTAACATTTCTAAATAGTACAATGATTATTTATGGTGTGTAATTCTCCAACCCCAGTTTCCTAGAGTCAGTGCATTACTTTAATACATTCACATGATCATAATAAAATCTATTCACAAATGAAAGAGCATTTTAGTAGCCTTGGAAATACTAGATTACATATTGAAACTAAAAAAAACATAATATCTCATTTGAAAACTCTCATATACCTTTAACTATCCCTTGAGGGGTTAATCATAATCTACGTCATTTCATACTTGGGAAAATGAAACATAAGAAATGGGAGAGCTCATATTCTCAATAAGGATAAACATTATTTTGATGTCTAAAATAAATAAGAATAAACATTTTTGGAAATTTATAATACTAAAAAACATGCCTTTTAAAAATAATCTTCATCATAATATTGTAAAAATAAATAAAATAATTATATTTAATAATTCATATAGATATTCTACTGGTCTAATAATCACATGAAATATCTATAACTAATTTCATATTGGGGAAACTCAGAAGGCTAGATATCATTACCATAACATCATGGCCTCGTGCCAAGACCATTAAAATACCATCAATGCCTTGTCCGATGACCACTACCATATCATCAAGGTCTTCTACCAATACACTACATTATCCCATAAGACATACTGATGCATCGAGGGTCTATAGTGGGCCCCGCCCGTGACATAGTAAGTCCAAATAATTTCTTATATGAAAAGAGTAAAACATAACATAAAAATTGTTATTAAAATTATCATAAAAAGTTTTATAAATCAACCATAAACAATAAATGGTATAAAAAATTACACGCATGGTCAAACATATCATTAAAAAATCAATACAATATATATGATTGTGTCATGATAAATAAATTTTAATGAAGTGTTAAATTTATCAAAGGATATTGATATTAATGAAAGAGATAAAATTAAAACTCCATAAATGATTTATCCTTTTTAACATTAAAATAATATAAAATACATGAAATTATAAAATAAAACATTTTGTTGTCATAATGAAGGAAATAACCGCTCACTCCCTATAATTTCAAAAAAGATTCTTTCTCCTGGTTTTTTAAAAGATCGTAACGTAACACGCTTGGAAAAATATTGAACGATTCCTTTAAAAATGCTCTATTAAAATATAAACTTATGTAAAAAATATTTTAAACAATAGTAATAATAATTTTGAAATACATTTTTAAGAAACAATGACATGGATGATAAATATTCCCTATAAGATATGTATATATAAACAATATTAGATTATAACGATATTGTGAAATTAACCATTACCTAAAACCATTGAAATATTACATTTGAAAACATATAAATGAACATAAAAATGGACATAATATATTCTTTATGATCCTTTAATGTCTATATTAATTTTTATGTAAAATAATATAAAGAATTTTGTAATGGATAAAAGATTAAATCTTCAAATACTCAACGAATCCCATATCCCTTTGAACATTAGAATCATATTAGTAATATCATAAAACAAAACATTAAATAACATTAACAAAATGTATTCATTATATGAAATATAATTGGGGTATTAAATACACCAGATATAATAAATAGGTGGTTAAAATGGCTAATAAATCAATAAAATTAAAATTGAGATGAGATTCCCTTACCTTAGGTCCAATACTCTCCACACATGTCCAAAACTACTTTATAATGTTTTTAAACATATTATAAACTTATATAAGAATCATAATAATATTTATGATATATTATATTAATATTTTATAACCATATATTACTCATTTATTAATAATTTTCAGTCACATCAATGTTGCAGGTAATAATATATTTTCTTATCGTATGTGTATTGACTTGTTATTCTTGATCATATTACTTAGATCATGATTTACATACTTATAGAATGTGTAAAATGATTTATATATCATATATTTTCAGAATATAATTACAATATATATATATATATATTAAATGGAAGACGTTATTCATGGAGATGGTAGGTCGCACATACAAATGAACATTGTTTTTGTTTTCTTATCGTACTGAATGGAAGTAAGTGAATGACATAAATGTACGCATAGAAACACAGATATATATTTATAAATAATTCATGTATAAATATTTTTTGATATATTATATACTTATTCATAATATATATTTTTTAATATTCATTCATGGAAGGTGATCGTGGAAGATGAGTCTCATAACATCATGGAGACGGTAGGTCATACATACGCATGAGCGACAATATCATTCCATTCATGGTTAAATGGAAAAGGATTTTATGGGATAATAATTATACTGAATAATTATAATGTTATATACATTATTTGAATTCATTTTACTCATAATTTTACCCATCTAAATATTGTACTTTTTAATAATAAATTAAACCACAGTGTAGAAACTGTAAGTCACACATACACAGACAATGTGCCATTTCTATTCATAGGATGGGTAAAAAGTTGTATGAGGTTTTACCCTAATAATGATAAAATAGCATAATGTATATGATACTGGATTTATTACATTTATATATAATGAACATAGATTTATGATGTGGAAGAAGAATATAACCTTGAATGAGGTGATAAAATAATTTCCTCTTTTTCTGGAGTCTCGTTTTAATTTTAACAAAAAGTCTGCATAAGTTGGATTTATATCCAATATATGGCCTCTAGAATGTATTTATGTAATCTGGGAGGATAAATGGGTTGGTTTTGGCTGAACTAAATGTCTATTCAATAGTGAATCAATGAGAATGAGAGGCAAAAACTTATAAGAGAGGGGAGGGGCACCATTGGAAACACAAATAAATATTTAATTAAATTAAATTAAATTTTAAATAAAAATGACTCTATAATGGAATATTATTAATATATGATGAGTATTAGTTGAAATACTATAAAAAAATATACTATATGAATTATTTTATTTTAATTTAGACATTTTTATTTTGACATATCATAATTTAATTAATTTAATTTTAATTGTGGTAATAACATTCTAAATTTTAAATGGTTTTAAATATGTACCTATACGAGGCCAATTTATAATAAATTAATATTTAATGACATTATAGAACCTATAATTACAAAATTTTAATTATTAAATATTTTTATTTCTTTATAATAATTTAATAAAATAATGTTTTTATAAAATATCAATAGTTTTAATTTTGACACTATTCATTTCATTTATTTTAAATAAAATTAAATCATATGATAACACCAAACCAAATAATTTAATATAATTATTACATAATATATTATCTTATATTATTGTTTTAGAACCTTTATTAATTTTAATTAATTTCCTTCAATGTTTATTTTAAATCATATAATTTATATATCTATCAATAATATAATTTTCGCATCATAATTGTGTAATATTTAATAATTATTATTTAATCACTAAAAATAATTAATCGATTTAAATTATGTGTTTAGTTATTTTATATTTCAATATACTACCTATAGTCAACGTTATTTCATTTTGATCTTGATATAATATTTAATATAATTATATATAATTAGTGTGTGACATTTTGTCACATTCATTTTTTTAAATAATATTAATGTTACATTCCTAGGAAAGTGTCCATTCTGTGATTCCATTATGAACCATAGATTTTAATTTTTTAATTTAGATATATAATAGTATTTTTATTGGTGTTGATGTAAATTTTATAATATTATTTTTAACTTTCACTACCTGATTTACCCTTTACTATGGTATGTAGAAAATTACTAATGTTACAATTCATAATATCAAAAATCCAAAAGGGGCCTTTTAAAATAACATTGACCCAATAATTATAAATATGGAATCCATGTTTCAAAATTTGAAACACGTATGTTGAGTAATAAATTTAAAATTAATCCACTTTTTAATATATTTGTAAATGTAATTTTTAAAATTAAAATTAATGAAATGATTGACATGGGTTTATATATAATTTTAGTGTTTAAATATTTCATATGAACAAAATTATCTTAAATAAAAACAATATAATCTAATTATTACATAAAACCAATAAAATATATAATTTAACAGGACAAATTATTTTGACATAAAAAATTATTTTCGATTTAAATTTAATATTTTTCACTATTCAAGAAAATATGAAAGTTATCAGAAAAAAATTAACCAAACTAAATTTTGGTTAAAAAAATCTAAAAAATATGTTTATTTTATCAAATTTAAAATTATATAAGTGTAAATAATTGGATTTAAAATGGGTGTGCCTTCAAAAGCTGACAAAATTCAAGTTATTTGGAAAGTGCGTATTTTTTCCAAAATATGTTGAATTTGTTCTTATATTATGTCTTAGAAACACATAAAATAAATTTAAAATTATATATAATATATAAAGTTTAAAATGTTTTTAATAATATTTGTAAAATCTATATTAATGACTGGATTATATATTATACGAAATTATAATTTTTTATTAATATATTGTTGTCTAGTAAAACTGGGCCTTACATGTAATGAATCCATCCCATTATTGTCTATAGAGTATGTATTACATAGTGTTGAGTAAAAATAATGAAAGAAATAAAATTATTTTTATACAGAAATTAAAATATTTAAATGTCTTGGGGTGTTATATTCTCCCCTCCATTAATAAATTGCATCCAATGATTTTAAACTGAGGGTAAAAAACTAGGGTTTTGACCTTTCAAAACAACATTTTCAAAATCCAACATAGAAAATGGATTAATGAAACCTATAATTAAGAATAAGGAAAGGGATATATTAAGGTTACCAGAAAAAACACATACTAGGGTTTCATGTAGGAAAACGTGGACATGAATGAAAAATCTAAAAATCATGTTCCAATGGATAGTGATATAGAACATGAAGAGGATAATGTTAACAATAAGAAAACTACAAATATATGATGATCTAAGGGCCTATATTATTCATCAGAAAAATGTTTATGGTAGTATTTTTTCATTCAATATCATTTCCCTAGAGTTTAAGAATTTATTACTTTCCATAGAAGCACATAATTGATTTCTTTACATGTCATAAGTTTAATCACATTTTTTTTCTTCATCAATATATTTTTACTTATTCCCTTAAACCTGTAAGTGAATGTTCAAAATTTATTTTTCACACCTTAATCACTTTTGATAAATCATAAGGCATGCCTATATTTCCTTAATCTTCTAAATATTTACCGAAACAAAAAATAATTGAAAAAAGTATCCAATAAATCATAAATTAATCAGAAACCAAAATGTCCAGTGTTCAACATACACCATTACAACCATTAGGCTTATACAAAATATTTCTATCAAAACTCAATGTCGAAAATTTAAAAGGATGTTCACATGACATAATGCAGATTTTTTTTCACATAACAATCATCTAAATACTTTTATCGTGAATTCTCTTAAAACATGAAAATACCCTAAATTACCATAAAAACCTATAGGACATAGAATATTGGATATAATTCTTAAATGAGAAAATGATTTGAACTAAAATAATTATTGAATAAACAAAACATTAATCCTCCCAAGGTAGTAAATAATATCCAATATACAATATCCATATCAATCATCTCTTTATTCAAAAGTAATTATATCAGTATTAAAAACATATTAAGGGTTATCTTTACCTCATCCATATATTTTCTTAAAATATGAACTTGCAACTGCTCCCTTTTACTTGGTACCAAACAATCTCAAATCCTTACTAAAATAGTGTTGTGGTAAAATCCTCAAATACTTTATAATTTAAATATCTATTATATTTTGGATTCAAATAACATAATTCATGAATATTAATATTAATCATTCCCCATCATCTATGTTATTAGAACAACTTGGTCATTATCCAATATCATCATATGGTGTTTATTTCTTTTATGATTGGGACATTGATTCCCATAGTGTACCATATACATTCATTTGAAATATCTTACATAAGAATCCTTCTTCTCATCATTTCAATCATAAAAAGTGGGTCCTTATTCTCAAATAATATAATAAAATCACTTCCCCTTCAAGCATTTATTGTAGTGATTCTTTCCACAACAGTCACATGTGGGAAAATCCTTCGTTCCATTATTCCCTTTTTCCATATTTTTCTTCTACCATCCTCTTCTTGTCTTTTTTTCCATCAATGCTAAAGGGATCAGAGAATTAATTAATTATCTTATTAACCCATGATGTGATATCCTTATATGATGAGAATACATGTGATACTATTGAAACTGAAAATTTTTACTTAAGGGTGTGAATGATATGATATTTAATTATCTTTTGGATCATCTGTATGAGTTAGGTCAACATTCCATCTACTAGGCGCCATGTACAAATGAAAAAATACACCAAGATAGATCATTTCATAATTTATAATCCAAAAAATATAAAAATGATTAAGATAAATTGTATTTTTACATGTATCTATTCACATAGTCGTAAAAATGGATTCTTTGGGGACTTATTTACTCATAAATCCTTCATAATAGATTGTAATGAAAAAGTGAATTTTCCTAAGCTTATCTCCTCGGTGTGTCATACCAGGTGGGTTGTAAGGCCATTGTCATGTACTAGGATACCTCGAGTCAAGCCTATAACACCTAATTGAATATATTACTCCTAGGTATATATGTGATATAACTACATACACTTTTAGTATCCACACATGGATTTATTTTCTAGGAAAAACCACATAAAATTTATAGTACCCAAATTCTATGATATTTTTCTATACAAATCCCCAAATTCTATCTTAGGGTAATATTCCCTAATAATGGTTTTTCAAAATATAGTTTCTATGGTGGGTACTTCGAATCCATTGATACCAACTATAATGCCTTGAACCTAGTTTCGCAAATTCAATTCATTAGTTTAATTAATTTCCATGATCACATTAAAATCTAATCCCGATGGAATGATTAGTTTACTAGCCTTGGAAATATTTCATTACATATTGAAATAGGAAAAAATATTATCCCCATAGAAAACTCTCATATCCATTAAACTATTCTTAGAGGTTTATAATATAATATTTCATCAAATCTTGGGAACAATGTATCATAAGAAAGAGATGAGCTCATATACTCAATACAGATTAACATTATTGTAGAGGTTATCATTAATAAGCATAAACATTTACAGAAAATTATAAAACTGAATCACATGCCTTTTAGACATTATATTCAGCATAATATCGAAGGAATAAATCAAATAAGTATATTTAAATGTTGGAATGAATATTCCAATTGGATAATAATCACATGTAATATCAAAATATAATCTCATAATGATAAAATGAATAATTTCTAACATCATATCTATACCATCAAGGCCTCTTTTTATGACCATTACTATTCCATCAAGGCCTTTTGCCTAGAAAATTATCATACCATCAAGGCCTTCTTCAAAAACACTAGATTGTCTCATGATACCTCTTGCTTCATCGAGGGGCTATAGTGGGACACTCCCATCACTTAATATGTCCAATTCTTTCCTCATATAAAAAATTGAAACATAAAATAAACATTATTTTAAAACTAGAAAAATAAATGTTAATACTTTAACCATTAACCATTAATTGTAAAAAATAGGACATACAATGTCCAAAATTTCATAAACCCATCATTACAATTTGTAATATTGTATCATAATTTATCATCAAAAATGATGTATTAAATTTAGAAAAGGATTTTGACATTGATGAAACTATTCTAATATAAACTCTTTGGGAGAGCTATCAATTTACAAATAAAAATAATTTAAAATACATGCAATTATAAAATAAAACATATCATTCAAAAATAACCATATAAAATTTCAATGGAAGCTTCAAAATGATTAGGTGTCATGATGGATAAAATAACTTCTTGCACCATATAAGTTAAAAAATTAATATTTCCATAATTTGTCAAAAATATCATAAAGTACCTCATTTAGAAAAATATGGAAATATTTTTTTTCAAAATTTTTTATAAAGAGTAAAACATGGGTAAAATGAATTTAGAAATAGTAATAATCTATTGAATTTTTTCTCTGAAATTATTTTATTAATGATAAATAAGTCCCAGAAGATATTTCTGTATAAAAAACCTTAGATAATAATATGATTTTGAAATTAACCCTTGTAAAAATCCTTTAAATTATTTATTTTTGAAATATTTTTCTAAACATGAAAATATACATAAATATTTCATTATAATCTGTATATATGCTTATAAATATTTATTTAATATAATATCAAGAATATTGAAATAGTGAAAGGATTAATACATCAAACATTCAAAGCGCCCCATACCACTTTGAACATTTAAATAATAATCCCAATATCATAAAAATAATGTAAAATTACATGAATAAAATTTATTAATTATATGAAATATAATATGTTATGAACATACACAACACTCAAAAATAGGTGGTGAACATGGCTTATATCTCTTGAAAAAATAAAAGTGAGATAGAATTCACATACCTTATGTCCGATACTCTTTTTACGTGTCTGAAACTATTGATTAATGTTTTTAAATAAATTATTAAATTATAACAGAATCATAATAATATTTATGATATCATATATGATTCTTTTATGACTTTTTATTATCATTTTATTAAAAATTCCCCTTTAGAACAATGTTTCGGGTAATAATCGCTTTGTTTATCATGCTTGTTTCCATTTGTTTTCTATGATCATATTATATAAATCAAGATTTAATTACTTCTACAATGTATAAATTTATTTATATATCACATATATTCAGAATAAAAATAATTATAATAAATATATATATGAAATGGATTACACTGTTCATGGAGACGGCATGATGTACATATGTAAGAATGTTTTTTATGTTTTCTTATTGTATTGAATATAAGTAAATGAATGGAATATATGTACATTCATATAAAATTATTATTCCAATAAAATTATTATATTATTTATATGATACATATTAATAATATTTATTTTATAATCATTTGTGGATGGTGAACGTGGAACCTGAGTTTCATTGTGTCATAGAGATGGTAGGTCATACATACGCTCGAGCGAAGATATCATTCCCTTGACGATTAAATCATATGGGATTGGATGGTATATTAATTATAAATTAATAATTACCATGTTATAAACAATACTTAAATCTATTATTCTCATCATTATACCAATCCAAAAAATTATTTTTAAATAAAAACATACACCACAACTTGGATATTGTAAGCCGTATGTAAACACAAATGGTGATATTTTAATTCATTGGACGGGTAAAAAAAGGAATATGCTTGTAAAATAATTATAATAACATATCATAATGTATAATATACTATATTTTTTACAGTATTATAGAATCAACATAGGATGAGTAAGTTAAAGAAGAAAAGAACATCAAAAGAGGTGATTAAACAATTACCTCTTTTTCGGTTGTCTTCCATTTATTTGCACAAAAGGATCCCTTAGGATATATTTCACCCTAATTTGTTTCATCTTGGACGTATTTAGGTAATATTGGAGGATAATAGGAAGTTTCTTCTTTATCTAATGGGATTTATATGAGTTATTCAATGATAAGGATTGGTACCATCTTTTAAGAGAGGGGTGGGGCACTATTGGAAACACCAAAACAATTAAATTTACATAAATTAATTATTAAATAAAAAATGTTACAAATTGGATTATTTATAATATAATATGTGAATGGGTAAAAATAATATCAACTAATTAACTTCATACACGATTTTATTTTATTTTAAACATTATTATTTCAACTTATCCTTATTTAATCTATTTAATTCAAATTGTTGTAATAAAATTATAAATATTAAATTGTTATAAATATGTACATATATATTGTAAATTTATAATAATTTAATATTTAATGACATGTTAAGACTCAATAATTTTAACTTTTTAATTTTTAATTTTTTTAATGATTTTTCAATGATTTAATAAAATGTTTTTTCTATATAATATCAATAGTGTCAATTTTAATACTATTAATTTCATTGATTTTATATAAAATTAACCAAAAATATAACACCAAATAATAATTTAATATAATCATTATATGTCATATTCACCTATAAAATTCATGAATCACCTTTAATAAGTAATATTTCATTTATTTAAATATTATTAATATTATTTATTTGATATTTCTATTAATAAAATAATTCATATGTCACTATTGTGTCATATTTAATGGTAATAATATAATTTATGAAAATTATAAAAAAAATTATGTTGTATTTAATTCTATTATATTTCTATATTCGTCCTATAGTCCATGTTATCAACTTTTTATCCCTATATTAAAATTTATATAATTATATTAAATGAGAGTGTGATATTTTGTAACCTTCATTAATTTTAATAATATTAATGTCTAATTCATCGAAATGTGTCCATTAGGTGATTCCATTTTTATCTAATTATGATACAGGTATAATTATATCATCTAATTGTTTTTTATAGGTGTTGCAATAATTTTATAACGTTATGTTTACCTATAATTACTCGATTTACCCATTATAATTGTAATTTAAAAATTACCAAAGTAACTATTCATAATATATATAATATAAAGTTACTATTAATGTAAATTGAACACACTAATTCAAAATATGGAATCCATTTTTCATAATTTTAAACATCGATGTTTCAGTAAGTAGTTTAAAATTAATAATAATTGACAAAAAGAAAAAATGGGGTTTTCAAAAGAAAAAACCATCAAAATCATTACTTGTGTTTATATCTAATATTATTGTAAAAAACTTAAATGAAATAAATTATTTTAAATTATTAAAATATTATCTAATTATACAAAAAAAATTAAAATGTATAATTTAATAATATAAATTGTTTTGATAAAAAAATTTATTCAATTAAAATTTAACAATTTTCACTATTCATCCAAACATGAATGTTATTATAAAAACACCAAAAATTTACCCAAAATAAATATTGATGTCCCTATGAAAAAATGTATAGTTTATTTAATAAAATATAATTATTAATAGTGTCAAATATTGGATTTTAAATAGGTTCTCCTTCAAAAGGGTGCGAAACGCCTTTTTTAAAAAAATACTTCTTTTATCAAAAAATGATTTTTTCCTTATATTGTGTAAAATAAATACATAAGATGATTATTAAAATAATATGGAATGTATTAAATTTAAAATATGGTTAAAATAATTCATAACCAAAAATTAAAATTCTTGATTCTATATCATATAAATTAATTTTATTTTACTAATATACGGTTGTTCATTACAAATGGGATTTACATGTAATGAAACCTACTCTTTGTTGTGTGTAGAATATGATCAACATAGAGTTGAGTAAAAATATAGAAATCTGTAAAATGAAATATTTTCAGAAATGAAAACATTGTTTATTCTATGGATGTAATATGGTGACCAAAATGATAACAACTGTTTTTTGATGATCATGACCATCAAAATAAATGTTAATGTGAATTGATAATTATAGGGGTGATTGGAAAAATGAAAATAATTGATTTTTTCTTTATGTATTCTTCATAAATAATCATTTCTTTTTAAATTTTTCCAGTTTTGTGATACCTTAACAAATTTAATTAAATAAATTTATAATACTAATTTTAAATGATTTTGAAATTTTCCTTTAAAACACATTATTTCAATTAAATTACGAATGGCTTGAGAACATCATTGAAATTTGGATTTAAAACTAGTAATTATGAATGAATTTATAATTATATAGGGATATTTATAGGATTTCTAATAATTTTGAAATCCATGGAAAATCTATATAGATTAATAATTGAGTCTATTTATTTACAGGTCTTTGGGAAATATGATTGGATTATATAGTGATAATTTGATTTGGATTTCCATAGACATTATAAATAAGTTACACCTTTAGACTAGTTACATGGAATTTTATATAACAGACCTAATAATATAGATATTACATGAATTAATATAAAATTCTCTTTAAAACACATTTCTATGTGTAGGAACTTTGTTCTTTAATCATGTATCGTTCCTTTAAATTTTTTCTAATTTATTATTATGAAACTATTTTGGATGAATTTTATGGTTGTGATGTTTTCATGGATTTTTGGAGCTCTTTTATATCATGGAATACTATTCAGTGGAGATTTATTATATATCGTATGGTAAGGATAAACCATGAGAGGCATGAGTCACTATTATATTTAATTGTGTGAGGGTGGATTATGGGGTTTTATGGGGAACACAATTTTTCCAATACATGTATTTTAGACCACAATGTGATGAAAAATGTTTTAGAAAATTAACATAAGAATATAAAAAAAATTCACATGGTTTCCTAACCATGTGGCCGAACCATGTGTTATGCCCCTTCCTACAGCTGCCCATGCTCAGTATGTTTATGGTATGACCAAACCATGCAAAGGATAAAATTAAGAGAATTTACGGACATTACATAAGTTATATAACTTAACACATCCTATCCTTTATTTATTTCTATAGTGAAAACACCTCTCTTCCTCTCCATTTTGATGCAGAAAGGCTCTCAGATCATGGATTTGATCATGAGTTTCTGTCTGTAGTTTGATCAAAGCGCGATCAGTCTCATTTGATCTGCACTAAAACATTTTATAATATTTTTTAATTTTTCCTCCTTCTACTTCCTATAAATTACTATATTTCGATATATGTTCATATTCTCCATTTTGGGGAATTGATATTCTATTCATATCTCTTCAAATAAATTCCAAAATAGAGGATAATACTGGATTTTGAGAGTCATATGAGTACATGGTTGGTGGTCTATATCTAATCCCAAATGTTTTTTCATTTAATAGATTTTCATTAGGTCAATCCAAACTCATCTAAATACATATTTTTAGTTAATATAATTGAGTTTAGTAATTTAAACCTTTTCATGATACCCATTACATATATTTGATCCATCATTGTTGGTTACGTCCACAATGTAGACCATCCCATGTATTTGATCCATTACCCATTGTTGGTTACATATATTTGATCATTATTGTTTTAGTATAACTTTTAACCTATCATTTCCATTATTTTGGTGAGATATTACTCAGGCTTTTTAATGGTATGTTTCCAAAAAGGCTAAGGATCTATGAATGTATAGTAACACTTATTCCTAACACAAGACACTCCAATGGTGATAGTTTTAACATGATTAATCAATTATAAAAAGATTTGGAACAAATATTATATATAGATGAGGAGAACTAATTTAATATAATTTAATTATTAGTTTATATACATTTAACCCCTTTCCACTTATTATAGAATGTATCAAAATTATCCTAATGAATTAAATGTTATTAAAATAAATTTAATGTTTGCAATCCCATTGGTTTGGTCACACTAATGAATTTCATGGCACTAACCAAATGACATAGAAAATGAAATGATTGTGACATTGATTAATAAAACAATGAAATTTAATTTAAGGGTCCTAATTACATATGAACCATGAAATTTTTATATGAGTTGGTAGACTCATGTTAGCATAAATATTGCTAGTTGAATCCCTTTAGTGCTTGTAGAAACCATTCTGTTTCAATGATACTGGTTACCTTGGTTGATAAACACCTTTGAACCTAAACATTATCTAGATTTTAGATCCATGTATTACACCACATTATCCCATGTTTATAATTATACAATTTCTTGGATACCCTCCTTGAATCCATGCTGGATTCTATTGACACAAAGTTCATTTGTTGAATCCTTCCACTAGTCTTATCTTGTCTAATTTTTTAAAGGATATACTCCATGGAATCGATTAGAACATTGTATTTTCTAATGTCTTATATGATGATCCATGGATTAAACTCTTACCCCTATAGACAAGATCTAATTATTTCTGAGTTGGTGGCCCATGAGGTCTTTGATTCACTAGTAATTACATTAGAAACCTTTCATTATTATTATTATCTGAGTGTTTTTCATGATACGACAAGGAACATCTACTATTACTATTATGAGGTGATGTTAGTGATGGATATACCTATCATGAAATAATTATTTAAACTGAATTAACAAATAAATTAATTAGTTTCATGTTTTGACACTAATCAAGGGTTGAATCTGGTTCTTTGGTATTTACATTGTTGTATTACTTTAATTTTATATAATTATGACTCTTCAGTATTAGAGTCTATATTACACTAATAAAATTTTATTAAAATTACTGGTGGTGGACTAATAATATTTATCTCACACTGTATAAAGGCATCCATTATCACTAGGTTAGATTATATGTATGTAGTAGTTCATGAAGGGAAATGAATTCCTTGAGACACTTGATTTCTTGATTGATTGGTATGAAGTTAGTAGTAGATAACCACATTCAATATAGGAAAACATTGGATAGTCTATGGATTTAATTTTACTAATTTTTTTAGAATGTATTTTCTACTACATTGTATATTTTTTTACATTTTATTAGATACATGAAAAATCATCATTAAAATTCATATATTTAAATGAGTTTCACCAATTGATTATTTCTACAGGGTACTTTTGTGTAGCCATAAGTTTACATAAATTATTTCCACTATTTAGTATATATTATCATATTTATCCAGGGTGCTACACTCTGGAAGTGAGATAACAGTCTCCCCATAGACACTTTCTAGGAACTCACCCCTAGTCGACAAACTTTGGAATTTTTGGAGATGCACTTGAGGCCATGTGTCCAACTAGTATTTGGGAACCTTATGTGGCATATGTGTCTGGGATGCATAATGGTGTATCAGTGGAAGCTCCCTTATTACATTGCATTTATATATAACCCCTTAAATATTATAAATTCAAGGATCATGGACATAAATAATTTTTGAGAATTATAATACCAATTCAGGGTAAAATTTGAGATTCCTAAATTATAATTGGAGTTCATTTCTCTTATTAAAGTTATAATCTTTAACCATTGGGTGAATAACAAGATCTGTGTTATTTATTATTTTCATTATTATTGATAATTTGATTTTATCATTTTCTTAACGATATTATAGGAAGGATCATGGTAACATGGATCAGTGTAGGCACATAAAATTAACATTTATTTAATATACCCAATAAATATAGCTGTGTTTTACCTCTTGATTTTATTTTTATGAATTTGAGAGTTGAGTATTTCTATGGTAGTTATATTATTCTTGTGATAATCCATGGATATGATAGAGAGGTTTATCATTGGAATCCATGAGGTGTTACTGGGTATTGTGGGTTGTAATTGGTAATTAACCTATTCGAGCAAATAGATTAGAATCAAATGGGTATCACTTTCTGTGAAAATGTGCATGGGACCTGATTCACTAGAACTAAAGATCAATTTAAAATTTACTTTGATATTAGTTATATGAAAATTAATATTTTTTTGTTAAGAATGGTTTGTAAAATGTAATATTTTCACATCCTTATCCCAATTTATAATGTTTTTGAAACATAATTGAATAATACCATAAAAAAATTAAAAAATGAATTAAATGGATGATATTAAATTTTGTGGAAAGGTGTTATTGAACCTTTATCTATCAGAACTCATGTATTCTATAGTTTAGAACTCACTAGTACCTAGAATTCTGAGTAGTTATTTGGGCTAGTACACCAAGGGTAATGAGCCTATTCTGATGTTTAATCCACTAAAGTTTCTTTGTATATTCTCTTATCATATTATGAGTCATGTCCTTCAAATTTATAAGTCAATTCGTCAACAATTTCCCTACATAATGCTTCAATAGAGAGGTGATGACCATAAAACCAATATAGTGGTCATTGAACTACTAGTCTTACCTTTGGGAGTGACACTTGAGGCATGACTGACTTTACCAGATCAGGTCACTAACATTGAAGTTTGATCATGTTTTTTATATATGGTAAAGTCCGTGAAAGGTGTTTCATGTGTTATACCTACAATGGTTGATCTAGTGAATTAGTTATATTAGCAGCATCCTCCTATTATCCCTGGGAATAGAGGTTGATAGACTACTAAATTATTGATAGAGAACACTTTTTATATCATTGATCATTAATAGATGCCTCTACAGTCGAGGGTCAATCTTTATAAAAACAAGTTATGTGATTCAAAAAAGAATTTTTGGGATGTCGATACCCTGGAAGGTCACCATCAGGGAATGGTATGTGCAAATTTTTAGAATTCTTTCTATAATAAATTCTTTCCTACGAATCCAATATTGGAAATAACCATAGATTTCAAGCATCTAAAGTGTGGTTCTATGTTAATTATTGATTATTTAGTGCATTTCACTTTGTTTCAGTGCCATACACCACATCTATCTAGTGAGGTAATTATGTGTTATAGAAGATTTAACAACGAGATCACAACTACCATCCAGTCTCAGGTGAATTTCTCACCTATGATCAATTTCTAAAATTGTTAATCATGATCATATCCTTTAGATAAACTTGAGGAATAGTGATAGTAACAGAAATAGTGGACCAGTTGTCCATCTAGATTGTAGTATATCCATTAGGAGGAAATGTTCACTCCTGGTTTGTCATCATGGAAATAGCATCAACAGTGACCTTATTGGAAGCCATACTGTGTGTCGTAATTATGGATGAAAGAGGAAAAAGAAACCTCAGTCTAATATAGACACTATGGAGTGGAGATATGGAGGTTGTATGGGGAATCATCAGAGATTATATTGGAACTTTTTGAAAAAATCTATTGGAATGGAATTTTCACATGCTTTACCTTAGCATGAAGGTTCTTTTACGCCGTATCTGGTTGGGAGTTACATTAAGACCGGTTGGAATAGACAAGGAGTAGGTCGAGGTCATGGTAGTGAGAATCCAGATCTGTAGTAGTGCTAGTGGATATTTTATAACTATGGAAGTATTTCTATTGAAAATTGTCTTTGATTAGGTCAGTTGAATTCATTAATTATGATAGTGGAGGATCAAGATGTATGACCGTCTAGAGTAAAATTTACTATTCTATAAGCATCCACATTAGTATTTTCTTTTTTTACTCATGTTCTTTAAACACTTTCAACATCCTATGTATCATCGAATTATTTGGGCTAGAAATACTGTATTATTCTTATAAAACTGCCCATGATACATATTACTAGTATGGTCATAGGATATAAACCAATGTTTGAACTATCTCCTTGAGGGAGACAGTTACCCATTCTCATGGGACCTCCTTTTTTATACAAAGTTAATTTATTTTATTATCATGATGGATTTGATGGTTATTAATCATGGATTTGTATACTATAATTACCATAGGGTACTATTTACAACACTAGAGGGAAGCATTTATCTTCGTAAGGGTGAGGGGGTTGTCCATGCTATTTGATCATGAATAGTTCATCATGGGATAGGAAGAGTCAATGAATAGATTCCTACTCACTTTATAGGGGATAATGGTTCACATTAGGATAAATTACACCCAATAGTAAATCAGTTTATGGATTTAATTACTGTTAATTTTCATTTGTACCTCATGATAGAGAGGTAGAGTTTATTATTGATATTGTTCTAGAATTATATCATTTGTCAGTTACTCTATACAATATGGAACCTAATATAATCTAGGAGATGATGATTATGTTATATGATTAAATGGTAAAAGGTAATTTATGTCATAGTACATCCTTTTGGGGTTACCCCAGTCAATTTTCATAGAATTCATATGGTACCTTTCTTCTATGCATGAATTATAGTCAATTAGATGAGTTTAATATCATGAACTAGTTTATGTTTCTGTGAATAGATGATAATTTTTAAATGACTTTTGGAGATAACTTGTTATTTAAATATGAATTTAGATTAGGGTATCCTAATTTTTGAGTCTGGGCAATATACATATCTCATACTGATTTCCATAGTTGTTATGGATTGAATGACTACCATATTATGATGTTCAATCATATGATTGTTTCCTCCATTTTCATAGATTCGATAAAAATGTGTTCCACCCCTCTCTGTAATCATTTTCATAGTATTTGTGGATTAAATATTTTTGTATTCCCACACTCTTTATAAACATGCTATGAACTATGAGATCTATATGAGTATACAATGAGAGAACGAATATATGAAAATTCTATCTTTGATCCACTTCCGCATAAAAATAATAATTTATTGGGTCATATTATCTCGAAATGAAGATTCTTAATTGACTTAAATAATGTGAGTGTTGTAAATCCCAAGATTCTATCCAAGAACATGATTTTTATAAACTGTTTCATTGAGTTAGAGGAATCTTACAAGAAATTCATATAGTAATTATCATTTCTTTATTAACATATTACCTGTCTTACATGGATGTTTGTTAAGTTCATTTGGTGAAAAGAGTACAAATAAACTTTTAGTATATGAAATGGAGGCTTTTTTAGGCACAAATATTTACTCATCCAAAGTCTATAACAAGATTTCTAGTGTCCTGTGATTCTACTATCATCATCCTAGAAAAGATTACTCTATATGAAAATATATATTACATGTATGGATATCGAATGTTTAGTCCACATATGAAAAATTACCGGAAACATGACATTGTGTTACCAATAGTTATACATTCCATATATTATTAGAGACAATATCATTTTAGCTAGTGCTTTGTGGTGTATTAAAAACACAAGACCATCAATTATATCATTAAATATAATTATGTTAATTAGAGGATGAAATTGTGGTTCAAATTATATTAGTCCTTCGATTTTGAGCTATCCAATATTCATAGAAAGGGAAATGTAGTAGTTGATTCTCATAGTTATAAAAATAAATCGAAAGTCATTTGGGAAGATGGGGATGAAATGAAAGTTATGTACATTTTTTCTAGGATGAGAATAGATTTTTAAGAAATTAATGACTATTTTTATATCTCAATTTTTATTTTTACTTATTCCCTCGTTAAGATGTTTATGTGAAGGCAATTTCAGAACTTCATAACATGTATCTTCATGAGATTATTTAAGGAGATTAACCACCTCTATATTGGTCTAAAGATAGAGAAGGCATCCTTTTCATATATACACATATCTAGTTTCCAACATATATGAAAAAGGAGTTAATGTTAGTATCCCATGATTCATAGTGGGATGTTTATTCATTGAATCATTGAGATGTATTGAGACATACAACTCTAATATTTGTTTCCTATGATGAAACTTCAAACAATATGATATATCACTGGGTTTTTCACCTATCAGTTGGTGTAGGTGGAGAATAAGATATTTCTAGACATGTAATATCTATTTATAGTCCCATAATTGATATGTAAATATGTCAGTATGGAAATTTTGGTTGTTTTAACTAGTTTTCCAAAAGGTAGAGACACTATTTTGGTTGGCGTTGACATACGAATGAATGTATCCAAATTTATTCCTATTTTTGAGACATTATAAGGTGATGATACAAGAATATTTTATTCCCAGGATATCATTAATCTACACAGGTTCCATTGTATTTTTATTTCAAATATGGATGGTCATTTGATGTCACATTTCAATTAGTGTTTTTAGAAAGTTATGTGTATACTTTTTTTATTAGGAAAACCGTTCACCCTAAAATTTATAGGTATCTAGAACAGATGAGACATTATTTAGAGGACATGATGTGATCATGTGTTATTGACTAAGGTGGTTCTCATGATATGAGTATCTATCACAGTGATTTATACTATAATAATATCATTCTGGTGGCATTTTAGATGGATGCATTTTAGGCCTTTAATGGATGGTCATGTTATTCACCCCTTTCATGGCTAAAGGTACAAGAAGAATCCATAATAGAAACTCAAATTAAGAATGAGTCTATATAGATGGTCTAGATGAAAATGATGTATATTTCGACTATTTAGTATAAAAATAATCATATGTTGATCGATTATGATGACCTATATTGTTTCAATCAAAGGATCATTTCTTCAAGTCGGAATCTCCCAGTTTATGGAATAAATGGATACATAGGAAAAATATGTTATCACCCAATTTATAGGAATGATTGAGATTTTGGATGCAGTTGGGTTAGAATACTAACCATTATTACATCCAAAATTGTACCATTCCATGCATGACATCTCTCATGTTTCACATGTTCTCATTGTCATGACGACCCATCTCATACATTTAATCATGAGGAAGATGACCATGATGTCGATACATCCTTCAAGGAGTATCCTTTACGAATCCTCGACTGAAACACAAAGGCTCTTAGGGAACATTCTTTCTCATAAGTAATAATGAAGTTGTATTTTTTACAGTACATGCTACTGATATGCCTACATATGTTCCCATAGTCGAGAGTTGTTCATAGATATTTTTTAACCATCCCTATATGGTTATCTCAATGAGTAATTCCTCTAATTAGAGTATAAAATAATAACCGCACTTTCACTCATGTATGGAGCTTTTATATGTTGGTATATTTATTTATTTGGTACATAATGTTGATTCCTTAGGTGTTGGTGAAGGTTTCATGGGTGTTAGGAACTTGTTTGGGGCTTAGAACACCAATGTGTAGAGGATTTTTATTAGAAAACTTTTATAATAAATCATGTTAGGTTGGATTCATGGTTAGATTTAATAGAGTGAGTCTTGATATTGGTGTAATCTTGTGTACATGGTTTTTCGAAAATGTGGACTTTGTGTAGCATGAATGAAAAAAATGGTACTGAAAAATTCCTATGTCATTTTTCAAAGTTGGGGAATGGTTTCCAACATGTGAATTGTTAACATGTGGTACCCCACTTCTTAAAGATACCCTTACATTGTTTCACCATGGTTTTTCCACACCATGTGGATTAACAATGAAAAGGATAACGTTCGATAGATTTATGGTGTTTCTATTAAATTATCAACTTTAACCCTTACTCTATCTTTTTTCTCTCTCTAGTGGATATCATCCCACCTCCTCAATCATGGGAAGAAAAAAATCCCTCAATGCAAGGATTCAAACTCGACCATCCATCTGGAGTTTGATCGACTCTCCAAATGTATCAGTGGATCATTGTCAATACATTACAAAATTTGTAATCATTCTAAATTATTATTCCTACAAATGATGATATATAGATGTGGAATAATATGCCAAAATTTCATAGAATCGAACTGTTCTTCACACCCCATCCAATTGAGTATAAATTTGAGACTAATTTCGGATTAGGAGAGTTATAGGAGTATGAGGTAGATGTCATATAACTCAACCATCATGAATCATCATATTATAATTTTTTCCCCTCATGATTTCATCTGGCATTATCAATTTAATTAATGATAATTATTTTAGTCATTAGTATAATTTTTTAAGACCCATTATATATATTTGATCCATCGTTGGTGGTTATTCCCACAAAATTGACCATCCCTTGACAGGTGTTCTTATAAATATTATTTTGTTATCATTTTAGAATATAGGTTCAAATTTTTAGGTGAGATATTACAAGAACTTGTTAAAGGAAATTATCCAATTAAACCTATGAGTAGAGAAATTCTAGTACCTAATATACTTATCACAAGACCCTCTTATGGAAAGTTCGTAAACATGATTAATAAATTGTAATTGAACCTTCTATGTATATTTTATATTCATGTCTTTTCTTAGTTGAATATAATCGAATCTTTGATGATTTTATATAGCACCAGTTTCCACTTTTGGTTAAGAGAGATGAATGATCCTAATAATATTAATGTGACTTATATGATTTGATTTGTTTGTTGTGCTATGGACTTGTCACACTAATTATACAAAATGGACTAACTAAATTTCTTAGTAAGTCATGTGAGTATTAAATTAATTAATAAAAATAATTAACTAAATATAATGTGAAAATTATATATGGATATTGAAATAATTATAAGAGTGGTTAAACTAGACTTAGATTAGGGATTACAGATAGAATTCTTCATGCGAACATTAATGCCATTCTAATTTAGTGATTCGAATAGACTTTGTTGATAAGAACCATGGAAGATGATCCTTATCAATTAGTGGATTCCTAGAATGACACTACAGTATCCCACCATTACTATTAAAGGATGTGTTGGATGTACTCCTTTGATCAATATTGTCTCATGTAGACATGGTGTGTCTTGGTTATTCTTCTAGGCCTTTCCATATCTTATCATTTTTTTACCTTGATGTACTCCATGAACTATATTATAATATTTAATTATTTAATGCTTTGGATGATTCCCCAAGAATTACACACATACCAATGTATCTATGCTGCAATTATTACTATGTTATAGTATCATGAGGTCTTTGTTTCTTTGGTTATTACCTTGGAACCCTTTAATAATTATTATCTTCATGTTTGTCTTTTTAAAAATTGAAACATCTACTATAAATATCACAAGGTGATGTCAGTGTTGGATATTCCTCGCACAAATTAAAAATATAATCTAAATTAGTTAATTAATTAATTGGTTACATGTTTAGACCACACCAATGGTATGAATAATGTACATCGGGATTTTCATTACTATAACAGTTTACGTATATATAGGTTTTCATGAAAATTATTATAGGTTACATTAACCATAATATATTTATTAACACCATCAGTGGTGGCCCACTATGATGTGTCACATTTTCTATCTGAGATGCCTCAGGAAGATCATTTTTATGAATGTTTTGACAAAGAGAATTGGATTTATTTACAAACATAATGTATTGATTTATAGTATAGAGCTGGTAGTATATGACTGAGTGTGATATCATGATGTATGGGATGTTTATTAATTTCTCTATTTTTTTAAATAATTTATTATCTCATAAATTGTATACATGTTTTCCATCATTTTATATACAATACATATCATCATAAGTTCTTTATATTTAATTTAGTTTCACATGTTGATATTTATTACTGTTTTCCTCTGATGAATTATTTGATTACTTATATTACTTCGAATTTTTTCTATCTATTATCATATTTATCCATTTTTCTACACATTAGTTATAAAGGAATATTATCCCCATAGACACACCCTAGGCCCTTACTAATTTTCATTAGCCTCTAGTGTTCATTGAGATATACTTGAATCCACATGTCCAACTGGGTTTGGGGCACCATCAGAGGCATCCAAGGCTATGATGTCACACTATAATAATCAATGTTTCATTTTTTGATAATTAATAAAAAACATTAAATGATAAAAGATATATATTTATCAAATAATCAAAATTTTATTCTCTATGATTAAATTGATTTATCAATAAGAATTCATTAAAACATCCCACAAATTCTTCTCATAAGAAATGATTAATGAAAAATTTCATGTATTTCATTTCCTAAATAACTAGGGAAGAAAAAAAATGAGAATATGGGTGTGCGAAGATTCTCATAAAGTGTAATCATAAGAGAACTCAATCAGGGATCATAAGTGAGTATATAATGATAATATCATTATTAAAATGTCAAAGTGAAAGTGAAACATAGATAAGCATAGGTTATAATATATCGGACATGCACAAATATAAAATGTTTTATGAATAAAAAAATAAAGTTAATAAATAAAACATTTTGAGTATAACATAGACATTATAATTATCATAAAATAACAAACCACATTTCAAACATGGATTAGACATCAGTATAGGTACCATTACATTGGTAATCCTCACAAGTAGTTCTCATGCTTACAAACAACAAATTAATAATTTTATACTCTTATTTAATGATATATAAACATTAAACTAATATGTTGCTGGATGATAAAACACCACACTTAGAATCATATGAGGGAAACAAGAAATCAATTTCCTATCACATATATACGAACCCCTGGAAATTAAATTTGTTTCATAAAGAAACAAAATAGAAAACATTTGAATATAAGTTTAAACCCCAATTGAATTAATATTCACTTAATTTATAATTTCATAAGAAAACTATGTAGAAAAATAGGCTTTTATTGATTCCTTAAATATCAATAGTTAGCAATTACATAAATAATTTTAACATGATAACACCATTAAAAATATATTAATTTAAAAAAATTCAATTAATATTATATAAATTAATATTTATTCATGATAATGAAGCATATAGAATTTAAAAAAATAGAATATTAATTTGTTGTTATGTTAGAATTTACACAAATCAATTGATATATGGAACGTAACTAAACAAAATTCAATAAATTCAATAAAAAATTTATATTCAAAATGAAATAAAATTTAGATAAAATCTAGGATCACACAAAATAAATGATTAATAATGAAAATATATGTGTTTAATCACTTCACCAAATAATAATATAGTACATTGGAAAAAGAGATAATGACTAAGGTTGGTTATATTAAAAAAATATCACTAATCAAGATTAATATCTACCAAATGATGTGGATATAAATTAAAATAGTTTTTTGGATTATTATCTAATATTATATGGAAAAAATAATCATATAGGATATTTTGATATAAAATTAGTTAGATAATATTTATAAAAAAATTGTGATTTTGATTAAATTTTATAAAATAATTAATAAATACAAAGGATCTTTCATTATGAAAAACAATGATGATGGTAAGATTTATTGACATAAAAAATGGTAAAAACATATTACTTAATAGTATAATATAATTAACTATACATAAAATGATATAAATTAAGTTATTTATTTTTTTAGAAATTGATGATCCCCATTTAAATGAATGTAGGAGGCCAATATAAAATTTGAGGGAAACAGTGGAAAAAATAAAATCTAATGAGAAATAAAATATGGAAGGAAAATAAAAACCTAGATGAGTATATAATGGAAATAATGAGAAGATTTATAAAAAAATACAATTTCATGATAGGAGGTCTATTTTAAAAATATTATTGATTTTAAAATAATAATGGTATTGAAAACCATACAATTAAATTAATATATTGATCAATAAAATATTTTAGTTTGGTAGATTTTTAATCATTTACTATATAATGAAAACACAAAATGTTGAATTTCAAACTCAATAAATATTGTAAAAGTTATTCATTTTTCACTTTTCTTGTCATATTAAAAGTATGATGGATCACATTTTGAAAACATTATCGATATATTAAGTATGATACAAATAACCTCATATTTCTCCATAATGTTGAACAAAATATAAACTAATCTATCAAAAAAAGTATTTTAATAAACTATTTAAGAATATTAAATATTTTAATGACATTTGAAAATACGAATTCAAAATTATTATATTCATTTACATTAGTTGGTTATTGCATATTATTTAGGTCAATGTATTTGGACATGGATAGATATTGGAATGTACTTAGGTTACTAGGACGATGTGTATATTATTAGACAGGGCACCCGGTGGTGGTAGAGTTTTATTTTATGATCACATTAAGTGGTGAGGCTCTATTTTAGAAATCCTATAATACCGTCATGTACTTTAATATGGTATAAATATTATTTATTTATTTCCATAATTCTATAGATTTGATCAAAGTTTTTTTTCCATGGTGAGTGGATGATGTTTATTCATTGGTTCTAAGGGATATTGTTATTGTATATTACACCATTTTGAGGAATCATTACATTTTGTAGAGACTTATACTAAGTCACATATGTTTCTGTGGGTTGTATGTGTGTGATGATGTTGGAGAATTGCTCTTGGAGTTGTGTGTTTATTGTTTACTTATGGGTGAGTCTCTCTTTTAGAAAATGAATCATCCATCTCCCAGGATGTGTGATAAATTTCATTCAAATTCATCATTTTCAATAAATTTTATTGTATGATCTGTAGGGATAGACACTCCTTTGATGGGGAAAATTTAACATCAAATTTTAAATATATAGGTTTTATAATCAATTAATTTGAGTATTTATTAATTAGATATTTTCTCTAGTTGTTTATGTTGTTTTTTGGGATTTTTAAATGTTTTTGGGTGTGTTCCATATTTACGCATGGATTTCAATTAGTTATAAAAACCATTACTCATAAATAAAATGGTTTCTCATGGTCTATTAATAGTTTATGAATATCAATAAAATCATGAAACAATTAACAAACTAGGTTTCATGGTTTCAACATGATTAAAATAACAATTCATACCAACATTGCATCTTTTCTAATGATTTTTTTATCATCTAGTTAGGTGAAAGGTTTGTACAAACCATCTATCCTAACCTTAGATACTATAAAAATGGTAAATAATTCAATTAATATTGCAATTAAAATAAAAATACCCCCTGAATTAACCCTAAACTCCTCTCACTCACGCATAAATCGAACTATTTTTATTTGGGAGCCCTCAAGAACCATTTTGGCTCTCCAAACATCTTTTCATAGTGTAATATTGTTAAAATAGAATATAAAATCCTCTATTCCACTATAATGTTCTTCTAATGCAATTTGATCCATGATATTCTATTGTTTATTTAAACAAAGAGGATTTTGAATCACTGTGATTCATTAGATCATTGTTAATTGATGTGAAATTTTTGAACTAGTATCTATTATATATTCACTTGAAATATCCCTTAATAGACATGGAGATCTCCCTTAGATATAACATATATGAAAATCATTGTGGTCAGATTTAATCTATTGGAAGTCGGTGTTTCTATTCTATTCCTTATTATTATAATTCATTATATCATTACAATTAATAGATACATGGTTCTTAGTTTTTAGTGATTGTCCAATGAATAATTTACATGAAATTATACATAAAATAATATATGGCCATAATATCAATAATGTGAACATGGTTTCATTTAATGTTATATGGTCTTTTTTTGCCTCAATTATTTATGAATATTTTTGAATTCCATGTTTTCTTGAATTTATTTTCAAAGAAAATATTATGGATTTTTTAGTTAAATTGATGTACATTACTCATGTTTTTATTACGAATATGATAATTTAAGATTAAAATAAAATTATTTGAAATATTTTATATTTTCTAAATAGAATAAAATAAAATTTTTTAAATTACCATGATCACTATTTTAATGAATTTACTGGTGTTTTGAATTTAATTTTCTATTGTTATTCGATATAAATGAATTACGACCACTGAATGTGGGAATCATATAATTCATTGAAATAAATTCAAAATATATTAAATTTTAAATTTTAATTTGAATGAATTAATTTTTATTCGAAATAAATGATTTTTAAAGTACCTCATCGAATAATAAGTATGATTTGTTAAAACAAGTACACATTATTTACATTTTGAATGAGTAATTATATAAAATTATTTTAATTTAAATGTGGATTCTTGACATCTGAGATAGAACTATTTGAATATACTCTCTTTTAATAATCCATTTTGTAACTTGTTTTTTTGTACAACTCATTAATCTGTTTTTACTAATGTGTATATTTACAATTATTTATTTATTCTATAAGAATGATATGTGATTGAGGGAATGATCCCATTATTGATATTGATATGGATCCCCATTTGATCATCATAATGTGATTAACCCACTCACTTATTTTAACTAATTAATAGAACATGGATTTCTAGATGGGTTGACATTGATATATTCTTTATTAGACGAATCAAAACCCATATAGTTTATCCAAAGAAAACATGATTGGTTCATTATATGAACATGCATGTATGATTGAATGTATGCATTGTACTATACTTTTTTAAGACCAATGAGAATATATTTTTAGCATATAAAATATTAATGTCATAATTTGATTAGTTATTATTTTGTTATCTCACTATGATACATAGGTTTTAACCATGAAATCATTAGAATTTAAATATGATACACGATACAGTCCTATTTAAACACCTGGTACCACTGATACCTTGATTGGTCACTACTCATGTTTAATTTATTTTTGGTTATTATGAACCACGACTCTACAGTATTAAATAATTTTCATTAATTTATACCATGTTAATAATATCATGTTTTACTAAATATATGTACATGGATTTTGAAATGATATAAAAACATTTAAATTAAATTTTTAAAATTTATAATCAATATTTTGTACATGTTTCTTATTATAAATGATGTTTAAATAACTAAAACTATATAGTAAACCAAAATTTATGATCAATATTTATACAAATATTTTAATATATTTTACTTTCCTTCTATATTATATTAATTAAATATTTGGTTGAATCATATATGTTCTATTATCTAAAAACCATATTTTATTTTTTTTTATTTTTTGAATCGATTTATGATTTTATTACCTGTTTTTTTGAAATCACAATCCATTATGGTTTAGAGTTACTGTATTCAAGGGATGATGATAGAATCTTATAAGGATATAGAGGCTCTATTATTAATTATTCATCCATAGATACCTGCATATCCTCTTCATTTCATTATACTAATTTATTCAAATGATATATCATGGAAAAATAATGGATGTCTCTTCAGGGTGAGAGTTCAGTGTAGCTCCATCAGGGTGGTAGAGATGCACACATCTAATGTATGTTCAACTGAATACCACTCATGTGTAAATTTTTTTGTAGTATGATTCATATTTATAGATTACACAATATTCTCTATTTTCAATTTACTGATTGGGGATCTATTCATTTCTATAATTTATTATTCATATAGATATGACATAGAGGATATGAATCTAGAGTTCTGTTAGTTGTTCATGTTGGGTTTGAGGATGTAGTTTATTTAGAATAGGGAAACCTTAGAAATAGTTTAATATTACTTATGTTAGTGGGGACATAACACAAGTTCAAGGAACATTATAGTAAAATAAAAAATTTCATTCCCCAATTGATCGAGATGATGAACCATATATAGTGTAGGATATGATTTTTGTGGGAACTAAACTAATTTTCCATTTATATATAACTGGATCACACCATTACATTATGTTTTATGTATTAGTTAATCAGATTTGGTTTTTCATCCAATATTTATATGTAATTATTTCCACAGACACTCCTTTTGAAATTTTATTTTGAAACAGTCACAAGAGTAGGAAATTTTCTTAATAGAATCAGGGTTATAGATTCATTTGTTATGACTGTTATATTAAATGATATTTTTAACTTGATTTTTGAAATTTAATTATTAGTATATTATGGGTTCTTAACGACTATTACAATCAATATGTGTTCTTATCAAATTTGGATGATGGAATTCATGACACTATTATAGAGAGGAAATGGTATTCAAGTCATATAGGACCCAACATATTGTAGCTTGGTGAGATTTCAACTCTTATTTATAATAATGTTTTATATAATGGATAAAAACCATAATATGTTTTCAGTTATATTATCAATGAAATAGGGTTAATACATTTTCATGAGTCATAGGTTATGTGGTGAATTTAATTTGTGAATTTACTACTATATGTTTTCGAAGTGTTTATCCTGGTCACATTCTTCCATATGATATTTCATCATTGTAACATACTGAGCTAAATATTTTATTGGTTATACTAGTCTAAAAGATATCCATATATTGGAATAAATATTATTGTGGTTCTTTATTAAAATTTACCTTGATTGTATATAGTTCATTACGTATGTGTGTGGAGTTTTAGGTATTAAACCATATAATTGAAAAATACAGTCATATTTTTTTCTATAATTATATATTTGTATGATCATATAAGAGAATCCTATGAGATTTTAATTATTTACCAAATTATCAGTTATCGCTAGATTAGGGTGAGTCCTTAAGATAAACCAAATTCTAGATCCATGAAAATTCATGTTTAAATGATTATTTTAACATTCCATTTGGTGTAACAAATGTATAAATAATGACTATGAGTATAATGAATTTTTTCATTATTTTTTATCATGTTAACATTATTTTCATACTAAATGATAATATTAATGACTAACCAATAACAATGGAGGAACATGTGTTCCATTTACTGACAACTCTGGCCATGAATAATGTGTAATAGATACATTCCAACCAAATAAAATTTACTTTTTAGTTATTAATAGTATATAATTTAATAAATATAGAATCTATAGGTGGTTAATAAGTATACATGTATAAAGTGTGAGATTATTTTTTGAAAGAGTATCCCATAAAATTTTTTAATGGACCAAACCTTTTATGATAGGATTTCTATTTCAAAGTTTCTATTTTAGCATTCTCATTATTTATGACACTAATGATTTGAAAATGAAATTAAATGGTGGCGATTGATTAGAATTACTATAATTAGAATTACTTATGGAGTAAAATTGGATATTGAAAATAATCCAAATTATACACATACATATTCTAGGTAGGTTGTCCCCCCTGTATTGTAATGCATCTTGTGGTAGAATATGAGTAATCTTGATAATGGATTCCCATGTGGTCATTTGAATATGTATAAAACTGAGAATGAATTAATGGAATTATCTAATAGTGTACATTTAGTTACAACAATGATAAACTACTTTTGATCTTAGATATATTATATAATGGTTCAAAAAATATTATATATACAAAAAACAACAGTCTGATATGTAAATTCATAGATAGAGAGCTACTATTATGGTGATGTAGGTGTCTTGAGTCCACACACATTAATTATTTATAGATGATGTATAACATATGTTTTTGTAATGTCCTTTATGTTGATTTGACCAAATCTATTCAAGATATTGTTGTGCATGAGTATATTACTATGTAGGACGTGGGTATAGATATATTTTATTTTTTATTTTATATATTTTAATCCCAATATCAAATAACCCATATCTCATATTTTGTAAAATAATTACTTGTAACATCACGTTACCTACTATCATGTAATCCTTCACTGTTGTTTTTTCTACTTTAAGATTGGTCATGTTTCTTGGTTTCTTCTATATAATTTGAAATATTTATGAATTGTAATGGTATATTCATGGTTATCACAAAATTAGGGAAACCATTGCAGTTTTGTCTAAGGAAAAATGAACCCTAATATGATCTATTAAAAGTAGACACATATATTTTAAAAATATCACTAACATTCTTTCTATTCCATTTCATATCAAATATTTAGTGTTTTCACTTTTGAAACACAATTTTTTATACAATTCAACAACATAGTGGTGCCCTTGAATCCTACAAGAAATGGTTCAAGGTTATGGTGCATGATTCCTTCAAACCATGAGGACCCACTAGTAAACCATGGCAGACAGTTCGTAATTAAATGAAAATTTAATTATGATTCATGAATCCTCGTAACTGATGCACTGTCACCCCAATCAAATATTAGTCAATGTCTACTGTTGTAAAAGATAGAATATGAAATTATAAACATTAAAACCAATTTCATGGAAGATATATGTTTTTTTGGTCTCTTTAGATTTACTTAAAGTTAGTGCATATCCTATATTGTGGTTGAACACAATATATATAATCTCCTCATTAGGGAACTATATATCATTATATATTTGATTAATTGGACCACTATTTTATAGTATCATTATTATAGGTTTCAGTTCATGATCACAATTTCCATTTTTATCATTTCTTATTTTGTTGTAAATGTTGACTTGGATCATATGATCAAATGATGATGGTTCCATAATTCATCGTTATTTGATTGTATCATTATCAATAATTATTAAATAGGAATGTATTTTTAATTTATTTAAAAAATAATATGAAATTATTTAATGTGATACATCAAAATTCAATGAAATTTATGAGATATCCCAAATAATAATGGACTAAAATGAGGTTAAATTCCTAGGAAACATTGTGGATTTAATTTCAATTCTATTTAGTATTTATAGGTTTTTAATCCTTGATAAAACTATAATAAAGTTACTGTTTTATAAAAAATTGAATGAACTAATGAAATCTTATTTATGGTTATGAAATAAGAAATTAATGTGGATAAATGAATACCAGACAATTATAATTTATGATTACTTTAAAATATATTTTCCAAATTATTAATTAATTTGTTTTTTAATGAAATATTCATTATGGGTTATTATTAAGACATGGGACAAGATCTATAGAAAATTGAATATATATATATATATATATGTATATATATATATATATATTCTAAAAATTAAACCACTACTTAAACTACTCCAACCTGAAATCCTATGATATTATCTTTTATAGAAGTGTAAATTTACAATGATGGGTTAATTTGGTTTTATATAGTCTGTTCTCACTTGAATGATCCAATATCATTTTTGAGATGAGTGAGGATCCTATTAATAAAAAATTGACCTACCATATGAAAATTCATACCTTGTTCACTATAATGATATTTTAAATTGATTATACAAGCATCTGATCATTGAATAGTGAAATTCATGTCAAATTATTTATATGATTTTTTAATATAAATTTATTTCTGAAAACTGCTATAATGCTTTTTGACATTCATAAACTATTTTTGATTATGGAGGGATGTTTCAAATTAAAATTTTGAATGAAAATACATTTGATATTTTATTATAACTGATATAATAAATGGATAATTGTTATGGTATTCATTATTAAATAGCCAGTTAGACCATATTGGGGTCTATAGCTCCAAGAATACATTTTGCTTTTTGAGTTTTTTTACTTTCATATGAAAATACTGAGTAAAGGTAATGTGCCACTTATAGGGGATGGTTATTCCTAATACTTGGGACCATAGAGCGGTTAGGGTGACTGACTAAAAATTAATTTTTTATTTTAAAAATACTTTTGAGGAAAAGTGAGAAACCAGAGTGACATCAAAGAGGTAAAACACAACTATGCTTCCATGGGCCGAGTTCAATAAGAAAAAGGGAAATACAATTCAAAATTTTTAAAAAGCTCCACCCCTCTAAAAACATCCAATTCTTGGTATTAATTAAATGGAGAACGCTTCTGCTCTGGTCCTTATATGGATATCCCCTTACAAGAAAACTAAATGCAGTGTCTCAAGGACCAAACCCACAGTGCCACAAAAAACATGAAGAAATCAAACTGAAAATCCACCATAGTGCACAAAAACACTAAACAACCCAGCCTTCACCAATTGAAAAGAAAAGAACTGAATATCCACAGTCCAGGATACAATTCATCATCGTTTTCACCTTCACTAAATCCAGATCAACCAAACTCTCTAGCCATGAAACAACACAGAAAACCGCATTCAATACCACTATCATGATATGTTTTTTGAGACATAAGTCTAGATAACATTTTTGTTTCTTAAATAATATTTACATATCAACTTTTATATTTTTTATCTATTTTATAGTGGTACTATCTTTTTATCGGGTCTGTTAAATTTTGATATGTATCCTTTATATTATGTTGATTTTTAGAAAAATTTCAATCTCTCATTGATATTTTATGATTTCATGTGATAGTCAAAACCCATAGGGATCGAGAATGACCATTGAGGTATGTCAGATATGTCATGGGTATTGGGGTACAACATTATGAATGAGATTTAATGATAAATTTGTATTAGAGGTGGAAGTTAATATTCATTCATTTATTATAGTATGTGGTTTTGGATGTCTAGATAAGATATAAGAGGTATTTATGAGAGAGTTCCTACCTATGTATTAGAGTAATGAGCCATATTTAACAATGGGTGTTATAGTAAAACAATCATTAATGATTTTTTTACCTAATTAAAGTATTTCCTTACAAATTAATATATTTTAGGGAAACCCCATTAATACTTTTTAGCATGATGAAATTGAAATTTCCCTATACTTTATAGAATCATTTCAGATGAATTATTTTTCATTTATATTGTGTAGCATCATGACTATAAGGTGATGTGTAAATAATACACACAAAGAAGTTGTCAGTAAATCATTATAAGCTAATAATCTATTGGAATTGAAACTTTTCATGATAGTAGTGATTGTTGTCCCAACTCTGGGACTGGCACTGGATTCTTTCCCCACTTAGACTGTAATAGTGGAATCATAGAGGGAATAACCCCATATTTTCAATCTTGGTCCATTCTCTCAAAACCACCAACATACCAAAGATATGATGACCATAAACACTATTTATAATAAATAATAATGATATAGATTCTTTTTGATTTATTATAAATTCCCAAGTGTATTAAGATTAAATGTGAAATATTTGATCTTGAATAGACTATTATGGGATGATGGAATTTTTTTATGGAACAAATAATGAGGGTTTGAAATGGAATGAATTTTGAGTTCTTTTCATCAAATTTTCTATCTATAATCTATAGCCATTGTTAAATCCATAGAGTTAATCTAACTCATAGTATATTGATTTAATTTGACTCATTTTAAAAATATCTTCACTAACAGTTTTAATTTGTCTTCTATGGTGGTTACCTAATAAAGGATGATGTATAAAATATTTTTTATGGGTCTTCAACTTGAAAAATGTTATAATTTTTAAATTTTGATGCTTTATTATGTTTTTAATGTGTTTTAAAGGGTATTAATGATTGTACTCATCCATGATTGTATGTTCTAGTCGATGGGTGTTTCCTTTTCTACCAATGTAAGATCTATTAGTTTCATTAATTTAGAGGGGAATCATGGTGAGTCACATGGTTTCAATTGATAGAATACATCTTCTCTACCACCTTTATTTCCAAGAATATAACTATTGAAATTATCTTAATGTAGAATGGTTGGCCATTAGGGTTATGTTTTTACAGAGGTGACAAGTATATAAAGTTCATCTCATCTCTCAAGGAACCTATAGATGTTTTTCCATTTATTTTCTAATCCATGATGAGGAACACAAACATTATATCAAATGTGTACATCACTAGTTCAGATGATTCATGATGTATTGTGTTACATCAATAGGAATCTGATAAAAGGATTCTTTACATAGTGGATGATTCTCTAGAGAAATCTTATATTGGTCGATTAAGTGTATGAGCTACATCTTTAGCATGTTAACTTTGGTTACAATGTTTGTTTATAAATATTTTACTTATTCTATTAAAATTAATGATATTATAATCCAAGTAAAAAATTATATAATCACTTCTGACTTATGTGATGTATATTACCATGATTATAAAAATGAAGAGATACCTAGGTCTTAGATGTCCAACATCTATTTTCCTTTATAAAAAAAATATATTCCTTGGAATTTTCTAGTTTGAAAGATGAATCCAAATGAAATAATCCTTGAATTGATTGTTATATTTCGAATATCACCTTATTTTTCTATCATATTATATGGGTCTCCATTAGTCTACATGAAGCGTTGTTTCATATTAATTATTAATAATGGGACATGAAGTCGAGTAGAGTCAGAACATATTTTAAAGAAAATTAAAATTTAATAATAGTTTTTTATTTTGACATGGAGTGGAAATCACTATGTGATAAAATCCCATCATTCATTAAGATTTTTAATTGAAATTTTCCTTATGATTTTTCTAGTCATCCACCATTAAGATATTTAGATTTCTCTGTTGATTTAGTACTTGTTACTCAGACAATAAATATCCTTTCATTCTATATTGACCCCAAATTTTTGATATTGTCAAATTTTTTATTTTATTATCTATTATTTGAAGAGTTTATATTCCAAATACTGTTATGGTGGGTGGAACCCATTCTCTTAGTGAAGAAATATAACAAAAAATGTATTCCTTATGTAGATCATGTTATCAATGATTTGGAATAAAGATATATCACATTAAAATGAACACCATCAAGAGTAGGTATTTCCATTATTAATATATTTTAATTCCATTTGGACTAATTAATACTCAATAAAATAATATTTATTTATTGATCATGATTTTGTAAGAGTACCTCAACTCATTCATAGTAGTCATTGTGAATTTCATCTTGGATTATATCAACACTGGGGAGGTTCAGGATAATTATTTAAGATATTCCTTACAAATCATGATAGGACATCGATTATATGTAATGATTTTGACATGTAATTTCTATATTCAACAGCTAAAACTCTTGGTTCATGTGTTATTATATCATCGTATCTTAGATTATCCTGAATAGGTTATGGCCATTGTGACATGGGAGAAAAATTTAATTTTGGTCAAATATGAATACTTGTGGGATTGGTGTTGTATTAATATAGGTTTTCTAAATATTTACTGATAATGGACCCAATAACTGCTACAATCACATGTATGGGGGTGTGTTCACGTGTAATAAATTTAGTTATAGTTCATTTTTTGAATTGAAACATATTTTTACTTCTATGATTGTTTTTACTCATTGAGAATATGTATAGGTATATATTTTCTTCTATGACATGATATGTTTGGATTTTTTTGTCTTCTATTGTAAGGTGATCAAGCTGTATCCTATGGCTCCACACATCATAGGAAACATGAGAATAAATACTAATATATGAAATCAAAATCACAATTTTTATGCATGATATTGTGAGATGATATGATTTCTGCCTTGGAGAATTTTTTATAATTTATTATGATAAAAATCAATGAGTTATATCTTCCCCATTAATTATAATAACCCCAATCAATGAAGATGGGTGGAGTAGATTTATTATTTAAAAAATTATACTTCCTCCTAACTAGGGAATGGAAATGTTTTTGATGATGATTTATGAAGGAATAAATATATCCCTTGACTTGAAAAAATATTTTAAATAGGGTACTATGATTTATTAACTTTCACGATTTCATTAATGAGTCTAGGAGAATTATGATGTGGTCTTATATAAATTTTTTAGTAAACCTACACTCCCCTTAGGATGATTAATTTGGGATACATGTTTGATGATGAATTCTTTATCATTAAGTATTGTCATTATAGAGTGGTTTCCATTTGAAAATTTTCATTCTATTATGATGGAATCATGTGATTTAATAATCATTTTTTCCATCTATTTGTATGTACTATCAAAATTGGAGATTTTAATAATTCCTAATGGTATTTGAATCATAGAACAACAATTATGTTTTGTGATATATGATGTTGATTTTGGTTGCTATGTATGAGGTGAGACATCATTGAATTCGTTTTTCATTTTTATTCCTTTAAATATGTAATAGATGTTCACAAATTCTCTGGTTTTCTTCTTCATTCACTTTATTTGAAGAATTTTAAGGAGTATTTTATTGATATGGACATCATTGTTGTGTTTCCTTGAAAATATTGAAAAAATAAATTCAATATGGGTTTTTTATTGGATAATGAAATTGGCTACATCATTCCCATTCATGATACTACTAATATTGGTTACATGAGACATCTCTATGTGAATTATAAAGTCATATTTCATAGATTTGATATTGATATATTCTGAGATCGGTATCCCTATTTAACATCTCATATCTAGATAGTTCCCTAGGAGGAAAGGGGATCTCAGATATGCTTGGGCAAAAAATATCTCTTCTAGAAGGATGGATAGAAAGAATGATCAATGCTGATTCTTGAGGTTATGCTTCATTCATGAATCATTTCCTTTGGTTTATCTTGGTAATTTTATTTGGTACTATTTTTTTAATTATATAATAAAAATTATCACTGTGAAATTTGGATCGATCCTTTTTAAGTCTTGTATGGTTGTCCTTGTAAAACTAGGTTGTGTTGTTTATATATTTGTGGATGTTCAGTAGGTGGGTCAGGGTTTTTCCAAGAAAGAAATGAACAAGATTATTTAAAATTGTTATATAATGATGAATAAAATTATGTAGCAAGAATATTATGTTGATAGTCTGAATTTTAAATCTGCAACCACATTTATTTGGAAATTTCACCAAATTTGGAAAATTAACAGATTAGGAAACTGGTAACTATTCAATATTATATATAGGGACATTTAATGTTGTATGTTTGGTGGAAGATTAGGCATACTAGTTATTACTTCAACCATAGATGATGTTGATCCATATTTTTTTTCATGTATTGCTATATAAGAAATAAATTTTACACATATCATGTCTTATATTAGGAGGATTTTGAAGTTAGTCATGATTTATCCAGGATTAAGAATTTAGTATAGATTGTTTATTTTGAGAAGAATGTACATCATGGAGGGAAGATTTTTCTAGTCTTTGTGTTATGGAAACACTATTTTGATTCACATGATACTGGCGGGAGTTAGTAATTGATTGAATAATAGTGTACATGCATCTTTACTATGGAGATTTCTTAATATGATATCTTAGAAAAAAACATTTTCATGGGGATGGGTTTTAACAACCAATTACCCACATTCAGGTCATCCATGATTGTTGTTTTGGTGTCCTTTTATCTTAGTACTTAATTTGGATACATTTTTAGAGAAATTGGAAAATATTGGAAGCTCAATTGTTTGTCTGTGGTTAGTGAATGGTTAATGATTACTAAATAATTTTTCCTATCAAACTATGTTCCCTATTAAGAGTCACTTTATGGGGATGCATGATTTTTCAATATAAGTGTATATATCCCCTAAAATACATGAATACTAAAAAATTGATGTATTTTATAGTTTGTAGTAAATTTTTTATACTATTATTCCTCATTAGAGAAAACATTCACCCAACTAGTATGCAAACAAGGATAGGGAACATAGATACCCCAAACCATAACTCATATTATAGAAACCATATGAGGTGATTTTAAATTCCAAAAAAATTCTTGAAAATAATGAATTCATATTTTAAGATGTATAATCCATGAATTTGACCATAACTTGAATGTTTTGGTTATTTGGGCTATCAAGAGGTTATTTTTACTCTCTACCAACTTTTCTTGGAAGATCAAATTGGAATTGATCTAGACCAATCTGCACCAGGTAAGTGGATCTCCACTCATTTTAGTTTCAAATATATATATATATATTAATTAATTAATTAATTATTGATCGATGATTATGTAATTGATGGATATAAATAGTATTATTTTGGATCTTCACTCTTAGTAGTGATTATTATTCCCCCATTACTTTTCCATTATTGATGATTTGATTTTAGGTTTTTTAATTTACTTTGTTATTTAATGTAGGTGAATGTAAAAGTATTTTCCATTTAATTGAAAAAATAATTTTATTAATTAATCTAATATTTTCTTTTATTTGATTTAAAAATCACGATTTCAATGAATTTTAAGTTATTTTTTAAATTTCGTGGAAATTTATGAGAAGACCCCAATTTGAGTTTAATTGTGATCTGGGGTATAATTTTTTGAAAAATAATGACTTTAGATTGAAATTTAATTGTTAAAATGAATTTTTGTGGAATCATGAGATGAATTTCATAAAGTTATTATTAATTTTAAATGGAATGAAATGATGAAATAATTTACATTTATTCGAAATTAGAAACGATTTTGAAAAAGTATGAACTGGTAAATTATAATTAGAATTTATTTGAAATGTTTTGTTTCAACATTTTTAATTTATTAAATATTTGTTGCATATGTTAGTTGGGGTTGTTATAGTTAACAAAGATAAGAATTATAGAATTCAGACTACCTAAAAATAGACTAATGATGAATAATAAAACTAAAAACATCAGAAAGATATCACATTATGAGTTCACCTAATGTGGTGTAGATTATCTAAGGATGGGTTCCCCTATTATGGCACATTTTTTTTGAATGTATTTGAATAGAGTCAAAAACATTTTTGGGATGATTTTGGATCCTATTATATGAATAAAATCAATGTTGGGGATTTTATTCATTGTTTATTTCTATTATATATATTATATATTATAAATTCCAATTATTTTTTTAGAAAAATTATTCATGGGTGTTTATTTATAAATAATATTATACATAAATTTAATTCAATCATGTTTTAATGTTGTCTAATATTCTCACCGTCTTTTGGATTTTTAATGGTATGTATTGGTTTATAATATTAAAATGAAATTTCCAGAATATTTTGTTGTAATAGAATGAATAAATGTTAAATTTTTGTGGTATTGATAATGGAACAATTGGGAAGACTGAACAAGGATTTATAGAGCCCAACATAACATATCCCTCCTGAGATTGTATATATTATATTCCTAGTTCTTAGCAGAGATAATGAAACACTCTGAGGTGGTGGATGTAATTGATCCTCGGGATTGTGGATTGGTGATGGTGATGGTGATTGGGAGTGTCTTTGTCTGCATGTTACATAGTATTTCATTGAAATTATTTTAGGTTGATAATGCATTTTTTGTATTGTTGTTTTTATATCTGCTTGTTTGAAATTTTTCTTATTTATCTTATATTGTCTCCCACTTTGAGTTTTGAGAATGCCATAAGTCTCTATTATCATTGAAATTTTATAGAAAATTTGTTCCCTCTATGATCTATATGGAATCCAAGAACTAGTTTCTAACCTATATGGATCTGGAATTCTAATCAAGCTATGTTTGAGTCGGATGAAGTGTCAGGTTACTCGTTATGTCGGATTACTAGTGACATTAATATGTATTAGTTTAATATTCTAATTTCTTGTTGAAGATTGATAATATATATTATGGAATATTATAACCACAATTTTCCTTAATTTTTAAAAAAATCATAATTTTTGAAGTCATGATGTGGTCCCCATTATATTGAGATATTATATAATGATGGATTTTCCTTACTTAATTTTTTTGTACATCCAAATATATGTTGTATCTACCACGTAATAAAAATATAAAATAGGTGTCCTGGGGGGTTGAATGAATTATTAGGCTTCATCATTTGGCTATCCACATGTTAGAATGTTATTGATGATAATTAGTGACCCACTTGTCATCTCATGTCACCTTTTATTGATATGTTTATTTAGAATACTCTCAATATGACTTATAGGATATCATTAACTTTTATTCTCTAAGAGTATGAGACAATTTCATTGATCATGGATTTACTGAAAAACATTTCTCATTTCTTACTAATAATATTTATTTCTATGTTTAGAGAGAATTGTGTATTTAATTTAGTGAACTTTATTTACATCTTTCAATATATTGTTCAATATAGGGCCTCCAATTTCAAATGGCACTCATAGTTTTCATTTTAGTTTTGAAAATTTTATAATGGAAAATCTAAAAACTACATTTCATATATATATATATATATTTGGTATGAGCATACTATAACTACTGGAAAACTGCCCTATATACACGGTTCAAAACCGTGGGTATAGCCCCCAAAACCATGGGTTTAGGCTATACCCGTAGTTTTGGGAACCGTGGGTTGGAACAGTGTCACGATAGGGGGTCGGCCTATATCCATGGTTTTTTAAAACCTTGGGGATATGATTTTCACAGCGTTGCAGGTGCGCGGACACGTTGGCACAACGTTGACCCCACAGTTTGAGAACTGTGGGGATTTCATCTGAAAAAATAACGGCCAAGGGGTTTCGTACCCGGGCCTCGCGCTGCGCCTGGCGGCCACGCCCCACCAACAAACCACCCAAGCTACGAATTCTATCTGTTATATATATATATATATATATCTGCCTATATATATATATATATTAATATGCGGTATTTAAATTCAAAAAAACGCCCTGCGTGTTTAGAACTCGTACCTCACACTGAGTCCCACGGCCGCACCCCATCAACCGACCAACCATTGTGTTGTTTATATTTGTTATATATACATACATATGTGTATATTTATAAATATGATCCATGTGGTGCATTTAAATTCATAAAATGCATCCATGGGGATTTGAACCAAAGACCAAGAGCAGCCGTGTAGAAGAGTCTACCAACCGAGCTTAAGAACTTTAGAGAATTTATATTTATATGGATGTAAATATATTAATCAAAATCATGAAAAAATGTCTTCCTGCCTAATTTCTTTCATGTACCGCCCAATTTTATTTCCCCGCCATAACGCGGGAAAGCTGTACCCACGGTTCCAGTGAACCGTGGGTATATGACTTTAAAAAAACCACAATACCTACAGTTTTCTAGAACCGTCAATATAGGTCTTCAGAAAATACCCTATACCCACGGTTTTCTCCAAAACCATTGGTATAACTCTTAAAATAAAACTATACCCATAGTTTTTGGCACAACCGTGGGTATAGATGGCATATACCCACGGTTTTTTGCAAAACTGTGGGAATAGACCTATTTTTCAGTAGTGTATTTTGATCATATAGTACAATCTTGGATATTGAATCTTGATTTGTGGTAGTTTATATTATAAATGAATTGAATTAGTTGAGTTTTTCTATACCAATAGAATATAGGATATGAATTATTTTACAAGATCAGTGGAACCATTATATAAACCCTATAATCTACCTTAGTATTGGAATAAGGTCAGAGTGTCTTTGAATGTTGGACATGTATTGTGTAAGTGACCCCAAAAAATATCCCAATATTTAAAATGTTAATGGAATATACTTAGTAGGGGATAAATTAATAAAACTCCTAGCATCATAATCTAATCATGAATTAATTTGATGGAATACTTTTTATATTACTGTTACCTTGATTGGGACATCACTTTGTTCAGATATGTAAAATGATACAGTGCATATATGATAGGATTTTAATGAATATGGTTTTTATAATCTTAGTTGAATAATAATTTTACCCTATACAACATTTTAGTTCTGTAGTATAATTTTCAAATATAACTCGGTATTCAAAATATTATAATAAAACCACTCATATGAATAGTACATCCACATGCATAGTGTTTTTTAAATATTTTTCATTACATATGAACTATATTCGATCAATACGTTCAAAAAAACAACACAAAGAGAAAGGTGGAAAATTTTATAATAATCCAATTATGATTTTTTTGAATAAATTCATTAAGAAAATTTTATGAATAATATAATATTTAGTACTGTCAGTGATACCATTATAATATAATTTCTTATATATGAAGGTTAAATAGTTAATATGATTGTTATTTGAAATGAATTTTTTCTTAAATAACTATTTTTTTATGTTTTTAAAATTTTATATTTATATATCAAGTTAAAATATTTGATGATATTACTATATATTAACAATATTATTAAATTGATATTAGTATAAAATTAATATGAAATATTATTAAAACCACTAAATATCATTTACCAAATTATTTTATTGTATATTATTTTTTTATTAACAAAATAAAAACATAAATTTTAGATGTGGATTTTTTTTAATATGAAAATACTTTTTGAAATATGTATATCAAAATTGGATATGGATGATTTTTTTGGTTTTTACTATTAATATTTTATTTTTTGTTAATTTATAAGGTTAAATACTTTTAATGACATTAAAGTTTGAGTGAATTTCCATAACATATTAATGGTATGAATGTTTATGAATTAATTTTTTTATAAAAAGTAATTATTTTTAAATTATATTAATTAATATTAAAATTTAAATTTAAATTTAGAAAAACAATATTTTACAATGTTCAAAATATTAAATATTTTACTTTAATAAAAACTATAATTGGTCTATTCAATTTTATAAATGTATACAAAAAATTTAATTTTATTTCACCAGTAATATTACAGTTCAAAATTTTTATTTTTATACTAATAATCAAATAATTATTATAAATAAATTATATTATTATATAATTAAAAATATAAATTAATTAATACAGAGATCTTTAACCAAAATTTTTAGGGTTCCATATGTTCTCAAATTATAATTAGATCTCCTCATATCAAGAATAAATATTTTTCGATATTAATGTCATATTTTTAATAATTTAGCCTTAATCATTCGTTAGGTCCCATCATTTTTTTATTAAAAGTAAATTGGATAGAAAAAACAATATAACAACGTAAACACTATATAATGAAAAAGTAAAAACATTGTAGTGTAAATGACTATAAAAATGCTAAAAATATCTGTCCATATGTGTCATTACATCCTTAAATATCACACCACTTAAAAAATATATTATTATCCGTTATTATATTGAATATAACATTTCATAATGTCTTTACCTTTTTTATCCAAAAAATTATAGTCCTCTACGTTATAGATGGACCTATAAACTCCCCACCCCAAACATGTTATCAATCCCAATGGATCAAATATTTCATAAAACCCCACTGTTATCACTCACCAACACTTTAATCCAACTAATAATGGATTTTTTTTAATTCTTAATAGGTCAGCTCTAAAATCCCAGGTCAATATTGTAAAGGAGAACATCCAATGAGTTTAGAAAAATTTTAAATTACTTCTGATCTAAATGAATTTCCCTATTAATTATTCTCTCTCCAATGAATGAAACCAGCCTATGATGAAATAAGTACATATATATCATTGTAGTAATAAAAATTAATTATATTTATGGGATTAAAATTTCATACCATCTACTGAACCCCATAGAAATTAAGTCATGTATAGTGCTTGAGGATTACAACCATCATAGATACTATGTTATATTTTATTAATCATTAATTTTAAATGATCTCATTACATATTTGTACTTATGGACTACGACCTCCCTAAATATATCATTTTTAATTTTCCATCTATGATTTGATTCATAAACATAAATTCAATATTTATGATTCAATACCTTCAAAAATCACTCCATAATATGATTAGGTGATATTAATAATGATATCATTCCAAAGAATCACTATTTATAAAATAAATACCCATATTTTATTGAATGTTGGTGTTTGGGTTTTTAATCCCCAGTTGAACAATTCTATAAATTTTTTTCATGGATATGAATCCAATGAATGAATTTATATCAAAAACTGATATGGGTATTATAATCATTCAACCCATATAATGATCTTCATCTTTCCCTATAGGATTTTATCTTGTGACACCACTTCTATACAAAGTTAAATAGAAGAATATTAATTCTTCAGTTAATTTGTTTGATTATTTATTTTTAATCTATAAAGTTGTGGTGACCAAGATAATTACTACCCTCAAGAAGATTATCAGAATAAATATATCATATTGGGGATCATAGCCAACAATAATTTACTAGTTTTATACAATCCACCTGGATCCCAAAAAATGTGGCAGTCATATTTGATTTTAAATGATTCTATATATTGTATATAAAAGAATCCTTGGGTGATTTATAATCTTTTATATATCCATATTTTGCATTATTTACAAATTAATAAGATAAATTAGGCCCTCCATAATTATTTTTATAGCATTGAAATCATTTTTCTCCCAGTAGTTCATATATTTGATTCACATATATGTCATAATTATTTTTAGTTGACTTGCATTAAGAGTATCCGGACACTATTATAAGTCATAAAGGAGGAACATAAAAAAATTTAGATTATATACTAGTGTCTAAATCTATCGTATCAGTTAATGAATTATTTTACAATCAACCAACCTCCACAATATTTAAAATCATCAAGTTATATCACTCGCATACTATGTACATGTGATTACAGATGGGGATCATGAGGAATATGCCCCAATTTGAAGTGATCCACATAATTAAGTGATCAATATTATATTTTCCAATTGAATTTATGATATTTTTTTTAGGATAGAAATATTTATAAAGTTACACCAATTTATACATATGCACCTTGAAAAAGGAAAAGGTATAGTTGAGTCTCCCATCAACCAAAAAAAATTTAATAAACATAAAGTTGTTGCCTGAATCACTTCCTTTATCTATGTGCTAGAGGGATATAAGTGGATTATCATTGAAATTCAAAGTGGGTGACAACCTAATATGCATTAAATTCATGATGATACTGTTATGATTCATAAAAACCCATAGAAAAAAATTCTCCTTATTTTTTTATCCATAGTTAATGCATGTTTGAAGGCACATCTCACTACAGTTAAGGTTGGTGGCACTACCCATACATAAAAAATTATTATTTTTTCGGTTTCTATTTATGTTAGATCTATGACACATAAAATGTTTTACATTTTATGTTCACCCCCAACATATACATGACCATTTTTATGGAATATGGAAGATGTTATCCCCCAAGGAATTGTGATCAGTGACATTTCCACTTATATTGAAATCATAGATATATAAGGACAGATAGATATGTTTATGTGGAATCAATAATATATGTGGGATTACCATTTTCCTCATTCCCTAGTTACTGATATATATTTCATTATATCCTTCAATGAAATATGATTCGTTGACAAAACATTTCCTACTACACCTATAAATATGTCATTAGGATTGGATTATTTGTAAGAATTCACAAATATTGATTGCCTTTTTGGGAAAATGGTGGTGTATATAATTTTAAATTATATTTCTTTGACATTTGAATCCAAAACATGATATGAAGATCCTTATATCATATTCTACAACTTTTTCATCTCCTCCATGAATAGAGAATGCATTCCTTTCCTATACACTTGAAAATTATATACCATTTAATGTATCCCTTCCATAATTTTCCATTAGAAAAGTTTCACATAGTCCCTCTAAATAATGATTCATGAGAAATAGTTTTTGATTATGTGAATGGAGAAAATCAGGGAAGATCATATTCATACTCGTATCTCCTTCACACACCGTGGCCAATTTGTGCAGTTCAATAATAGGCCTCATCATTGTGAGTAAGCATTGAAATTTACAATGTAATTTTCACTCACATAACATCATACATCATATATATGAAACAATATAGAGAAAATGCATATTCTATCATGAAAAACCCATCTCCTAAGACAATTTATCTTTAAGAACCCTATAAGGAAGTCGTCTTTAGGTTCTCTCTTACTAAAATAATGTTCACTGTGGTCCCTAGAGAGGAAATTATCCTATATATTTCTCTAAAAATTATAAAAAAATTGTTTACAATATCATATATTACCATTAATTATCTTAATTCATCATTACTATGTAAAAACTCACATCAAGATTCTATAAACAAAAAATCACCAAGGGCTTGGTTATAAAACTTGGAAAACTAATTTCATAACCATTGGAACATTTGATAGACAATTACATAGTGGTTTATTTTACTAAATATGTTCTTGAACAATGTTTATAGTGTCAAGGATAGGTTGGTCAATCTGTTAAATAATGATACATATATCTATAGAACCTCCATTGATGGTGATTATTTAATAAATGAGAACGTGACTCTATGAGTGGATCATATTTTTGGAAATAACCTCTTCTTAAAATCAATCCTATCAACCCATATGATTATTCATAACTCAATAATTTATTTAGAATTTTCCATTTTCATTTCTCCACATCCATGTTTAGATTGATAAACTAGCATTAAAGTAAATGTATGTTTAGTATTTATCATATTAATAATGAATAAAAGGATTCACTTATTCCATGTCATATATACACCTTTATGGAAATCATACATATTATATGTGGAGATGTGTATGTGATACAACTATCCTTATAGGGATCCTATTATGATGTGTATACCAATATCAATGTGATCATTTTAGTCAAATTTTTCATTTAGGTTAGTGATCTGCCACACCCTTCGGCCCATAAGACCCTAATGGACGATACACTCAAGGATTGTTAATAAGTGATTTCTTTTGAAAAAAGGTATCTGGTATATAATTGTACCATATAAAAGAGTTTTGATAAGAATTATATAATTAAAATAAGTAGTAATTTTGGTTTGGAGAGGGAAAACTCACTCAGTGTATAATACACCATATATATGTCTTCGGATTTTCAATGTCACAAATATATTTTGGATTATTGTGGACACATGTTGTAAGATTAATCAATCCATGACTGCGATGCTCTTTGTTTTGAATCTATCCATGGATAATTTAACTATATCTGAAAAAATAATTATTGAAAATCAAAAGATAATTATAAAGATGTATGTGTGATTAATTCGAGGTCCCATTTATGAAGATTTATAAAGGGCCATTAATTTATAGTTTTCTCAAATTAAACTCCATAAAACACCTTACTAGGGAGCCTATGGATTATAATATATGTGTTAGTAAACTATTTATATAATAAATGTGTAATATATTCCCTTAATGATCATGTAGGATTACTCAACGGTGATGCCACTCCCAATAACTCTTGTAAGGAATTCAATACCAAAGGTGTGTATTCATTATGTATGTATCATTGGAAAAGGAAAATTATTTAAAATATATCAATTATCAAAATAAACTTATAAGAACAATTTAAAATAACTAATAAGAATTATATTTTGGATTAATCATTCAAATAAAAAAATTTGAAAACAATTTTGACCAAATGAAGCACATCATTATCCCCATGAAAATGAAATTAACTTATACCACCAAATAAATTTATAGGGGAAGTAGTCACTCATTAAAGACCAATTTAATCTAATCATAAAAAGATGTTATATTACTAGGACTCCAACCAATGAAATCATCATTTTATCTATTCAGAGCTTATGAAATGTTATAGTTCTACGATGAAGTAATCATTTGACATAAATAGTATACCCAACATATAATGGACACACTAGATTAGATCCCCAACATAATTATATACAATCCAAATAAATATATAGGTATATTAATAAAAACTATAAGTTCATTCCCCAATTTATGTTGTTGATAGTGTTTCCCCAAAATACCATATTTCAGATGCTCCATATACTCCCTCAATCCATTATATTTAATTTGGTGAAGTGGATTTTCAGAATGATGCTCTATCAATTAAATAAAGAGTTACAACCATTGTTTAAAACTGAGTAATGGTAAATTGTGGTACCACAGAATATGAAATGTTGAAAATTATTAGCATTTTCAAATCCCCTTTGTATAATAAAAAATATATATCATTCTCTAAACTAAATGGTAATGTGTTTGTATTGATAAATAATAAAATTTAGTGAATGGTCATTAAATATTAAACCACTATATTTCCATTCTAATTAGATATTTTATATTAAAACATGAAATGAAAATAATTAACCACTTATATAGTTCCATGGTTGGTGATGAAGTGGAATAGATTATCAAATATAACATTATTAGGTGGTCCTGGTAAGGAATGTACCTAGACAACATCATATTTTCTAGATTATGAATAGAAAAATTGTATTCGTTATTATATAATGGAACCTCAAATTCACTACACAAATGAATTATTTTTTTGGTGATTAAAATACATAATGAATCATCTTATGAAAATATATCCATATCCACCTTCAATGTTTTTATTCAATATAATTAAATTTCAATGAATCATATGGATAATTAGGTCACAACCATTAGGTAACCTTGTAAACAATTCAAAGATTGAGTCACTTAATTATGTTTTTCGAATGAAAGGGGAACCTCTAATAATTATAAATATCATATATGTAACCATTATACATATTAATTTTGTAGGGATATGTTTATTATTTGTTGTTAAGATCATATCAATGTGAAGACCCTCTCAACGGTCTTCATGAAAATTATTAGTGTAATCTTATCATTCATCAAGATAATGAACTCATGATTTCAATACATCTAGTTACCATTTGAATTTTCTATGGGTTTTTCTCAACCTATAGAGGTATGATGATCGATGAGGATATGGGATGTACTATAAATTTAATTCTGCATTCACACTATTTTTTTGATTTATGGGGCCTCCATTGTAAGACTGTGGCTTTTTAAAAGAAAAAAATATATATTCAAGAACATATAAAATAATAATATAGAGAACAACTGGATCACATTATATATTATATAAATATTTAGGTTACATCATTTGTGGAAACCCATCATGGGTTCCACTTGAAGGTTTCACAATCTGGTAAGCTACATGGCCTCATGTGTGCCTCCATTAATACATGAAGCTATCAAATAGATTCAAGGGCCTAAAGTTTATTAGTGGGGAGACTATTATGTCAAGTTAGAGTGGAAAACAACAATTACAAAATTATATATGGATTAAAAATATTGCAATCATATTAATAAATAGAAAATGGGTAGAGGAATTATGCAACATCAACTATCAATAGTAATTTATTCATAAGAATGAATTGAATGATATAGAAAATAATAATGTCAGGTAATGTATCTAAAAAATAGGAAACTAGTTATACATGAAATAATGGAATATAATAAATAAAATACAATAAAATAAGATTCCATAATTTGTCCCACATACAGAGTGCTAGTTCAGTCATCTTCTCTAATGGTCCAATCATTAAGTAAGAAAGCATGTCAAGTCTCATGTTTTGGAAACTTCTACTTATCCATATATGTGATCAAATAATAATCCTTATTACCAATGATATCCTATATATTATTTTAGATAATGATCAATCGACTAGCACAAATGGTTTCAATACAATTCATTATGTGAAGATAAATGTACAATCTGTGTGTATATATATATATATATATAATTAATGAAACAAAAATAATAATAAATTGTACCTACACCATCCTCTACTTATTCCAGTACATATAATAATTTAATTACTTATACTCTATTTTAAAGAAAACAGATCATATGAAAATATTTTTAGCAATAATGTTCATTGTAATAATGGTAAAGAAGGATCCAAGGTGTATCTAATTCATCATTGACATTATGGGTAAGTGAACTCATAGAATTATGTCATATAATCTGTAAATAAGGGGTCTAAGGTTAATTATAGGGGCATGAATGAGTAATTCCATTGTAAATGTGTCTAACTATGTTCATGAATGAAATCAATAGTTATCCTTGGAAAATCATGACTGATCGAAAAGGGGTGATTCCATGGCACCATATATATAAATATTTCATGATGGATCCAATTAGTGTAAATGGGGAAACTAGATATATAAATGTTTTTCATGGGATCCTATGAAATCATGTTGGGTATCCTCCAGATGACAAGGACTATGTTCCATTGTGGGTATCTCCCTTTGAGACCACTATCTTGAATCGGAAATGTCTCATATTAGAGCTAATGGAATTCCTTTATCGATCTAATGGATTCTCTTGTTTTATAAAACATATAAATTAAAAAATTTCTACATACAATAAGTCCCTTATTCATATATCATTAATGAATTTATTCCAGGTAATACACATTCACTAAAAAATTTCATTTTCTAATTAGACTACCTTTGATCTAATGACCTTGTAAATTATGGACTTGAATCAATATAAAACATTAATTACATAATTAATTATTAATTTAATTAAATATACATTCATTAAACATGAAAATTCATGATAAGGATATGACACTAATATCAAATCCATTATAATTATCTAGGACATGTGATGTTGTTAAATATAATTTCCATTTAACAAGTTAATATTCATTTATTAACATGAAACACATACACAAAATTATATGGTTAAAATTATATATAATACACATGTTATCTCAATTTCCAGATAATAATTCATTTTTATTTAAAATGAATTAACATTATTTGGGTCATGAAAACACCTAGAATGTTTTCACAACTAATTATAACTAGGTTGATACATATTTTATAATGAAATCACCCTATATATGGTGTATAGTGTTAAGAAATAATCACATGATGAAATGATGAAGAAGTATAAGTTGTTATACAGAATATGATCACAATGATTACATTTAAGGTATATTAATTTTATTAAGAATTGACTGGTGAAAGTAGAAAGAAAACATTGACAGAAGATTTTAAATGATAATACATTTATAGAAAATTATTAGAGAACCAACGTCAATCATATATCACACTATTCATCAAATATTGTCCCTTATTTTGACATGAATGTGATGATAGTGGATGAACATATCAATGCAAAAAAAATAGGTAAAACAAGCCTTCATTACAATAGCCCAAATGGGGGAATGAGAAATGAGGAATACAATGAACTAGATTATATATCATAAAAAGAAGGATCAAAGGAGATACACAAAGCTTTGATAAGATAATTTATGATGGAGTTATGAAAGAGACCCGCATAGCCAACAATAGGAGTTTATCACTGGAAGAGAAATGCTCATCCGCTTGAGGAAAAATGAAACGAAGTGGTTATTATGGGTTTGGAACACAATGTAAAATTTTATCTTAACAACATTTAATTAGTATCATTATTTTTTAAAAACATTCACCATACTGTGTGTCAAAAATTTGCACCAAACAATCTTAATAAGTAACTCTCATTGTTTGGCTAAACGGATTGAGAATCTAATTACAAACCATGATATACACATCTACTAAAAAAAATTAATTGAAATGGGTGAATGGACCTGGGTGAATGGTTAGGGAAAACAAAGAACCCCACATTTACCTATTAAAGGCCCCATAATTTTTAGGGAAACAATATGGTCTAGAATATATGGTTACTAATAATAATACAACATGATTATTTAATTCACCATATGGGGTTCCGAGGTCTAAAAATTCCAAAAAAAACTTAAAAAATACATGGATTTATTAGGATTCAATAATAATTCAAAAAAATTATAATTTTACTTAAAGGTAATATATCTATACCTCTGAAAAAATAGGGTTCTTATAGTCATTCCCCTTAAAATAAGTTATCCTCGTGTTGTCATCAATTCTCGGCAAACCGCTTTCTAATAAAATATGCATCATATGGGCATCTGTGTTGGCCTATCCCTCTCATGTCACATCCCAGAAATTTCAATTTCATCACAGAACCTATGAAAATTGATAGATAGGCCTCATAAAACCATCATTACCTTTTCCTTCATGTGAATGGGAATCTTTTAAAACATAGCATCAACAAATTACTCATCATCCATAGGATCAAAGTTGTATGAGTTGTCAACAAGATGATAGAAAAGATGTGAAATGTGGATGAAATCATTATTGTAATGGTAAATCTATTATATTAACAACTGATATGAAACCCTCCCAACTCACAAAAATTTATATAATTCCCCAAAACTGTGAGTTGAAAACTTCTCTGGACTATATATCCTTTTATTCCCATTCATGTGTGATATGAGTAGAAAACGAGGATCCATGAAAATTTACTATATATTTCATCTTGGGTGATGGAGAAAGGATTTATGTATTCTCTATGTATCAGAAATATCATTCTTAATTATCTGAGAATTCTATGAAGTATCCTAAAAGAGATGAGGACTCTGTAGAACTTCTTTTCCTACCTATAATAGGCATAGGGGTGATCAAAATGTCCTATAATAAATGTCCTTATAATGATCAATATTAATGCTCAAATTAATGGTATTATTATAGGAGAATATAATTATAGGTATATACATCTCTCATGAATGTCCAAAATCAAGGATACATACTCGTACCATGTTCATTAACACCTGTGTCATTTATTTTGACACACCATTGTTCAATGGCTAAAAAGTATTTCTCATAAGAATGTATGTTCTCGTAGATCTCCATCACCCCTAATAAAAAATCAATGTAAAATGAGATTCTCTATTGAGAATGATATTACAATAGATCCTGTATATCTATATAATGTCAAATACATAATTCCTTCTCACCTCCATAACTAAGAATGATTCTTAGTTTGTAATGAAGTGGGATGTTATTGTTAGCTGATTAACGACTACCCAAATTGCATCGATTCCTCAATGAGACCTCAAAAATACAATGAAAAAAAATTAAATATCCTACCACTTCCATTTTGGGAGATGAAAGGGTTGTAACAAAATATAATATCACTAGTTATTCACCTTTAGCTACTCATTGGTGGAACAACAAGTGATAAAACCTCATATCTAATGTTTCATTCAAGAACACCAATTCTGTCGACTCATATCATGAAAAATCATGGAGATACCATGATTAGGTTCTTATTGGGAAAAATCAGACACATTTATATGTTCATTTTTAATATATGTTGTACCCCAGAAACTACAACTTGTACAAATGATTTCTTCTCCATGAACATACCAATCTAGAGATAAGACCTCAATAAATATACTCTCAATGTGTGCCAATCCTTGATGTTTTGGAAACTGACTTCTTTTAAAACTATTGAGGTTAGAATAGGTAACAGTAAATGAATTAATATATGATTTATGATGAATCTCATTAAACACTAGTTGTAGCTTCAAAAATTCGGCAATCAATTTCCATTCATCACTGTATTCCTAAACTTCCTATAACTGAGTCTACTGGGTCATTGCATTAGCTATTGGAAAGCCCATTCTATGAATATATAAATGATCTAGGTCAAAATAATGATGGGTTTGACACATATTCACTATATAAGATTCATTTCAAACTTTTAATAACATATATTATGGTTATGTGATTTTTATAGTCCAAAATTTTCTATCCCATCAAATACACACTACAATAGCGTAAGTAATGAACAACTTCTTCAACATTGAGTTCATGATTCAGGTAATTATACTTGTGAAATATCTAAATCTATTACTCTTATGTGATTAATTTATTCTATTAAATCATTAATATCACCAAGAAAATTTCTAATATTTTAATGAACACATTTTACCCTCTTCCATGTACTTGTAGAATATGAATCAAAGGTGAATTAAGCCATCCATTAAGGTATTGAATGACCTTGTCGCACTTGTTAAGCCACATAAACTACAAAATGATCATTGAAAGACCCAAAATAGGACCCTAAATTCCAGATTTTTTGTTTATGAAATTTATTTAATTTCCATCCATCCACAATAATCAATCTATGTTAACCATTTTCTTGTGATTATTCTGGGAAACGACATCACTCACCTAGTCTATGTCAATGGATATTCATGATTTTGAGAAAATATGATCAATGATGTTAGAATTTTCATTCAATAATTTGTAATTTTATAGATTACCATATATAAGAATCACTATAAATGTATTTAAAATTATCTCAAGACACATATCATAGTCTATACAATTATTTGAATTCACCATGATTTCATCGACAATGTACATGAAAAAGTAATCCATATCTCAGTTGAAAAACCTACACATGAATTCCATGGAATTCCTTGACACATTAATTATATAGAAATTAATAACTAGATACTCATATATACTATACCATATTATGAAATACATATATTGTATATTTGATAGCTTGACCCACACTCGATGATTTCAAGATATTAGGATGACCTTTGAGAATAACTCATCCCATCAATGGTAGTCTAAGTGTTCCTCTATCTGAAAAAAATGATTATCGTTTCGTAATTACATAGTAGTTCAATAATAAATAATCCACATATTTCCTAATTTTATTCTACATCATGTTGAAAATACTGGGTGAACCCAATGATAAATAAAAAAGTTAGATAAAACCCGTTGATTTTAAATCATCCATCATCCTATAGAGTTCCTGGAGTTTGTTTTGATTCATATTTTATAGGGGAATAGATACTATAGAATCTCAATTAACATGATCAACCATAATCTCTACCTCCCTTTCAATAGTTTCGCTACAAAAATTATCAGGAATAAAATCACTAAAATTTCATACCGTGTGGGGAACTATCAGGTGTAATTTGTTCACATACATGAAAATACAATAATATGGGCCCTCAATCCACCATGAATATGTCAATATGGTCAATATATATAGTCTTGTAAATCCCACCCACCCTTGTAATGAATATAATATTACTATGGTGATACACATGAAAACATAAGATAATATTATCCCACATAGGTGTGATATGAAACTAAATAATCTATTCCATGAATGAAATGGGATCATATATCTTGGATTATGAAGAGGTCCTATAAGAGTGGATAATAACCTAACTCATGGGGTAAAACCCAGAATCTCTGTATTACATCAACCCATGCACCAAAATGTGTGTCCAGGGTTACCATCCCAGATAAGTACTGAGTTTCAAACCTAATAATTTAAAATGTCAATAATGAGATAAATGAATATATGAAATAAATATTTAATTAATCAGATATAATAGTACTGGATAATAAAATATTGCAACATATAGTAGAATTTCATACCCTCATATCATTGGGTATCCTCTATAAGTCATGAAAATAACCAGTTCCATGACTATATGCTACAACAAGACTAATCTTTGATATTCTGATCTACTATGTATATTACACATTATTCAGGATACTACAAACATGAACTCTTCCTTAGTCCATCATACCGGTGTTACTCAAACACACTACCCAACACTAAAAAACTGATCATATCCATGAAGGTGGAGTTATTGTGAATCTGCTTCCAATAGAAATTGTTGTTAATGTCTAAAAAATTATCCCAATATGAAAAATAAATCATTAATAATGAAATAAAATGAGTTCTCTATAAAAATGAGGATTCATATTCCACTAAAAACACTTGGAATATAACTGATCATCTAGGGGCATTGTGCACTACTACACTGACAAAAAATGTCAAGGATATGATTAATGCATCCTATAAAACAACTTCCCGTCCTTGGTTCTAAATCATTGCTCAAAATAATATTTTATTACTCCATGTTTATCAAATTGATAATATCATTATTTCCAATCTCATAAAATGTATGCTGGTGTAATACATTTTCCTACAAGTGTATTTATTACTTCAACCCATCACTGAATATCCACCCCCATGCTATCTCATCATAAAATGGACGTGGTAAGAAGAACAAATACACATTAAATTCATTAAATTGTTTATAAAATTCATAGAACATGGATCTTTGATCCTGAAATCTCTTACTTATGATTATCATAGTGAATGAAGGATAAATTAATCATAGCATGTAGATTGGAAACCTACTTAGACCATGCACTGACGGAGGCCATCCTATGTAATCACATCCCACCCCTGCATAAATGAATCAACTCAAAGATAGGTACAACTATTGTCACTTTTATATATGGAAATATTATTATTGTTGATGATATAATGAATTCAATTAAATAAAACACAGAAGCTCAAGGACATCCATCCCCTAAAAAATCAAAGGATACAAGTGTATGAACTCATTATTCATATTAGTCATTGTAGATGAAGGTTATGGATCATCCTAGATATACTGAATCAGATATATAAAACATTGACAAAATAAATAATCAATTTCTTGTTTGGTAATTAATACTGGTGCCTCAAGAGACTCTATATGAGTGATCACTGGGATTTCTGGGCCCACCACTGGTGAGGCCTAGTCATCACCACCCTCCTGCAGCTTGAACAATAGAGGCTGTAATGACATAGATCTAAAAATTAAAAGAAACCATCTCAAATCATGATTTGGAAATATATATATAATATAAGTATAACTTCACAGGAATAATGTCTGAAAAACCAATGTACTAACCCAAATTCTTTTATAGGCTTCCATGTAATTTCATTATGATTAGATGTTATTTACGGATGTTTCCAAAGTTGAAGGGTGAATTTCACATTACCTTTTCATTTAAGTGAATCCGAATAAATTTATATATAAATATTTTAATTTAATTTCTTTCATTATCTTATATAAATATATCCATGATCGATTAAATGAATTTTTATTCTTGGATAATAAAGTCCCATTAAATTTATAATAGAATGAAACAACAATTTATCTTCTAATTATCTCTCGAACATATAACCTCAAAATATAATTGGTTAAAATAACGAACAGTCTAATTAGTTAAATATCCCTTCCATTTCACAAGGACCCATACACCACATAAATTGGAACTTGTAGTCACTACATTCCAATATTGATGCCTATATCAATGATTCATTCCATAATAGGTCAGGGTATATATCCATATTTCATAAAAAATACAAATAAATCTTGTGCATAACCCAATGGTTAATGTAAATCAACTATAATATAAAAATTACATAACAATAATTTCCAATTCATAGGAAACATCATATTTACCATGAACATGGGTTAGATAAACCCAATCATGATTGATGAAAAAGTGAAAAATTTACATATATCCTTTCTATATTTATTAAAAAATTAGATTAAATAATGTAAAATGTTCTCTTGTTATACTTTTTGACATCCAGGCCCATGTTAAACTCAAAGTTTCCCTAAGAAAGAGTGGCACATGTCCTCAAGCAAGACATCTAATATTTCAGGGCATCCCAAATAACAGTTAGGTCCTAGTGTGTGTTCGTGGGTATAATATTACATCATTTTTGATTGGTTAATATGGGATATATTATAATTTATTGATAAAAAATATTTGAAGCGTAATAATTAATAATCAAATTCTGCAGTGGAAGAAACCAACATAAACCATCAGTTAACTCAAAATATGTAAGTAAATAATATACAAAATGATAATGTCAGGTCATGTATCAAACAATTTACAAAATAGTTACACGTTTTAGTAAGAAATAAATTTTATTTAAAATAAAATTAATTATGGAAACAACAATCTCTCATAATTTGTGTTTTCTCGGTCATCTACAACCATGATCTCAACCTAAAGCATGATAAAATGTCAGATATACGAGAAATAAAACATCCCCTTTTTCATACCCGTTATAATAGAATATTAAAGGGTAGTAATGGTTTCCCAATGATTATGTCATATAAATCAAAGTAGGTCACTGCCAATGACCACTATACAATCTAGTCTATGATTGTAAACTGGATGGTTGGAGGTATATATAAATATACATAATTGAAATGATAATAACCCATACCTGCTTCAACCTTTAAGAGTCTCATACTAAGTGAGATTTTAATAAATTATGATCTAGTTTATATTAATGAGATCATATGTATAGAGTTCTATATATACTTATAAATTTCATAAAAATTATAAACATGTATAGAAGGTGTATCCAAGGAATCCATAACCGAATGGGTCTGTCAACTCATCATAGTTACTAATGAAGTATAGAAATATAGGGTATGAGTGTAATATAATTGGTAATAAGAAATGAATTCCACTAGTCATGATTATAACTGTGTCTTGGAGCTCATCTATATTAAGATAAATATAATAATGGTTGGACTCAATTTGGTGATTTCATGGTTTCTCGTGTCTAAAGTCATCAAGTTTATTACTAAGAAATTATATGAGGAATTGCATTGTCTATAATATAATGAAGAGATATTATGGTGTCAAGCATGGAATCCACAATTATTCCCAAGCCATGTTCCATGGTCAGTTTATCCCTTGTAAACAAAATCCTTATATATAAATTGAATTCAATGAGTGATCAACGAATTTCATTGAGAATCAAAGACTTGCACAAGTCTAACCAAAACAATAAAGAAAAAAATGTCTATATTCAATAGTCATAATAAAATTATATAATAAATTTATTTTTCCCATGACATAATCATTCCATTAAATATTTTATTCGGTTCATTCTGATACATTAATTCAACATGAAATGGTTATTCAAGAACATGTTTGAATTTATCTAAATAATTACATAATAATTTATTAGGAATGATTATTTACCAATATTTATACATGATAAGGTGTTATAAGGCTATACAACCAATATTAATTCAATTATAATTATCTAGGACATGTTAAATCCATAAATATTTTTACATGTATATAACATAGAAGATGGAAACATAAACATGGATTGTAAGGAATGAAATTACATCAGTTACTGAGATGTTTCCCTTGGGACACGCGTTGATTAAATCAGGCAATGTATGAATGTGTTTTGAGATAAACTATACTATGAAGATAGAGTTGTTATTTATGGGAGAAAAAATGATCATATATAGGAGGAAATAAGAAAAGAACATTGGTATTTTTGTTAAAATGGTATAATGGAACAATGGTCATTTTACCAACAAAATACTTGCTCGCATGATTTAGTTGGAAGGATAGCCAATTTTTGCCCCAACCGTTCCCTCCTAACATCCTTAAATTGATACCCACATTTATTGGCTACATTGTTTCAGAAACCATGAAATATCATTGATATATTACTTTTCATAAACGATGTAGTTGTTAAAATGAATCCTCTTTAAACATTAAACAATATAGTTAGATTAACATGAATTAAATTTCATAAATTCATAAACATATATTAGGATTATATTGTAAGAGAATTAAGTCATAACATCATACAAAAAACTCATTTTTTTAACATAGAAACTTCATATCAATATCCATTTTTTACTATATGAAACTATTATAACATAGAATGATATTTTTTATAGAATAAATCATTAAAACATTAAAATAGAATAATTATATTCCCTTAACAATATTTTATTTTTCTGAAATAATTTTTAAACATGGGATGATATATCATATCAATAAAGGAGGTAAAAGAAATATTGAAATAGTTAGTCTATGAATGATAACTATTTTAGAAGTTATAACTTTTACACATTAAACATATGGTTTTTAGAAAACCATATGAAATCATAATATTTCTATATAACCATAGAATTAAAAAATACACACGTAAAGGTAACTTGGGGAATGATTTCTATATCACTCCTATATATAAGGTATATCCCCTTGCTATATAGGTAGTATCAATCATGGTTAAACACGGAGTAAAACCCCCAATATATTTCCATAATATCATAAGTGAAACCTAACTGGTTAACTCTATCCTTGTAGACAATGTAATTGGGGAGATATAATGGTCTCACTCAACAACATTTAATGTTGAAATACCCATCATCATAACAAGCCTAAAGTAAAATAACAATTATCATAACATATAAATCTATCCTTAAATAAAAATTATTGATGAAAAGAAATTTAACAATTTTATATATCATATAATTCTTAATAGGAATCAAACTTGGAAATGAAAAAATTTTAATTAAAGATAATAATGTAAATTTAGAAAATAATTCAAAAATAAATAAGTAGTAATTAAAGATAAATATACACTTATACAGTATAAGAAAAACAAAAATTTCATTAAAAATAATACTAGTAACATGAAAATAGTATTTTTAAATAGAAATTACCTTACCAGACATACCAAAAGCATAGTCAATTTTTACATAATGTCCTAGAAAATAATATAATATTCATTAATTATATAATTACTAACCTTTTAAAAATAAAGTTTATTTATTAAAATTTCATTAATCTCATTAATTACCATATAGATTAGTAACAAACACCAAAAGTGTCATTCTCGAAGCATTCATTTCATTGATTTATGATATGTTGCATCATGTGTAATTTAATGGTGATGATAAAGTTGAAACAAAGAAAGAAATAATGAATGAATTTAATAGGACACATGGTTTATTTTCCACAATTATATCATTCCTTGATAACATCTTTATTGTACATGGTTTTGGTATTTTGATGAGACTAGAAGGTCTTGGATGGGTGTGTGAGTATTGGGTAGAGAATTATTCTAAATTTATAAAATCATAAATTTTTAGAATGTGTGTGGATAAGAGGAGGTGGTGGGTTATATTTAAAGGTAAAGGATGTTGCTGTTTTTTATTTTTTTAATTAATTTGTTAATTATTTTTTCTTATGACTACCAATAGTGATGATTTTTCTAATGATGCACCAGAACTAGTGATATAATGTAAAAACTTAGTAATTATTACCACATCCATACATCATACATTCCACTATAAATCATTTTATTAAGTATAATGTATTATACAATAAAATAGTATATTTTACTATCCAATAAAGATTCAACTATTTCATAAAAAGAAAAAATTCACCAAAAACATTTTCGAATTTGTAGATTTAATAAAGGGTCTTGATATTTTTTAATAAATTTTTAAATATAAGAAATTTAATTTTAAATAAATAATAATTTATTATAAAAATATTTATTTCAATATCATAAATTATTTCATGACACATTGAAATATTAAATATTTCCTCATTATAATATTTCATTATTAAAATACAAAAAATAATTATTTTATGAATCTATATTATTAAATTAAAATTTTATTTCCAATAATTATATTAATTATAACATTGAAAATAATAATTTTTATTTCTTAAAAAATAAAAACACTTATTTTCTTCTAAATAAAAGATGTATTAACATATTTTAGGATTTAAATATATACGATTTTTACTTAGGAGGTACATAAATATTATTTATACATTTATAGGTGATAATAATATTCTAAAGGGGAGATTACTATTTCTATATGTCAAATTACTATTAAAATGGTTAAGTTACTATTCCATTATTATAAATTCCTTATTTTATACAAATACCATATAATTTAGTATTGATTTATAGTGAATTTACCTATTTAGTTACAATATAGAAATACATTATATAAGTAAATGTGTTGTTACATTATACCCCTTCAAGAAATTAGGCCCCTTCTATTTTATTTATATACATAAAAAATTGAGGATACCTTCCAATAATATAATTTTAATATTCCCATGTTTTGTCTTCAACCATGTGGGTTCTCCAAAAAACCATAACCTCGTGAATGATCTTGTTTAGAAATAAAAGTTTTCTATAATCCTGAATCAGAAAAAGATTTTACTCCTATGAAAGGATATATTATAAATTAACTATTATCAGGAACAACACATTAGATGATTATATAACACACTTTATTAACATTGAAATAATAAAAATATCGCGTACTTAGGAAAAACTCAGGGGAAAAGCTAGCATGACGGAAAATAGTCCAACATTCTTGAGCATTTCATATGGTATACTTTACCGTGGACTCAGGTTCTACTTCTTAACAAAATACATAAAAATATTTAATTGATAAAAAATGATAAATATGTTGTCACATACCATGAATTTAATATCATTCCTCATTTTTTCAGCATAATTATTTTGATAATTATTGCAGACTTCAAGTGTTGATAAATCAACTAAAATTTATCTTCCTTTTACTCTACCAATTCTAGTTCCATCGTCATTATTTGACATACATCATCCCAAAATGATGGTGTTCAACACATCTTTACATATAATGAATATAAATTAACAATATTTAGACTAGTAAAAAATATATTATTTTAAGAAAACTCAACTTATAAATGATGTTGATTCAAATTTCCTTAGTAATTAATTTAATAATTTAAAATAATATCCTCTAATTTTTTAATTGTTTCATTAGACCGTCGATCGTATTGAGGATTAAAAGTAATATTTAAATTAAATTTATTCCCAATGACATATATTTTCTTTCATAATAGATATAAGTGAACCTGATATCAAGATCCAATACAATGTTGAGAGGTGCCCCATGAAACATAAATATATATTCAAGATACAACTAGGAAAGATGATATAAAGACATAGTATCTAGAATCGGATGAAAATTTTCAGATTTACTAACTATATCAACAATACCACAAATATAATTATTATAATGACATGTTTTTGGTAATCCAACATTGAAATCCATGTATACATTTTAAAATGTATAATCGAGAATAGGAAAAGGTGGAAGCATCCCATTTTACAATTGATTTTCTACTTTAACTTGTTTGACAAATCAAACATCTCATGTTAATGTTTGAAATATCTATTTTCAAAACATCCCACCAATAATACTCCTAAAGTATTATTTACATCTTAGTTCTAATTGGATGAATAGAAAATGGAGGACTAATACATTCACATAATAACTCATTCATAAAATGTGAATCCAAAGAAAAAAATAATCTCTTCCCAAATAAATAACCCATTATAAATATTAAATTCTAGAAGTATAATCTTTTTAACAAAATTATACCATTTCATTAACACAAAATATTCATTATGGAAATTCTTAATTCTTCTTGATAGAGATTATTACACCAACACCTTGAAAAAAACAAATGAATTCCCTACAACAACAACATCCCTGAAAAAATTCAACATATTATTAAACAAGGGTTCATGTTCAAAGTGACACATGACTAATATAGAATGGTGATTTAGACGAAATTAATATTGCACATTCGTGTCTTCTCAAAGATATAAATTTATCATGAAATCATAACAATTTATCGGTTCAATCCATAATCTCTTCCTCATGCTAAATTCCTAATGAGTTAATATATACATAAAAATTTTATGATCAGTATACATTTTAAATAGTCATCCATTTATATGATGTCTAAATATTTTTAAATAAACAACCATAGATACTAATTCTAAATCATGTGTGGTATAATTTCACTCATTTGGTTTCAGATTGTGTGATGCTAAAGAAATTGCATGATCAAATCAGAATTAGAATATAACAAAGTCCCTTTATGGAGTAATAATTATTGATGAAAAACTATCCACTTTTTTAAGAAAAGGAATAACCCGGTTCATTAACCATTCAAAATTTTAGTTACTTGGAACAATAATAATATCATTATATAAAAATAAATTTAATCCCTTTTTCTGGTAAATTAGTTATTGGGCTAGATAACCATGAAATTGTTTTAACAGACCTTTGCAAATGTAATTATATTTCAATAAAAGTACAATTGTCAATAATATTTGTGGATCTTGGCCTTTCATTATACACAGTGGTTTTTTATCAACTTTTACTCAATACATATATAAAATGTGTTCAAGAAATAAAATAAATTGTAACCAAAAAATTCACATTTTTTAAATTTCCAATATAAATTATTTTATTTTAGAGTTTTCTAAAAAAATATATGGAATTTTTAATGATATTAATAACATATTTAATAAAACAATGTTTTAAAAATAAAAACAAAATAAAAAATCAAAATATTCATGCATTATATAGTTTAAAATTTCTATAAATACCATAATATAATTTTTGATATGAAATTGTATAACTACAAAATCAGAAATCCCATACCTATACTAGAATACTATTTTAGGAATTTCACTCCCCTTTACAATTATATGATGGAACCTAGATCTAATATAAATTAGTGAAAATTAGTGTAATCCATGGGTTTGATAAAAAACTCATTGATATGTGGAGAAATATTAATTTTCATAATATATATTTTATTCAATGAAATATAATAATTGAAAAGCCTTAAAAACCATTTCATTTTAAAAAAAACAAATAGGTTTACCCTATGGTTAAGTATTCAATTTACTTAAACCATTATCTAGAAACTCGTATAAATACATTTTGAATTCTTGGTGTCCTACTTGATCCATTCAATAAGTTGTTCAATAAAAGGTTTAGCATCTTGTAATAAATAAATATTTAAATAAACCTCTATAAAATGTATAATATAAAGAAACTCATCAAAAAAAATCAAGATTCATAATTACCATTAGTAATTTTTTAATCAGAATAATTCCCTATATTTCAATAATATGTGCAAGAAAACTTTTATTTTTATTTTTAACATTTTTTTAGTTTCTTGATGTGATACATATGGTTTGGGTTCATTTATGTTTAAAAATGAGACTCTTTATTAAAAAAATTTATTCATTAGATCTATAATCAATTTTAGCATATTAAATTAGAATACAATCCATACACAGAATAAAATAAAATTATACCAAGAGAACAAAAAGAATGATTTAAGTTATATTATTTCAATATAAAGAAACAGGAAGAGTCATATAAATAATTTTCCCCTCTATATTACGACTGCTAATTTTAAAATAAGTTCAAGATTTATTTCCTGTGGTGAAGTTTCACATGTTCAATAATTGTTTTGAAAATTAATGAATGTGTACAAATATATTAAAATAAGATATTATTGAAATGTTAATAAACAAAAAATGAACCTAATACCACTTTAACAGATGAAAAAACATCTACTATAATATTTTAAAATGAATTGACCACACTTTTCTAGTTAAATTCTCGCCACAGCCTATCATTTGGGTTCCTCTTCGGACACTCAAATGAAAAATAACACATCTTATTATAATTAATACATTTTACTATCTATATATCGAAATTGTTACTACCACTCTCATGATCCTTTTCATTGAAATCATGATTTATATTCCTAACCATACCACATTGGAAAAATGTACTAGTCATTAAAAGGGATTAACCATAATGTTTTTAAAACAATTATTAAAAAATAAAAGATGAAATTTTCATATCACCAAACATATTTCATGAATTAATTATATTTTCCTTCCACCTCAACCTATAATATTATGGTATGCAATGAAAACATGATCATTGGTAAACTTCAACTCCACCATTATCACACATATAAAAAGATATCAAAAACCATTTAATTCATGAGATGTTAATGACCTTCAATATTTCAGATTTAATCTTATGTAAAAATAAATTTATCTTACTATTAATAACTATGATAATATTAGGACCATACAATGATAATAGTGTGAATTTTTTATCATATGAAGTAACTAATTCCTGATTCTATCAAAATTTAGATATTTTATTTCCATCACAGGTCTAGTATCCTAAGGATAATATTTCTTAAGGAAAAAAATATCGAATTCATCACAATATAAAGCATATATATCTTCATTAGTACTGTTATTATTGATAATTTACGCCCACTGTTTGGATTAAACCTCATATTTTTTAATATAATTACTAATATTTTGGCTGTTTAAACACCCCAAGGCATCAAAATTCTTTTCTAGGGCCTTAATCCACCATTCTAATACCACTAGGTCAGACAATAATCTAAATACAATGGGTGTTTCCCCAAAAAATGTGATAAAATAGACATATTCCTATTAGGTTGATCAATATGATTTCTTATATGAATGTTTAGAAAATTTAAAGCCTACTTCAACTGAGCCACTACTATTATAAACTACATTGTTCCGATTTTCATAATTATATGTTTTGGATTCGATATGATATAATCTTCTCACTAAATTCCAACTTCATCATCCATTTATTTCAAGGGGAAAAAAATAGAAAAAATATATCATAAAATAATAAAAATATTAAAATTTAAATGATTTATCATTTTAAAAAACAAAAAAAATTATTTTTTGAAATTATTTTAGAATTATCAAAATCCTCTAATGTTATCTAAAAATTTCTCTACTACAAACTAAAAGGAACCAGACATAAGAATTTTGTAATCTAGTTAATTAAAATAAAATTACCATTCAATAATTCATAAAGATAATTTTTGTTTTGAGTTTTGAATAATTAACCATAACCTCATACATATAAACTCAAATATTACAATGCATAGAATACAACCCAATTCCTATTTTTCAGAATATTAATATTTAAAACCAAACCATGACTAATATTAGTAAAAATACATACCAACATTAAACATGAGTTATTTTATTCCATTAATCATCCACAAAAACAATGTATTTTTTCTAAAAACATGATAGGAGACCAAAAAAATCACATTATAGAAATAAAATGTAGAATAAAACAGATTTTTGATGAATGAAATCATTTTTAGAATGTCATAACTTTTACACATCAAAAAAATCTATTTATCAAAGAGTATGAAGTCATACGTTTCCAATAAAACCATAGTAATGATATGAAAAAATTAATGTTAACATGTGTAATAATTTCCCTATCACTCATACAAATACAATTTCTCTCAAAGCTGTACAGTGATTAACCATTATAGATACACTAAGAATAAAAATTAAATTATATTTCTATAATATATTAAAATAAATCTAATAGGTTATCCCCATGCCCTAACAAAATGAATTTAAAGTCAATAATAGTCTCAACCAGCATCATTTTATAATAGAACCAACCTCCATTATAATAATTTACGCATACCATAACATAATTATAGTGCATTAATCATGAAATGGATAATCAATCTTTAAGATAATAAATTTTTCATTTTGAAAACATTTTTAAATTTTTTTGATAATGAACTAATAAAAATAAAAAACATGTATTTGAAATCAAACTTAAAAAATATAATGGAAACTTATAATCAATATGGAATCATTAAATAGTGAAATACACTTACTCCATATACCTGAAAATCACTTTTTTGGATTTTTTTTAAAAGCCGGTTTAAGGGGTATCCGGTTATCGAAGACCGTGAATTCAAATTTCAAAAACTAAACATCATCATCACCCTTCAACTCGATTCACGTGCCTACCTCGAAGCGGACGCCCATCGCATCAGTGTCAGATCCATCCGCCTCCCATCATCACAGCGCCGGAAAGCCAATCTCGCCGTCGTCACACCGGGGTCAACTCTAGTTCAGATCACTGGCGTGCCCATCCCGGAGCCCGTCGTCGCCGAAGTAATTATGAACATGTACATAATTTCCTTGATTATAAATTTTGATTAATTAATAATGCAATTAAAATAATTTTCCACATATATTTTAATTATTAAAATTTTATTATAATCACTTATGGCCATTTAGAATAATTTTAAATATCAGAATACTCATTCTAGGAGCATTTGTTTCATGGAATTACAGTTTCTTCCCTCAAGTATAATTAATAATGTTCTTTTAAAAATGAAAGAAAGCCCCATGATTGGGTAAAATTGGTATACATATGTTTCTAAATTTTATAATTTTCCCATATATCATTTTGTCTTCTATCAGATAATGAATCAATTTGTAAAAAATTAATGAAAACATTTTGCTTTGTTTTTTGGATGTTTTTCCAACCATCACAAACCCATTATATTAGTTTATATTATGTATTTATAATAGTAAAAGAAAAATTTAAAAATTATCATTTATATATAACTAATTATATCCATATTATTACTTTAATATGTAAATTTTAAAGTGGAAAAGGAAAATGAATAATTTTCTTCCATGCAGGTGGTTAATGGATACATTTTAGATATTTTTTTCATTATTTAAAAGGTGTGGAGAATAAAATGTTATTGTTTATGGATATTACATTAACACAAATAAATTTCACTTTATATATGATAATAGATTTATCAAGATTTATTGGATGCGATATGTGGGAAGGATTTTTAAATATAATATAGGAGGATATTTTCTCTTCAATATCATTTTATTGAGAACCACTTCATGTAACATTGTTTTGGTATTTTTGTAAGACAATAGGGTATTGGATGTGTGGAATAAGATAGGGAAGTTAATTGGGATGAGCATAACAAATATTCAAGGATTATAAATAGTGAATAGAATATGTGGTGATGGGTGTTATGTATAGAGAGAAGAGAGGGGTCTTTTATCTTCTTATTCATTTTTTTTATTTTTTTGATCAATATTATCAATAATTTCTATTCTGGTGAATATGTAAAAAAATAGTTCATGTCAGCCTAATGTTCTAACTTCTAACCTCATACATACAAAATACAAGACTGAACAAATAAATAATTTATTTATAATTTTATATACCATAAAATACTATATTTCATTCTTCACAAATAGTTCAATATTTTAGAAAAATAAAAAAAATTCACCTTGACCATTTTCAGAAATTTAATATTCCAAAATGAACTCATCATTTTTAAATAAAATTATTAATTTGTTAAATGTATTTTTTAATTAAAATAATTATTTATTTCAAAAATATTTTTTTTATTATAACTGAGTTTAGACACTTTATAAAATTAGTTATTATCTCATTAAATTATATTAGGATTAACTTATAATATTTTTTTATTATGAATATATTTTATAAAAATGAAATATTCTTTTCAATTATTATATTATTTATGAAATTGTAAATAAAAATTTACATTTAGAATAAATACAAATAACTAATATATCATTTATTTAACATTTATCAATGTATTTCATGATATAAATATATCATATTTCCTCATATGATACACATAATGTGAATATATAATTTCCTAGGTATTTTTATTTTTTAAATGTCTAGATTAATTCTCCTAATAATTAAATTATTATTCATGTAAGCTGGTTAAAATTCCATTGGTATAGACTCTTTAATTTAAAAAACTACAACTAATTTAATTACACATTTACAATGAATTTAACAATAAAATTGTAGAATATTGATTAATTATTTTTGAAATTCAAGGTTTATTTTAATTTTTTAATGGGTGCCCAGGCATGGTAGTATGGTTAGTGAAAACTATGCGTCATTGTTTTCCCCATGAAATTCAACGCATGAATTTTGGAAACTGGGTATACTATATACTTGGTTTCTACTGACAAGAAATCCTAGTCAATTCATCCACTAGTTGGTCTTAGAAAAAATATATAATATCCATAAACAAACATGAAATATCAATGACAACCATTTTCATTCATAATTGGTCCATGATATTAATGTTGGGAAAAATTTAATGGTTTTTCATTTCATATGAAAAATGGGTTCTTACAACCTATCCCGTCAAAATAATTTGTTTTCTCCAAAAACAAATTATAATGAATATCGTGAAAAATATCATAATTATATTATAGATCATTTAAAACATATATTTTCAAAATAAAAATAATTTTTTAAATTATAATATCAAACATACATTATTATGATCTTTTTGGATTCTTTTAAAACGGTTGATTATTCAATCGATGCTGAAAATTATTGATTTTAAAATATATTTATTTCCGTTAATTATATTATGAAATTTGAATGTCCCATTATAATTTTTCTATTTTTAAAAATTGACATATAAATCATATAATTTATACTAATATGACATTTTTTTTGTGAATCATGTACATTTATAATTATACTAGAATATTAAATTTATACTTGAATAAACATTTAATAAATTATTTTAGATTTAAAAAATATTGTAAAATTTAATTAATAAAAATTAAAAATAAAGAAGTATTATTAAAATTTATTTAATATATTATATAAGTATTTACATGAACTTTAATTGAAATAATTATTATTGACTTTCAGTGTCAAAATAATATATTCAGTTTCCTGAAAAATATAATTTTTTTGAATGAAAGATTTTTTTTATTATATCTTGTAAACATATATAAAATTTTCTATTATTTAATATAATCAAATTTCATAGAATAATAAAACATTATTTTATTATTTTAATGTGTAAAAATTATCTTAGAGTGAATTTAATACAAATTTTTTAAAAAACAATAATTTTTTTAATATTAGTGAAAAATATTGATTTTTACTGAAAATTTATATTTTATTATAAATATTTAAAAAGATTAATTTTATTTTTTTGGTTATTTTATTATCAAATTAAATAAATTATATATCATTAATACAAATAAGGTTAGGTTAATCAATTTAAAGTACAATTTTGATATGAAAACTTTAAGTTGTAATGGAAAAATTTTCATCCTAACCAATTTTTTCATCCTATTAGTGTGTTTAATATTTAACTAAATTATTAAAAAATTAAATGAATTGTCACAAATTTATTCCCTATATTGAATCAAAATAGTTAATATTCAATAAAAATATTAACTTATGTTTTGGTCATAATGAATAAAAAAATAGTCAAAATAAATTATTGTTGTAATGGTAAACTAGTTTACAAGGTGTTAAAACAACATATTAGGGTATATTACCCTAATAAGAGTGAATAAATACATAAAAATTATAATATTCTGACATATATAATGGTAAATTTTAATATATGGCCTTTTAGAATCATTTGTCTTAGTAATGCATTTATCCTTTGGTATTCCATTAGGAAATTTACAAGCGGCTCCTCACACCAATTATAGAATGTAATCTCTAATCCCCCCATATCAACCCTTAAAGATATTTTTTATTTTTAATATAATTACATAAATCCCCTAATTTAATTCATACCAGCAACTTAGATTCCCTAAATTGGTCATAAAAATATTCTATAATGGAATTTGGTATAAACGTAATAATATTCTTTAAAGAATAGGTGTACTCAAAAACAATGAATTTAAGTATTCCTTATACTTATAACTATATAAAATATTATTCCACCATGATGAATGAAAAACCATAATATATTTAAAATAAATATATGTAATTATGATTATTTATTCTACTATATATATATCATCTTCAACAAAATAAATGATGAACAAATATATCTTATATACGAATAAATTCCACCTCATTAACCTATATAATTCATTTCCCATAAATCCCTATTTTGAGTGTTAATAATTATATATTTCAATTATATATATATTATTTACAAAAGTATTACTTTATTTAATTATATTATCATTTATACCTTCTTATCTTCTAATACATTCAAGAAAACCATGACGCATATTTGTACGTATGGACAACTGCTTCCATTAAGAAATGTGATATAGTTTTAATTATAAATTTATATTAATGGTTATTATAATATAACGTTACAATATATGAAATAAATGAGATAAAAATTATTTTTAATGTTAAACTTTTAATCATATTTATTTCTATCAATAAAAAAATGGAATGAACGTTCATTTATACAAATGATCTACTATCTTCAGGGAAATATTAATCTATTTTCTATCTATACATTATTGGTATTATATAAAGAGAAATATAATTAATATCAATGATATAAATATAATTATTTACATTATATATATGGTAGAACAATTATCAATGTATAAATATAAATCCTGCCACAACAAAACATACATAGACTAAAAATAAACTATAACAAGAAATAATGATTTTTAAAAGGAATTAATAATTAATAGTTCATAAAAGGTTATATGATAATCATATATTGTTTGATATATATGATATTTTTTTCTAATTTATATACAATTAATATATATTTTCTATTAAATATTATAAAAAAGTATGAATAAATTTTGATCTCCGTATAATATTTTGTAACAATTTAGATCCACTAAGGTATATTTTAATTTTATGCACCAATAATTATATATTTTGTATAAATTGAACCTTTTACATGTAATTTTTATTTAAATAAACACAATTAATTTTTTTTATCATTCAGTTTTCATTATTATTCTATGAGGATCTTACATGAATGTCAATATGGGGTAATATATTTTCATTTTACTTCTATTTTTATGGGGAACATTACCTATGGAAAGAATTTTTCTTTTGTGTGTTCCATTTAAATAAAATAAGTTCATTTTATTGTCATTTTTATAATATTAGTCAATATATATATACACATATTAGGTTATTTCATTCATGTGTCTTATGAATCAATAGTTTCCATATTGGAATGTATTTTATGATAAATTATCATTATATATTCATATTGATTAAAAAATGATTCTGATGATGAAGGATTATGATCTATCTCTCTTGAAGCTAAATAATTTTCAAATCCTCTTATTATTTCTATAAATTAAAATTTTCCATTCATTATAATGTTTATATACCCAAATTTAGAAATAATTTTTTTCTGAAAAAAAATGACATTATTTGTTTTTTGTCAGTATCTCGTTCCCTTTTCATATCAATAATTAATAAAAATGTATTAATTATTTCATTTACTAGTTCGAAAATATTGGTAAAATTCAATATTATGAATTATTTTCATATTACAATATGGTTAAAAATTGCCATTATTTTATTAAATAAATGTGTTACTTTGGATATTTTTTACACTAGAATAAATGGAATGTTTTTTTATCTTATACTATATGTAATGAATCTAATTCTATTTGGAATTCTCAAAGAATTGAAGAATAAAGAACATATTTCCAAGGATAAATTAAAATAAAATATTATTATTACAATTTTGAATGTTTTATATTTTAATATATATATTTTTAAATGTAAAGGATATCACAAACACAACTAGAGGGAATATGAGAGGTTATATCAAGATCAATGCATGTTAATGTGTTGTTATTGGAATCCTAACATGTTATTGATTTCTAGATGATAGCATGGACATGTGAGTTTAAATTATTATTTCTATTATATATATATAGGTATTATTAAAAAATATTACTCTAATGGATTATACACATTGATTACTTTCTGATTCATTTTTTATGAATTTTTTTTTCAAGACTAAATATTATAATCTTTTCGATACCAAGTAAGGGTTCCAAATAACAATCTCATATTCTAAAAAATATTGCATCATGATATTCTAATGTGAACATTAATACCTATCTTTTTACCTATATTGACAATATGTTTTCAAATTTTTCTATCATCCCATTTCATTGGATATAAAGATTTATATTATTGATGATATATACATGATGGGTTCTAGTTATATAAAATATAGTGGAAGATGGTGTACTTCACTAATGAAATACTTTTCTATGTATCCATGTTTCCAAAATTCTAGATATATATAATTGTTTAATGGATAATTTCGTATAGAATTAATAATCATATGTAAATATTTTTCATCTATGTATAAAAAGAGTTGATCACAATAGTATTTATAAACGAATGTTATAGTTTACATTAGGAAACTAGTATGAAAAAATTATATTGGAAATATTATGGTTATGGCATAGTATTGGGAAATTTCATGGAACATAGTTTAATGATATAGTGATTGGTTTCCATGTAACTAAATTACAATATAGATACTAAAAGTGGATTTGTCTCCATAATAATTTGACATCATCGATTAATATCATTATAAACACCAACGAGTTTAGGCGCACTATAATAATTAATAAATTATTATTTGAATATTATCGCCAAAAAATAATATTAGTTGATATGAATATTAGTTCATATAATTTTGAAAAATATATATTATATTAATTAATAAAATTAAATCATCATTTTGTAAATTTATTACAATTACTTCTATATCAAAATTAAAACTAATATTTCCTCTAAAATATTGTTTTTGTGAACACAATGTATTTTTATATAGAAAAATTAAATTAATAATTATTTATCATTTTTTTGTTAATTTATATAATATTTAATATATCAATTTTTATAATAATTCAAAAAATATCATTTTAGTTATATTTTATTAAGTTATCTAGTTTTATTCATGCTATTTTTAAAATAAACTGTTGGCATCATTTTTTCAAAATTACATTAAAATTGATTCTCTATATTTTTAGGTAATTAATTTAATAACATTATTTATATATTTATAATCGTGATTTTCATATTTGTTAAATATTACCCAATATTTTTTGGGAAAACTGAATTTTAATTGTGGTAAAAATGTATCACTACAGTAAAGGGAAAATAAGGTTAATCTAGATTAAAAATAAGCAATAAATCCATAATATTTAGTCCTATTTATTAATTGGATAATGGAAATTAGATCCTTAAAACCTTATTCTAGAAATATATTGTTTTTTATGTAATCGTTTCCATGAACATGATATAATCATTATTTAAATAATTGGTAGTTAAAGAATTTTAGTCTATTTTATTTTAATTTATCTTATGTGTACACATGAGGACTAATATAATTTATGTAAAAATATTAGTTTTCACAATGATCATAATATATTTATTTTTATCATATAATTTTTTTAAAAAAATTGTAATCATATAATGAAATTATTTTCTTTTGATACACTCATGATATATTTCAGGATTGTCTTTAAAATTTTAAAAAATTATGTTTTAAATAACATAAAAGATATAATTTAAATTTATTTACAAGAAACATCAATTTTATTAATATATAGTACAAATTACAAATATGTAATAGAAATTAATTAGAATTTATTAATTTTTGTGATGTATTTATCTTTTAATTAAATTAATATTATAAAATTTTATACAATAATATTTCATAAATATAATAATGTATTCAAATATTAAAATACCATGAGAATATTTAATTGATGAAAATATTCTTTTATACTGTAAAATATAATAAATTTTTCATTTATAGTAAATTTTCACCGTATAATTAAAAATCACAACACCTAATATTGAATATTTTTACTGTAGATAACATTATATTTATTTAACTAAGGGTTCATCGAAAGGATAATATTTAAAATTAAACCTATACATTTATAAATAATATTAGGTTATTGGACTAAAATTGAACTGTATATTATCATATAATACGTTTCCATTTTGAGGATGATGTGTTGATAATAAATTTCATATAATTTAATCTTGTTAGAAATTTTAAAAGTTCATCCCACCTCAATTATTAAAGGAAACCACCTCCCTCGCTTCATCTAAAAAAAATTGTATAATATAGATCAACTAATCACTGAATGTATAAATTTTAAATTTCCCTTTCTAGATTGTATAGGTTTTTATATTCCCAAAATACCTCCAAATAACTGTTTAGAGGATATTTAAAGCAGTCGTTTCAAAGAAGAGGTCATCAGCTATCCCAGACATCTTCTTTTCCACTCTTCATTGCATCACTTAAAATCAAGAGTATGTATCATGAAATAATAAATTAGGTATCTAAAATTTGTTTAAATATCATTTGAATTTTTAAAACACTATTATATATATCTTTTCTCAAAAAATGATAAGTTAATGTATCGCTAGTCTGTACGTATGACTAATAATCTCCACGTAGATATGAAACTCAATTTTAATAACCATGTTTTATAAATGTTTTTTATGATGGGTATAATGTATATATTATAAATTATTTAAATAATTATTAAGTGTAATTGTATGATCACATTTACATAATTTTTATCCGATCCACTAAGAAACAATAATGTTATTTTTGCAATTGTGTTGACTACCACCTCCATGAAGCGATATGGTTTGTATTGAATTTATATTTCAAATTGATGTAAATTAGGGAGAATATTATTAATATATATGATAATTATCATATAATAATTTTCATATAATTTTTAATCTACCTTTCTTTTATTATATCAATAAAAAAATAAAATTAACATCCATGTGTATGTATGACCTATTGTATCCACAAACAATGTAATTCATCATTCAGTCTCCAAATTTAATGAATGAATATAAATATTAATATATTTAGAATATAAGATATGAATATTGTGATTTATATTCTAGTTATGTTGAAATTGATATAAATTTACATGTATTAAAATAATATAATAGAAATACAAATGACAAAAAATGGTTAACAATGGAAATTTTGAATTTTAAAAATTTTTTACTAAAAAAATGTGGTGTAGATGTGTATAAATGAGTCATATATGATATTATAAGTGTTAAAAATAATTTTAATAATTATAATAAATTAAAATTTATTAAACATGTGGATATATGGATTTTTGATTCAATAGATACTCACTGATTGGGTTATATTTTAAGATATTATTATTTGTCAAGATTGATTATGGTTATGCCTCGAATAGTCAGATATTATAATAATCATCTCAAACATTCGTTTAATTTATTACCCACTAGTAAATTCATCGAAATAAAAAATTCTTTTGTCATCTTCACCATATGTGATCAATAAAATTAATTTATTTATTTTAATGAAAACAGACTTCATTTATTACTTTAGTCGAAACAAATTTTTTATTATATTTCAATTTATTATATATATTATTTTATTGATGTATTTAAGATAATCATTTTAATTTTAATAGGATTTTGTACTATTGAATAATTTTTTTTAGAAAACAATATAGTAGATTATTCATTTCCAATCAAGTTACTTTGTTAGTTTTTTCACAAATATGTGGAATGAATGTTTGTCCCTAACACTTAAGGTATGAATGAACTTCCCCATTAGCCTAAATATGTTTTTTCTTCTTTCCCTTTACCATTATATATGGTTCCCCTAAAATTAAATTATATTCTTTATATATTCATAGTTTTTATATGTCAATTCAAAATGAAAATGTTATTTTCTTAAATAATGTTTTAATGAAATATATATGGTATTTATACTCCCTAAAAAAATGCATTATGATTTCTTTTATTCTTTACTAAGTATAATTTTATATGATTAAATCCTTTTTCATATATATATATATATATATATATATGATTTAGTAATACGAGACATTATATTTTTGAAACATGTTTCATTTCCATTGATTATGTTATGAGGACATTATGAAATGTTTAGAAAACAAATTTCACTACCATGTGTGATGATATTGTGAAATTATGATGAAAAGTTTTTATTTCATTTGGTTCTGATATGATAAATTATTTAGTGCCTTATAGAAAATATGTATATTATTTTATTTAAGGGATGTGTGGGACCTATTTTAAAATATAATTAATTGTATAAATATTTATATCTTATGATATAAATAATAATGGAATTTGGAGTAATCCTAGATTACTAAAGTTCATTGTCCAATATGATAGTGTAGAGAGTGATCCTTGACTACTGTGATGTTTTGGGGAGTGAACCCATTAATCTATGATATTATTATCAAATATACATGAATATAATGTAAATTATTTTCAATTTATTCGTGAAAGACCGTATTCAATATTTTATGTCTACATTATTGTAATGCCCTTTGTGTCATAATTACACCTTAGTAAGATATTGTTTTTTTATTTGGATTTACAGGAGTATATTTTGGATTAAATGGTTAAAATAAGGGTTTTTGAGAAAACTACAATGACACACAGTTTATGAAGAATTTTTTTACCATGTGGTAAGCCTCATTGATATCATGTGGGTTTTTAGAGGGTTTGCACAGGGTTAAACTAACTGTGAGGGCTTCCATTTCAAATATTGAGCCCTTGGCCAAAATGAATATTACAGGATCACATTTGAGGCACATTGTAACACCCCGAGATTTTATGAAAAATATTCTTTTTAATTTCATTAATGTCTTGTGTTCTACGCTACACCAACAGGATGTTTCTCAACATGCATCCTTGACTTGCCTTGCATTACACGTAATCGCGACCTTCCTCGATAGCATGTGTAGTACGCAATATCGAGTTTCACTAAACAACGATATGTTTAAAACTAGATGTTATGAATAGTAATAACCACTTTTTGAAATTTTGTAAATTTTATTTTTCAAAATGGACTTCATTTTTGGATTCGGAATATCGAAATTAGCTTAGGGTGAAATTTTGGTACATTTCGGATAACTTTCATTTTCTGATGAATAGTGAAAATTACTAAATTTTAATTAAAAACAACCTTTTTAATAGAAATAATTAATAGTGATAAATTATTAATTTGAGTGGTTTTAAAGTATATTTAGAATATATTTTTACATTTTAATACAATGTTGGTCATTGGATGTAATTCTACATTTAAACAAGACATAAACAAGTGTCAATCTTTTGATAGTTATTATCTCTTAAAAACACTCTATTTTTTTGACGACAAGAATTAATTTTTAAATTAATTAATGCAACTAATATGTTTTGAATTTGGTAAAATAGACATAATTTTTCGTTTCATAATATCAAATATAGCTTAGGCCTAATTTTTGGTATTTTTTCGAAACTTTCATTTTTTGATGAATAGTAAAACCACTAAGTGGTAGTAAAAAAATGAAATGATTTTTTCATAAAAATTAATTTTACCGCTTCTGTGAGTGGAATTTAAAAAATATGAGAGACACGGTTAATGTCAGTAAGTAAAATCTGGTTCAATGAGATGAAAATAATTTTTGACGAATAATAACTTTTTACTTTTTTTACCACGGTTAAAAGTAAATATGGTAATTAAGGGTAAAAATGATATTATTATTACCCTAAAACATGTCCTAATTATTTTGGATAAGTGTAATTCGACCAAAAACAACCTTAGTAATAAAATATGACCATTTAGGCCCACTTGGATTAGATTAGGACATTTATTATTATTTAATTCAAAGAAGAGTTAAAAGAGTTAAAATCAAAGTTTATTTACTAAAACATTTTTAATATAGGGTTATACATAAGATAAATTCTATTGTAAATATTCATTAGAAAGATAATAATATTTCCTAAATAATGATATTTTATTTATAGTTTTTAGACATTATATAATTTAATTTATGTATGACACAATGATGATGCAGTAATTACCATAATAGTGAAAAATTAGAATAAGTTATATTATAAATACCCAAATAAATATAATTTGAGACTTTTTAGGAATTCCACTAATTTTCTAGGTTAATATTATATGTTAGTATTGATTTAATTAACGTTTTTCTAACTAATCATTATGTTATGATTTTCACAAAAATAAATTACCAAATACTGTCGAAATTGACATAAAATAGTTTTTAAAACAAATATTATATTATTAATTGTTATTTTATTCCTAAAAATCTACCGTTCATCCAAATGACATAGATAAGGATATATATATTAATAATAAACAACTTGGGGTTCGTTTTCCTTGTTATAGTATGTTTATTAACGATATAGTGTAAGAACACAAGAAGACACGTTAAAAGTAAAATTATTTAACTTAATGTTAAGTCTAAATGATAAGGTTAAAATCGGAACCTAAACAAGTCTACATTATATTGGATGAGAGTATTTCGATCCATCCCTACCTTAGCTTCGAAATAAATAAATTTGGAGCTATTTAAAACTGAATATGACTTTATAATAAAATAATATTTTTAGTTTTCCAAAGGAGCCCCTCTCCTCCCTTATAAAAGGGACCTCCTCCCTCTCTTCCTCACACAACTTTGAGACTTAATGCTCGTCCAACCCCTGCCAAATTCTCTTCTCCACTTCCCTAGAAACATTATATAGGTTCTGGTATTCCTCAAAAACCAATTGTAGTGCCCTAAAAGGAGATCTCAAAGAGGCGCTTCAAAGAAGAGGTAATTTCCGTTACTGATTCTTTCAACTTTATTTCTTCTTCCACATCTTCTTCATAAGTTGTTTAATTATTAAGTAATAATATAAGTATCACTCATATACTGATATGTTATAATATGTATGAAACAACCCAATTTTACCATCTATCCATCCTATGGAAAACGAAATCACCGCGCGTGCGTACATACGGAATACTATCTCCACGTCGTGGTGTAATCTATTTTCCAACACCACCTTACTTGGATGGGTATAATGGTGTAAATAATGACTATATATGACTATTATAAAGTTATATTGATTCTTAAATAGTATACATACACTCCAATACAATTCCACGATCATAGGAACGATATCATCACTTGTGCGTACATACGGAATACCGTCTCCACGATGTGATGCGACTCGTTCTACATGATCTTCATTTAAAAATGATTATATAAATGAATTGAATGAATGAATATGATATATATTACACTAATACCATTCTGTAAATGAGGTATCTATAACCAAAAGAGAAGAATAAGAATTTATTCGACAAAACATTTATAAGAACAAAAAGTAATAAACACCCGAATAACAAGTAGTAATGAAATATTACTAATAAGAAGCAAATAATATGACCATATATGATATCATAACAATAATTATGATTCTGGAATAATTCAATAATATTATTTAAATCATTATACAGGAGGTTCGGACACTTACGAAGCAAATCGGACCTAAGGTAAGGGAAATATCACAATCTCATTTTTATCCGAGATAGTTTATACTTTGGTATTTACTTGGGTGTATTTTATCATCCACATCCATGTTTACTCAATATGTAACATTATTTCCATCCACCTACAATTGTTTAAATACAATTTTACCCTTCGTTGTGTTTTTAGTAAATGATATGAAGGGAATCTTTTGTCGTTTTTCGTACGAGGTGCTTTTTGACTTTTCTGACAAAAGTACGAGAAGAATGTTTTCTTAACTTATACGGCATGAATGGATTTTTAAAACACTATTTACAAGAAGCTTACTTTACATGTTTTCAAGTTTATTTTTAATCAACTTATTTTAGATTAGAATTTTATGACATGTTAATAAAGGAAAAATGTTTTTGAAGTAGAAAGGATATTTTCCTCCAGAATGGAGTTCAAGTGTTTTATCAAAATTATTTTCCATCTAAGATAATAAAGGGTTCTGTTTCTATCCCTATTATTACATGGATTTGATTATGTTGTGATGGAAATATTTTTCTGAATTCCTTTATCCTATATGAATTGTTTTATGATGTCACGATGTTTAAGATTCCCATTTTTATTACATGGGTTATGCTATGATGTATGGTTTATGATTTTGTGGCACACATAATAATGGTGTCATTGTGAGATGGGTGGGACCTATATCTCCCTCCAATTCATTGGGTAAAGATTTTATATCTCATGAGATAGACATGGCTAGAATAGTAGGTTATACCAGTTCAGTGAAACAGGACTAAAACAAGGAGTGAAATCGGTTCAGAAAGGGACTTTTTCCACTAAGATAGTCTTGGAAATGAGTCTTGAATAATAAGAAATGATTCTATATGATTATGTGTATATCCCAAAAAGTTTCATGTTTTATGTTATGATTATTGGGATTACATTTCACTACTATGATTTATCCCATGTTATGAAATTATGATCTATTTTGCAGGTTAAGATTTCCAAAAGATATATTCTTATAAATATGATGTGATTGATATTTCTTTTGTTTACCCTTACTGAGCATTTGAGCTCACCCTTTTATGTTTTCTTTTCCCCATGATATAAAGAAAGGATTTTGGTTAAAAAAAAGATCTTTATGGGAGATGTTGAAGATCTTTCACCACGATTAGAAGATTATATTCTGAGTTTCCAAAGACACTAAACTTGTAGAGACCCGTATCTTGACGTACATGGACATTACATTACATTTGCGGAATACTTAGTACATAACAAAAACACACACTAAAGGATCGTAATAGTTTAGTGTCTTTGGAAACTCGGAACGTAATCTTCTAATCGTGGTGAAAGTTCTTCAATATCTCCCATAAAGGTCATCCCTTTTTTCTACCTAAAACCTTTCTTTATATCCTGGGGAAAAGAAAACATAAAAGGGTGAGCTCAAATGCTCAGTAAGGGTAAACAAAGGAAATATCAATCACATAATTTTCATAAGAACATAACATTTTTGGAAATCTTAACCTGCAAAAGAGAGCATAATTTCATAACATGGGATAAATCATAGTAGTGAAATGAAATCATAACTTAAAACATTACTCATTGTGGCATACACACATAATCATAGAGAATCATTTCTTGTTAGTCAAGACTCATTGCCAAGACTATCTTAGTGGACAAAGTCCCTTTCTGAATCGAGTAATCCTCGTTTCAGTCCTGTTTCACTGAACCGGTATAACCTACCATTCCAGCCATGTCTATCTCATGAGATATAAAATCTTTACCCAATGCATTGGAGGGAGATATAGGTCCCACCCATCTCTTAATGAATCCTTTCTTATGTGTGCCACAAAATCATAAATCATACATCATTTCATAACCCATGTAATAAAAATGGGATTCTTAAACAACATGACATCATAAAACCATTCATATAAGATAAAGGAATTCATAAACATAATTCCATCACAACATAGTCAAATCAATGTAAAAATATGGATAGAAACAGAACTCTTTATTATCATAGATGGAAAATAATTTTGATAAAACACTTGAATTGAATTCTTGAGGAAAATATCCTTTCTTCTTCAAAATCAATTTCTTTTCACAAAACATCATGCAAATTTAAAAGAAAGAGATTTTATTGAAAATAGTCATGAAATATTTTAGAGGAAGCTTCATGAAAATAAGGCTTTATAAAACAGTAGAAATCCGTTCGTGCCGTATAAGTTAAAAAAAACATTCTTCGTACTTTTGTCGGAAAAGTCAAAAAGTACCTCGTACGACAAAAGATTCCTTTCATACATATTACTAAAAACTCACCGAAGGGTAAAAATGGATTTAAACAATTGTAGGTGGATGGAAATAATATTACATTTTGATGAAACATGGATGTGGATGATAAAATACACCCCAGTAAATACTTATGAATAAACAATCTCGGATAAAAATGAGATTGTGATATTTCCCTTACCTTAGGTCCAATTTGCTTCGTATGTGTCCGAACCTCCTGTATAATGATTTAAATAATGTCATTGACTTATTACAGAATCATATTCATTGTTATGATATCATATATGGTTCACTTATGACATTATATTACCCGTTCTTTTGTAAATTCCATGTTAAAGAAGCGTTTTGGGTAAAATCGTTTCATTTATCGTAGGTGTTTTGACTTGTTGTTCTTGACATCATTATTACTTATATCATGATTTACTTACTTCCAGAATATAAAATATGATTTATATATCATATATATTCAGTATATATATATATATAATAGATAGATAAATAAAATGAAAAACACCGTTCATGGAGACGGTAGTCCGTACGTACGCATGAACGCTGTTTTTCTTTCCTTATTGTCTTGAAATGGAAGTAAGTAGATGACATACATATGTATATATATATAAATAAATCCAGTAGCTTTATAATGTCATGTATTTCATTATTATTTCTTATATATACATTATAATCATTCTTAAATGGTTAACATGGAGAATGAATCTCATCACGTCGTGGAGACGGTATTCCGTACGTACGCACGAGCGATGATATCATTTCTATAAATATTGAATTGAATTGGAGTGGATTATAAAATATATCAGAATCATTATGATGTTGTAATAACTATGTATAGTTATTCTTTACACCATTATACCCATCCATGTAAGGTGGTGGTGGAAAATAGATTACACCACGGCGTGGAGACGGTATTCCGTACGTACGCACACGCGGTGATTTCTTTTTCCGTAGGATGGATAGATGGTGAAATAGGGTTGTTTCGTACTTATAATAACATATCAGTATATGAGTGATACTGATGTTATTACTTCATAATGAAACAACCTAAGAAGAAGAAGTGGAAGAAGAAATAAAGATGAAAGAATTGGTAACGGTAATTACCTCTTCTTTGAAGTGCCTCTTTGAGACCTCCTCTTAGGGCACTAGAATTGGTCTTTGAGGAAGACCAGAACCTCTAGGATGTTGCTAGGGAAGTGGAGAAGGGATTTTGGCAGGGGTTGGCCGAGCTTGAGTGCTCAAATTGGTGTGAGGAGGAGGGGGAGGAGGTGTCCTTTTATAAGGGAGGAGAGGGGCACCTTAGGAATTCTTAAAAATATTAATTTATAATAAATATAACCCCACTTAAAAACCTCCAAAAATGACTCATATTCGAAGATTAGATGAGATAGGGTTGTAATCTCATCAACCAATCAAATTTATACATGTTTGGATCTTATTTTAAACCTTATCAATTAGATTTAACTCTAAGTTAAATAATTTAACTTTTACCGTGTCTTTTTGTTTTCTTTCACTATATGGTTAATACACTTACTATAATATGCCAAACGAACCCCAAATTGTATATTATTAATACATATATCCTTATCTAAGTCATTTGGCCGAACCTTAGATTTTTAGGAATAAAATAACAATTAATAATATAATATTTGATTTAAAAACTATTTTGTGTCAATTTTGACACTATTTGATATATGATTTTTTTGAAAGTCATAAAAGAATTATATATTCGAACCAAGTTGATTAAATCAACACTAATATATCATAGTAACCTAGAAAATTAGTGGAATTCATAAAAAGTCTTAAATTACATTTATTTAGGTATTTATATTATCAATTATGTCAATATTTCATTAATAAGATAATTACTGCATCATCTTTGTGTCATAAATAAATTATATTATATGCTGTCTAAAAATTACAAATAAAATACCATCATGTAGGAAATCTTTTTAGCTTTCTAATGAATATTTATAGTCGAATTTATCTTATGTATAACCCCATATTAAAAATGATTTACTTATTAAACTTTGATTTTAACTATTTTAACCCTTCTTTAAATAAATTAATAATAAATGTCCTAATCTAATCCTAGTGGGCCTAAATGGTCATATTTTATTCCTAAGTTTGTTTTTGGTCGAATTACACTTGTCCAATAGAATTAGGACATGTGTTAGGGTAATATTAATATCATATTTACCCTTAGTTACCCTATTTACTATTAACCGTGGTAAAAAAAAGTAAAAAGTTACTATTCACCAAAAAATTATTTTCATCTCATTGAACCACATTTTAGTCCTTGATATTAACCGTGTCTCTCGGATTTTCTAAATTCCATTCACAGAAGCGGTAAAATTAAGTTTTATGCAAAATTCCGTTTTTAACCTACCACTTAGTGGTTTCACTATTCATCAAAAATTGAAAGTTTTCAGAAAAATGCCAAAATTTCATCCTAAGCTATATTTCATATTCCGAATTCAAAAATGAAGTCTATTTTACCAAATTCATAACATAGAAGTTGCATTAATTAATTTTATAATTAAATCCCGCTGTTAAAACAAATAGCGTGTTTTTTAAGAAACAAAATCTATCAAAAGATTGACACTTGATTATGTCTGGTTTAAATGTGAAATTACAAACAATGACCAACATTGTATTAAATTGTAAAAATATATTCTAAATATACTTTAAAACCACTCAAATTAATAATTTATCACTATTAATTATTTCGATTAAAAAAGTTGTTTTTAATTATAATTTAGTAATTTTCACTATTCATTAGAATATGAAAGTTATCCGAAAAGTACCAAAATTTCACCTTAGGCTAAATTCGATACTCCGAATCCAAAAATGAATTCCATTTTGAAAAATAAAATTTATAAAATTTCCAAAAAGTGGTTATTACTATTCATAACGGCTAGTTTTAATAATATTTTAATAGCATATCGTTGTTTCGTGAAACTCAGTATTGCGTACTACACACGCTATCGAGGAAGGTCGCGATTGCGTGTAACGGAAGGAAAGTCAAGGATGCGTATTGTGAAAGCTTCTTTTGTTGTAGCGTACAACACAAGACATTAATGAAATTAAAAAGAATATTTTTCATAAAATCTTGGGGCGTTACATTCTACCCCCCTTAAAATGAATTTCGCCATCGAAATTCGTCGGGGTTATAAATGGTTTACTATTCAAAATTTTCTTTGATAGAAACCCACATCGTAAAAAGGAATACCAAAACATGGATTTAAAAACTAAAGTATGAAATGTAACGATTACCCAAATATACTAATCACTGGGTTTCCACATAGGTGAAAATATGGATATGGAAGAAAAATCTAACCATCATGTTCTGATGGAGAGTGGTAGAGAACATGGCTATGGAAAAGCCAGTAATCACAAATCCATAGATTTGTGATGATATAAGGTACCATCTGATTCCTCAGGTATAAGATCACTAGGACAACATTTTTGGTTTTCAAGATCATTTCCCTAAAGTTGAAAATTTGCTTAGAATAAATACTTACTTTATTTTGGTAAAATATCACTTTTGTTCGTGCCTTGAACAATTTCTACTTCATCTCTTAAATAAATGAAGTTGAATTTGTTATTCGTGATGTGTTAGCAGATCATGTGATAGAATGACAGGTCATTCCATCTGTCTCAAACAAAAGGTTAGCAAAACTTATATACATAAGTCGATCTATAGTGAGATTAATCATATATGGTTCCTAAAATGGACTTATACTTCATATATCATACTGCTTAATATAATAAAACTAGTTTCTACTAAACAGGGACTTCCTGTAGGTCAGTGGTAGGCGATAAAGGCCAGTCGCACTTCGGTTGTGGGTTCGATTCCCACAGCCTTGTCCGAAGCGATGGGCTGTCGCCCGTCCTGCAGGTTGTCCTTTTTCCAAAACTACTATAACATCCCATCAATAATATCATCCAACACAATCCATTCCAATCTTTAGGCTTATCCATAATACTGCAGTCCACTCTCATAACATAGTGAAAACAATTACCAGAGATTTAATATCATCATTGATCCCCATATATCATAAGATATGTTTTTTTTTGTCACATTCCAAACATTCAAAGTCCTTAATCATGTATACTCTTGAATACCCATTGAACCTTAGTGAAAACTTGAATGCAGTTAAAAGTTAACACTTTACACATACCAAAATCCTCAAAATTATTTATACTCAAACCATGATATCACTTAGTCCTTATATCAATCATGAGCTCATGAATACTATTAAACATTTCATTTTCTCGTCTTCATTATGCGCATATCATCTTATTTCCAAAAAAAAATATCTCAATCACTTTGAATACCACATCAATAAATATTGCAATACTCAATGATACAACATTATTTTGGAATCCCATTACATAAACACTTAATCATTCCACCACATCGTTGTCATATTCAACATTGCCAATAGAGATCGCATGTGATTTCCCTTTGTCCTTTGCCTTCAGTGGTTGCTCATGTTGATCATCACTAACCCTTGGATTAGGGCAATTATTAGCATAATGCCCCATTTCCTTGCACTTGAAGCATTGAAGTGTTGGCGGTGCGTTCTCTGCAGTGTTTGCTTTATCATTAGAAACCCTTTTTCCATTACTTCGACACTCAGCTGCTCGATGACCTTCTTTTCCACACTTAAAACATTTTCTAGTCCCTTTTAGACAATCTCCACCATGCTTCTTTCCACACTTTGTGCATAAGGAAACATTCATCTTCTTTTCACCATTATTCTGATATTTCTCCTTGAACTCCATCTTTTGTTTCTTGTCAAAACCATGAGATGGATATGTAACACCAACTTCCATTTCTACCTTGATAGCACAACGCACAATTTCTTCATAGCTACTGAAGTCTCTTATAGCTAATGCCCTTCGAAGACTTGGTTTTAAGCCACTGAAAAATCGATCAACTTTACTTTCAGGTTGGATGATAATTCCAGAAGCATACCTTGCAAGTCTTGTAAAATTTGCTTCATAGGTACCAACAGGTTCATCGTCCCTTTGCTTCAGTTCAAGAAACTCTTTCTCCATCTTTGTTCGAAGAATACGAGGGAAGTACTTATTGAAAAATAAGTTCTTGAACTCGTCCCATTCCATAGACTCAATTTCATCCCTTTGCCTTGTATTCTTAATAAGATTCCACCATTGATCAGCATCTCCTTCCAAACGATACACTACTAGGATGACTTTATCGTGTTCAGAACATTGAAGAACTGAAAATATCTTTTCAGTAGTACTAATCCATTGTTCAGAAACTAATGGATCAGTAAACCCACTGAAAGAAGGTGGACGCTGCCTCATGAAGGATTCAACAGAATTTTGCTCCTTCCTTTGCTCGTTTGGAAGTCCTGCATGATTCATAGCTTGAGAAAGTTGTGTGATCATGGCTACAAGATTTTGCATTCCAGCTCCTATATCGTTTGGTTGCTCAGGGGTACAATCATTGCATTGCCCATCACATTCCGCATTAACATGGTTCCTTCGGGTTCCAGCCATCGTCTAAAACCCCAAAAGAATTGTGTGAGAGGCAAAAATCATGCTAGGGAAAACAACATAATAAAGGGTTAGTACCCTCAATATCTAACATCTTAGGTTAAATTCGAAGATCGTTAGCGTAATTCTAGGACTATAACCTATACGTATACTTAACCTTAGAGACATCCCTAGACATACCTTAGAAATATCTCTAGGGATCTCACTAAAGTTCTCGCATCCTAGTTTCCAAAGGTTGACTAAACCTTTCCTCTGATACCAACTGTAGAGACCCGTATCTTGACGTACATGGACATTACATTACATTTGCGGAATACTTAGTACATAACAAAAACACACACTAAAAGATCGTAATAGTTTAGTGTCTTTGGAAACTCGGAACGTAATCTTCTAATCGTGGTGAAAGTTCTTCAATATCTCCCATAAAGGTCATCCCTTTTTTCTACCTAAAACCTTTCTTTATATCCTGGGGAAAAGAAAACATAAAAGGGTGAGCTCAAATGCTCAGTAAGGGTAAACAAAGGAAATATCAATCACATAATTTTCATAAGAACATAACATTTTTGGAAATCTTAACCTGCAAAAGAGAGCATAATTTCATAACATGGGATAAATCATAGTAGTGAAATGAAATCATAACTTAAAACATTACTCATTGTGGCATACACACATAATCATAGAGAATCATTTCTTGTTAGTCAAGACTCATTGCCAAGACTATCTTAGTGGACAAAGTCCCTTTCTGAATCGAGTAATCCTCGTTTCAGTCCTGTTTCACTGAACCGGTATAACCTACCATTCCAGCCATGTCTATCTCATGAGATATAAAATCTTTACCCAATGCATTGGAGGGAGATATAGGTCCCACCCATCTCTTAATGAATCCTTTCTTATGTGTGCCACAAAATCATAAATCATACATCATTTCATAACCCATGTAATAAAAATGGGATTCTTAAACAACATGACATCATAAAACCATTCATATAAGATAAAGGAATTCATAAACATAATTCCATCACAACATAGTCAAATCAATGTAAAAATATGGATAGAAACAGAACTCTTTATTATCTTAGATGGAAAATAATTTTGATAAAACACTTGAATTGAATTCTTGAGGAAAATATCCTTTCTTCTTCAAAATCAATTTCTTTTCACAAAACATCATGCAACTTTAAAAGAAAGAGATTTTATTGAAAATAGTCATGAAATATTTTAGAGGAAGCTTCATGAAAATAAGGATTTATAAAACAGTAGAAATCCGTTGGTGCCGTATAAGTTAAAAAAAAACATTCTTCGTACTTTTGTCGGAAAAGTCAAAAAGTACCTCGTACGACAAAAGATTCCTTTCATACATATTACTAAAAACTCACCGAAGGGTAAAAATGGATTTAAACAATTGTAGGTGGATGGAAATAATATTACATTTTGATGAAACATGGATGTGGATGATAAAATACACCCCAGTAAATACTTACGAATAAACAATCTCGGATAAAAATGAGATTGTGATATTTCCCTTACCTTAGGTCCAATTTGCTTCGTATGTGTCCGAACCTCCTGTATAATGATTTAAATAATGTCATTGACTTATTACAGAATCATATTCATTGTTATGATATCATATATGGTTCACTTATGACATTATATTACCCGTTCTTTTGTAAATTCCATGTTAAAGAAGCGTTTTGGGTAAAATCGTTTCATTTATCGTAGGTGTTTTGACTTGTTGTTCTTGACATCATTATTACTTATATCATGATTTACTTACTTCCAGAATATAAAATATGATTTATATATCATATATATTCAGTATATATATATATATAATAGATAGATAAATAAAATGAAAAACACCGTTCATGGAGACGGTAGTCCGTACGTACGCATGAACGCTGTTTTTCTTTCCTTATTGTCTTGAAATGGAAGTAAGTAGATGACATACATATGTATATATATATACATAAATCCAGTAGCTTTATAATGTCATGTATTTCATTATTATTTCTTATATATACATTATAATCATTCTTAAATGGTTAACATGGAGAATGAATCTCATCGCGTCGTGGAGACGGTATTCCGTACGTACGCACGAGCGATGATATCATTTCTATAAATATTGAATTGAATTGGAGTTGATTATAAAATATATCAGAATCATTATGATGTTGTAATAACTATGTATAGTTATTCTTTACACCATTATACCCATCCATGTAAGGTGGTGGTGGAAAATAGATTACACCACGGCGTGGAGACGGTATTCCGTACGTACGCACGCGCGGTGATTTCTTTTTCCGTAGGATGGATAGATGGTGAAATAGGGTTGTTTCGTACTTATAATAACATATCAGTATATGAGTGATACTGATGTTATTACTTCATAATGAAACAACCTAAGAAGAAGAAGTGGAAGAAGAAATAAAGATGAAAGAATTGGTAACGGTAATTACCTCTTCTTTGAAGTGCCTCTTTGAGACCTCCTCTTAGGGCACTAGAATTGGTCTTTGAGGAAGACCAGAACCTCTAGGATGTTTCTAGGGAAGTGGAGAAGGGATTTTGGCAGGGGTTGGCCGAGCTTGAGTGCTCAAATTGGTGTGAGGAGGAGGGGGAGGAGGTGTCCTTTTATAAGGGAGGAGAGGGGCACCTTAGGAATTCTTAAAAATATTAATTTATAATAAATATAACCCCACTTAAAAACCTCCAAAAATGACTCATATTCGAAGCTTAGATGAGATAGGGTTGTAATCTCATCAACCAATCAAATTTATACATGTTTGGATCTTATTTTAAACCTTATCAATTAGATTTAACTCTAAGTTAAATAATTTAACTTTTACCGTGTCTTTTTGTTTTCTTTCACTATATGGTTAATACACTTACTATAACATGCCAAACGAACCCCAAATTGTATATTATTAATACATATATCCTTATCTAAGTCATTTGGCCGAACCTTAGATTTTTAGGAATAAAATAACAATTAATAATATAATATTTGATTTAAAAACTATTTTGTGTCAATTTTGACACTATTTGATATATGATTTTTTTGAAAGTCATAAAAGAATTATATATTCGAACCAAGTTGATTAAATCATCACTAATATATCATAGTAACCTAGAAAATTAGTGGAATTCATAAAAAGTCTTAAATTACATTTATTTAGGTATTTATATTATCAATTATGTCAATATTTCATTAATAAGATAATTACTGCATCATCTTTGTGTCATAAATAAATTATATTATATGCTGTCTAAAAATTACAAATAAAATACCATCATGTAGGAAATCTTTTTAGCTTTCTAATGAATATTTATAGTCGAATTTATCTTATGTATAACCCCATATTAAAAATTATTTACTTATTAAACTTTGATTTTAACTATTTTAACCCTTCTTTAAATAAATTAATAATAAATGTCCTAATCTAATCCTAGTGGGCCTAAATGGTCATATTTTATTCCTAAGTTTGTTTTTGGTCGAATTACACTTGTCCAATAGAATTAGGACATGTGTTAGGGTAATATTAATATCATATTTACCCTTAGTTACCCTATTTACTATTAACCGTGGTAAAAAAAAGTAAAAAGTTACTATTCACCAAAAAATTATTTTCATCTCATTGAACCACATTTTAGTCCTTGATATTAACCGTGTCTCTCGGATTTTCTAAATTCCATTCACAGAAGCGGTAAAATTAAGTTTTATGCAAAATTCCGTTTTTAACCTACCACTTAGTGGTTTCACTATTCATCAAAAATTGAAAGTTTTCAGAAAAATGCCAAAATTTCATCCTAAGCTATATTTCATATTCCGAATTCAAAAATGAAGTCTATTTTACCAAATTCATAACATAGAAGTTGCATTAATTAATTTTATAATTAAATCCCGCTGTTAAAACAAATAGCGTGTTTTTTAAGAAACAAAATCTATCAAAAGATTGACACTTGATTATGTCTGGTTTAAATGTGAAATTACAAACAATGACCAACATTGTATTAAATTGTAAAAATATATTCTAAATATACTTTAAAACCACTCAAATTAATAATTTATCACTATTAATTATTTCGATTAAAAAAGTTGTTTTTAATTATAATTTAGTAATTTTCACTATTCATTAGAATATGAAAGTTATCCGAAAAGTACCAAAATTTCACCTTAGGCTAAATTCGATACTCCGAATCCAAAAATGAATTCCATTTTGAAAAATAAAATTTATAAAATTTCCAAAAAGTGGTTATTACTATTCATAACGGCTAGTTTTAATAATATTTTAATAGCATATCGTTGTTTCGTGAAACTCAGTATTGCGTACTACACACGCTATCGAGGAAGGTCGCGATTGCGTGTAACGGAAGGAAAGTCAAGGATGCGTATTGTGAAAGCTTCTTTTGTTGTAGCGTACAACACAAGACATTAATGAAATTAAAAAGAATATTTTTCATAAAATCTTGGGGCGTTACATTCTACCCCCCTTAAAATGAATTTCGCCATCGAAATTCGTCGGGGTTATAAATGGTTTACTATTCAAAATTTTCTTTGATAGAAACCCACATCGTAAAAAGGAATACCAAAACATGGCTTTAAAAACTAAAGTATGAAATGTAACGATTACCCAAATATACTAATCACTGGGTTTCCACATAGGTGAAAATATGGATATGGAAGAAAAATCTAACCATCATGTTCTGATGGAGAGTGGTAGAGAACATGGCTATGGAAAAGCCAGTAATCACAAATCCATAGATTTGTGATGATATAAGGTACCATCTGATTCCTCAGGTATAAGATCACTAGGACAACATTTTTGGTTTTCAAGATCATTTCCCTAAAGTTGAAAATTTGCTTAGAATAAATACTTACTTTATTTTGGTAAAATATCACTTTTGTTCGTGCCTTGAACAATTTCTACTTCATCTCTTAAATAAATGAAGTTGAATTTGTTATTCGTGATGTGTTAGCAGATCATGTGATAGAATGACAGGTCATTCCATCTGTCTCAAACAAAAGGTTAGCAAAACTTATATACATAAGTCGATCTATAGTGAGATTAATCATATATGGTTCCTAAAATGGACTTATACTTCATATATCATACTGCTTAATATAATAAAACTAGTTTCTACTAAACAGGGACTTCCTGTAGGTCAGTGGTAGGCGATAAAGGCCAGTCGCACTTCGGTTGTGGGTTCGATTCCCACAGCCTTGTCCGAAGCGATGGGCTGTCGCCCGTCCTGCAGGTTGTCCTTTTTCCAAAACTACTATAACATCCCATCAATAATATCATCCAACACAATCCATTCCAATCTTTAGGCTTATCCATAATACTGCAGTCCACTCTCATAACATAGTGAAAACAATTACCAGAGATTTAATATCATCGTTGATCCCCATATATCATAAGATATGTTTTTTTTTTGTCACATTCCAAACATTCAAAGTCCTTAATCATGTATACTCTTGAATACCCATTGAACCTTAGTGAAAACTTGAATGCAGTTAAAAGTTAACACTTTACACATACCAAAATCCTCAAAATTATTTATACTCAAACCATGATATCACTTAGTCCTTATATCAATCATGAGCTCATGAATACTATTAAACATTTCATTTTCTCGTCTTCATTATGCGCATATCATCTTATTTCCAAAAAAAAATATCTCAATCACTTTGAATACCACATCAATAAATATTGCAATACTCAATGATACAACATTATTTTGGAATCCCATTACATAAACACTTAATCATTCCACCACATCGTTGTCATATTCAACATTGCCAATAGAGATCGCATGTGATTTCCCTTTGTCCTTTGCCTTCAGTGGTTGCTCATGTTGATCATCACTAACCCTTGGATTAGGGCAATTATTAGCATAATGCCCCATTTCCTTGCACTTGAAGCATTGAAGTGTTGGCGGTGCGTTCTCTGCAGTGTTTGCTTTATCATTAGAAACCCTTTTTCCATTACTTCGACACTCAGCTGCTCGATGACCTTCTTTTCCACACTTAAAACATTTTCTAGTCCCTTTTAGACAATCTCCACCATGCTTCTTTCCACACTTTGTGCATAAGGAAACATTCATCTTCTTTTCACCATTATTATGATATTTCTCCTTGAACTCCATCTTTTGTTTCTTGTCAAAACCATGAGATGGATATGTAACACCAACTTCCATTTCTACCTTGATAGCACAACGCACAATTTCTTCATAGCTACTGAAGTCTCTTATAGCTAATGGCCTTCGAAGACTTGGTTTTAAGCCACTGAAAAATCGATCAACTTTACTTTCAGGTTGGATGATAATTCCAGAAGCATACCTTGCAAGTCTTGTAAAATTTGCTTCATAGGTACCAACAGGTTCATCGTCCCTTTGCTTCAGTTCAAGAAACTCTTTCTCCATCTTTGTTCGAAGAATACGAGGGAAGTACTTATTGAAAAATAAGTTCTTGAACTCGTCCCATTCCATAGACTCAATTTCATCCCTTTGCCTTGTATTCTTAATAAGATTCCACCATTGATCAGCATCTCCTTCCAAACGATACACTACTAGGATGACTTTATCGTGTTCAGAACATTGAAGAACTGAAAATATCTTTTCAGTAGTACTAATCCATTGTTCAGAAACTAATGGATCAGTAAACCCACTGAAAGAAGGTGGACGCTGCCTCATGAAGGATTCAACAGAATTTTGCTCCTTCCTTTGCTCGTTTGGAAGTCCTGCATGATTCATAGCTTGAGAAAGTTGTGTGATCATGGCTACAAGATTTTGCATTCCAGCTCCTATATCGTTTGGTTGCTCAGGGGTACAATCATTGCATTGCCCATCACATTCCGCATTAACATGGTTCCTTCGGGTTCCAGCCATCGTCTAAAACCCCAAAAGAATTGTGTGAGAGGCAAAAATCATGCTAGGGAAAACAACATAATAAAGGGTTAGTACCCTCAATATCTAACATCTTAGGTTAAATTCGAAGATCGTTAGCGTAATTCTAGGACTATAACCTATACGTATACTTAACCTTAGAGACATCCCTAGACATACCTTAGAAATATCTCTAGGGATCTCACTAAAGTTCTCGCATCCTAGTTTCCAAAGGTTGACTAAACCTTTCCTCTGATACCAACTGTAGAGACCCGTATCTTGACGTACATGGACATTACATTACATTTGCGGAATACTTAGTACATAACAAAAACACACACTAAAAGATCGTAATAGTTTAGTGTCTTTGGAAACTCGGAACGTAATCTTCTAATCGTGGTGAAAGTTCTTCAATATCTCCCATAAAGGTCATCCCTTTTTTCTACCTAAAACCTTTCTTTATATCCTGGGGAAAAGAAAACATAAAAGGGTGAGCTCAAATGCTCAGTAAGGGTAAACAAAGGAAATATCAATCACATAATTTTCATAAGAACATAACATTTTTGGAAATCTTAACCTGCAAAAGAGAGCATAATTTCATAACATGGGATAAATCATAGTAGTGAAATGAAATCATAACTTAAAACATTACTCATTGTGGCATACACACATAATCATAGAGAATCATTTCTTGTTAGTCAAGACTCATTGCCAAGACTATCTTAGTGGACAAAGTCCCTTTCTGAATCGAGTAATCCTCGTTTCAGTCCTGTTTCACTGAACCGGTATAACCTACCATTCCAGCCATGTCTATCTCATGAGATATAAAATCTTTACCCAATGCATTGGAGGGAGATATAGGTCCCACCCATCTCTTAATGAATCCTTTCTTATGTGTGCCACAAAATCATAAATCATACATCATTTCATAACCCATGTAATAAAAATGGGATTCATAAAAAACATGACATCATAAAACCATTCATATAAGATAAAGGAATTCATAAACATAATTCCATCACAACATAGTCAAATCAATGTAAAAATATGGATAGAAACAGAACTCTTTATTATCTTAGATGGAAAATAATTTTGATAAAACACTTGAATTGAATTCTTGAGGAAAATATCCTTTCTTCTTCAAAATCAATTTCTTTTCACAAAACATCATGCAACTTTAAAAGAAAGAGATTTTATTGAAAATAGTCATGAAATATTTTAGAGGAAGCTTCATGAAAATAAGGCTTTATAAAACAGTAGAAATCCGTTCGTGCCGTATAAGTTAAAAAAAAACATTCTTCGTACTTTTGTCGGAAAAGTCAAAAAGTACCTCGTACGACAAAAGATTCCTTTCATACATATTACTAAAAACTCACCGAAGGGTAAAAATGGATTTAAACAATTGTAGGTGGATGGAAATAATATTACATTTTGATGAAACATGGATGTGGATGATAAAATACACCCCAGTAAATACTTACGAATAAACAATCTCGGATAAAAATGAGATTGTGATATTTCCCTTACCTTAGGTCCAATTTGCTTCGTATGTGTCCGAACCTCCTGTATAATGATTTAAATAATGTCATTGACTTATTACAGAATCATATTCATTGTTATGATATCATATATGGTTCACTTATGACATTATATTACCCGTTCTTTTGTAAATTCCATGTTAAAGAAGCGTTTTGGGTAAAATCGTTTCATTTATCGTAGGTGTTTTGACTTGTTGTTCTTGACATCATTATTACTTATATCATGATTTACTTACTTCCAGAATATAAAATATGATTTATATATCATATATATTCAGTATATATATATATATAATAGATAGATAAATAAAATGAAAAACACCGTTCATGGAGACGGTAGTCCGTACGTACGCATGAACGCTGTTTTTCTTTCCTTATTGTCTTGAAATGGAAGTAAGTAGATGACATACATATGTATATATATATACATAAATCCAGTAGCTTTATAATGTCATGTATTTCATTATTATTTCTTATATATACATTATAATCATTCTTAAATGGTTAACATGGAGAATGAATCTCATCGCGTCGTGGAGACGGTATTCCGTACGTACGCACGAGCGATGATATCATTTCTATAAATATTGAATTGAATTGGAGTGGATTATAAAATATATCAGAATCATTATGATGTTGTAATAACTATGTATAGTTATTCTTTACACCATTATACCCATCCATGTAAGGTGGTGGTGGAAAATAGATTACACCACGGCGTGGAGACGGTATTCCGTACGTACGCACGCGCGGTGATTTCTTTTTCCGTAGGATGGATAGATGGTGAAATAGGGTTGTTTCGTACTTATAATAACATATCAGTATATGAGTGATACTGATGTTATTACTTCATAATGAAACAACCTAAGAAGAAGAAGTGGAAGAAGAAATAAAGATGAAAGAATTGGTAACGGTAATTACCTCTTCTTTGAAGTGCCTCTTTGAGACCTCCTCTTAGGGCACTAGAATTGGTCTTTGAGGAAGACCAGAACCTCTAGGATGTTTCTAGGGAAGTGGAGAAGGGATTTTGGCAGGGGTTGGCCGAGCTTGAGTGCTCAAATTGGTGTGAGGAGGAGGGGGAGGAGGTGTCCTTTTATAAGGGAGGAGAGGGGCACCTTAGGAATTCTTAAAAATATTAATTTATAATAAATATAACCCCACTTAAAAACCTCCAAAAATGACTCATATTCGAAGCTTAGATGAGATAGGGTTGTAATCTCATCAACCAATCAAATTTATACATGTTTGGATCTTATTTTAAACCTTATCAATTAGATTTAACTCTAAGTTAAATAATTTAACTTTTACCGTGTCTTTTTGTTTTCTTTCACTATATGGTTAATACACTTACTATAACATGCCAAACGAACCCCAAATTGTATATTATTAATACATATATCCTTATCTAAGTCATTTGGCCGAACCTTAGATTTTTAGGAATAAAATAACAATTAATAATATAATATTTGATTTAAAAACTATTTTGTGTCAATTTTGACACTATTTGATATATGATTTTTTTGAAAGTCATAAAAGAATTATATATTCGAACCAAGTTGATTAAATCAACACTAATATATCATAGTAACCTAGAAAATTAGTGGAATTCATAAAAAGTCTTAAATTACATTTATTTTGGTATTTATATTATCAATTATGTCAATATTTCATTAATAAGATAATTACTGCATCATCTTTGTGTCATAAATAAATTATATTATATGCTGTCTAAAAATTACAAATAAAATACCATCATGTAGGAAATCTTTTTAGCTTTCTAATGAATATTTATAGTCGAATTTATCTTATGTATAACCCCATATTAAAAATGATTTACTTATTAAACTTTGATTTTAACTATTTTAACCCTTCTTTAAATAAATTAATAATAAATGTCCTAATATAATCCAAGTGGGCCTAAATGGTCATATTTTATTCCTAAGTTTGTTTTTGGTCGAATTACACTTGTCCAATAGAATTAGGACATGTGTTAGGGTAATATTAATATCATATTTACCCTTAGTTACCCTATTTACTATTAACCGTGGTAAAAAAAAGTAAAAAGTTACTATTCACCAAAAAATTATTTTCATCTCATTGAACCACATTTTAGTCCTTGATATTAACCGTGTCTCTCGGATTTTCTAAATTCCATTCACAGAAGCGGTAAAATTAAGTTTTATGCAAAATTCCGTTTTTAACCTACCACTTAGTGGTTTCACTATTCATCAAAAATTGAAAGTTTTCAGAAAAATGCCAAAATTTCATCCTAAGCTATATTTCATATTCCGAATTCAAAAATGAAGTCTATTTTACCAAATTCATAACATAGAAGTTGCATTAATTAATTTTATAATTAAATCCCGCTGTTAAAACAAATAGCGTGTTTTTTAAGAAACAAAATCTATCAAAAGATTGACACTTGATTATGTCTGGTTTAAATGTGAAATTACAAACAATGACCAACATTGTATTAAATTGTAAAAATATATTCTAAATATACTTTAAAACCACTCAAATTAATAATTTATCACTATTAATTATTTCGATTAAAAAAGTTGTTTTTAATTATAATTTAGTAATTTTCACTATTCATTAGAATATGAAAGTTATCCGAAAAGTACCAAAATTTCACCTTAGGCTAAATTCGATACTCCGAATCCAAAAATGAATTCCATTTTGAAAAATAAAATTTATAAAATTTCCAAAAAGTGGTTATTACTATTCATAACGGCTAGTTTTAATAATATTTTAATAGCATATCGTTGTTTCGTGAAACTCAGTATTGCGTACTACACACGCTATCGAGGAAGGTCGCGATTGCGTGTAACGGAAGGAAAGTCAAGGATGCGTATTGTGAAAGCTTCTTTTGTTGTAGCGTACAACACAAGACATTAATGAAATTAAAAAGAATATTTTTCATAAAATCTTGGGGCGTTACAAAACTATTACGGTCCTTGTGTGTCTATTATTATTGTGTATTAAGTATTCCGCAAAAGTAATGTAATTTCCATGTACGTCAGGCATCGTGTCTCTACAGTTGGTATGAGAGGAAAGGTTTAGTCAACCTCTAGAAACTAGGATGCGAGAACTTTTGTGAGATCCCTAGAGATATTTCGAAGGTATGTCTAGGGATGTCCCTAAGGTTAAGTATAAGTATAGGTTATAGTCCTATAATCACGCTAACGATCTTAGAATTAAACCTAAGATGTTAGATATTGAAGGTACTCCCCCTTTATTATGTTGTTTTCCCTAGCATGATTTTTGCCTCTCACACTATTCTTTTTGGGTTTTAGACGATGGCTGGAACCCGAAGGAACTGTGTTGATCAATGCAATGGACAATGCAATGATTTTCCTCCTGAACAAACAAATGTTATGGGAGATGGAGTGCAAAATCTTATTGCTATAATTACACAAGATATGAATCATTCTGGACTTCCAAATGAGCAGAGAAGGGAACAATATTCTATTGAGTCCTTCATGAGGCAACGTCCACCTTCTTTCAGTGGGTCTTATGATCCGCTTGTTGCCGAATAATGGATCAGTACCACTGAAAAGATATTTTCAGTTCTTCAATGTTCTGAATATGATAAAGTCATCTTAGCAGTATATCATTTAGAAGGTGAAGCTAATCAATGGTGGAATCTTATCAAGAATACGAGGCAAAGAGATGAAATTGAGTCCATGGAATGGGACGAGTTCAAGAACTTATTTTTCAATATTTAATTCCCTCGTATTCATCGAACAAAGATAGAGAAGGAGTTTCTTGAACTAAAGCAAAAGGATGATGAATCTGTTAGTATGTACGAAATGAATTTTACAAGGCTTGCATGGTATGCATCTGGATTTATCATCCAACCTGAAAGTAAAGTTGATCGATTCTTCAGTGGCTTAAAACCAAATCTTCAAAGGGCATTATCTATAAGAGACTTCAGTAGCAATGAAGAAATTGTGAGTTGTGCTATCAAGGTAGAAATGGAAGTTGGTATTACTTATCCATATCATAGTTTTGACAAGAAACGAAAGATGGAGTACAAGGAGAAATCTCAGAATAATGGTGAAAAGAAGATGAATGTTTCCTTATGCTCAAAGTGTGGAAAGAAGCATGGTGGCAATTTTCTTAAAATGACAATTAAATGTTTCAAATGTGGAAAGGAAGTTCTTCAGGCATTTTAATGTCGCAATTATGGGAAAAAGAATTCTAATGATGCAAACAAAGGAAGGGATACCCAGAATAAACCTACTACACTTCAATGCTTCAAGTGCAAGGAAATGGGGCATTATGCTAATAAATGCCCTAATCCAAGGGTTAATGATGATCGACATGAGAAACCACTTAAGAAAAAGGAAAAAGGGAAGTCACATGCGATCACCATTGGAGATTGTGAATATGACAACAATGTGGTGGAATGATTAAGTGTTTATGTAATGGGATTCCAAAATAATGTTGTATATAGTATCATGGAATATTGGAATATTTATTGTGGTTTTCAATAATTTTATGGTACCGGTAACCATGGAAAGTGATTGATATATATTTGGAAAAAAGATGATATGCGCACAATGAGGGGAAAATGAGAAAATGAAATATTTGACAGTATTCATGAGCTCATGATTGATATAAGGACAAAGTGATATCATGGTTTGAGTATATAGAATTTTGAGGATTTTGGTATGTGGAAAGTTTTAACTTTTAACTGAATTCATGTTTTCATTAAGGTTCAATGGGTATTCAAGAGAATACATGACTAAGGCCTTTTAATGTTTGGAATGTGTCCAACAAGACATATCTTATGATATATGGGGATCAACGATGGTATTAAATCTCTGGCAATCGTTTTCACTATATTATGAGAGAGCACTGCAGCATTATGGATAAGCATAAAGATTGGAATGGATTATGTTGGACATAAGTTAGTATTGTTTAAGGATAGAAGTTTTTTTATATTATTGATGGGATTTTATAGTAATATAGTTTTATAAAAAGGACAACCTGCAGGACGGGCGACAACCCATCTCTTCGGATAAGACCGTGGGAATCGAACCCACAACCGAAGTGCGACTGGCCTTTATCGCCTACCACTGGCCTACAAAAAGTCCATGTTTAGTAGAAACTAGTTTTATTATATTAATAAGTATGATATATGAAGTATAAGTCCATTTTAGGAACCATATATCATTAATCTCACTATAGATGGACTTATTTATTTTTTGATAACTTTTCTAACCTTTTATTTGAGACAGATGGAATGACCCATCATTCTATCACATGATCTGCTAACACATCACGAATGAAAAATTCAACTTTATTTCATTAAGATATGAAGTGTAAATTGTCCAAAGAACGACCAACGGTGAGACTATACCGAAATCACGAAAGTATTTCTTCTAATTCCAATTTCATCAACTTTAGGGAAACGATCTTGAAAACCAAAAATGTTGTCCTAGTGATCTTATATCTGATGAATCAGATGGTACCTTAGATCATCACAAATTTATGGCTTTGTGATTTCTGTATTTTCCATAACCATGTTCTCTACCACTCTCTATCAGAACATGATGGTTAGATTTCTCTTCCATACCAATATTTTCACCTATGTGGAAACCTAATGATTAGTTTATTTGGGTAACCGTTACGTTTCATACATTTGTTTTTAAATATTGTTTTTGTTATTCCTTTTTACGATGTGGGTTTCTATTAAAGAAACTTTTTAATAGTAAACCATTTATAACCCCGATGAATTTTGAGGGAGAAATTTATTTTAAGGGGGGTAGAATGTAACACCCCGAGATTTTATGAAAAATATTCTTATTAATTTCATTAATGACTTCTGGTGTACGCTACACCAAAAGGATCTTGCTCAACATGCATCCTTGACTTTCCATGCATTACACTCAATCGTGACCTTCCTCGATAGCGTGTGTAGTACGCAATACCGAGTTTCACTAAACAACGATATGCTTAAAACAAGCTATTATGAATAGTAATAACCCCTTTTTGAAATTTTTTAAATTTTATTTTTCAAAATGGACTTCATTTTTGGATTCGGAATATTGAAATTATCTTAGGGTGAAATTTTAGTACATTTCGGATAACTTTCATTTTCTGATGAATAGTGAAAATTACTAAATTTTAATTAAAAACAACCTTTTTAATCGAAATAATTAATAGTAATAAATTATTAATTTGAGTGGTTTTAGAGTATATTTAGAATATATTTTTACAATTTAATACAATGTTGGTCATTGGATGTAATTCTACATTTAAACCATACATAAACAAGTGTAAGTCTTTTGATAGTTATTATCACTTAAAAACACGCTATTTGTTTTGATGACGAGAATTAATTTTTAAATTAATTAATGCAACTAATATGTTTTGAATTTGTTAAAATAGACATCATTTTTGAGTTCATAATATCACATATATCTTATCCCTAATTGTTTGTATTTTTCTGGAAACTTTCATTTTTTTGATGAATAGTGAAACCACTAAGTGGTAGTAAAAAACATGAAATGAATTTTTCACAAAACATAATGTTACTGCTTCTGTGAGTGGAATTTCAAAAATCTGAGAGACACGGTTAATTTCAGTAAGTAAAATGTGGTTCAATATGATGAATATAATTTATGGTGAATTGTAACTTTTTACTTTTTTTAACACGGTTAAAAGTAAATAGGGTAATTTAGGGTAAAAATGATATTATTATTACCCTAAAACATGTCCTAATTATATTGGATAAGTGTAATTCGACCAAAAACAACTTTAGGAATAACATATGACCATTTAGGCCCACTTGGATTAGATTAGGACATTTATTATTATTTAATTCAAAGAAGAGTTAAAAGAGTTAAAATCAAAGTTTATTTACTAAAACATTTTTAATATAGGGTTATACATAAGATAAATTCGATTGTAAATATTCATTATAAAGATAATAATATTTCCTACATAATGATATTTTATTTATAATTTTTAGACATTATATAATTTAATTTATTTATGACACAATGATAATGCAGTAATTACCCTAATAGTGAAACATTATAATAATTTATATTATAAATACCCAAATGAATATAATTTAAAACTTTTTATGAATTACACTAATTTTCTAGTTTAATATGACATGTTAGTATTGATTTAATTAACTTTTTTCGAACTAATCATTCTGTTATGATTTTCACAAAAATCAATTACCAAATAGTGTCAAAATTGACATAAAATAGTTGTTTAAACAAATACTACATTATTAATTGTTATTTTTTTCCTAAAAATCTATGTTTTGGCCAAATTACTTAGATAAGGTTATATATATTAATAATAAACAACTTGGGGTTCTTTTGGCCTGCTAGAGTATGTTTATTAACATTATAGTGTAATAACACAAGAAGACATGGTAAACGTAAAATTATTTAACTTAATGTTAAATCTAAATGATAAGGTTAAAATAGGAACCTAAACTTGTCTACAATCTATTGGATGAGATTATTTCGATCCATCCCCATATTATCTTCTAAATAAATCAATTTGGTGCTATTTAAAACCGAATATGACTTTATAATAAAATAATATTTTTAGTTTTCCAAAGGAGCCCCTCTCCTCCCTTATAAAAGGGCACCTCCTCCCTCTCTTCCTCACACACCTTTGAGCTTCAAACTCGGCCAACCCCTGCCAAATTATCTTCTCCACTTCCCTAGCAACATTATAGAGGTTCTGGTCTTCCTCAAAGACCAATTTTAGTGCCCTAAAAGGAGTTCTCAAAGAGGCGCTTCAAAGAAGAGGTAATTTCCGTTACCGACTCTTTCAACTTTATTTCTTCATCCACTTATTCTTCTTAAGTTGTTTCATTATGAATTAATAACATCAGTATCACTCATATACTTATATGTTATTATATGTATGAAACAACCCTATTTCACCATCTATCTATCCTATGGAAAATGAAATCACCACGCGTGCGTACATACGAAATACCGTCTCCACGCCGTGGTGTAATCTATTTTCCACCACCACCTTACTTGGATGGGTATAATGGTGTAAATAATGACTATATATATCTATTATAAATTTATATTAATTCTGAAATAGTATACATATAGTCCAATACAATTCCACGATCATAGAAACGATATCATCACTCGTACGTACGTACGGAATATCGTCTCCACGATGGGATGCGACTCGTTCTACATGATCTTCATTTAATAATGATTATATAAATAAATTTAATGAATGAATATGATATATATTACACTAACACAATTCTCGAAATGAGGTATCTATAACCTAAAGATAAGAATAAGAATTTATTCGACAAAACATGCATAAGAACAAAAAGTAATAAACACTCGAATAACAAGTAGTAATGAAATATTACTAATAAGAAGCTAAGAATATAACCATATATGATATCATAACAATAAGTATGATTCAGGAATAATTCAATAATATTATATAAATCATTATACAGGAGGATCAGTCACTTCGGACTTAAGGTAAGGGAAATATCACAATCTCGTTTTTATCCGAGATTGTTTATACTTTGGAATTTACTAGGGTGTATTTTATCATCCACATCCATGTTTCCTCAAAATGTAACATTATTTCAATCCACCTAAAATTGTTTAAATACAATTTTACCCTTCGGTGTGTTTTTAGTAAAAGATATGAATGGAATCTTTTGTTGTTTTTCGTACGAGGTGATTTTTGACTTTTCCGACAAAAGTACGAGAAGAATGTTTTTTTAACTTATACGGCATGAATGAATTTTTAAAACACTATTTACAAGAATCTTCCTTTACATGATTTCAAGTTTATTTTTAATCAAATTCTTTTAGTTTAGAATTTTATGACATGTTAAGAAAGGAAAAATGTTTTTGAATTAGAAAGGATACTTTCCTCAAGAATGGAGTTCAAGTGTTTTATCAAAATTATTTTCCATATAAGATAATAAAGGGTTCTGTTTCTATCCCTATTATTACATGGATTTTATTATGTTGTGATGTAAATATTTTTATGAATTCCTTTATCCTATATGAATTGTATTATGATGTCACAATGTTTAAGATTCCCATTATTATTACATGGGTTATGCTTTGATGTATGGTTTATGATTTTGTGGCACACATAATAATGGTATCATTATGAGATGGGTGGGACCTATATCTCCCTCCAATGCATTGGGTAAAGATTTTATATCTCATGAGATAGACATGGCTGGAACGGTAGGTTATACCAGTTCAGTGAAACAGGATTGAAATGAGGAGTGAACTCGGTTCAGAAAGGGACTTTGTCCACAAAGATAGTCTTGGAAATGAGTCTTGACTAATAAGAAATGATTCTATATGATTATGTGTGTATACGACAAAGTTTCATGTTTTATGTTATGATTATTGGGATTATATTTCACTACTATGATTTATCCCATGTTATGAAATTATGATCTCTTTTGAAGGTTATGATTTCCAAAAGATATGTTCTTATGAATATGATGTGATTGATATTTCTTTTGTTTACCCTTACTGAGCATTTGAGCTCACCCTTTTATGTTTTCTTTTCCCCAGGATATAAAGAAATTATTTAGGTTTAAAAAAAATAAGATCATTATGGGATATGTTGAAGATCTTTCACCACGATTAGAAGATTATATTCCGAGTTTCCAAAGACACTAAACTATTACGGTCCTTGTGTGTCTGTTATTGTTATGTATTAAGTATTCCGCAAAAGTAAAGTAATGTCCATGTACGTCAGGTTTCGGGTCTCTACAAACATGTCTTGTTTATACTTATTATTTCTTCTAGGATGCTTGAATATTTTTATCTTAAATATTAAAAAATTGGTTTTTACTGTCATTCACATGGTCAGTTTAAAGGCTAATCACCCCTAATCTCAGTTCATCTCATCATAATCCTTCCTCATTTATTTGGTTGTCTATCCCCTTGGATTCTATTTAGAACCCATTTTTTATTAAATCACATTGAGTTATGTTTTAGTTTTATCTGGTTTATTTTTCTTATTCTATAACTAGGATAGATCTCATACCCAATCATCTTGTCGAATCCAAAATACAGTGTATACTAGATAATAGTAGTTTCAATAAATATTTATGTTTTTTTACAGATATATGATTGTGAGGACCCGATATACTCATAAAATTTCACATTTTATGATGGTTAATATTTCATCCTCTATTTTGTAGATGTTTTTTATATAAAATATTTCAATTATTTTAATGGATTTTCATTCATTAATGATTCCTTGGAGTTATTAGTAAAATTTATGTGATTTATGGTTTTAATGTATTTCATGGAAAATATTTGTTTTTAATGGGGTTTCATTTAATTTTTTTTTCAAAACAAGTTCTAATTAATATTTTTAAAATGGTTTTATAATGAGAAATGGATTTCAAAAATCCAATGAGGTATAATATGTCTTTGAAAATATTATAAAAATCATTGATGAATGTTTTGAAAAAGAATTTTTTTTGATTTCTCATTTGGAACCTTGGGTGAATTAGTAAATAGACTTGACCAAAATTAGTTAATGTGGATCTATTAGTTGACAGATTTTGATATCAATAGTCTATGATATGGATTGACATTTATTGGTAAAAACATATTCAATTTTAAGGATCTAATATATAGGGTATGTTTTACCATTTGTCTTTTGTCTGATATGGCCTTATATTTTTATTTTTATTTTTATGATATGATTTTTTTGTCTTGGATTATTTCATAAATATTGTATTCACATAATATTATATCTCCTGACTTGACATGATAGATTTTTTAAATTTTTTGTTTTTACTTTCATACTGTATATATTATTGATATGCAGGCTACCATTTTTTTGTGTGCATGATTTTTATTAATTGATGAGAATTATTTTATTTTTTGAAAACCAAGGGGAAATGATTTAAAAAATTGTATTTATGAAGAATTATTTTTGAAGATATTATTTTATAAGAAATAACAATTTTATTCATCAAATTAGGACCCATATGTTTTTCGTGGTGGTATCCAAGAGGTCTTTTTTCTGAAAACATACTTTTTTACAGGTGGTGTTAATAGATATTCTATTGTAGTATGTAGGTAATTGGATGGGTTTCTTTTAGTATATATGATTATTTATTATTCACATCCTTTAGTTATAGTTGGTTTAGAAGTGATTATTGGTCACATGTACACTTGTTGTTCCAATTTTATTCATTGTTAGTAGTTTATCTAGTTGGGAAAGTATTTTTATTGCATGTATGTATCAAAAAAATTCACACAATACAATAATTGTTTTTCTAGTTTCAGTTATATTAACAAAATGTAATATTCAATCCTATTTTACCTCTCTAAAATAAAGTATCTAATAAGGTAATGTTTTTAGTTGAATCATGTTTCCCTATTAAAATTTTGTATCAAGGTGATTTGTCACCCTTAATTTTGTCAATGATACTTGAGTTTGTAAATGTACCATGGATAGAAAATATTTAGGAATTTTATAATTTAAAATGTATGTGAAGGTTGGTACTCAGAAAATGTTCTTTCATATCTGAATCAGAGTTTTTATGGGTGCTTGTACAATTTTTCCAGGTTTTATACTAGGTTCATGTGGCAATATGAATGAATATTATGCCGAGTTTATTTAAATGGAATTTAATCATCTTATTGATTTTTTTCAAACATATAAATCATAATTTATATTAATAAATTATCTTTTATATAATTTAAGTGAATTATTTATTTTTTTCATATGATTTATGAACATGATATGAGGTTTATTGGTCACTTTTTATTAATATACAATGTAACCAAGAAGTGAGCATCCAAATATAAGAGATGAATTTATGAAACATGATCTATATATTAATCATCCTTTTAAACCATCATGGGTTAAATATATAATCAATACAATTCTCATATAAGGTATAGTGGAAATCTGGATCCTAGGATGTGTGATGAATCATGAATTTGAATTTAAAATGAATAAAGATACCATATTATGTTGTGGTATAGGACCCCAAGAATAAAAATTGTGGCTTGAGTGGATTGAGAGGATCATTAAATTATTTAATAACACTAAACAATATATTTTAATTTTTTTCCATTTACATGCTTGAGGGGCAGTGATAGAGATAGTGGGACACTGTTATACATGTTTTGTGTCACATTAATTTTATATGGGGTACATTAAATAAAATATTAAATAAAATTTCTTACATAGCAATGATACATGTTGAGATAACCCATGGGTTTCTGAATTTTTAGTATATGAAGTTTATTTTTATTGTGTATTCCACCTACTTTGATTATCTAGTGAATCCATCACCATATCAATCCAACAATGAGTATTGAAATACATATATGGTTATGTTGGTAATGAGCCTATGTATTTTATCTATATTTATTATCATGTGACTTCTTACCTTAATGGTGTTACATGAATAATAAATTCAATTATTAAATTCAATATTAATGGTATCATGAGTTTTAAAAATAAATGACATTTTAATAAAATAATACAATTAAATAATGTTCATTAAATATAATATATTACTTAATATTTATGATTTTAAATTTAAATTTTTAATGGTTTGAGAAATATTATTTTCAGTGAATCCATATTTTCTATGTGATTATTATTAAATTAAATGATAAAATTCACAATCCTAGAATAATAATTTGATAAAATAAATATTATATTTTAAATCATCAAGATTAAATTATTCAAATGTCAGAATTTCATTTTTTATGAGACAATTAAATATTTGGCTACAAATATGATAAAATATAAAATACATGTGTATAATGACATCATAATATACCAAAAGAGATGTAACAAATGATATAAATTTTATCCAAGAATGAATATTTATTCCCATTTTATATAATGTGATTTTTAGTTTTTTTGAATTTATTTATATTGTGATTATGTACCGTACAATTGTAATATAATATTTAAATGATTTAAAATCATTCAATTATCAACATAAATCACTTCCAAGTCCAAATGTGGAAAATTTTATTTAGTTCATCACATTGAAATATTAAATAATTAATACTACTTCTACATTGAAGAAAAAATGGGCCTGAAAAATAGTATGGTTTTTGGTTTTGATTAAATTATTATATAGAGTCCAAAACATATGTCTGAGAAATAATAATAACCTCCCATATTTATTATTATATTAACCCTCCATATCCCCTTTCACTATTAACTCAAAAGACATGGAAAACATCTTTAATTTTTTTTTCTAACATCCACAGTCTAATAAGGGATGCCCCCAAATATTTGGAAGCACTACTAAATATTTTGGTATCTCTAATTAAATGTAAAAGTCCAATACCTTTTCTTTTCCATTACAAATCCTTCTTTGAAGTTTTTTCGAATCTCAATCAGATTTATTTTTATGATTTATAAAAATAAATCTACTATTATATTTATTTCATAATCATTATACATCATTTATACCCTCTAATTATAAAAATAACCTACATGTTACTATGAAAATGCTTACTATGGGCTCATCTCAATCTCTTTCTTATTCCTGTAGATTCTCTATTTTACGACATTTTCTTTTCAATTTCTAATGTTGGAATTCATTTTCTATAGTTTTCATATGTTAAATTTGATATCAAAATAATTATAGACCTATTTCACTCCCATTAAAATATATCATTAATATTTCAGTACTGTCATTATGTTACTGAAATTTTTTTATTATGTTTCTTCTTAAATGATTTTGGCATTGTTCATACAAATTCATATATACATTCTGTTTTCATTTACATAATTATTTTCAATGATTTATTCGACTATAAACATGGAATGTTCTAATTTTTTAATGAATGGGGACTTACAAATATTCAAATGTAAAAATGAAGGAAAACTTTGGAATACACCTATTACACATGTTGAATCAAAATTACATGTCATGAAATAGGATTTAAAATCTTTAAAAATACATGATCAAATTGATATACCATGTCATGATGCTAAAATATATGTATTAGATACAAATCGTGAAATCTGTATACACAATGTGACATTGGTCAAAAACACATCATGAGAAATGATCTCAAGATGATCAATATGAAGGCTGTTGCATGTCTTTAGACAATAGTACACAATGTTTTAGCTATCAAACCTCATAACTTAGGAGAGATATTCCTGAGAAATGTGGGATTTCCAATAAAAACATATATCTACATGGATAAATGATACAATATTTGTAACAGTATTACATGTTGTGACTCTTTTATCCAATATATACAACACCTTGAGAGTGCATTTCAGATCATCCTAGAGTAGAGACATCTCCATGTTTTTCCTCTTTCTGTTTCAATCATCATTTCCCCTCTCAAACTCAAAATTTCTTCAGGTTTGATATTAGAATGTATTCCAGATCCATGGATTGGGTTTTCATTATGAACTTTAGTTTTTTTTTCATCGCAAACCATTGTTCATCTTCAATTACCAACGAACACGTGTTAGATCCATTTCGAATTTCATGTATGAATTTTATTAAAATTATGATTTTTCTATCATAAACACTGACTGCATGGCTATTTAAATTTTTAGTATATCCAATCCATTGAAGAATTAAGAAATGTTTAATTTCAAATATTCTGAACACGATAAGAATGGTGTTTTTATTTATTCCATTCTCATCCAACCGTGAGTGGATAAAACACTCATGGTTTGGCCCCAATAGTAGATATATATGAATTCATAATGAATCATTGATTATAATTTTGGTAATCCTGAAGGATTAGTATTTAAGATAAATATTATAACTTTATCCAATTATATTGAATTCACCTGACCATGAGATATCCATTTGGAAGACCACATCATTATTGAACTATATTATTCAACGACTACTAGAGTAAGATAATTTTTTATATAGAAGACAAACATAATGAACCTAGGATTTTATTATCACCCGATCAAGGAATAGTTGCCTTCAATGTAGAGCTAGATAACTTGACAAATGTCAACTAGAAAATTACACTTGCTTTAATACCTATAAAGTAATAACCTTATAGGATTGTAATTAAAATTATCTTTCCAATAGATACTCAAAATTGATTTTTACCCCTCTTTAATCATATGTAGCAACCTTCAAACAAAGATTTAAAAATATCACAAACTAATGAAACTTGAATGGACTCCTATTTACAAGGTTCTCAATCCAATAACCTCTTATATCAATATTCCTCAAAAGGGGATAAACCACAGACAATCGCTATATAATAGCCTCATTATAAGTGAAGACTAGGACAATAATAAATCTAATCTAACCATAACTTTTACAAATTCAATGCTGTGTGCAGACGATTCAAATTTTGTCATCATTTCCTGAGATGCAACACTCATCTTTTACAGACCCATGTAAAGAAAACTATGATTACCTTTCCCTAACATCCCTCCCTTCTATTCTTTAGATACACCATTAAAACCCATTGTTTCCATGGTATAGTGAATGTACTAACATCCTTTGACTCGTTCAAGGACCCAAAAGTTAGAATAACCTTTTTCCGTTGAACCTCAGATAAAAAGGTAACTTTTTCACACCGCTGGTCAGCAATTCTTGATGAACACCACCATGTGGGACCCAATCCACCCAACCCCCAAAACACTCATCATGTACATCCATGTGACATCCTTATCAATCAATAGAATACCACCATGTATTATCGATATTCATCTAGTCATGGTGAATCCCCATACACTAATCGTCCCCCATTAGGGATCATACCTTTGAAATTAAACATAGACAGATTCATATGATCCAAAACACTGGGAAATTCATTGTCCTTCAGAGTGAAAACCGACATGATGACCTTTCTAAATTCATGGATGTTTTTGATACCTTTACTGGTGATGGAGTCTTTTATAAAGCAATCAGTCTACGCAACATCCCATTTTCCCTAAGGAAATGGGCTATGGAGTGGCAAAAAAATTTATACTCTATATTCAATCAAGATGTTGGGAGATCTAGAAAAACTGGGTTTGGGAAAATAAATTCAACCAATCTAGACATGGGAGCTCTATAATGTTATTCCTAAAATTTGTCAACCAGATGAAAAATCATCATGGGAACCATGGGACCAATTCAATGTGCTCATGAGGAAGTTCCCACACCATGTATTAGATTCATGTATTCAGTTACAAACATTCTACCAACAAATCTAGCTAGCTGAACGAGCTATTTTCGTTAATGAAGTTGATAGAGAATTGATTCTTAAGACCCCAGAATCTAGACGAGAAATTCAAGATGATGTTTTTCACATTTCCATTCTGTGGAAAATTTATCATGTACAACCATTATATGGTTTCAAACTGGTAGAAAATAACACCATATTAGCAGTGCATTATGATGTGATCATAAAGAAGATTAAATCGTTACAAATACCTTCTTGTAAATCCCCTCCTAATCCCATGATGGAAATAAATTCTAGTGAAATGTGAAATGTCCCACATCTCTATCAATATTGAATAGGAGGATTTTAGGGTCCATAAAACAATCCATTTCAATAGAAACAAACATATTACTATTAGAGTCTTTTTTAGTAGCACTCTCAGAAGATGTAAGGATATTCCCATGATGAATGTGATAATGATCCTTTCTAATATCAATGATCGGCAGTATATTCATTAATGAACCAAATTACAATACCTTAGTAGATGATGTAACAACAACCGTTCCAATAATGACTTTAGCAACCACCTCCTCTAACTGAATTTAATCCGTGAAATCTATTGGATAGGTCTTTATAAAAATAATAACATTGAATGAAAACTCATGAGATTAAAATGACAAACCAAAGAGATTATTTGAGGAATATTTAAATTCTCATGGGTAAAATCTCAAAGACCTTGTTTAATAGAATACTAGGAGAACTACCTAATAATACTGATATATACCCAAGGTAGAAATCCAAGGTAGTAGTGGTGGGATGTTGTAATTTTTTATATTTTACAAATCCTAGTGGAATATAGGAAAGGAAAATGGAAGAGCAGAAAAGACTACCAATAGAAGACAGAAAATACGATAAGACTACACTAGTCACACCTCATGATTGTGTACCTGCTGAGATGAACCAAAGTCTATACCAACCAATATAATATGTTTCTATTTCCACACCTCCATATAAGACAGATATTCCCTTTATTTAAGCAGAAAGACAAGTTAGATAGGAGGCACAATACAATAAGTTCTTGTAGATGTTTAAACAACTACAAATCAACATACCAATTGAATAATCCTTTTCCTAGATTCCAATATATGAAAAATTTATCAATATTTAGGTCCCAAACAATAAAAATATATATGATTTTTGGGTCATCATATTAAATGATGAATTAACTACTATGGTGAAGAATAAAACCCTTCCTAAAATGAGAGATCCGTGAATATTTTCAATTATATATTCAATATGATAATGCAAGGTTGGGAGCTCCTTGTGTTATCTTGGAGCTAGCATTAACATAATTTCTATGAGTGTTTTCCGAAATCTTGGACCCCATGAACCAAAAACATAAAGAGTGAAACTAAAACTCATAGATCAATCAGTAAAATACCCCATGGGAAGTCTCGAATATGTTTTGGTTAATGTTTAGTAATTCAAATTTCTAGCGGAATTCCATGTTCTAGAAATGAAATAAAAAGGTGAAATGCCCATCATACATGGAAGGCCATTCATATTCAAAAGATAGGATTAAAAAAATGTTAATCAATGACATCTAATCATATGAGTTTTTAATGAACCCTTTTTATTCAACATGGTTAAGGCTTCCCAACAATCAGATGATGTTGTTTATTAAAATGCCATATCTCTCAACCAAAAAAAAGATTAGTACATTTCTGTTGAAGACGAAAAAGAATAGTGACTCTCGAATAATGAATAAGATTATCATTTTGATTATGTAAGATTCATTGAACTTCTCACATGGGATGCCATTCAAAATTTCATCCCCTTCAACAATCAACCACCCAAGTTGGAACTCAAACCTCTACATAGTACTCTATAGTACCAAATCATAGGATTTTCATACTCTCTGCCAATTAATATCAATTATGATCTTTATACAGAACAAGAAGAGAAATTGTTTGAAGTTTTAATGATACGTATGAAATCAATCACATAGGGAGTGAAAGATATCAAAGGAAAAAATCATACTAAATGTACCTACAAAATCCTACCCAAAAAAGATGCCAAGATGAAATTTAATTCATAAAGTCATCTCACACCACCAGTGAGGGAAGTCATAAAAAAGGATGTTATTAAGTTATTTTATACTAGGATAATTATTCCCATATTCTATAGTGAATGAGAAACCCCCATACTAGTTGTACCAAAGATGGGATGGCTCACATTAGAGAGAGCTGATGAAAAATTCATTGATTCCAACATGCACCTCCACTAGTTGGAGGGTCCGCATAGACTATAGATTTCTAGATGCATCTACGAGAAAGAATCATTTTCTTTTACCATTTATTGATTTGATGCTGGAAGACTAAAACGACATGAATTACACTATTTCATGGATGGTTCTTTAGGAAACAAACAATCTCATTGGATCCCGATGATTACCAAAATACCAAATTCACATCCCTATTTGGTACATATGCATATATGGGAAGGTAATTAAAAATGCGAAATTTTCATACAATGTTTCAAAGATGCTCGACACATATTTTCCATGACATGGAAGAAGAGTTACTATACATCATCATGGATGACTTCTCTATTTATTAGAGATCATTTCATGTCTCTTTATGAAATAAGAAATTAGTCATGGAACACTATGAAAATGAAATTTTTGAACTAAATTAAAATAAATATATTTTTATGGTGTAATGTGGAATAGTTTTTGGGTATAGAATCTAATAGGAAGGCATAAAAATTGATTCGTTCAATATAAAATTCATCAAGGATCTCCCAAAAACATCAACAGTCATGTGTATTAGAAGTATTCTAGGGCATAAAAAATTTTACAAATGATTCATGAAAGATTTTTTTAAGTGTTCTTGTCCCGTAACACATATATTTTTAAATGATGATTCTTTCAAATTCACTAAGCAATTCAGACTGGATTTTCATATATTTAAGTGGATTATTATAAAATCCTTATTCTTTATTTCACCCAATTGGGAAATGGAATTTGAATTAATGTGTTATACCAGTGACCTTTTTGTTTGTGCTGATTAAGGAAAACACATTGGACACATCTTATGTCTCATATAGTTTTCATGTCACATGCTATGTGATGATAAAGTCAACTAAAAAACGGCAGAAAATGTATTCTCAGCTCTTGAATATTATTTTTATAAACATCGTTCGTATCTAGTTTTTTACAATGTGATTGTACATACTCATCTAGTTGACCTCAGAAACATGATGAAAATGTAAGATGAAAAGCCTTGGCTGATACTTTCGATCCTTCTTCTATAGTAATTTGATATCATAATCAAGGATTAAAAATGCACAGATAAGGTGATTGTGTAAAATTATCTAGACTTGCATAACACATCATCACGGAAGACGAGGAGGAAACATTTGATGAATATTTCTTTGATGAAATCCAAATTAGTATCAGGGTTCTTCATGGTTCTTAGATATTGGGAATTTTTTATGGTATTTTTTCATCAAGATAATTTATACAAGTAAAGAAAAATATTTCTATCAGAATTCAAGAATTAATACTAGGATGTGCCACTATTGTTCAAGAGCTCTTTTGAAGGATTATTAAGATGATGAATCCCTGAAAAGGACACCCAAAATGTGATTGAGATGTGTCAAAACTTCACCAACATGTATACATCATGTAACCGAGCGTACAATGGCCAAAATTCTACCAAGTAGACTTTTTCGTCCCATAATGTACCAAGATATGATTTAATTTTTCCAATGATATTAAAGATTCCATTGAAACATATATATTCAAAAAATGAATTATTTGAAACAAAATCTCAACATATATGTCAAAATATTTGATGTTTGAGGCATAAATATAATGGTATTATTTTCTACATCACATGTAAAATCCAAAATTTTGGTTGGAATTGACTACATCCAAAAATGGATTGAAGATAAAGCTACATCACATGACACATTGAAAGTTTTCATGAACATTCTAACAAATAATGTGTATTCATGATTTGAATTTTTGATATTACTCATTACTGATTGAGGAATACACTTATCAAACCAATATGTGAGAGTAATTCTAGAAATTTATCAGATTAGTTAAAATACGGGAAGAACATACCACCCACAAACAAGTGTGAATGTAGAAGTGGAGAATAGGGTGGTAATTTTTTTTGAAAAGGCAGTGAATACAACCTAGAGAGATTTGGGACACAAAATGGTTGTTTCACTATAGGCTTACTGAACCACCTACAATACTCCCATAGGCACCACATCGTTTAGAATGTTTTGTGGGAATCCATGCCATTCCCCGGTATAGATATGGAGTCATTCATTTTCTATAAATAAAAATTATGAATCAAGATTCAGAGAAGTCTATAGAGGCCATGATATTACAGTTGATCATATGGGAAGAGATCATAAGGGACACCTATAAAAATATTTATATATAAAGGAAAAGCCCATAAAATGTCATGACCAACACATCTCTAGGTGTAACTTTTTACTTATGAATAAGGTCTTTTTTTAAACCCAAGATTGATGATATTCCATGACAAGAAGAAATCTTTATGTTTAATACCATTTTAATTCTCTCAATTCCTTCCATAAAAGACCATTAGGAATAATAGAGTAGGTGGACCACTAAGTAATGTGAATGGTAAAACTTTGATATTTTTCCAAGATTCATTCCATGAAGGTTGTTTTATCAGCCTAAATTTCAATTGGGTGAAAATTGTTTCAATATCCCTACATAAAAAGAAGTCATATCCAGGGAGAAACACCAGGTATGATATCATAGCTTTGATTAGATTAGTATTATCTTAGGAGAGTTTTGGTATGGTCAGGAACTGAAGCCAATGAGTGAACAAGTTTTGAGCTAAACCAATTCATTACCCGTTATGTACCAGTGGTTCACGATGTGTACCCTTTTTCCCAAAAAAAATATTTTTAATTTTCTTGTACAATTTACGAACCACAAGATCTTGTTGTGTTAATTTTCAGGTCCATTTTTTAAATACACAGGCTGTGAACCCTATGTTCCTGACCCACTACCTCTGGGACCTGACACACCACCTTCCTCTAACTGAAATGCTCAAAGACCCCTCATGTCCCTCTCATAATCTCTTTTACTCAAATTTACACCACACCTCAGCACCCCCTTTTCCTCACCCAAGGATACTCACATCCTCTTTCTATCTTCTCTCACCTCACCAAATCCACCATACCTCAACTCCCCACTAAAAAAACCTAACCCAATTCTATTAGACTAACCAAACATGCAATACACCTTTCCTCTATGTCATGAACAAAGAGAACATAGCCCAAATCCTCATCATTATCAGCCTCTGATGAACAAACACCATCCATGTGTCATTATAGAACAACATTGCTATCAACTGATGTACCTCCTACACCACCTATGCCTACCCCTGACTGCACTTGCTACTCAGTGATGCAAAACTACACCTACTTCACATCATATATTATTCTAACCGGCAATATTAGGTAATTATCCTATGGCTGAAGGATTGGATAAAGAGTATAAATAAGTCTCTAGACATGAACATCCAAGACTGGCTTAATATCCAAGATGTTTTCCTTTACCTCTTGTAGACCCAGCTAATCGATAGCAATCTAGAGGTTTATGAGAAGACATACACTCCCACAAAACATGGAAAAGGAAGAGCTTACCTTTATCAGAGCTAAACAAAATGCTCTGATAGAGGGGTGGGCCTTTATCATCTCTAGATAAAAGCACTAATAGATGTATAGTTTATCAGTGATAAAGAAATCACTGATAAAGGTGTACCCTTTGTCAGCATTTTTTTGTGCCGATAATGTGTACATTTATCAGTGCTATTATTAGCGTTGATAAATGTTTTTCTCATCCCTATGGACGGATAAAATAAGTATTCATCAATGCTATAATTTAGTTCTCATAAATAGTTTTCTTATCAGTGCTTTTTGAGCTGTGATAAATATATGCTTTTATCAGCGCAAAATATGTGCTGATAAAGGAATATATTTATCAGAGCTCCAAAAGATTGGATAAATCTTCCAATAGTTATTCTAAAATAACCCTAATGATCCCCTCCTACATCACTCTCGTTCATGCCTTCACGAAAGCTGAACCATACACAGTGACCCCTCATCTTTTGCAATCCTTCCTCCTCCTCCTCATCCTCCTCCTCTTCCTTCGCTGCCGCCGACTTGTCCTCCTCCTCCGCCATGACCTTCCTCCTCTTCCTTTTCCAATTTTTCCTTCTCCTTCCCCTCTGGTGTGATTCCTCCTTTTCCGCAACCCTTCTTTTTCTCTTCATCCACCGTCACTGCCTCCTCCTCCTCCTCCTCCTCCTCCTCCTCCCCTCCTACTACTACTACTACTCTGGCCGCCAACTCATCAACCTCTACCGTGGCCACCTCCTCAAGTGTTTCTAAAATAGATGATAGATCTTGATTGATCTTGGACGATCTTACGATATTATTGATGAACATTATTAGTTGGTAAACTCCACTTTTTTTTGGTTGTTTCAAACCATTACCAATGGTTTATGTATTGTTTCATGCATTGAGTGATATTTAGTATTTTCCACCCTTTTGTAGCTTGTATTAAATCAACTCAAATTGTTTTCCTTTACTATATGTATTGGGAAAATCATCTAGGGATTTTATGGACCCTCTGAGTATTATGCCTTAATTCCAAGACCATAAAGGTTTGGAATAAATTAAAATATGTTGAACATTACATTCAAGATCCCTTGGGGGATTACCTTGTGTTATAATGTTATTCTAAGGACCTTGGAAAGGTGACATTTTTCCACCCTAGATATGGTGTAAGTGTATAATTGAGAGACTCCATTTTGAGTTTTTAACTAAGTTGTTTTTAATTCACTACATAAGAGTAGGTTTGTTATTTTTTGCCAATGTTTTATCCATACATGTCATTTAGAGTAATTCAATTGACAATATGTTAGATGTTTGAAAATTAAATTAATGGTAATTGTGTTCTATATAACCAATAGGTATTAATATTGGGTAGAAATTAACACAGAGGGAATAAAATAGGATCACATAGCCTCCCTTTAATAAGAGATGTGGGGATTATGAGAGGTCATTATGAGCCTTCACACAAATGGAACTATTGATTACTCATAAAATTTTTTACTTATTTGACTAACTTAGGGGGTGACTGTTCCTCTCCCTTCTGATATGTAATATGCAAGTGGGTTATAGACTAGTTTTGGATTTGGATATGGGTTCGGCATGTGTGGATCATCTAATCTTATACTTTGAGTGATTCATATGTTAGGAAAACCCGGTTATGGTTTATTTAGTATTTTATAAGATGTTTATTATGCCATTGCTTGTTGTTTATATAATATAGAAAACTATTCCCATTGGTAATTCGATTTTTATGTGGTGGAAGTGCTGCCCCTTGATTAATATCTTTGATTGGGTGTGGGATAACTTGGTTAATTACTCTAACATAGCCTATGGACTAGGATGAAAAGATAATTTATGTTGAAGATGCCTAAAGAATGGGATGATATACTTGAGGTGATATTGTGGTGTGTTTTATGAGTTTTATTTCCCATGTACCATTTAAAAATGCGATAAGAGATGTTATACCAATTATTAAATATTCAAATGTATTGAGATGCAATGACCAATCATTTTGATATCTTAAAGGAATTCATTTTTGGGATTATATACCCATTCATTGGTGATACCATGTTAAGGGAAATTATACCTTAGTATTGGGAAATAATGCCCACTCTTTCTCCTCCTCTTCAACAATCTATTCATCCTCCTCCCCCGTGACCATCCTACTCCTCCATCTCCACTGCCTTCTCCTCCTCTTCCATAATCCCTCATCTGTTGCGACCCTGCTTCACCTCCTCCTCTGCTACCACTACAAACTCATCCTCCTTGTCCTCTATCCACCAACTCATCCTTATCCACTGTGGCTATTGCCCCCTCCACCTCCTCATATGCCTCCATCTCCTCTTCTTCTTTGTGTGGTCCCCTTTTCTACACATGGGGTGGTGTAGGTTGGTAGTCCTTATTAGGAAGTAAGTTATCTCTTTTATGACTATCTCACAAACGACATATAGTATATATTATTATCCATACATAATATCTTGATTAGTGATTTAGATTATGTTATAGGATAGATTGGTTATTTATCTTTAGGTCCTCCTTTATTTATGTTATTTTATCCATGGGAACTGGCTTATGTTAATCGTTTGGATCAGGTGGAAGGTAGGCTATTTTTTCCTCCATATTGTTTGGGGGTGGATGTTATTCCATGAGGAATATAGTCACAAGACAATTCATGATCACGATTTAATGGTTCGGCCTTGGGGATGAGTGTTGAATTGTATACCTTCAGGTAATTCAACGATGTGACATCACTGGGTGCACTCTACAATAGGCCCTTAGGCTACACCATATTGTACCCTGTTCTTGAATTGAAAATAGTTTTTTTAAGACTTTTTATGGATTTTCTCCTATTCCTTATTAGTCACCCGACCACATCACCCATACCCCACTTCTGTGTAATTTTCCCCTTTAATAATACCCTCTTTACGATCCATAATGGTCATTTCATAGTGTAAAACCCACCCCTTTGTGGAAAACCCACACACCCTCCTCCCCCACACATCGGCAGCACCCCCCCCCCCACATGGATAGCCCACCCACCCCCCCCCCCTTGTTGAACAGCCCAAACCCCCCTCCCCAACATCCCAGCAGCCCCCCGAATACCCAAGACTACCCACACCCATCCCCTTTAATATCTTTAGGTTTTACTGGATTTCCACTTTTCTCGTCCTGAACCCCTCCATGCTACTTCAACCTTCCCCTCCTCTCCTCATGGGTGGGTCTCCCTCATGAGTTGTCTGTTTCATCTTTCATCATTTGTATTGGAGATCCTATGATAATTTTTACCTATCTTATTCATTCAATATAACAGTGTCTACCCCCCCAATCTAATATTTAAATGGACATGGGTCAATTACAGTTGGAAATGTAATTATATGGCCTGGTCTGGTATCATCACCAACAACTAACCTGATTATCCGCTAAGCTATGATGCTTTCATGATCTCTAAAGGATAACGATGTTCCCATAAGGAAAAAATAAAATTAATGTTGAATATTTTAAACCTAAATTATAGTAAAATTTAAAATGATCTTTCTTCTAAAAACCATACATGTCATATTCATACGTTAAAAATCTAGGAAAATAGTTGATTCTCAAAAAATAAATAAACAGGAAGCAAATATCATAGATGGAAAATAAAATCCCACTATTGACCAATAAAATTGTATAACATGTGGGTTATAATTTTTTTTCTTTTAAGTTGGAAATCTCCATTGCCATGTGCCTCTCCTATGCCACGAACACACCTCTGTCGCACGTTGAATGGCACCTTCACTCTGATTTTTCTTCTCTTACTTATTAGTTTCATATTTTTCTCTTTTTATTACAATTTGATATTGATGGTTATATTGTGAATGGTACAAGATAAACACCATGCTGAAAATCATGGCTGTTGGTGGTCCTTGTTTGTGCACTAAATGAATTTCATATTGGTTTGTTCCTTTTTAAAATTTCAATATAAAAATTATTAATTTGCATATACTGACTAATGAATGAATTCCTAAGGATGATAAAACTTTTGTAATAACCCTTGAATTATTATAGGTAATGGAATAAGGGATGCTTTTTAAAATATGAAATTATGATTTTTTTGGTTTTTATGGTGTTGCGATTGGGAGCACGATTGTCTATTTTTATGGTGTTGCGGTTGATGACATGATTACCATTCCATTTATTCTCCATGTTTTTGTTCTTCCACCATTGGATATCAATCCAAACATTACCCATTTTAGTGGCACCACCACATTGTTACTATTGCAATTCCACTAACTCTTAGAAAACCACATCACTAGAGGACTATATGAGATACTTTATGGAGACCCTGGTAAAATAACCATACTGAAACATGTAAGGAGTCCTCCCACCCACAATGACTCTATTGAAAATAGTACCATCTATTATTTGAGTATCGTAGTTATGTACTAGAGACATTATGTTTCTAGAGAAACACTAAAAAATAGGTTTACAACAATGCATATAGATCACATGTGGGATAATAAAACAGTCTAGTGCAAGGGATTCTTATAGCTATTTCCATTGATCAGGTAGTAGGAATTATTGGCATGATTTACTTTGGTCCTGAGTAATGCATTGAGAGGTTTGGTTATTTCATACCGTAGCTAGTACCATTGATTATAGTTGAATGATGACCCTAGTTGAACATATTTTGTGTAGTTATTTTCTTAAATATTAATATTACTATATCAAATAGGATGAATATGAATAAATAATGGATGAATTCCAATCAGTTGATAGAAGTGTTTTAAGATAGCATGAAAGAGTTTATCAAGTTTGAAAAAGATCCTGCATATGACCCTTCTCAAATAATTTCTCTGTGCTTATGTTGTTTTTATTCAAGACAAATTAGTCTAGGGGAGCTGGAAGAACACCTGGTTGGTCATGGAATAGATCAAAGTTATAAATGTTAGAATAAACATGGGTAAAAATGATTGCAGGTAGTGGCTAAGATACCACTATGTTTTATGGATCATCTGATATGATTACAAGTGTGAAAAATGTAGTTGATTGTATGGACGATGTGATTAATGATGTTAATGATGATGGATATCGTATTGGGGAAATGGTGAGGATAGTTGAAGATAAACTTCGTGATTTCCATAAATTGTTTGAGAAGTTAAAGAATTTTCCAAATATGCCATTGGATGTTGGTTTCAATATATACAAAACATTTTCAGACATACAAAAGCTATATTATTTGAATGTATTTAATGAGTGGAGTGATTCCAGTTTTACGAAACTACATTCTATAATAAATAACAAGCTCTAAGAAGATAAAGAGCTCCCTTGCCAAACATATGATACCAAATGAATACTATTCTCGATGTGTATGATCTATGTATTAATACATGCATATCCAAATGACTATATATATTTTTGAAAGGACCATAAATCACATAATGAATGCCGAAAGTGGGGTGCTTATTGATACATGAAAGATAAATCTAGTCCAACGAACTTTTTATGATACATTCCAATCATCCCAAGGTTTAGGCGCCTATATGGAAGTGAGGAGACTAAAAAATAATTGACATGGCATGCATATACAACAATTAATGATGGGAATCAATGTCACATGGAAGACTCTCCTCAGTGGAATAGATTTTATCATGAGTATCCGGAATTTTGAAATAAGCTGAGAAACCTTCATCTCGCATTATCTAAAGATGGAGTGAATCTTTTGGGTTTTCAAAGTACTAGACACATTACAAGGCATGTTTTGTTGGTGAATTATAACATACCACTATGTTTGTGCATGAAACAAAAATAAATCATTTTATCGATGTTTAAATTAGGACTAAAATAAATGTGTAATGAAATTGATGTTTATTTGGCCCCATTGATCGAGGATTTTAAATTATTTTAGGATTCTGGTGTTACGTTGTATGATGATTACAAAAATGAATATTTATCATTGAGAGACATTTTGTACAAGACAATAAATTACCTTCCTACTTTTGGAAATTTGATAGGATGTAGCATTAAGGGAACTTCCATTGGAGAACAAGTTACACAGTCAATTAGGTTGAAATATTCATTGAAACCCCTGTTTTTTAGGACACCGCAGATTACTACCCTATCATTTTAGGGAAGTATTTTATGAAACATTATTCAATGGATGTTCCAATGAACGTATAGAACCATCTCCATTAACTTGTGATCAATTTTTTGAGAAAATAAAATATACGAACGCTAAATTTGGTAAACCATTTTCAAAAAACCTAAAAAAACTAGTAGGAAAAGGGGGACAGTTTTTTGGGATTACCATACTGGAATTGTCTGTATGTCAAACATTTTCATGATGTTATGCATGTTGAAAAAAATATCTTTGATAGTGTCATCAACACATTGCTAAATGCGCCCAGAAAAACAAAGGATGGAAATAAGGCAAGATTAGACATGGTTAATATGGGAATATGAGATGAGTTGCCACTAGGGAAGGGAGAAAAATGAAAATTCATTCCACCTGCAGCTTACACTCTTTCCAGGAAAGATAGATATTCTTTTTGCAAATTCTTGAATGACGTAAAGGTTCCAGAGGGGTATTCATCCAATATTAAGAAGATCATTCAATGATCTATTTAATGTTCAAGGGTCTAAAATCACATGACTACCATGTTTTGATGCAAGATCTAATTCCTATAAATTTACATTGAATTTCTCCCATGATTGAAGCCCATACATTAATGAAGATCCATTTCTTCTTCAACTATATATGCAACAATGTTATAGACCCTACAAAATTGCTAACTATGGAAAGAGAAATTTCGGTCATATTATATGAATTGTAAATATTATTACCACCAAAATTATTTGATATAATGGTTCATTTGATGGTTAATTTGGTGAGAGAAATTAGACTATTCATTCTTATACATTACAGATGGATGTAACCCACTGAAAGATATATAATGATTTTGAAGGGGTATGTTATAAATCAATGTCGGTCAGAGGGTTGTATTGCTGAGCAATATATTGTTGAGGAAGTCATTGAATTTTGTACTGAATACCTATCTATTGTGGAAATCATTGGCCTAAATAAATCTCATCACATTGGGAGGCATTAGAGTGATGTAATTTCTAGAAGAGTGGTTGTCACAATCAATATTACAGATCAGGATCAATCCCACCTTTAAATTTTTTATAACAGTTTTAAAATTGTCCCATATGTTCAAACACCAAAAAAATTCATAGGTATTTGAATCCATATAGGCCTGAAAATGGATATTATATACACATAATAGACTATTTACATGATGGTTTTGGGACCATATTTTTTAGAAGTTTTATGAATATAGGGACTCAATTTCATAACTACTTCAATGGCTAGCCTGAGGAGAAAGTGTGTATGTATTATCTTACAATTCTTATGCCATTAATGGTTATATATTCTATAATAATGGTTATGATTAATAAAATACCATGAAGAATAGTGGGGTTACACTTGTGGTGGAAGCGATGCATGTTTCCGGTCTAAAGAACATAAATCCAATTTATGAGAATATGTCACACTTTGCATCATCAAACAAATATGGCAGTAGAATTATACAAAATTCCAACTCCTGATTTTCAAAGCATGTGAGTAGATAATAGGATTACTGTTAAAAAAATATGAATTGGGATTCATGGATGTTAATTTTAGTAATGAAGGGTAGAAAGATGAACCATTTAAAATGGCATCAAATGCGGTACAAGTATTTTATGTTCTAGATCCCACAAACAAAAAATAGTGAGTTGTTTTATTATCAACCAAAACAACCGAAGGGTCAAATGAATTTTCAATAGAGGTTGGCCCTTTGATTGGTAAATTGCAATCAATTCTCAATAGTCCAAAAGTAGACAACATTTTTTTATGTCAAAGCATACCACAATGATGGGATTTACATAATTGATAGAGGAGTCAAATCTCATCATCCATTAATAATAGAGTTCAATAATCAGGTTATTTTTTTATTGTAGTATACATTTTGTTATGTTATTTTATTATCTTTTCGCTACTAATTTTATATAAACTAAATTAATTGATAAACCACTTAGGCAGATGATGACTTCTGATATGGCTGATGCAGCAAATCTCGAGATAGAACAGGTCTCTCAACCTACAATTCCTAGTCCTAGTGCAGAGCAACAACAGGTTTCTAAACCAATTGCTACTGGTCCAAGTGTTGAGGTACATCAGGTTTCATAACATGTTGTTGTTGGTTTCATTTTTGATGCTAGAGCTCCATAAATACATAATGATAATATTTATGAGGAAATTGTTTGAAATGAAACCCTGACGATGCAAAAAAAGAGTGTCTTAGATTGATAGTATTATCCAAAATCTATAAAGAAAAAGAGAAATGAATCCAATTTTTGGTGGGTGGAATAAGTGAAGCCAACATGTTAACCCCAACAATGCCACAATTAGTATCTATATTAGAATATTCACTCGGAAACATGTGTCGATTGAGGTACATTCATGGAACCATATTGTCACTGGGCATAAGGTAATAATATTTGAAGAGATTATGGAATCATTATGATATCATTATGATATCATTTCTTTAATTTATTAAAATAAAATAAAACACTAAAACATTGACTTACTATTCATCATCCATTGAAGAGTGCATTTATAGTAGATCCCCCACAAAAGGAATATGTGTTAATAGTTGGAGGAATTATTTTTAGAGGCGTCTATATAATTTTAATGAAATACCATCTTAAAGATGATTAAGGGAAAATCAAGGTGCAACCACATCCTCTTTATGCGCACTTGAAATACCTAGGAGGGTAGGATGAGTTTAACAACTACCATGGGGATTATATTTTTCCGGTACATTGTGTCTGATAATAGGTTGTTTGATGTTCCTTGTATTCATCACATTTATTGAGAGTTTTTTATTTATGAAACATCAAATGAGTGATGAAAATGAAGAACGGGAAACATAACCAGCATACCCCTATCGTAAAGCAATAATGGGGTATTCTTAACTTGATAAAAAATTACTACATATTTTAAATCTACCATAATACATTTATGTGACATTAAACAACATTGTAACCATGTTCTTTTGTTTATATGCATATTGATATATCGAAATCAAAAGCCACTTCCATCGCACACCATGTGCTATGGAAGGAGGATCGTGTAAATAATGAGGGGATATTAATAGATGAAAAGAATAAAATGCGTTGGAAACATGTGTATTTATATCCTAATATAAATTGGATTTGATTTCAATTGCTATTACATAACAATGGAAACTTATTTTCTTAAATTTTCTATCTAAAATAGTCAAAAGAATCAACAACACCCGCACAAGATGCATACATAGTTTCAACAACCTTGAAGTGGCCAGAACAGTATGACCGCCTCAGCGATGTGGGTATTGGGGTGACACCCCCGAACATATTTCCAGAAATAAAAATAAGTAGAGGATCAAACTAAGGAATTAAAAATATGAGAGAAATGATAGCTAAGACTCATGAATAATTGTGATACCATAGAGATATGATAGAAAGTTTGATGAGGGTGGAAAATAGAAGAAACAACCCAATGACATGTAGGTGAAGATCCCACCCCACCCCCCACTAGCTTTGAGGTGACCTATTCCCCACAATAACATGACATGGATGAGATAAAGAATGTTATAATACTTTTTTCTATGAAATGTAAAACACATATATATAGTTAAATTTCATTTAATAATATTCTATAGGGTTAAAATGGATGTTATTTATATCTATAAACTCCCACCTATCTCTTTTTAGTGAGTTCTACGCTGTTCAGTATGCATAATAACATACTACACAATAGACAACTTCCAACAGATCATGTTAGAGTATTGATTAACAAATATAACAAGCCGAATTTCGAGCTACATGTTCCAAATGATGATAATGAGAACACATTCACTCCGCCTATTAAATATCAACATTTATTATCATTGCATGCTCATGTGGTTAAAATGTTGAATTAAATCAATTCTCACCCAGTTAATTTTTAAACAAGTATGTATAGAGAGGAATAATCAGATTTTATTAATGTAGAAAATGTAGTTGAAATCTTTATGTATGAATGGTTAGGCGCCTCAGTTGTAAATGTATACATGAGGAATGTTTTCATTATTTGATTTTAAAAATGATGATTTACTATGACAATTATGGCTAAATAAAATTCATATTTTTCGTAGGAATATATATAAAAAACAATTGAATGGATTTCCCCATTTAAAAAAATTACTTGTTAGTCCTCGCATATCCTCTTCAAAAGAAGATATAAATGATGATAAAGAGGCTGAAATAATGTCATCCCTCTCTAAATCATTTGAAAAAAATATTACAGATGATAGACTATTTTTAATACAAATGATGGATGGGTAAAAATATATAATTTAATCATATCAACTATATTTTCATTTATATTATTACTTATTCTTTTTGTGTTTTTAAGTAGGATTGGATGATGATTGTAGTAAATTTGGATACTCCAATGATTTTTTTTGGATTCAATTCAAGGATATGCAACAAACCGACCACGCATAATGGTTTTTTTCAATTTTTAATACATTAGATCCATCATTTTAGAACTAAATATCTAGTTATATAATTTATTTAATCTGTTAATGATGATTCTGTTATGATATAGTGGTGCATCAATATCGTCTACTTCAGGGAATGAATCCAGGGCCTAATGAAAAGAATACCAACATGATCTACAATTGGACAAGTATACTGGTATATAATAAAATATTTCACTATCCAAAAACATATCAAAATATATTACATATTTTTCATGATGTTTTTTCTTAGTCCAAAACAAAAAAATTGAAGGGACTGTATTTTTTTGTAAATTTATGAAATAGGTTGAATTTCACCAACAAAATAGCATCACTAAAGAGGTATTTTCAAAAACAACAACGAGTTCATTTAAAATATTTATTAATCTATAGTGTTTTTATTATTTTCAGTATTACCATGACTATCACAAAAAAACTCATATTAACACAATGATATAGATGTGTCTAGAAACAAATGGGAAGTATACCTGATGGAATATTATACCCAAATAAGATGATGGTGAATTCCTACTTATTATGTTATCCATATACGATCATTGATATCTCCCTTGTTTACATTTACTGTGCATATATATTCACCATTTATTACCATTTATATCCTTAGGTTATAAAGAATGGTTTTAGAAATAATTTCCCTTTCTATTAAACCTAAAAATAATGAAATACTCATATAATGTTGTTTTTTATGTCTCAATGTTTCCAAAAGCACCAGACCTAAACATTTATGGCATGGATCATTTATATTTTTTATTTTTTTCATTTATGCAGCTGTTTCTAATGATGTAGTGTGTTAGAAGGATATTGGTTCTGCACCACACACATATATAATATCAAAACTAAGGATTATTTATTAATGACAGTTAACGGCCACATAGAATATCATCTGATCTAATAATCTGATCTGGAGACCCATTTTTCACTCATCTGACACCATTTTTATGATAGCGTCATAAACTATTCACTTTTACTACTTCTCATTCACCAATTTATGAGGTAATTGGGTTCATGAAAATAAGAAATGTTGACTGTTAAATTGTATAGACCCAAAGCTTGATGTACATGGACATTACATCACTTTTGCGGAATACTTAGTACATAACAAAAACAGAGACACAAGTACCGTAATAGTTTATTGTCTTTGGAAACATGGAATGTAATCTTCTAATCGCGGTGAAAGATCTTCAACATCTCCCATAATGATCTTCCCTTTTTTTTATTACCTAAAACATTTCTATATATCCTTTGGAAAAGAAAAAATAGAAGGGGTGAGCTCAAATTCCCAGTAATCTTAAACATAGAGAACATAAAACAATCCATGAACATTTGAATGCAAAAACTTGAACATTAAATCTAAACATCAAAATCTTGAGCAAAGACATGAATCTTGGAAGTACGTAAAGCATATATCATAAGGGAACATCAATCACGATAAAATATTATAGGAATAAAACATGTAATTGTGGAAACCATTCAGAACATTTCATGATTTCCATAGTAGCCCGGGCATTGCTGCCAAGACCATCTTAGTGGACAAAGCCCCTTTCTGAATCGAGTTCACTCCTCGTTTCAGTCCTGTAACAATGAACCAGATTAACTTACCGTTCCATCCATGTCAATCTCATGAGATATAAATCATTACCCAATGCATTGGAGGGAGATATATGTCCCACCCATCTCATAATGAAATCATTCTTACTTGTGCCACAAAATAAACATACATCATTCATAATAACCCAACGAATAAAATGGGTTTCATAAACATAATCCCATCATCACATAATCCATATAAAAGGAATCGATATCATTTCATAATAAGAAAAGTGAAACCATGTAAATCATAGAGACATTATACTTAAAACATAAACATATGAAATAATTCCATCTTAGATGGAAAATGGTTTTGAGAAAACACTTGAAATGGATTCTTGAGTAAAATATCCTTTCTTCTTCAAAATCATTTTCTTTTCACAAAATGTCATGAAATTTTAAAAGAAAATGATTTTTTTGAAAATAGTAATGAAATATTTTGGAGGAATATTCATGAAAATAAGTCTTTATAAAACCATAAAAATCCTTTCATGTCGTATAAGTTAAAAAAAATTCTTCTCGTACTTTTACCAGAAAAGTCAAAAAAGTTCCTCGTAATGTAGACAAAATAAAGATTCCTTACATACCAAGTAGTAAATGTCAAAAATGGGTAAAAAGGACTTTAAACATACATGAAACCATTTTTAGAAAACATTAACATGGATGATAAATATATCCCCAGTGAAAACATACGAATAAACAATCTCAGATAAAAACGATATTGGAAACGTTATCCCTTACCTTATGTATGATATGCTTCGTATGTATCCGAACCTCTTGTATAAGGATTTAAATAATGTCATTGAATTATTACAGAATCATATTCATTGTTATTATATCATATATGGTTCACTTAGGTTTTTATATTACCCTTTCATTTGTCAATTCCATGTTAAAGTAGCATTTTGGGTAAAATTGTTTCATTTATCGTACATGTTTGGACTTGTTGTTATTGATATTATTATTACTTATATCAAGATTTAATTACATCCAGAATGTAAAACATGATTTATATATCAAATATATTCATTATATATAATTAATAGATATATAAATTAAACGAAACACAGCGTTCATAGAGACGGTAGGTCGTACGTACGCATGAACTCTGTTTTCCTTTCTTTTTTGACTTGAATTGAAGTAAGTAGATGAAATATATATATATATATGTATACATAAATATAGTAGCTTAATTATGTCATATATTTAATTATTATTCATTATATATACTTTATAATCATTCTTGAATGGTTAATCATGGAAAATGAATCTCATCGCGTTCGTGGAGACCATAGTCCGTACGTACGCACGAGCGATGATGTCATTCCCATGATCGTGGAATTGTATTGAAGTGTATGTATAATATTACAGAATAAATATCACTTTAAAATAACCATATATTTTTATTTATTTACACCATTATACCCATCCAAGTAAGGTGGTGGTCGAAAACAGATTACACCACAGCGTGGAGACGGTATTCCGTACGTACGCACGCACGGTGATTTCGTTTTCTGTATGATGGATAGATGGTGAAATAGGGTTGTTTAATACTTATAATGACATATCATTATATGATTGATAATGATGTTATTACTTCATAATTAAACAACTAAAGAAGAATAAGTGTAAGAATAAATAATGTTGAATGAATCAGTAACAGGCATTACCTCTTCTTTGAAGCGCCTCTTTGAGACCTCCTTTTAGGGCACTAAAATTGGTCTTTGAAGAAGACCAAGACCTCTAGGATGTTTCTAGGGAAGTTTAGAAGAGAATTTGGCAGAGTTTGGTCAAGATTGAAGGCTCAAAGTGGTGTGAGGAAGAGAGGGAGGAGGTGCCCTTTTATAAGGGAGGAGAGGGGCACCTTTGGAATAACGAAAAATATTATTTTATTATAAAGTCATATTTGGTTTTTAATAGCTCCAAATTGAGTTATATTGAAGCTAATGTGGGGATGGGTCGAAATAATCTCATCCAATAGAAGTAAGACAAGTTTATGTTTCTATTTTAACCTTATCATTTAGATTTAACTTTATGTTAAATAATTTTACTTTTACATTGTCTTCTTGTTTCCTTACACTATAATGTTAATAAACTTACTATAACAAGTCAACTGAACCCCATGTTTTCTATTATTAATATATATAACCTTATCTAATTCATTTTTCCGATCCTTAGATTTTTTTACTAAAATAACAATTTATAATATAATATTTTTTTTAATGACTATTTTATGTCAATTTGGACACTATTTGGTAATTGATTTTTGTGAAAATCATAACAGAATGATTAGTTTGAAAAAAGATAACTAAATCAATACTAACATGTCATATTAACCTAGAAAATTATTTCAATTCATAAAAAGTCTCAAATTACATTTATTTTGGTATTTATAACATCTATTATGTCAATATTTCATTAATAAGATAATTATTGCATCATCATTGGGTCATAAATAAATTAAATTATAAGATGTCCAAAAAAAGTAAAAAGTTACTATTCACAAAAAAATTATTTTCATCTAATTGAACCACATTTTAGTCCTTGATATTAACCGTGTCTCTCAGATTTTCAAAATTCAATTCACAGATGTTGTAAAATTTCATTTAAATGAAAAAGTCAGTTTTTAACTACCCCTAATTTGTTTCACTATTCATCGAAAATTGATGTTTTTTCAGAAAAATACGAAAAATTCATCCAAAGCATTATTTGATATTATGAATTCAAAATTGATTTCTATTTTTCCAAATTCAAAACATAGAAGTGGCATTAATTAATTTTAAAATTAATTCTCGTTATCAAAACAAATAGCGTGTTTTTAAGAGACAAAAACAATCAAAAGATTGATACTTGTTTATATCCAATTCCAAAGTGAATTTAATTACAATGAACAACATTGGATTAAATGGTAAAAATATATTATAATTACACTTTAAATCCAATTAAAATTATAATCTAACGATATAAATTATTGTGATGAAATAAATTGTCTTTAATTAAAATATAGCGTGTTTTTACTATTCATTAAAATATGAAAGTTATAAAAATAATATGAAAATTTTATCCAAAGTAAATTTTTAAATCCAGATTCCAAAGAAGAATTTTATTTTGTCAAATTGAACATATAGACATGACAAAAACAATATATAAGGTGGGTGCACCATTAAAAAGCGGGAAAAATACAATTTTTTAAAAATACGTATTTTACGAAAAAATTATTTTATTCTCATACCCTATTATATAAATTGTGTAAGATGAATAATAATGTTATAAAATTAAAAATGTAGTTAATAATATTCATAAGGGCTAGTCCATAATAATATTATAACAATATATCGTTGTTTAGTGAAACCCGGTATTGCGTACTACACACGCTACCTAGGTTGGACGCGATTGCGTGTAATGCAAGCCAAGAATAGTGTTGCGTATACTGCAAGCTAATATAGTGTTGCGTATAGCACAAGATAATCTTATTGTAGCATAAAACACATGACATGAAGTAAATTAAAAAAAATACTTATCATAAAATATCGGGTTGTTACATTCTACCCCCCTTAAAATGAATTTCTCCCTCAAAATTCATCGGGGTTATACATGGTTTTCTACTTGAAAGTTTCTATAATTGAAACCCATATCGTAAAATGAAATACCAAAACTTATCTTTAAAAACTAAATAATGAAATGTAACGGTTACCCAAATAAACTAATCACTAGGTTTCCACATATGAGAACATCGGTGAAAATATGGATATGGAAAAGAAATATAACCATCATGTTCTGATAGAGAGTGGTAGAGAACATGGCTATGAAAAATCCAATAATCAAAAACCCATATATTTGCGATGATCTTAGGTGCCATGTGATTCATCGGATATAAGAGCACTAGGAAAATATTTTTGGTTCTCAATATCATTTCCCTAAAGTTGAAAATTTTGATCTAGAAGAAATAATTGCTTTATTTTGGTACAATCTCACTATTGTTCATGCATTGAAAAATTTCCACTTCATCACTTAAAGAAATGAAGTTGAATTTTTTATTCATGAAGTGCTAAAAGATAATTTGATAGAATGATGGGTTATTCCATCTATCTCAAAGAAAAGGTTAGAAAAAGTTATCGAATACATAAGTCCATGTATGGTGAGGTTAATCAGATATGATTCCAAACATGGACTTATACATCATCTATCATACCGCTTAATAAAATAAAACTAGTTTCTACTAACCAGGGACTTCCTGTAGGCCAGTGGTAGGCAATAAAGGTCTGGCACACTTTGGTTTTCAGTTCGATTCCCACAGCCTTGTCCGACGCGATGGGATGTCGCCCATCCTGCAGGTTGTCCTTTTTCTAAAACTACATTACTATAACATCCCATCAATATTATTGAAAAATTCTCTATCCTTAAACAATACTAACTTATTTCCAACCTAATCCATTCCAATATTTAGTCTTATCTAAAATACTTCGGTCCAAGCTCATAGTACAAAGAAAATGATTACCTGAAATGTCACATAACAATCACGTGAATTCCATCATTTATCCCCCATATATCATAAGATATATCTTTTTGGTCAAATTACAAACATGTGAATACCTTAATCATGTATTCTCATGAATAATGAATACCCATTGAACCTTAGTGAAAACATGAATGTTGTTAAATTTTAACAGTTTCCACATACCAAAATCCCAAAAATTCTATATACTCAAACCATATTATCACTTAGTCCTTATATCAGTCATGAGCTCATGAATACTGTGAAAATTTTCAATTTATCCTAATCCCTTCATTATGCGCATATCATCTGCTTTCTAAAATATTTGAATCACTTTTCATGGTTATCTGTACCATAAAATTATTGAAAACCACAATAGACTAATAGAAAAATATTCCAATACACCATAAAAGTACCTCAACAACATTATTCTTTAATACCAATACATAAACACTTCAATCCATCCTCTTCAATGATTTTCATGGAATAAGTCCTTCATTGATTTAGAAGTAACTTCTTAGGTCAGGGCATTGAGTTGGGTAATGCCCATGTTCTCCACAAATAAGACATTGAACTCTATAATAGTCTGTCACTCTATGACCCTTTTCTCCACATAGATAACATCTTTCCCTCCATTTTGAGGTATTCCTCAAGGTTCTTCTTCCCTTCTTTAGAAATCTCAATCTTCCTTTCTATATGCTCCTCAACATGAGAACATGCATAAAAGTCTATCTTCCTCTTAATTGATGAATTAAGAATACCACTAAATTTTACCTTGTTAATCATATATCGCGATGACTGATTCAGAATAATCACAATATATTTCTCTCTAGGCATTACGCAATTTCATTGCTCATAGTCACCAATTTGTCCATTGGATTCAATGTTAACCGAATTCCTTCTGGTTCCCTCTATTAACTAAAACACAAAAAGAATTCTGTGAGAGGAAAAATGATACAAGAAAAATAACATAATCAAGGGGGAGTACCTTAAACATCTAACATCTAAGGTTTAATTCTAAGATCTTTAGCACAATTTTAAGACTATAACCTATACTTATACTTAACCTTAGGGACATCCCTAGACATACCTTAAAAATATCTCTTGGGATTACACTAAGGTTTTCGCATCCTAGTTTCCAATGGTTAACTAAACATTTCCTCTGATACCAACTGTAGAGACCCAAAGCTTGACGTACATGGACATTACATCACTTTTGTGGAATACATTGTACAAAATAAAAACAGACACACAAGGACCGTAATAGTTTAGTGTCTTTAGAAACTTGGAACGTAATCTTCTAATCATGTTGAAAGATCTTCAACATATCCCATAATGATTTTCTCTTTTTTTCTTACCTAAAACATTTCTTTATATCCTGGGGAAAAGAAAAAATAAAAGGGGAGAGCTCAAATGCCCAGTAAGGCTAAAAATATAGAACATAAAACAATACATGAACCTTTGAATTCAAAAACATAAACATAAAATCAAAACATCAAAATCTTGAGCAAAGACATGAATCATGGAAGTATGTAAGGAATATATCATAAGGGAACATCAATCACGATAAAATAGCATGGGAATAAAACATGTAATTTTGGAAACCATTCAGCACATGTCATGATTTCCATAGTAGAAAAGGAATTACTTCCAAGACCATCTTAGGGGACAAAGTTCATTTCTGTATCGAGTTCACTCCTCGTTTCAATCCTGTAACACTGAACCAGATTAACTAACCGTTCTAGCCATGTCAATCTCATGAGATATAAATCATTACCCAATGAATTGGAGGGAGATATAGGTCCCACCCATCTCATAATTAAATCATTCTTACTTGTGCCTCAAAATAAACATACATCATTCATAATAACCCAATGAATAAAATGGGTTTCATAAACATAATCCCATAATCACATAAACCATATAAAAGAAATGGATATAATTTCATAATAAGAAATGTGAAACCATTTAAATCATAGAGACATTATACTTGAAACATAGACATATGAAATGATGTCATCTTAGATGGAAAATGGTTTGGATAAAACACTTGAAATGAATTCTTGAGGAAAATATCCTTTCTTCTTCAAAATCATTTTCTTTTCACAAAATGTCATGCAATTTTAAAAGTAAAGGATTTTGTTGAAAATAGTCATGAAATATTTAGGAGGAAGCTTCATGAAAATAATTCTTTATAAAACCATAAAAAAATCTTTCATGTCGTATAAGTTAAAAAAACATTCTTCTTGTACTTTTGTCGAAAAAGTCAAAAAATTACCTCGTAACGTAGACAAAAGAATGATTCCTTACATACCATGTAGTAAAAGCAAAAAATGGGTAAAAAGGACTTTAAACCTACATGAAACCATTTTTATAAAACAGTAACATGGATGATAAATATAACCCCAGTGAATACTTACGAATAAACAATCTCGGATAAAAACGAGATTAGAAACGTTATCCCTTACCTTATGTCTGATATGCTTCATATGTATCTGAACCTCCAGTATAATGATTTAAATAATGTCATTTACTTATTATAGAATCATATTCATTGTTATTATATCATATATGGTTCACTTAGTTTTTTATTTCATTTGCCAATTCCATGTTAAAGTAGCGTTTTGGGTAAAATTGTTTCATTTATCGTACGTGTATGGACTTGTTGTTCTTGATATTATTATTACTTATATCAAGATTTGTTTAAATTTATAATGTAAAACATGATTTATATATCATATATATTCATTATATATATATAATAGATAGATAAATGAAATAAAACACACCGTTCATAGAGACGGTAGGTCATACATACGCATGAATGTTGTTTTCCTTTCTTTTTTGACTTGAATGGAACTAAGTAGATGACATATATATATATATATATATATGTATGTATACATAAATCCAGTAGCTTAATTATGTCATATATTTCATTATTATTCATTATATATGCTTTATAATCATTCTTGAATGGTTAATCATGGAAAATGAATCTCATCGCGTTCGTGGAGACGGTAGTCCGTACGTACGCACGAGCGATGATATAATTCCCATGATCGTGGAATTGTATTTAAGTGTATGTATAATATTATAGAATCAATATCAATTTACAATAACCATATATTTTTTTTATTTACACCATTATACCTATCCAAGTAAGGTGGTGGTCGAAAATAGATTACACCACGGCGTGGAGACGGTATATTGTACGTACGCATGCACAGTGATTTCATTTTGCATAGGATGGATAGATGATTAAATAGTGTTGTTTCATACTTATAATAAAATATAATTATATGAGGGATACTGATTTTATTACTTTATAAAGAAACAACTAAATAAGAAGAAGTGGAAGAAAAATAAATTTGAAAGAATCGGTAACAGACATTACCTCTTCTTTGAAGCGCCTCTTTAAGACCTCTTCTTAGGGCACTAAAATTGGTATTTGAAGAAGACCAAGACCTATAGGATGTTTATAGGGAAGTGGAGAAGAGAATTTGGCAGAGGTTGGCCGATCATGAAGGCTCAATGTGGTGTGAGGAATGGAGGTAGGAGGTTCCCTTTTATAAGGGAGGAGAGGGGCACCTTTGGAATAACTAAAAATATTATTTTATTATAAAGTCATGTTCAGTTTTTAATAGCTAAAAATTGAGTTATTTAGAAGATAAGATGGGGAAAGGTTGAAATACTCTCATCCAATAGAATTTAGACAAGTTTAGGTTTCTATTTTAACCTTATCATTTATATTTAACTTTAAGTTAAATAATTTTCCTTTTACCGTGTCTTCTTGTTTTCTTACACAATAAAGTTAATAAACATACTATTACATGACAAAAAAACCCCAAGTTGTTTATTATTAATATATATAACCTTATATAAGTCATTTTACTGAACCATATATTTTTAGGAATAAAATAACAGTAAATAATATAATATTTGTTTTAAAAACTATTTTATTTCAATTTTGAAACTATTTGGAAATTTATTTATGTGAAAATCATAACATAATGATTAGTTCGAAAAAATTTAACTAAATAATTACTAACATGTCATATTAACCTATAAAATTAGTTTAATTCATAAAAAGTCTCAAATTACATTTATTTGGGTATTTATAACATCAATTATGTCAATATTTCATTAAAAAGATAATTACTACATCATCATTGTGTCATAAATAAATTAACTTATTTAAAGTCCCAAAATTATAAATAAAACACCGTTATGTAAGAAATCTTTTTATATTTCTAATTAATATTTATAGTCGAATTTATCTTACGTATAACCCTATATTAAAAATGATTTATTTATTAAACATTGATTTTAACTATTTTAACCCTTCTTTAAATAAATTAATAATAAATGTCCTAATCTAATCCATGTGGACCTAAATGGTCATATATTATTCCTATGGTTGTTTTTGGTCGAATTAAACTTATCTAATAGAATTATGACATGTGTAGGGTAATAATAATATCATGTTTACCCTTAATTACCCTATTTACTTTTAACTGTAGTAAAAAAAGCAAAAAGTTACTATTCACCAAAAATTATTTTCATCTCATTGAACCAAGTTTTAGTCCTTGAAACTAACCATGTCTCTCAGATTTTTGAAATTCAATTTACAGAAGTGGTAAATTTTTATTTAAATGAAAAAGTCAGTTTTTAACTACCACTAAGTGGTTTCACTATTCATCAAAAATTGAAGTTTTTCAGAAAAATACCAAAAATTCAGCCAAAAAATTATTTGATATTCTTAATTCAAAATTGATGTAAGTTTTTTAAAATTAAAAACATAGAAGTGTCATTAATTAAGTTTAAGATTAATTCCCGTTATCAAAACTAATAGCGTGTTTTTAAGAGAAAAAACAATCAAAAGATTGACACTTGTTTATATCCAATTTCAAAGTGAAATTAATTCCAATGAACAACCTTGGATTAAATGGTATAAATATATTATAATTACACTTTAAAACCAAGTAAAAAGATAATCTAACCATATAAATTATTGCGATGAAAAAAGTTGTTTTTAATTAAAATATAGCTTGTTTTTAGTATTCATTAAAATATGAAAGCTATAAGAATAATATGAAAATTTTATCCAAAGTAGATTTTTATATCTTGATTCCAATTAAGAATTTTATTTTGTCAAATTGAACTAATATACATGTCAAAAACAATATTTAAGGTGGGTGCGCCATCAAAAAGCGGGAAAACTACAATTTTTGAAAAATACATATTTTACGAAAAATTTATTTTCTTCTCATACCATATTCTAGAAAATGTGTAAGATGAATAATAATGTTATAAAATTAAAAATGAAGTTAATTCTATTCATAATGGCTAGTATATAATAATATTATAATAATATATCATTTTTTAGTGAAACCCGGAATTGCGTACTACACACGCTATATAGGTAGGTCGCGATTGTGTATAATGCAAGCCAAGAATAGTGTTGTGTGTGCTGCAAGCTAATATAGTGTTGTGTATAGCACAAGATAATCTTTTTTTAGCATAAAACACATGACATCAATTAAATTAAAAGGAATACTTATCATAAAATATCGGGTTGTTACATAAATGATGATATCATGGAGATGGTGTTAGATGAGAGCATCACGAGGACGCCGAAAAGGATGTTTAGATCAGATTCTAGGATAAGCAGTAGTTAACTAAAATTATTAAAGTGCATAAAGAATAATTTGTTTGGTTAATATCTTATATTTGGACCAAATAAACCATTTGAAAATATTTAAATTTAGTGTTACAATATAATATGTATATTTTAAAAAAAAATTATATAATGAAATGTTGATTTGATTTTAATTATTCCAAGTAGGGTTTGTCTATTTTGGAAGATTTATATCCATGTGACTTTCCTTTGTAGTAAGAGAAATGACGATGTGTCTGCTCAATCACAGAGGTAATATTTATGTTTTCAAAGTAAAATCATTTTCTATAGCACTTTCATTTCAAAAATTTCTCAAATAATCCTGTATCATATACACATATCAAATCCCATCAAAACTTGGGTGTCTATGAACCATATATAGAACCTGTATCACATAAATTCTTAGCATACACACCTCACATACAAAAACCAGAAGAAGAAAGAAGTATAATGATATATGAAAGTGAATACCTGACTTATTCTATTGGGTTTCTATTTTTCTTTTAGTATTCTAATATACACATGGTATTCTGTGAAATATTATTTAGATAAGAGAGTAATGGGAAATCTATTTCATTAATGAATCAATGTTCCATTTCTCTACGAGAACTCTTAGGTTTTTTTATACTTCACATAAGGAGCATCATGTGATCATTTCACATAATCTCCTTTATATAAAATCATCATGAGAACTGATCATTTAAACTCATCACATGATCAAATCACATAAAAAAATTACATAGTCAATGTAATTCACTTGAAAATTGATTCGTCTATTCATGTCTTATTTACATAATGCATAAAGGTTCAATGTTCTTGTAATCATATAAATCTCCCTGGTTCATTTGATCATGTGGTCCTATTATGGTCATTTGATCACATGACTTTGAATAAGGCATTCACTTAATATAAATTTTCTAATTAGTCATGTGTCACTTTCATACTCAAGTACATTTTCTAATCCAAAATCCTATACTTTCATAACTAATCTAAATTTTCTCTTTCTTATGATAGAAATGAATTCATGAATTAATTCTAAGGAGGCTATTGTTCATTGGACTACAATGGACAATAGTGTTGTAGTCGACCAATGCATAGTCATTCAGTCCACTCACGGGCATATAAAAAGGATGATGAAAACCAATATTCTAGATGTTCAATTCTCTAATTAGTTTCCCTTTTATGGGTTTGTTATTTGAAATGATAAAATGATATCTCCACATCATGAAGGTATCATTCCTACCTCCTACATCTATAAGACTAATAATATTTTCAAGGAGAAGATCTCATCTGTGGGTAATTTCATATCCAAATAATACATATCTAATGGTTAATTTTGAGGCTTTTGTGGATTGATTTTAAAGGGCTCTAACAAGACTTAAAGAATAAAACTCAAATTTAAAGATAAAAAATGTAAAAATCAAAATAAATTAGATGTTTTGGTGTTTATTTGGAAGGGATATTCAAACGTGTGGAAGATTTGGGATGAACTGTGGTTGTCCATTCTTAGTTTAGTGTACTACCACAAATATTGTGGTTGAGATGAAAAAGATATTAATTTATGAATCTATTTAGGCTTATCAATCCCTTACATATTGCAAACCAAATATGAATGTAGACGTGTTCTGTTCATAGAATCCATACATGAACACATTTCATTTATGTATGGTGAGTTCCACATTAGTATATTGTAAATTAAAATGAGCTATGGTGCGATGATTTTTGGAGAAAATTATGATGAGTAAATTTATCCGCCAAATACTTGGGATGACATGGAATATAATCCTTATATTTTAAATGATTTCATACTTCTAGCCTAAACATCTCTTTGGAAGAACCTATATCCAAGGTTTGACATCCCCTTCAAGAAGTGGGCTGACTTGTTCATCACGAATACTCGACATTAGGGTTTGAATAAGAATATCAAGGATTGGACATCCATGAGGATTCTATGGGTAAGAGGGTTAACATGTTAAAATAGTTTAGGAGTGTCAATTAAATTACAAGTGATGTTAAGTCACCTCCCAGGACCATCACCTTCATCATCTAGTAAGCTTCATAGCGATGTACCTAAGAAGGTACTTATTCATAATAATGAAAAAGGTAGAGTTATAGTCTCCACCTTAATGAGGGTAGATGTGATTTCATATGGCACTATTATCATCTTGTTTGTTCCCACGTTGTCTATGTTATGTTTCCAACATCACCACATAATTTAAGGTATGCCCTGTTCAGAATATTCATCCAATTCCATCTACGATGGGGTTAGATGGGGGCCCACATTGGAGGATATGAGTTACATAATACTAAAAATATTTCAAGTTACCAATTCAATATATTTCTATAATGTATTAGTGGGCTCTTTATAATCACACAAATGAACTAAGAGATCAAGAGAAAATTGAGCCGGTATGATCAGGTTTTTTATAAAATATAGAGCACCAACCTATGAAATTACTAATAATGTAAAGGGTGATCATGTATCTTAAGCCTGTCATTTAGCCATATGTGGGGATTTTTTAACCACTTGGATTAACATAATGATAATATACAAGTGGTATACATCATACCACAATGGGAGATAGTTCATTGCATTCAGATGAAATTCTCCAGTCCTCCACACATTAGTTCTAAAATGCATCGCTTGGTAGATCACATATTGTGGATAGTGTTTACCTGATAGGAAAAATTGGTTTGGGTGACTGCCCCTCTGTATGGATTGGGTTTTGGCCTCTCCAAGGCTAATGTAGATACCATGGTCTGATCATACCCGAATGGTCGGTTGGCTCCGTTGGTGTTAAAGCACATAGATCATTTAATAGTGGATGAGGAGGAGGAAATAAGAGCCATGGATTCATCAAAAAGATAGATTCTAGACAAAAAACATCTTCTATAAGACACACAACTCTCTAGATTTCATATAATAATATGAATCACATAGATCCACCACCATCAAAATGGATGGTGCTAATGGATTAGGTAATAATGCATGGGATTTCAATGAAAAAATTTCCAATTGGTGGGGGATCTACTATAATTATGGTGGTGTTTCCCATCATATTCCAATACATGGACAACTAGGGGAGGAATGCATTGACCATATAGGTCTGGATAGTGTTGTGTCTAGTGGAAATATAGCTAGAGGGATTTGGGTGTGTGATCTCTCCCAAATGAATCTTATATGAACAACAACCCATTGATGTCAAATAATTTCTCCAAGAACATAGTGCGGTGATTCGTTCTATCAATGTACTTTTCCATTATAGACCCCTATCTTAGAGAATGATAATTTCTAGCACAACGGTAATTAGTGAAGATAGGAGAGACAATGATGGATCTTGTGAAGAGGTAAGATAAGTTTTATCATCACTTTCATATATTCTTTTATATTGTTAAGAATATTGTAACCATTATTTTCTCTTGTATATTTCAAGAGGGTGGTAAATTTTGGTCACCTCCTACCTCCCTATATTATATTCCCAGGGACACGGTGTCCAATGTTGGTTCAAAATTTGACTAAGAGGCTAATGTTCAGGGTTTTCCAAGTCAAATGGAGCTCATGGATGTGGTTTTTTCTAATCCAAAGGAAACACCATTTGTGCCTCCATCAGCACCACATTTGGCACCTCAAGTTATCTATAGAATTTCCTTCCTCAAAGAGGACTAATAAGATAATGTGGGAATGTCCATATGCCAAGAAACCTCTCAAAATAATTAATTGTTGTACTTTGTTGACTTTTTTCCATTTCATTACTCTAGTAGCTTAGCATGACTACTGACCTACCTATATATTTTTCAGGTATCAAGTATAATCTAGTCTTATGGCCCCCTACCTACCCAAATGTGTGTTTTTTATTAAAAAATGACATTTTATTAATGTATTCTTTTATATTAATGTTTAATTTATTTCATTATTGAATCAACAATATATTTGTTTTATTATATAGGTGGGATTTTTCTATTTATTTCGAATACTTTGTTCCCCAACTTATACCATGTACGATTATTTTTTAGAGGATATGACAGATACAAAATGTCATGACCCGTCCCCTGGGGCCCGTATCGTGACTACCCCATTCCCACCTTCCATGGGCCAGGGGCTGGAGACCAGCACCAAAGGTGTAAATCCCTAAACTGGGAAGGAATTTCCTTTATAACTGAAAACAAACACAACAGTGTACCCAACTGAAAGAAAAACACTAAGTAAAATTGTATACAAAAGAAGTGATGGAATGTAAAAGGGGCTGGAAATACAAGCCCAACAAGAAAGTAAAAGTAAAACTGAAAGGAAGTACAATTGGAGAAATGTAAAGTAGCTACTGGGTCATCTTCCAGGGTTCCTACCTGAAGGGTAGGTACAGATGGAATCCTCAGCACTCTCATCCATCTATCTCCTTCTTGTATCGTAACACCGAGTGGTCCACCTTCGAGTATCGTCCAGTCCTGCTACTCTCTGCCTCAGTCAGTGTTTCCCGTCGTATGCAACCAACACAACGAGGTGCGGGCAATGCCCATGCAAGGGTGAGTATAACGATACTCAGTAGGGACCTCGAGACCCAAAAGTACTCACAAAATCCAACAAGTATAATCCACAATGTATGAAATCAACGGATAACCATTACTTAGGTATATTCCAATTGATATACCTACGTTATCTAGTAACTCATCTCAATCATGACGAAAACACAAAAGTTATTGACTTAGCTCAAACCAGGATTTTTATTATCAAAACCACTGTTGGTGACATAATCCTCCTCTATAGAGTGCAGTGGTCCTGCTGCGTCACACAGAGGCACTTCCCACGATCCATGGACTGCTAAGGTACTCCTCCTGTCGAGTAACGTGGTTCTACTGTGTCACATAGAGGCCCTCCCCACCATGGGTCTACCGCGCTCATAGAGAGGTGCTCCCCCTCGTAGCTTTCTAAGGTACTCCTCAAATTTAGAACCGTGGGTCTGCCGCGCTCACACAGAGGTGCCCCCCACCATGGGTCTGTCGCGTCACACGGTGGTTCTCCCCACTAGGCTAGTCAATTCACTTCGAGTCGAATCGATCAAGAAGTCATCCGGTCTCAGCTATCTAATAGGTCTCCGTACTCTATCTGCTCACTTCTGGAAGGATCCGCTACATGGGCTACTAGTCAACACTCCAAATGTCACGAAGTGTCATGAAGAAGTATCTCACAGGTCTTCCATGCCATAGGGGTCTCAACGCAATAGACGGTGTGTCAATCGAACGCCCGGTCAATTTGTAATTATCCTTTTTGTGCCAGGGGCTCGGTTGGAATCATGTATGATCCAACACGACCGTATCACAACTATTCCCCGAACTTTAGTGGGGTATTCACAAAGGGACGGCTTCGCTACAAGAATAATGGTGCCACTGATGCTTCATCAAACAGACATCTGGTGCCAAAGATATGGCCCACGAAGTTAGAGAGGTCAAAAGTGGTTACGGGTCTGGTCCAACCCGTTTAGACTCGATGGGTCTGACACGGCCCGTTGGGTGGGTCATGCTGCCATGTTTGGCCCGGTTCACTGGGCCTGGCCCTACGGACTACGGGGGCGGTTTGGCCCAGGCTCGGGGCCAGTTCAGCTGAGAGCGTTGTGAGGGTGCGGCCCGGTGCGGCTCAGCCAGAGGGCGTGAAAGAGCTGGGACATCATCTAGGACGAGAGAGTGTGGGTCGCGCGGAGTCTGGATCGGGAGCAGCTGGTTCTGGTTGGCACGTGCGAAGGCTGGGTAAGCCGCGGTATTGCGTCGGGTAGGCCGCAGGGGTGTCGGCAGGGCGTCGGGCAGGCCGTGGAGGCGCCGGGAAGGTCGAGGGGGCACCGGCAGGGTACAGTAGGGGTCGGGCCGGCCGCGGGTGTGCCGGCAGGGTGCTGAGTAGGTCGCGGGGTGCCGGCTGGGCACCGAGCAAGGGCGGCAGGGGCCAGTCAGGCTGTGGGGGCACCAGAAGGGCGTCGTGCAGTGCACGGCAGGGGTCAGGCAGGCCGCGGGGGCACCGGGAAGGGCCCCAGAGGGCCGCGGGCGGGCGGCCTGGGTGCCAGGAAGGGCACTGGGGGGCTGCGGGCAGCCAGCCTGGGAGCCGAGAAGGGCACCGGAAGGCGGCGGGTCGGCGGCCTGGGCGCCGGGCAGCGTGCCCGTAGGCCGCGGCAGGACAGTTCGGTGGAGCCCGGGCTAGCGGGGGTCAGCAGTGAGATTTGCAGAGGATACGGGTAGCACGACCTTTGTTGTTTCCACCTCTGTCACCTAGTCATTGATACGTCTCCATGCAGTAAAATGTCACACAAAGAGAGATATCGACGATGGATGTCTGGCCATGTTAGGTCGGCACGTACCCTCCGCATTTAGGCAGATATCATTTGGTTCATCACGAGAAGAAGATGATCAAAAATACGCCTGTATCAATCCCTTATCATCCATTGAAGGAGGTAAGAAAAAGGTACATTATTAACAAGTAATATACCCATAGCTCATATCGATGATCGTTGACAAAGTCGCGAAATGTGAATGTGGATTTGATGTTTTCGAGAAAGAAGAAACTGAGGATGGCATCATTGTCATTCTATAAAGTATGGAACTCCCTCTTTTGTTCCGGTTCAAGAAGGAAGAAGGTGTTCGTCGTTGGCGGATGAAGCGTTCTTCATTGGAGAGTTCTTTCCTCCTTGGTGTTCTATCTCCAAGAGATGCTCCTCTCCTCAAAGACCCAAAATGAATATGCCAACCAAAATAATAGTTTGTAATCCTATTATTCGTTTGGAAAAATATTCAAAAAGGGAGTAATCAATTCATTGGAGACTCCACTTAATTAAATCATGTGTGTAGGAAAAAAATTATTTCAGGGAGTTCAAAAGGTTCCAAGGGTGGTGGTGGCACCATAAATGGGGTGTTCACGGGGTTTTATCCTCAGGTGGTCCACACCACTTTAATTGTTAAGAGGTGTTTAGACCTCAGGTGGACCCCTCCACCATATCCTCTCATGGAAGGTTATGGTGTGGTGGCCCCCACCTCTAACCTCCTCTTGGAGGTTTTAACTACCAAGAATAAAAATAAAGTCACTACTTTATTTATATTTAATTTAAATCATAAAAACCCCAAAACGAACATTTATTCTCGACCATATATCATCGAGGTGAAAGTATTATTAAGTGAATACCAGCTCTACGAGTTCAACGGTGCCCTCAGATTTCAATTCTGAGGAGCAGTACAAAAATTATAAAATCCTGCTCGTATGTTTACTGAATGTACCTGAAAAAACTTCAGAAATTGATTCCAGTAACATCAGGACTCAGAATCAAGCACCGTAAATTTTCGCCCACTCATTAAAATCCCATGTATTTTTTAAAAACATTTCATGGAATTTCTGGGTCATTAAATTCTCCCCATATCAGGGCTTTACATCCCAATAAGCTACAACTTGATCTAAGGGAACAAATGGGGGTACTGAGTACGCATCAGAGCCTCACGGTCCAATGTGCTCTCTTAGAGGATCTCGTGCTGCCAGTGTACATGCACCAGAGGTATCGACCATCCACATAGGACCTGATCTTGTCGATCCTCAATATCCACTGGAACCTCCGTAAACGTTTCCCCATCTTCAACATCTAGCTCTCCATGGTCGATGATGTGGGAAGTGTCGTGCACATATCTCCTCAGCTGAGATACGTGGAAGACGTCGTGCACCCAGTGCCACTGAGGTGGAAGAGCTAAGTATTAAGCCACCTCGTCTACTCTTCTAAGGACCTTGAAAGGTCAGATGAATCTTGGAGATAACTTTTTTCCTCATCAAAATATTCATATTCCTCGTTGAGGTGATACCCTTAGAAAGACGTGGTCGCCATCCTCAAAAATCAGAGGTCTCTGTTTCCTGTCAACATATGACTCATGCCAACTCTGTGCTGTCATCATCCACTCCTATATGATCTTCACCTTCTCCGTAGTATCTTGTACCATCTCTGGTCTCTCTAGTGCTGACACCCCAGGTTCATTCTAGCACAAGGGTGACCTACAAGGTCACTCGTACAAAACCTCAAAAGGAGATATCCCTATGGTGGAGTGATGTCTGTTGTTGTAAGAAAACTCCACCAAAGGAACGTTATCCTCCCACCTATGACCGATGTCGAGGAAACATGCTTGTAGCATGTCCTCGAGGGTCTGAATAGTCTGCTCAGTCTGACTATCTGTCTGAGGATGGAAGGTGGTGCTCAAATGAAGTTGTGTCCCCAAAGCCTCTTGCAACCCCTTCCATAGCTGTGAAGTAAACCGTGCATAACGACTGGAGACAATAGAGGAAGGTACTCCATGTAGTTGCACAATATCTTGCACATAGAGGCATCCCAAGATCTCTACTGAGCCCTTCCCTCTAATTGGTAGGAAGTGGGCTGACTTCGTGAGTCGTTCAACGATCACCCAAATTGAGTCATGACCCTTGTATGTATGTGGAAGACCTGTCATGAAGTCCATGGATATCCCATCGCACTTCCACTCAGGGACCTCTTAAGGCTGATCCAAGCTTGCTGGTACTTGGTTCTCTACCTTCACTTGCTGAAAAATGAGGCACCGTGAGACAAACTCCACTACTGCCTTCTTCATACTTTCCCACCAGTTCTGTTGTCGATGTTTCTCGTACATATTCATCACTTCTGGATGTACCGCTAGAGGGGAGGTGTGTAACTCCATCAACACTTCCTCCTGAAGTGCCACTGGTACCATGGTACATCCTATGAAGAGGATGAAGTGATCCCCAGCTTCAGAATATCCATCAGGTGCCTACCCTAGGGATATATGAGCACGTCGTGTCTCGTAGTCAGCGTCCCCATGATGTGCCTCCCTGACTCACTGAAGAAATTGGGGAGTGACAGTAAGCGACTGTAGTAATGATTCTCCATCTCTATCCACAAAGGATATCTGTAAAGCATCCAGTTGCTTTGTCACCTCCCCTAATAGTTGTATACTAGTCCTCCAGCTGAGTGCATTTGTAACAACATTACCCTTCCTAGGAGAATAGACTATCTTGAAGTCATAGTCCTGGAGTAACTCAAGCCAACGTCGCAGTCTCAGGTTCAGGTCCTTTTGAGAGAAGATATACCTAAGACTCTTGTGATCAGAGTACACGGTAAAAGGATCACCCATCATACAGTACCGCCACATCTTCAAGGCGAAGACCACGGATGCTAACTCTAGGACATGGGTAGCGTAGTTCTACTCGGGTTGTCTCACCTGCCGAGAAAAATATACGATCACTGCCAGTTTCTGAATCAAGACACACCCATGTCTGGTCCTAGATGCGTCGTAGTAAACTAAGTACCCCATGCCTTCTTTTGGAAGCCTCAAGATGGGGGCATTAGTCAGCCTCTACCTCAGATCCTGAAATCTCTACTGGCATCTTTCCAACAACATGAAGTGTTCCCCCTTATTTTTCAAGGCTGATAGTGGTGCTACAAATCTAGAGATTTCTGGAATGAACCTCCGGTAATATCCAGCCAAACTGAGGAAACTCCATACCACCTTCACACTCATGGGTGGCTCCCAAGCAAGTACCGCCTCAATTTTCGCTGGATCCACTGCAACTTTAGCCTCTGAGATGACGTGTCCTAAGAAGTGAACTTCTCTAAAACAAAACTGGCACTTTGAGAGCTTACCATAATAGTGGTGCTCTCGGAGTGTCTCCAATACTACCCAAAAATGGTAGGCATGCTCCTCCTTAGTAGTTGAGTGGATCAAAATATCGTCGATACAGACTACGACAAAGCTATCGAGGTATGGCCAGAATATCTTGTTCATGAGTCCCATGAACCCTACTGGAGCATTGGTTACACCGAAAGGCATAACCAAGAACTTTTAGTGGCTATAATGACTCCTGAATTTTGTCTTCTACATATCCTCATCTCAATCTCTGAGCTGGTGATAGCCTGATCAGAGTTCTATCTTCGATAACCACCGTTATTTCTTCAGCTGATCAAATAGGTCTTTAATTATCAAGAGTGGGTACTTTTCCTTCACGGTCACCTATTTCAAGAGACGGTATTCAACACAAATCCTCAAGCTCCCATCTGCCTTCTGGGCGAATAGAATATGGGCTCCCAGGGAGAAACACTGGGTTGGATGAATCCCTTCCCTTGCAAGTCCTCCAACTATACCCGCAGCTAACAAAGCTCAGTAGGAGCCACTCGATATGCTTGGTTAGATATCAGTGTCATCCTAGGGTACATGTAAATATAGAAGTCTACATCTCTGAGAGGAGGTATACCTATAACATCATCATGAAACAAATCCACGTATTGGTCCACCACTATAGAATAAGTCAGACTCTCCACATCTACTGCTCTGAGGGTAATGCAGGCCAATTGATTAGTGATGGGCTGCTCCCTCCTCCGATTAAGTCTGTCTTGTGCTACAAAGGCTCCCTTCCCACTAGTGATGGTGAACCTGGTCCCATCTGTGTGGACACATGGAACTTTGCACCTAATATAGTCGATCTAAGCATGGACTCTGGATAACCAGTCCATGCCCAAGATGACGTCGTAAGGCCTCGACGCTGCTACAAGGACATCCCAGCCAAAGCTCTCACCTTCTTGAGTATGCTCACACTACTGGAACTAGTCCATAATCATCGAGTCTTCTCCCATATGAGTCTCTATCAATAAGGATCGAACTAACGACTCCTTCAAAATTGTCTAGCTCTGAACGATGGATGTGGAATTGAATGAATGATGGGCACTTGAGTCTACAAAAACTGCATCTAAGGTGGAATAGACAAAAGTCGTATCTCGAATCATCTCCGGAGCTCTGTGATCGTAGGCCTCAGCTACCTAGAGCTGATCTCTCCCATGTCCACCTGCTCCCTGTATTCGGGGTGGACCTCCTGGTGGTGGTGGTTGTAACACCTTGAATCGCCCCCATCACCAGCTGCCCGACTAGATACTCTTCCATGTCCACCTGTGCCCTGCGGAGTGCCCTGATCGAATCTCTGACTCTCCCTAGGAGGTCCCTCAACTATCTGGTGATCATCTGAACGACGGGTCGGATAGTCGCGAGCCATTTGACCCTACCCGTAGCATGAGTAACACTGCATTCTAGTGGAATGTGTTTCTCTACTTCGTGTGCCCCGTATAACCGATCCTGAGTCATGCTGTTGTCCACCTGTATGTCTGGTCCTCTTGGACCGCTGAAACATCTATCTACTACCAGCTGAAGAAGACTCTGCTGCATGTCAGCTAGTAGTGGGTCTCATTGTGGGTGATTGCTCAACAAGTAAACTCTCTACAAGGAGGGTTCTCTCTAACACCCCCGCCTGCTTCGGGATGCTAAGGGAGATCATCGATTCTCTGATCTCTCACCTGAGGCCCTACTCGAAGGTCCTGGCCCTGAATAATTGGTCTTGCACCATATATGTGGACTAGCGCGAGAGGTTGGTGAACCTCACTGAGTATTTCTCCACCATCATTCTACCCTGTTGTAGATACAGTAGCTCCTATATCTGCACTGCGTGGAGATTGGATGGGTCAAACTCCACCCGAAACAGGCTCTCAATGTCTCCCCAGAGTAGCATCAGCACGTCATGCACTTGGATCATCAAGCTCCACCATCTGCCTGGTGTTTCTAGAAAGAGACTCACGACAAGGATCACCATGAAGTCTTCTAGTTTACCTACTAGCCTGAAGACTATCCCCACAGCCTCTAGCCAATCCTTAGCTACCTTTGGGTCCATCTCTACCCTGAACCTGGGTGGCCTCTGGCGCTGGAACTCGTGCAACACTCTCAAGTGGAGTGCATCTTCAGCTACTGGGGTTGGTGGCATCTGTGTCCCAACAAGAAGTAGTACCGCTGGTGTACTTGCTGGTAAAGGTCCCTACACTAAGGCCTCATCGCTCGGTGGTCTGTATGTACATACGACTCTCGAGGATCTAACTGATCATCCATGAGGAGGAATCCTGAAAGAATCAGATTCGACACAATCAGAATATTATACCTAGTGAGATGACTTGGTTGACCTGACATAAAGAAAACTTTTGGAACCATGCATGTAATCAGTGTTTTCATGCCCAAAGTTGGAAATCAGAAGTCAGGGTCCTGGTGTATGGATACGTCGGTCACCCGAACCAACAATGGACTCTTTGAACTAAAAACCAAACGTAGTACCCTTAACACTATAGATTCATAGAAAAGAAAGATCAGAGTTCTATGTTCTATGGTAGAACCAACACCTCTGATACCAATATTTTTATGACCCATTCCTTGGGGCCCGTATCGTGACTACCCCAAGCCCGACTTCCATAGGCCATGGGCTGGCAACTAGAACCAAAGGCGTAAATCCCTAAACTAGGATGGCATTGACTTTATAACTGTAAACAAACACATCAGAGTAAAAAACTGGAAGAAAAACACTATGTAAAGCTGTATACGAAATAAGTGATGGAATGTAAAAGGGGTCGGAAATACAAGCCCAACGGGAAAGTACATGTACAACTGAAAGCAAGTACAACTGAAGAAAAGTAAAGAAGCTACTTGTCCATCCTCTTGGGTTCCTACCTGAAGGGTAGGTACATATGGCTTCCTCAGCACTCTCGTATGTTGGTCTCCTCTATGTACCGTCACATTGACTGGTCCGCCTCCAAGTACCATCCAGTCCTACTACTCTCTGCCTCAGTCAGGGCTGTCTGTCATCTGCAACCAACACAATGAGGTGTGGGCAAAGCCCGTGCAGAGGTGAGTATAATGATACTCAGTACGAACCCTGATACCCTCATTATCTCACAAAATCCAACAAGGATAAACCACAAATTATGAAATAAATGGATAACCATTACCTAGGTATATTCCCATATATATACCTAAGTTATCTAGTAACCCATCTCAATCATGAGGAAAACACAAAAGTCAGTGACTCAACTCAAACTAGGATTTTTATTATCGAAACCATGACTGGTGATGTACCTGTCCTATATCGAGTACAGTGGGCCTGTCGCATCACACAGAAGCGCTTCCCACTATCCTTGCACTGCTGAGGTACTCCTCCTATCAAGTATTGTGGGTCTGATGTGTCACACCGAGGCGCTCCCCGCCATGGGTCTATTGTACAAACACAGAGGCGCTCCCCCTCATAGCATGTTGAGGTAATCCTCCTGTCAAGTACCGTGGGTATACCGTGCTCATACAGAGGCGCTCCCCACCACGGGTCTGTCGCGTCATAGAGAGGTGTTCCCCACCAGGATAGTCAAGTCACTCCGAGTCGAATCGGTCAAGAAGTCAGTAGGTCTTAGCCAGCTACTAAGTCCTTGTACTCTGTATGTTCACCTTTGGAAGGATCTGCTCCCCGTGCTGCTGGTCGATACTCCAACTATCATGAAGTTCCACAAAAAATTATCTCAATGGTCTTCCATGTCATAGGGGTCTCAACACAATAGTCAGTGCGTCAATCAGACGCCCAATCTGTTTGTTATTAGCCTTTTTGTCTCGGCGGCCCAGTTGGATTCGTTTATGATTCTACCTGACCGTAGCTTAATTATACCTCGAACTCTAGTAAGGTATTCTCAAAGGGACGGCTTCACACCAAGAATATCGGCGCCACTAACGGTTCAGCAAACGGAGGTCCGGTGGTAATTATATGGCCCATGAAGGTAATGGGGTCAAAAGAGGGCCTACGTCCGGTACGACTCGGCCCACCCATGTCTGGACCGAACTAGTCTGGGTCGACCCAGTCAGACTCGCTAGGTCTGACCAGGCCTGTTGGGTGGGTCAACCCGCAAATTTTGACCTGTTCGCTGGGCCCGGCCCAGCTGACTGCATGGGCACTTCGGATCGGGCTCAGAGCCAGTTCACCCTGGAGCGTTCCGATGGCGCAGCCTGACGTGGCATGGCCCGGATGGCGCTAGGGAGCCGGAACACCGGCTCGTCCAGGAGCATGCGGGTTGTGCGGTGGCCAGCTTCAGAGGACATCGATTCACAATGGTGCGAGCAAAGGTCGGCTCGGCGGCGGTCGGGAAAGCCGCAGCAGGGCGTCAGGCAGGCCGTGGGGGCACCGGGGAGGGCACTGGGAGGCCTCGGGGGCCCCAGCATGGCACTGGGTAGGTCGTAGCATGGGTCGGCCAGGCTGTGGGGCGCCGGGTAGGGCGCAGCAGGGGTCGAGCAGGCCTCGGTGGCGCCCGAGGGCCGCGGGCAGGCGGCCTGGGCGTCGGGCAGAACATCGAGGTGCGGCAGGGAGGCGGCCTGGGCACCGAGCATCATGTAGTGCGGTCATGGGAAGGCGGCCAGTGCACTGGGCAGCACCCCAGAATGCCACGGGTAGGCCGATTCGGTGGAGATCGTGCTGGAGCAGGCCAACAGTGTGATTTTCGGTGGCTGCCGGTAGCGTGACTATTGTCGTTTCTGCCTCCATTTCCTCGTTGTTGATATGTCACCATGCCGTAGGAGGTCATAAGAAGAGAGATATCGATGGAGGATTTCAGGCCATGTTAGGTTGGCCCGAACCCTCTACGTTTAGGAATATATCATTTGGTTCATCAGGATAAGAAGATGATCAAAAATATGTCTGCATCAATCCCTTATCATCCTTTGAAGAAGGTATGAAAAAGGTATAAGTTCAACAAGTAATTAACCCCTACCTCATATCGATGATCGTTGATGAAGTCACGGAAAGAGAAACTCGATTCGATGTTGTCTTGAAAGAAGAATCCAGGGATGTCATCATCGGCATTCATCAAGGATGGTGCTCCTTCCTTTTTTCTGGTTCAAGAAGGAAGAAGGTGTCCGTCGTTGGCGGATGAAGCGTTCTTCATTAGAGAGTTCTTTCCTCCTTGGCGTTTTATCTCAAAGAGCTCCTCCTCTCCTCAAAGACCCAAAGTGAACATGACAACCAAAATAATAGTTTGTAATCCTATTAATTTGTTGGAAAAATATTCAGAAAGGGAGTAATCAACTATTTGGGGGCTCCACTTAATTAATTCTTGTGCGTTGGAACAAAATTAATTAAGGGAGTTCAAAAGGTTCCAAGGGTGGTGGTGACACCATAAATGGTGAGTTCAAGGGGTTTCATCCTCAGGTGGTCCCCACCACATTAATTGTTAAGAGGTGTTTAGATATCATGTGGTCCCCACCACCATAACCTCTCATGGGAGGTTATGGTGTGGTGTTCCCCACCTCTAACCTCCTCTTGGATGTTTTAACCACAAAGATTAAAATTAAAGTCACTACATTATTTTTATTTAATTTAAATCATAAAAACCCCAAAACGAACTGTTATTCATGACCATCTATCGTCGAGGTGAAAGTATTCGTAAGAGAATACCGGCTCTACGTGTACAACAGTTCCCTCTGATTTCAGTTTTGAGCACTAGTTCAAAACATATAAATTCCCACTCGTACGTTTACTGAACCTACCCGAACAAAACTTCAGAAATTGATTTCTGGCACACCGGGCCTCAAAACTAGCACTTTAAATTCTTGTGGACTCGTAAAAATCCCATGTATTTAAAAAAACCATGAAATTTCTAGGTATTTACACAAAAATAATGAAACATTAATGTTTTCTACTATTTGTTGGATAATTGTAATTGAAACCATATAAAACAATGTTAGAAATGTATATAGAACTTTTTTTGTATTCGTGATTTTATGTAAATATATAGTGCATTGAATGAGAAACTCTTGTGTATGCTATTTTTCCCATCTTTGTTTTTTTTGCATGTAGGTGTTGTTTTGTGCAGCATTTTTGTGTGTAGGTTCTTTTTTGTGTTGTGTGTGTAGGTGTTGTCTCAGGTGTGCAGGTGCTGGTTTGCTCATGCTACTTGGCAATTATCAGCACTAATTTGTCACTGATAAAGGGGGACTTTATGTAATGCCCCGACCCAAGAAGCCCAGAGTCAGTGAATTATTATATATCATTGGCATGATCATAAAAGATCAAGTCTTGAATGCCGATTAGTTTAGTATCCATGGAAGTACTAGATACATTCATAATATTTACATTACATCATAAAATGAAAAAAAAAATACAAAAAACAATGTCTCCACAGACAACACTGAGATCCCATAGACTATCCCTGGAGGTCATTCATAATATACTTCTTTTCATCCTGGGAAAATAAAACATATAAAGGGGTGATCATAGATTCTCAGTAAGGATAACATTATTGCATAAACTTTCACAAATAAGCATAAACATTTAAGGTAGTGTATAATACTAGAAAAAAAGGATTTTAAACTTTAAATTCAGTATAATATGGAAAAGATAAAATCAAATAGTTCCATTTACATATTCACATGGATATTCTACTAGTCAAATGATCAAATGAAATATAAATAACAACTTTCATAATGTTGGAATGCATAATGCCAGACAATGATTACCACATAGTCAAGGCCTTGTGCCAAGACTAAAAATAAGATTTTGTATATGCCTTGTGCTAAGAAACTAGTTTTTATCATGGGACCTACTGATGCATCGAGGAGCTATAGCGGGCTCCACCAATCAGTTACTAAGTCCAACGAATTCCTCATATGAAATGTTTGAATCATAACATAAACATTTGTATTAAAACTAGCATATGAAATGTCAATACCTTATCCACAAACCATGAATGGTATAAAAATAGCACATCCATAGTCAAACATAACACATTCAATACAATATGGAAGATTTAATTGTAACAGATTAACCTCAATCGAGAATAATGAATGATATTGACATAGATGAAAGTAATCTTCAAAATTATTTGAGAGGATTATCCCCCATTTTCTTGAAACATTCAAAAGTATCACTATTTATCAAGAAGCTGTTTAAAATAAATTTTTTAATCAACTTCTCCCATACCACTTTGAAACTTTTAAAATTAATTTTATTTTGAAATCATCAGTGTCCAAATAAATAAATCCTTAAAACCATTTTTTAAACATGGAAATTAATGAGAAATAATTAGAAGAATAAATCTTTAAAACATTTAAAGATAATATTTTTTTTAGAGTTTCTAACCAAAAGAGAGACACTTGAATAAAAATAATTGAGGAAATAAAAACCTTGTTATTTTGTTATAATAAAGGGATTCGTGATATACTATGTCAAAGTACATTATATACACCATATAAGAGTGATTTGTGGTATAACAACAAAGAAGTCTCAAGGGAATGTAATTTGAGATGAAAATTCTTATAAAGATCTTATCCTTATGATAAGGATAAATCAACAACATAATTTTCTGTGAAAAATATAAATACACTCAATATGATTGGATATTCAGTGTAAATCAAAAAGAGTACATTCACACATATTATTTTAAAAACAACACCAATGAATTGGATATTTAACTCAACAAATGGAGATTGAGTTAAAATTACTCTTATCAAGATCATATAGATGACTTGAGAACAAATAAATGGAGTGATTATGTGTATCAAAATTATATCTACAGAAAGGGGAGTGTAAATTATGACATTAGCAAATGAATAGTGATTCCACCCATAATATTGGAGTAAAATAATCAATGAATTATACGTAAAGCCGAATGAGTGGAAATTGAAATTTCAAATTCCCTTATCGATTTGGTTACATACAAAACATAAAACCATTAAATAATTATAATTAAATGATGATGTAAATATCCATAAATTGATATATAATACAAATTAATACAATCATGGGAAGTACACACACCACATGCAATAAATAAGTGGTGAACAATGGAAATATCACGGAATTAAAAGTGAGATAAAAAACCCATTACTTTGTACATGTTCCTTGGATGAGGGTAGGTTAACATACTCTATAATGGTGAAATAATTGTTATTGAATTAAACAAAAATTATATACATTAATATGATATCATATATGATCTTTTAACATTGAATTTTTAATAATATCTTAGCATTATCGTCATTTCTGGTGTTAACAGATTCATTTTCCTTTATTTTATTTTTTATGTGAGCCATAATTGTTATGGATAGGATGTATATTATTAATATATAGAGTTATATCAAGTCTCTAAACATTATTTTTAATCATCAAATGAAATTTAGTCTTGAATGGATACGATGGGTAATGATTCTCATCGCGTTCGTGAAGACGGTAATCCGTACGTACGCACGAGCGACAATATCACTCTTTTGATATTAAAATAATATATAATTGGATGGTATATCATACATACATAATCATTATCATGTTATATTTATTATTTAAACAAATTAAACAACATTATTATACCCATCCAAATTATAAAGTATTGAAAAACAATTACACCATGACGTGGAGACGGTAATCTGTACGTACGCACGTATGGTGGCATGTCACTCAAAGGATGGATAGAATAATGAAGATGTATTTACCATATTTATTATAAATTCATATTATATATATGATACTTGATTTATTATTTTATAATGGAAATATCAAAAAAGAATAAGTGGAAGAGGAAAAGAACTTGAAAGAGTGTGGGGAAATTATAACCTCTTCTTTGAGATCTTCATTTTGATTTGGTCAAAAGATCTCCATAAGTTGGATTTTTGTACAAAGTAGGGCCACTAGAATGAATTGAGGGACGTTTATAGGATGTTTGGGTAGGTATTGGCTGATCCAAAAGGCTTTTAAGGTGTGAATTAGTGATTAGTGGAGTGACCTTTTATAAGAGGGGTGATGGGAACCTTAGGAAAACCTAGAAATATTATTTTATAATAAATTAATATTTGGTTTATAATGGCTCCAATGTATATTATATAAATTTTAAGGTGGGGATATTTCGAAAACCACTCAAACAATAGGTTTTATACAGGTTTGGGTCACTATATTAACATTATCTTTTTGATTTACCTCTTAGTAAAATAGTTTGATATTTGTCATGTCTCTTTGTATTTTTATATTATATAGTTAATAAACATAATATATACTTTCAAAAGACCCAAAAGTGGGCCATTAATTATACAACTATCATTATTTAATTTCTTTGGCCGAGCCATATATTTTTAGGAAAAGAATATCAATTAATAATATATTATTTGTTTTAAAAACTAATTAATGTCAAATTTGACACTATTTAATAATTGATTTTTGATGAAGTCATAAAAACATTATTAATTCAACAAAAATTCATTTAAACAATTATAACATGTCATATTAACCAATAAAATTCGTGGATGTATTCAAAACATTCATATTATATTTATTTTAACATTTATAATACCAATTATTTGATTGTTTCATTAATAAAGAAAATAATGTATCATTATTGTGTCATAAATAAATTTAATTATTAAATGTATGAGAATTATAAATAAAATACCATTATGTAGGAAATATTTTTATATTTCTAATTAGTATTTATAGTCGAAAATAAAACATATATAACCCTATGAAATAAAAAAATTCTATAAGATATTTGCTTATGTCATTTTTGAATTTACTTAAACTTAGTTAAAATTAAATGTCATTATCACTTACAAGTGGCTCCATGGGGTCCCAAAATCATCCCAAAGATGACCATGGTCAGACATGTATCAACCATTAGGGTTTGAACACGTTTTAGGGTAATTTAATATTATCATAATATTATTTTGTTACCCTTATTTATCGGATTTACCCTTTAACCATGGTAAATAAAATATTTACCAAATTAATTATTCACAATGTTTAAAAATAAAAGTTTCATATTTACACAATTTGAACCTATTTATTATAAATGTGGAGTCTATTTTTCTAAATTAAAAACATAGAAGTGGTAGAAATTAATTTAAAATTAATTCTTGTTGTCAAAACAAAGAGCGTGTTTTTTAAGAAATAAGAACTATCAAACGATTGATACTTCTTTATGTCTAGTTCAAATGTGAAATTACATCCAATTACCAATATTTGATTAAATGGTAAAAATATATTCTAATTATACTTTAAAACCTATCAATGTTATTATTTATCACTAAAAATTATTTCTATTAAAAAATTTGTTTTTAATTAATGTTTAGTATTTTTCACTATTTATCAAAATTTGAATGTTTTTTAAAAAATACCAAAAATTAATACCAGGATTACATGTAGGAAAACATGGATATAGTTGATAAACTAAGTGTCATGTTCTGATGTAGAGGGATAGAAAACATGATCAGGAGAAAGCTAACAACAAGAAAACCACAAACTTTTGAGGGGACAAACGGTCATTAGTCTCCCAGTAGGAAAAGTAAACATACAACATTTTTTTAAGTTACATTTCAAAAATATGAGGAATTAATTTATGAGATTGAATAATAACATAAAGTGATATACTTAATTTTTACGTAGAGTTTCATTCTTTAATAATTTTGTACCACTAACTACTTTTTTTTAAACTACGAGTATTTATGAATACATGGTCAACTAGAAGAGCTAGAATAAAATTCTATAGAATCACATGATCCACGAAGGATAAACTATATATTTACCTTGTCTTTAGAGATTAATCAAAACCAAAAGAGTTAGTATAAGATTTTATGATCCCCTAAAAGGATATTCCAATAGAGAAAGAAACACTAGTCTTAATTTCTAATACTAAACCAAAAATAACCCAAAGTTAAATAAATACCATTAAATAAACAATTGTCCTTAAAATCCTTCAATATAATCCAAACTAATATTGAAACCAAAAACATATAATAATATGATTATGTAGTCTTCCATGTTAAATTGTTTCTCCAAATGACATAAATTACTCTTAATGTCACATATTTAAAAGTAATTAACCTAATCAAATACTCTCTATTATTGGTTAATCATTTCCATAAATAACCCAAATCTCTTTAAATACACAATAAAAACATAAATAAAAATCCACCATTACTCCTCAAATGAAATCCCATAGTATTTTATTTTACTAGGTCATATAGTGTTCCCAAAAAAAGCGAACATCTTCCAAAATAACATTTATCACTTAATCGGCGAATCATTTTCCTATACTAAGGGTATTAATTTCATAAGAAATAAGATCCAGAATCAACTTATTATTGATCAATTAAATTATTTAACTAAAAATAATTAATCACACTAACTAGAGACTTCACGTAGTCTAGTGATAGGCGATAAATCCCAATTGCACTTTGGTTGTGGGTTCGATTCCCACAGCTTTGTCCAACACGAAGCGTTGTCACACAGTCTGCGTGTTGTCCTTTTTCAAAAACTATATTTTATAAAATTACCAAAATGAGATAAATTCCTCAAAATAACCATAACATAATTTAACCACAAATGTTATCTCATACCTTGCATTTTCATCCCAAAATATAACAACATGTAATTGCCTCAAACCTAATGATCATATAAAACCAAATGGTTATTTCTAACTATATCCACAAGAGAAAAGATATTACTTCATCAAATATAATTTTCACATGAAAAACTACAGGGTTACAAATATAAGGGAAAATTATTCCAAAGTAATCCCATCAACAAGGAGTACTAGTACTTTTAAAAATTTATCCAACCATTTAATTCTTCAGAGCTTCTTCTTTGACCAATAAAATATCCTATAGAATAGGGAATTCACTTGGGTAATGTCCAGGTCCCCTACATTTATGGAAAATGACTGTAAATAGATTCTTGGGGCCATTTTTATTTTCTTCCATAGTACTCTTCATTTTACCTCATAAATTCTTCACTTTATGTCCTTATTTCCCACACGTAAAAAATTTCATTGTTCCATTGAGACACTCTCCAGGGTGTCTCCGTCCACATTTCTTGCATGATGGAAATTGAGGATTTTTTCCATGGTGTCCACTGCTTTAGCTTTTATCATTCATCACCTTTCTCTTATTTGTTGAGTCTAAGAGCTGGATAATATATATGTTATTGATCATATTTTTGGAAAACTTATTTTCATAAACATGATAACTTTTATGCCTAACAACATTCAATTTTGTTGATAATTTCCACCACAGTTCCCACCTTGTACATCATTATCAATGTTACTATGAATTCATTGGAATCCATCCATTGACTAAAACACGAAAGCATACTGTGAGTAAAAGTATTCATAAATACATTTATAGAATATCATGACACCATATTCTCAATTTGAAACTCCTTAAGATTATCCAAAGTCATTTATTCTCATCGTATATTAAAATTATTCAAATTAGATTTTAATGAAAATGTAAATTATCCTAAGCATATCCCTCGGGAGTGTCGTATCCAAGAGTGATGCAACTCCCTTGTCGTGCACCAGTTCTTGTTCGAGTCTAGCTCAAAGCAGTGTTTCTGGGTTTTAGACATTAGTACATCTGTGCCAGAGCATCCTCTAACTGCTCGTATTCATACATGGATGTATTTCTTGGAAAAATCATAAAATCTCTATAATACCAAAATTCTGAAAAATTCCTCTATACTAATACTCAAAGCCTATCTTAGGGCTATGTGATCTAATCATAGTTTATATAAATATATCTTCCAAGGTTTTTGTAAGGACTTGGAAATTTCAATGATTTTTTTTTTCAAAATACTTTGTAATTTTACGAGTCTGTGGCTTCTGACGGCGCTTGATTCTGAGGCCCAGTGTGCTTGGAATAAATTTTTGAAGTTTAGATCGGGTACGTTCAGTGAACGAACAAGCAGGTTTTTCTATCTTTTAAAATGAAGCTCGGAATTAAAATCTGAGGGCACCAATGAACTCGCAGCACCGGTAATTGCTTAAGGGGACACTTACCATAGTTTCATTCGCAAAAGAGGAGAAGTTAATTTTTGGGGGTTTGTTTAAGAAATAAATAAAAATTGTCGGAACAATTTTTATTGCTAAAGGAGGTTACTCCCTCCCATGGGTAGTTAAGGGTGAGGCCCGCAGCCACTTAATTACCCAAGTGAGGTGGTTAGAGAGGTGGGGCCCACATGAGCCCCACCTTTTAATTTCCTTACCCCATTTATTCCCCTGCTGTTTCCTTGACTTTTCCTCCATCAATATCCCTTATTTAATTTTTGGGTAACTCCTCGTATTGATTAATGAAGAACCTTCCATTCCCCCTTTTTAATTTAAACAGCCAACGCGTTTAATTATAGTGAACCTTCTCTCTCCCTTATTTTGTCAATATATTTTAATTAGTGCGGCGAATTAATTACAGGATAGTTTCTTTGCGTGTGAAATTATATAATAAAAGGAACCTATCATTTAATTTTGGGAGATCATCATTGGTGAAGGAATGAACGTTGGAGAACTCTTGATCTTTAGACGATGAACACCGGCCTCCGATGAAGAACGACGAAGAATGCCGGTTCCTCAGAGATTGAGGATGCACCACCTATCTTCTTCTCCAAGACAAGAGAGGACACGCCACTTCCTCCTCAGCACACTCCGATGTCACCTTTGTTTCCTTTCTCCATGACGCCATCTACCATGACGCCGCTTACCGCGATGTAGAAGAATGCCTTTTTTGTTGAGGTAGGGGATATTTACGTTCATGATTAATTTAATGTTCATCATTAATTAAATTGGCCGCTTGTTATCGACATAACGGGAGGAGATCAGAACACACAAACAAGGCCGATCCTCCTTCCATTTTATTTTTGGATCCACGTTGAACTTTTGGTGAAGTCGGTGCGGTGTCGTTGCACCACGCAGGAATGAAAATGTGGCCTCGGCGGAGAGGCGCGGCTCTATCGCGCCGCGGCGGTTCTGCAAAGGGGCGCCCGGTATAGCCGGCTGCCGGCTCCCCCTTCGCACCCCGCTCGGCCGCGAGCCAAGCCAGGACACAGGCGACGCATAGGTGGGCTGGGCTGTGCCCAAATGGGCCTGACCTAGACCCAGGTCGGGTCGACCCAGGGGGTATCGGGCCGGGTTGGACCGGGCCTGAATCCCCTACTTTCGGTCGGATCCGTTCAAACGCCAATATCTTTGGCTACATACCTACGATCAACACACCGTCAGTTGTATTAGGATCCTTGGATTGAGATGGCCATTTTAGTATATTAAACTCCAGCTTTTGGTATAGTTTTGGTATGGATGAGTTGGTTCTAACCCGAAACCAACTACGCCCATGGAGCGGAAACTCCAATAACTTAACGATCGGACGTCCGAATGACGTACCGTCGGTCACGTTGTTTTCATGTTAGTGAGACTTTTCTTTTCGCTTACTCTGATTGAGGTTTAGACACAACTGGAGTACGATCGGGTTGGTTTTAACTTAAAAACCAACCGGGCCCCTGGGACGAAAAAGCCAACAAATCTCAGATCGGGCGTCCGATTAACGCACCATCTGTTGTGTTGAGTTCCTATAGATGATACGGAACTTTGTGATACATCCAATCTGGAATTCGTGACATTTGATGTATCGACCCCTTGGCTCATGGAGCAGACCCTCCCGGAATCGAGCGTGCTGTGTACGGGAACCCTAGAGCTGGCTGCGACTGCGACGACGACGACTGAACTTGAATCCTCCATGGGTTCGACAGTGACGAAGAACGTATTGGAATCCTTCATGGGTTCGACGGTGATGACTAATGATTTTGTATCCTGTGTGGTTCTAGCAGTATTGACCTCTGTACTTTTATCCTGTGTGGGTCCGGTAGAGTAGCTGGTCATGTATCCTGTGTGGGTTCGACAGCTTAGCTGGTCTTGTATCCTGTGTGGGTCTGACAGCGTAGATGAATCAGTGGCTACATCTGACCATCTCCATCACCTTACGAAGTGTATACCTATGTGAGATGAGCCTTTTTTCTCAATAATTATCATTGATGTGGTTGACTTGGTTTTCCTGTGTGGATTGGGTTGTTCTTTCCTATGTGGACTGGGTTGTGCTTTGGCTCAAGAGCTGGAGCTGAACTGTATCTAATGACTTAGGTATATGTATGGGAATATACCTAAGTAGTGTTTTGACATTTCGTGATTGTATCATTCCTCGGTGGTTTATCCTGTGTGGATTCTAAGATACCTTTGGGGGTCTCAGGATCCCTACTGAGTATCAAATACTCACCCCTGCACAGGCTATGCCCGCACTACATTGTGTTGGATGCAGATGATAGACATCCCTGATCGAGGAGGAGGCTTGTGGAGATGGACAGTACCCAGAGGTGGACCACTTGGCGGGACGTATACAGAGAGAATGGTCAGACCGAGGAGCTAAGGAGACTATCTGTACCCACCCTTCAGGTGGGATTTTCAGAGGACGACTCGATGTTGTTGTTTTAATTTCTGCAGCTGTACTTTCCTTTTAGTTGTACTGTACTTTCCGTTGGGTTTGTATACTGGACCATTTACATTTTTTTAGCACTTACCATTTACTCAGTTTTACTTAGTCTTTACTTCTCTTGCGTACTCGGTTGTGTATGTTACTTCATAAAGGAAATTTCTTCCCTTCTTTTGGATTTATGCCTTTGGTGCTAGTCACCAGCCCCTGGCCTATGGAAGGTGGGCTTGGTGTAGTCACACCACATGCCCAAGGACGGGTCATCACAAATTGGTATCAGAGGGAGGTTGTACCTCAGAACTCAGGACTCCGATAATTTCTTCTATGTGAAGAAATAGTGTTTGGGGTATTGAGTGTGGTTATCACTCCAAGGAGTCCAGTGTTGGTGCGGCGGCCGACGTATCCATACACCAAGACCCTAACTTCTGATTTCCAACTCAGTGAATGAAAAAATTGATTCAATGCATGTTTCAAAATTTTTCTTTATGAATATCTTCTATCAGCTCACCAGGTATACTGTATTAACCGTTGTGCACCTGTTTCTTTTCAGGATGTCCCCACGATGGAAGCCAGCTAGGGTTCCGAGCTTTGGGTGAGACAGTAGGCCACCGTGCAATGAGGCCTCAGTGCAGGGCCCCATTACAGCAGAGGCAATAGCGGTACCTTTACCCGCCAATACACCAATGCTACCATCCCCTAGAGATGGAGAGTGATCACCTCCTGAGCGCGTTGCATGAGTTTTAGAGGTAGAGGCCACCCAGGTTCCGCAGAGAGACAGATCCTCAGGCAGTCGGGGATTGGCTGGAGGCTGTCGTCAGAGTCTTCAGGTTGGTAGGGACACCAGTAGACATCATGGTGATCCTTGTCATGATTCTCCTACATGAAACAGCAGGTAGATTGTGGAGCCTGATGCTCTTGGTGCACGATGAGGCATCTCTTATTTGGATGGACTTTGAGAGTCTCTTCTGCTCGGAGTTCGTACCAGCCACCCTCCGTGCGGTGCGCATGTAAGAGTTACTACAGCTGGGGCAGGGCAGCATATCAGTATCCCAGTACTCGGCGGGATTTACCGACCTCTCGTGCTACTCCAAAGACATGGTATGGGACCCATTCTTCTGGGCCTGGACTTTTGAGCAGGTACTGAAGCATCAGATTAGAGCTTCGACGATTCCACTCAGCATCCCGACATAGGCGGGAGTGCTGGAGCGGACCCTGTTAGTGGAGAGCTTTCTCACCGAGCAGCCATCGGTAGCATGACCCATCGCAGGATGGCATAGAGTGGAGTCTTCCGTAGCTGGCAGTCGACAGACGACGCAAGGGTCCAAGCGGACCAGGCCGAAAGGTGGGCGACCTCAGGACACGAGTTCGATTGTGTGGGGACACGACGCAGAGCCAGCCTTACAATAAGAAAACAATGTTATGCATACGGAGGGCTAGGCCAAATGGATCGTGACAGCCTGACCTGCCATGCAGACGAGCAACAGACAGTGGAGCGACCTCCCAGGGAGAGGCAGAGGAGCTGGCCGAGCAGCGGGTGGTGGATGACACTTCGAGGCTATACCACCACCACCCCTAGGAGGTCCACCCCGACCATAGGGACCTGGAGGGCAGAGGCAGGCTCAGCTCCAGGCATCAGAGGCTTACGACCATGGAACACCTGAGATTATTCGAGGTACTATCTATGTCTTCTCCCCCCTTGTTGTCATTATTATAGACATATGTGTGAGTCATTCATTTATTGTCGCTGCCCTTGTTCAGAGCTCGGAGATTCTGGTGGCGTCGTTGGCTCGATCCTTATGGCTAGAGACTCGTACAAGAGTAGACTCGATGATTACGCACTGGTTCCGGTAGTGTGAGATTACTCTAGGAGGTGAGAGCATCGACTGTGATCTTCTTGTATTGGCGTTGAGGCCTTACGACGTCATCTTGGGTATGGATTGGTTATCTACAGTCCATTACCAGAATGATAGTATTAGGTGCAAGGTGGGTTGTGTCTGCACGAATGGGACCAGGTTCACCTTCACCAGCGAGAAGGGAACCTTCGCAGCACATGCCGGACTCACGCAGAGGAGAGCGAAACCGATTACCCATCAGTTGGGTAGTCTCATCCTCGGAGTAGTTTACGTGCGGAGTCCGAGATTTCCTATAGTGGTGGATCTGTATGCGGACGTTTTTCCAGAAGATGTTACATGACTACCTCCTCGCAGGGAGGTAGATTACTATATAGACCTATACCCCCAGACATCACCAATATCCACTCCAGCATATCGGATGGCTCCCGTCGAGCTTTGTGAGCTGCGGGTGCAGCTGGAGGACTTACAGGGGAAATGTTTCATCTGACCCAGTGTTTCACCCTGGTCTTCTCCGATTCTGTTTGCCAAGAAGGTGGATGGGAGCTTGCGACTATTTTTCGGCAATCGTCTCCTGAACCTAGTGACCGTGAGGAACAAGTATCCACTTCTGAGGATTGATAACCTCTTCGATCAGCTCAAGGGAGCACAATGGGTCTCGAAGATAGACCTCAGGTCAGGCTATCATCAGCACCGAGTTCGGGACGATGACATGCAAAAGATGGCCTTCAAGTGTTGGTACAACCACTATGAGTTCTTGGTCATGCCCTTCGGCATGACCAACTCTCCAGAAGTGTTCATGAGTCTCATGAACAAGATCTTCCAACCCTACCATGATCGGTTTGTCATAGTCTTCATTGAAGACATACTGATTTACTCGACGACCGAGGAGGAGCACGCCTACCACCTACGGGTTGTGCTGGATACACTCTAAGAGAACCAGATTTATGGTAAACTCTTGAAGTACCAATTCTGGATTTGAGGGGTTCACATCTTGGGGCACGTCATCTCAGAGGCGGGAGTTGCAGGTGATCGCGCGAAGGTCGAGGCGGTACTTGCTTGGGAGCCAACTAGGAGTGTGACGGAGGTGCATAGTTTCCTAGTTATGGCTGGATACTATCAAAGGTTTGTGACAGACTTCACCAGAGTTGCAGTACCGTTTACTGCTTTGACAAAGAAGGGGAAACCCTTCGTGTGGTCAGACAGATGTCAGCAGAGCTTCAAAGAGCTGAGGTGGAGATTGACCAGTGCGCCCATCTTTAGGCTACCGAAGGAGGGTTTAGGGTACGTATTTTACTGCGACACATCAGAGACTGGGATCGGGTGTGTCCTAATGAAAAAGAGAGTAGTGATCGATTATGGTTCACAACAGTTGAGGAAGAATGAGCCGAACTACGCTACCCATGACCTGGAATTCGCAGCATTGGTCTTCGCCCTGATGATGTGGTGACACTATCTGATGGGCGAGTGCTTTACAGTCTACTCTAACCACCAGAGTCTCAGGTAAATTTTCTCACAGAAGGACCTGAACCAGATACAACAGTGATGACTCAAGTTCCTCCAGGATTATGACTTTGAGATTGTCTATACTGCTTGGAAGGGGAACATTGTGGTTGATTCTCTCAGTAGAATATCTGGCATTTATCTACTTAGAGAGATGACAGAGCAGTTATCCGCTTTGTAGATATCCTTCATGGATAGTGATGTGGAAACCAATCTTCAATCCCTCACAGTCACTCCTCCTCTTCTTCATCGGGTCAGAGAGGCATAGCGTGGAGATGTTGATTGTGAGGCGCGACATGCTCATATATCCTCAGGGCTGACAGTCGATAAATTTTCTGACAATTGGGAGCATGTAATCCTCTTCTGAGGACATACCATAGTACCAATTGCACTGTAAGAGTTGGTTCTGAGGGAGTTCCACACTTCCCCTCTAGCGGTACATCCTTGGGTAGAAAAGATGTACCAGGACCTTAGATGACAGTACTGGTGGCCGGGTATAAAGAAGGGTGTGCTAGAGTTCATTTCTCAATGCCTCACTTGTCAGCAAGTGAAGGTAGAGCACCAGGTACCTACAGGCTTGGTACAACCCTTAGAGGTCCCGGAGTGGAAGTGAGACATGATATACATGGATTTTATGACAGGGCTTCCGCGAACTTCCAGAGGACACGACGCCATCTGGGTGATCGTAGAATGACTTACCAAGTCAGCCCACTTCCTACCGATCAGAGATCAGGGCTCAGTAGAGAGCTTAGGACGCCTCTACGTTCAAGATATCGTATGGCTTCATGGTGTGTCATCATCTATCATCTCCGATTGAGACGCTCTCTTTACTACCCATCTTTGGAAGGGGTTGTAGGAGGCCTTTGGGACGCAGCTACGCCTGAGCATTGCCTTGCACCGGCAGACGGATGGCCAGACAGAGAGGACTATTCAGACACTCGAGGACAAGCTCCGTGCATGTTTCCTTGAACTTGGTCGCAGGTGGGAGGATCACATACCCTTGGTGGAGTTTGCGTACAACAACATCTACCACTCCACCATCAGGATGGCACCTTACGAGACACTGTACTACCAACCTTGCAGATCACCTATGTGCTGGACTGACCCTGGGGAGTCAGCACTTGTAGGGCCAGAGATGGTTCAGCCTCTGATGGAGAAGGTGAAAATCATCCAGGAGTGGATGAGGACTACACAGAGTAGATAGAAGTCCAATGCTGATAGGAGTAGGAGACCATTGTAGTTCTAGGATGCCGACCACATTTTCCTACGGGTCTCACCTTGACATGGGTTGTGGAGATTTGGCCGGGGAGGCAATTTATCTATGTGTTTCATCGTGCCTTTTCTGGTCATCAGCAGGGTAGACGAGGTTTCTTACCGCCTGGACCTTCCACCTCAGTTGCACCTGGTGCACGACGTCTTCCACGTATCTCTGCTGAGGAGATACGTGCATGACCCGACACATATCATCGACTACAGGGACACTTTTGTGGAGGTCCCGGTGGAGATAGAGGATCAACAGGAGCGGGTCCTACATGGACAGTCGATACCTCTAGTGCACTTTTGTTAGCAGCATGGGAGCCTCCAAGAGAGAAAATGGGAGTGGGAGGCTCAGATGCGTGTTCAGTACCCTCATTTGTTTCTCTAGATTATGTTGTAGCTTTATGGGGATGTAAATCCTTGAGGTGGGAGTAATTTAAAGACCTAGAAATTTCAAGGAATTTTTTTAAAATACTTTGGAATTTTACGAGTCTGTGGCTTCTGACTGCTCTTGACTCCGAGGCCCGGTGTTCCCGGAATCAATTTTTAAAGTTTAGCTTGGGTACGTTCAGTGAACAAACGAGCAGGTTTTTCTAACTTATGAACCGGTGCTCGGAATTAAAATCTAAGGGCACTGATGAAATCGCAGTGCCGATAATTGCTTAAGAAGACACTTACCATAGTTGCGTTCGCAAAAGAGTAGAAGTTAGTTTTTGGGGTTTTGTTTAAGAAATAAATAAAAAAAATTTGGAACAATTCTTATTACTAAAAGAGGTAACTCCCTCCCATGGGTAGCTAAGGGTAGTCCTAGCAGCCACTTAATTACCCAAGTGAGGAGGTTAGAGATGTGGGGTCCACACGAGCCCCACCATTTAATTTCCTCTTACCCCATTTATTCCCCTAATGTTTCCTTGACTTTTCCTCCATTAATATACCTTGTTTAATTTTTGGGTAACTCCTCATATTGATTAATGAGGAACCTTCCTTTTCCCCTATTTAATTTAAACAGCCAACGTGTTTAATTATGGGGAACCTTCTCTCTCCCTTCTTTTTTCAACATATTTTAATTAGTGTGGTGAATTAATTATGGGAGATTTTATTTGTATGTGAAATTAAATAATAGGAGGAACCTATCATTTAATTTTGGGAGAGCATCGTTGGAGAAGGAAAGAATGTGGGAGAACTCTTGAGCTTTGGACGAAGAACACCAGCCTCCGAAGAAGAAAGAAGAAGAACTCTGGTTCCTAGGACATTGACGATGCACCACCAATCTTATTCTTCGTGACAAGTGAGGAGACGCCACTTCCTCTTTGGCACACTCTGTCATCGCCTTTGTTTCCTTTCTCCGCGATGTCGTCTACCACAACGCCATCTACCGTGAAGCAGACGAACGCATTCTTTGTTGAGGTAGGGGTTATTTACCTTTATGATTAATTTAATGTTCTTCGTTAATTAAATTGTCCAATGGTTATCGACATAATGGGAGGAGATCAGAATGCACAAACACAGCTGATCCTTCTTCCCTTTTATTTGTTAATCCACATTGAACTTGCAGCAAAGGTGGCGCGATGTCGTTGCACCGCGCGGGAACGAAAAGGTGGCCACGGCCAAGAGCGGGCTGCAGTAGAGGGGTGTGGTGCCATCGTGCCACACTGGAGCACCAAGGGGGCCATGGACGGGGCAGTCCGCGGCGGAGGGGCATGGCACCGTAGCACCGTGCCGGTTGGACAGGGGTCGCGGCCGGGGTGGGCCGCGACGGAGGGGTGTGGCGCTATCGCACCGGTCAGATAGGATCCGCAGCGGTTCTGCAAAGTGGCGGCTAGCAAAACCGGCCACCGGTGCCACCTGAAGGTGGGACCTATGGGGGTCTCGCGGTTCCAAAAATGGCCGGCCATTTCGGCTGGCCGTTTCAGCAAACAGGGGTGGCGCCCCCTTCGCACCCCGCTTGGCCGCGAGCCGAGCCGCGACCGGCGTCTGAGCCAGGCCGCAGGCCGCACCCAGGTAAGTCGGGCTAGGCCGCGCCAGCTGGTCTGGGCCGTGCCCAAATGGGCCGGACCCGGACCCGGGTCGGGTCAACCCAGTTTGGGTCAACCCAGGGTGTATCGGGTCGGGTCGGACCGGGCCCGAACCCCCTACTTTCGGACAGATCCGTTCAAATGCCCATATCATGGGCTACAGACCTCTGATCGATGCACCGTAAGTTGCATTGGGATCCTTGGATCGAGGTGGTTTTTTCGGTATATTACAGTCAATATTTAGATAAGGTTTTGGTATGGCCGGGTTGGTTCAAACCTGAAACCAACCGGGCCCTTGGATCGTGGAGCGAACCCTCCCGGAATCGAGCGTGCTGTGTGTGGGAACCCTAGAGCTGGCTGCGACTGCGATGACGATGAATGTACTTGGATCCTACATGGTTTCGACAGAAACAAAGACCATACTGTAATCCTCCATGGGTTTGAAGTAAATGACTACTGTTCTTGTATTCTGTGTGGGTCTGGTAGAGTAGTTGGTCTTGTATCCTGTGTGGGTCTGACAGCTTAGCTGGTCTTGTATCCTGTGTGGGTCCAACAGCTTAGATGAATCAGTGGCTATATCTTATCATCTCCTTCACCTTATGAAGTGTATATCTGTGTTAGCTGAGTCTTGATTCTCAATAGTTATCATTGATGTGGTTCACTTGTTTTTCCTGTGTGGATTGGGTTGTGCTTTCCTATGTGGAATGGGTTGTACTTGGGCTCGGGAGCTGGAGTCGAACAGTAACTGATGACTTAGGTTTATGTATGGGCATATACCTAAATAGAGTTTTGATATTTCGTGATTTTATCTTTCCTCTGTGGTTTATCCTGCATGGATTCTAAGAGACCATTGGGGGTCTTGGGGTCCATACTGAGTATCGCATACTCACCCCTGCATGGGCTATGCCCGCACTACCTTATGTTGGATGCAGACGATGGAAAACACTGATTGAGGAGAAGGCTTGTGGAGCTGGATGGTACCCAGAGGTTGACCACTTGGTGGGACGTATACGGAGCGGACGGTCGGACCGAGGAGCTAAAGAGACTATCTATACCCACCCTTTAGGTGGTATTTCTGGAGGATGACTCGGTGTTGTTGTTTTACTTTCTGCTGTTGTACTTTCCTTTCATTTTTACTGTACTTTTAGTTGGGTTTGTATACTGTCCCATTTACTTTTTTTAGCACTTACCTTGTACTCAGTTTTACTTAGTGTTTACTTCGCTTGCATACTCTATTGTGTATGTTACTTCATAAAGGAAATGCCTTCCCTTCTTTGGGATTTACGCCTTTGGTGCTTGTCTCCAACCCCTGGCCTATGGAAGGCGGGCTTGGGGTATTCACGACACGGGCCCAAGGATGGGGCGTGACAATTTGTACTAAACATCCTCTGATTCCAACTTTAATGCCCTGACCCTAGAAGCCCAGAGTCATTGTATTATTATGTATCATTGGATTGATCATAAAATATTGAGTCTCGAAAGGCCGATTAGTTTAGTAGCTTTAGAAGTACTAGATACATTAATAAGGTTTACATTACATCAGAAAATGGAAAAATAAAACAACATTGTCTCCTTAGACAACACTGAGATTCCATAGACTATCCCTAGAGGTCATTCATACTATACTTCCTTGAATCCTAGTAAAATAAAACAAAGAAATGGGTGAGATAAAATATTGAGTAAGTATAAAATTATAGCAGAAACCTTCATAAATAATCATAAACATTTATGGCAGTATATAAGACTAGAACAAAATCATTTTAAACTTGAACTTCAGCATGATATGGAAAAGTTAAAATATAATAATTCCATTTACTTATTTACATGGATATTCTACTACTCAAATGATCACATGCAATATCAATAACCACTATCATAATTATGTAATACATAATGCCAAACTATCATAACCCCATAGTCAAGGCCTTGTGCCAAGGCTAAAAATAAGATTTTGTCAAGGCCTTGTGCCAAGACACTAGTTTGTCTCATGATACCTACCGATGCATCGTGGAGCTATAGAGAGCTACAACCCTCACATACTAAGTCCAATTCATTTCTCATATGAAGAGTTTGAAACATAACATAAACATTCGTATTAAAACTATCATAAGAAATTTCAATACATTATCCTCTAACCATTAATGGTATAAAAATAGTACATCCACAGTCAAACATAATTCATTCAATAAAATATGGAATATTGTATATTAACATATTAACCTCAATCGAGAATAATGAAGGATATTGACATAGACAAAAATAATATTCAAAACTATTTGAGAGGAGTATCCCCCTTTTTCCTGAAAACATTCAAAAGTATCACTATTTATCAAGAAGCTGTTTAAAAAAATTAATCAAAGTGTCCAATATAAATTTGAAATATTTAAAAGAAATTTTAATTTGAAAACATTAATTTCCATAATAATAAACCCATAAAACCATTTTTAAAAATGGACATTGATGATAAATATTTAGAAGAATAAATGTTTAAAATATATAAAGATGATATTTTAGTTAGAGTTTCTAACCAAAAGAGTGACACTTGAATTCAAGTAAATGAGGTAATCAATACTTTATAATATCCTGAGAATAAAAGGATTCATGATATACTATTTCAAAGTACATTATATACACCATATAAAATTGATTTTGTGTATAACAACGAGGAAGTCTCAATGGAATGTAATTTGATATGAAACTTCTTATAAAGACCGTATCCTTATGTTAAGGAAAAATCAACGACATAATTATGTGTGAAAAATATAAATACACTCAATATGATTGGATATTCAGTGTAAATCAATTAGAGTACACTCACACATATTCATTTAAAAACAACACCAATGAATTGGATATTTAACTCAAAAAGTGGAGATTGAGTTAAAATTACACTTATCATGTTCATATTGATGACTTGAGAATTTATCAATGGAGTGATTATGTGCATCAAAATTATATATACAGAAAGTGGAGTGGAAATTATGACATAAGAAAATGAATAGTGATTCCACACATAATCTTGGAGTAAAATAGTCAATGAAGTACGCATAAAGTAGAATGAGTGGAAATTGAAATTTCAAATTCCCTTATCAATTTGATAACTTATAAAACATACACCCATGAAATAAGGATAAAACATTGATGATGTAAGTATCCATAAATTAAATTATGTTACAAATTAATACAATCATTGGCAGTACACACACCACATGCAATAAATAAGTGGTGAACAATTGAAATCTCATAGAATTAAAAGTGAGATAAGAAACCCCTTACTTTGTACTTTTTCCTTGGTCGAGGGAAGCTTAACCTCTTATATAATGGTGAAATAATTTTTATTGAATTATAAAAGAATTATATACATTAATATGATATCATTTATGATCTTCTAAAATTGATTCATTAATAATATCTTTGTATTATCGTTATTTCAGGTGTTAACGGATTCATTTTACCTTATATTCTTTGTTATGTGAGACATATTTGTTATGGATGGGATGCATCATATTCATATCCATAATGATATCATTTATCTAAACATTATTTTTAATTACCAAATGAAATTTAGTCTTCAATGGATATGATGGGGAATGAATCTCATCTCGTTCGTGGAGACGGTAATCCGTACGTACGCACGAGCGACAATATCACTCTTTTGATATTAAAATAATATATAATTGGATGTTATATCATATATAAAGAACAATTATCATGTTATATTTATTATTTACATGAATTACACAACATTATTATATCAATCCATATAATAAAGTATTTAATAACAATTACACCACGATGTGGAGACGGTAATCCGTACGTACGCACGTATGGTGACATGTCATTAAAAGGATGGATAAAATAATGAATATGGATTTACCATATTTATAATAAAATCATAGTATATATTTTATACTAGATTTATTAGTTTATAATATAAATAACAAAAAAGAAGATGTGGACGATTAAAAGAACATGAAAGAGGGTTGTGAAATTATTACCTCTTCTTCGGGTTCATCCTTTTGATTTGATCAAAAGGGCTCCTTATGTTGGAATTATGTACAAAGGAAGGGCACTAGGAAGAATTTAGGGAAGTTGAGAGGTTATTTGGGTAGGGGATTTCTGAGCCAAAGGTCTTTTATGCTGTGAATTAGTGAGTAGGGGGAGTGACCTTTTATAAGAGGGGTGAGGGGTACGTTAGGAAAAGCTAGAAATATTATTTTGTAATAAATTCATATTCGGTTTCTAATGGATCTAAAGTAGATTATTTAAATGTTAAGGTTGGGATAGGTTGAAAACCACTCAACCAATAGGTTTTAGATAGGCTTGATTCACTATATTAACTTTACCCTTTTCATTTAACTCTTAGTTAAATTGTTTGACAATTACCATGTCTTTTTATATTTTTATATTATATAGTTAATATACTTACTATATACTTCCAAAAGACTCCAATGTGGTCACTTAATGATACATCTATCATTATATAAGTTTTTTGGACGAACTGTAGATTTTTAGAAATAGAATATCAATTAATTATATAATATTTGTTTTAAAAACTAATGTATGTCAATTTTGACACTATTTAATAATTTATGTTTGTTAAAGTCGTAAAAACATTATTAATTCTAAACAAATTAATTTAAGAAATTATAACATGTCATATTAACCAATAAAATTCGATTATTTCATCAAAACATTCAAATTATATTAATTTTAACATTTATAACACCAATTATTTGATTCATTCATTAATAAGGGAAATATTGCATCATTATTGTGTCATAAATAAATTTAATTATTCAATGTTTAAAAATTATAAATAAAATACCATTATATAGTAAATATTTTTATCTTTATAATTAATATTTATAATCTAAAATATAACATATATAACCCTATGTAGAAATTGTGATTCTAAAAGATATATGTTTATGACATTTTTGTATTTACTTTAACTTAAAAAATATAAAGTGTCATTATCACTTATAAGTGGCTTCATGGGGTCCCAAAATCGACCCAAAGATGACCATGATCAGACATGTGTCAACCAATAGGGTTAGGACACGTTTTATTGTAATTTAATGTTATTATAATATTATTTTTGTACCCTTATTTACCGGATTTACCTTTTAACCGTGGTAAATAAAATATTTAACAAAGTAATTATTAAAAATGACTAAAAATAAAAGTTACCTATTTAAACAATTTGTACCTCCTGATTCTAAATATGGAATCCATTTTTAAAATTCAAAACAAAAATGTGTTGGAAATTAGTTTAAAATTAATTCCTCTTGTCAAAATAAAGAGCGTGTTTTTTAAGAAATAATAACTATCAAAAGATTGACACTTGTTTATGTCTAGTTTAAATGTGAAATTACATCCAATTACCAATATTTAATTAAATGGTAAAAATATATTCCAATTATAATATAATACCTTTCAATAGTATAATTTATCACTATAATTATTTTGTATTAAATTTTTTTGAATTAGTGTTTGGTATTTTTAACTATTCATCAAAATATGAATGTTTTCTAAAAAATACCAAAAAATAACCATAGGCTAATTTCGATATTTTGAATCCAGAAATGATGTCAATTTTGAAAGATAAAATTTATAAAATTTAAAAAGGTGGGTATTACTATTCATAACGGCTAGTTTGATTGATTGCGGTTTGTGTTAGAACTCGAAGTTGCGTACAACACACGCTACTGTATTATTCAAAGGGAAGTGTACCATGGAAGCTTGGGGTGTTACACTTTATCAGTGGTCAATATATCCCTGATAAAGGGGGACCATTATCAGAAATTTTTTAACACTATCAAAGGTGACCCCCCACTTTTCTTCCTTATTATTAACATCGCTTTTCTAGTGCCGCTAAAGGCTATTTTTGGTGATTTTAAAAGCCCTATTTTTAGTATTGATATAAGTAATTTTTACTCAAAATTATCTCCACTATCAAGATGACCTACAACTTCCTCAAACTCAATTGGGTGGAAGACATGTGGTGTTATCATTCATAATTATCATCATCATACTTCATATTTTTGCTAATGAGTCTTTCTCTTATGATATTAATCTGAATCTACAGTAGGATCCACCTCGAGAAGACTGGACATATCCCTGGGAGAAAATTTCCCAAGATCCTCAGTAACACCGTGACCCACACGTCATGATGTCCTCCTTGATATTGGGCCCCACTCTATGTATCCTTCAAAGAGAAATGAATCATGGATGGGTTTTCCAAGATTAGTCTGTCATTAGAGTCATCTAGATGGATGCACCTATCATTACCATAGCCATTGGTGGAGGTACCATCAACATGGATGCAAAGTTCACTATTAGTTACCAGGAATACGCCCAGAGGCAGTGCGATACATTGATGGGAGGTTCTTTCATCACTCACCAGTATAGGCACATAGAAATGTTCAATCAACCACTGAACTAACCTCCCAAATACAGATAGAGACTATCAACCTTATGATGATAAAAATGACGATGTTGTTAGTAAGGGAGGTTGATTCTTACTTATGGGCACCATGAATACTGGAGGCATCACCAGAGGAGGCACCACCACAACCACCACTAGCTACAGTAGACCCACCCATTGTGCCACAGACCACATATTCTTATCTTCCCCACATTCTACCTCCTACCTCTTACATGACATCAACCACAAGTTTTACACACACCCAAAATTCCCTGAGTGTTTTTTGGGTGATATAGTAGTGCATCATCACAATCCTACACTAGATTTACACACAACTCCATATTTCCTTCCATGGGCCAATATATTTCACCAAACCACCACCACTCACCCCCGTAGACCCCTCATATTCGACAATACCCACATCACCCATATCCCATACTGACCTTTTGACTGATATCACTGATCCTGCCAGCAAAAAAGAAGTTGTAGCTGAGCAGGACTAAAGAGGCATGGGCATGGCCGCTAACTTCACACCATAGGTACCCTTCATCGATCCTAATGCCATACCCACAACCTCCATACAAATACATACCTCTCCACCACCCACCCTTGACCATTTTACCAACTCCATAACCCCACCATCCTCTAATATAGCTAATTCTCCACCTACCCCTAATGCTGCCATAAATACTAACACCACCATATAACAGTTCTCAGCTTCTTATAGTGGCTTGATGGTGGAGGATATATGTTTCCATGATGCATGATATTTAATTTTTCTCCATTGTTGGAATTGTATTTTTGTGATAGATCTTGTAATTTTCATTCATCATTTATTTCCCCCTTTTTTCTATTTATATATATATATATATATATATATATATTTACTAGGCTTGAATTTTTCATTATTATTACCCCTAATTTTTAATTTCTCTTCTTTTGTCACATAGCCATGTCAAGATCCTCCGCATCTTCTATAATAGACTATGGACCCATTCCACACACTACTCTTTTCTAAAGAGTTACAGAGTTAGTCTCCAAAATGGAATGAAAACATCATGATCATTCGTAATATATCCATGCACAATAGCAGCTTTCTAGAGTAATGATTCAATTCATGTCACATATTTTTCACACTCACACTTCTTCCCCTAAATACATAAACCTAGTCATGAAATACCAAGAATGTGATGTAACAAAATCAATTAACTCTAATAAAAAAAGATAAACTGAGCTGATGGACCCCCTACAAGATATTTTGGTCCACTCGTCTGGATGACAATGTCCTATTATTTCATTATGGGATGAAACTGATAAATGAACTTTTTTCTCAATCGAGTTGTTAGGACAAGTCATTTTCATTTTATATCGTGTCCCTTCTTGAGATGTATTAGAATTATATGCTAAATGTAAATTAAATTTTTTATTATTTTTTAGAATATTGTACAAGTTCTCATTATTCATCATTTCAAAAACATAATACCTTTTTACTAATATTTCATCTATTGTAGGAATTTTTTTCTAACTAATTTTTTAGGTGACCGATGAGAAAAAAAAAGACATACAAATTATATCATGGAATAAAACTACTCGTGGAGCTGTTTATTCAATCATATTTAAAAATATACATCTTCTTTTCAATTTTTTATGACATTACGTGCCACCCCACTCCCAAAGTTACATCATAGAGAGTGTGGTCGCAGTCTCTCTCTAATTTTGTATGTGTGTGTGGGTGGGGGGCGGAGGTTCTCAGGATTTGTTCTAAAAGTTGATTTGAATATTTTTTATTCTCACGTTTCTAGGAGACATTTTTCAAAACTATAATAATGATTCATTCACGAATAACATTATTCCCATGTAAATTAAAGAAAATATAAAATGTAAATTGATAAAATCCTTGATTTGTATCAATTTTTAATTTTTTATAATTATTTCTAATTTTTAAAATTTGATTCAAATTAATTATTTTTTAAATTATTATTAATTTACCCATTACATTGTTTTATGAAAATTATAATTGTCAGTTTTTATTGTTTTTAGATTTACTTAAGAGGTATATAAGACTATAATTACTTATTCTTTTCTGATAATATTTCATCAGTTATACATGGGACATGTCAACCTATAGAACAATCATTTAAATATTATTGGTGCTATGAATGGACAAGTAAAAAAATTAACATTTCCATGTAAATATTTATTACGAACTTGTTTCTGATACCCACCTCAAATATTCGCATCATTAGCCCATAGTTTAAATGGATTGACTTTTAGGAAGAATAAATCCAATGCTAATTTCTACTTCTTACAATGATCCATGCATAATGCATAATGATACTATTGAAAATTTTTTGGGGAAGTATTCAGATAGCACATGATGTTATTATTTTCACAGATGTGTGGTTTACTTATCAGACTATTCATATACAATCCATATCTACTTTGTATCATTTCTTTTTTATTATATTCCTTACAAAAATAGAAAATAAAAGAAAAATATATCATGGTTGTGTACTAGGATGCTCAAAAATCACAATTTCCAGACCGATTTATCCCTTGAAGTATTATATGTAGTTAGGGGATGGATGTGAGATTTGACCTATACATGATTTCTAAAAAATATTAATACAAATGAAAATGGAAAGGTTCAAAAAAACTCATTGTGTACTTACATGACATATATATTGATCCAAACATAGTTGCAAAAAGGTGGACATTATTTTCTTTAATGATAAGGTTTATAAAACTTATCTTTTGATTGATGCATTATGCTTCAAATATTACCTACAAAATGATAATTATTTTCTCATTTTACCCCCCCCCCCCAACCCATATCATATCACTCATAATAACATAATTACTAAATCCCAAACGATTAATTTTATACATTTTATTAAAAAGTTGAGATTATAGAAATAATGCAATCATATGGTTAAGAAGTTATACATAGTTTATGAGAATAAAACCAATTCCATTTTACCCAAGGTGATGAGATAAAATTCATTGAAATTTAAATTACCTAAGGGTATAAAATTTAATGATTAGTAAAATGATTTTAATTAAAGGATTTGAATTTGTTTTAAAGAGATATAATATAAGGAATTAATATTTTTTAAACAGAACTGTTTCTGGAGACTATCATTTTCCACTTACCGTAATTTTAAATTTCATATATATAATGAAGGTTCCATATTTAAAAAAATTATTGTCTTTTTTTTAAATCATTGTTGAGACCTTTTTTCATGAGCACAAGCAATTGATCATGTGTAGGGGAATTTGAAAACCTGAATTCATATATACATTTCATGTCATTTATATAAGGTTGTGCATTGATTTTTTCACCAATTATCTATGTATGTTCTTAATTTTGTTGGAATGGTACCTCACATGATTCAATGAATCTAATTAAGAAAAGGGGAAAAAAGTCACCTATTACACATTGTGAAACAACATTACACATCATGTAATAGAATATCACATCATATGAAAAGTCAGGAGAAAATCTATGTACCATGTAGTGAAGTCAGTAAATAAATTATCCAATATATGTTATGAATGATCCAGACATGACTTGACATCTGTCAAAGCCATTTCATGAGAAATCCACTCTAGATGAACAACTAGAAGACAATTACCCATCATGAATATTCAATACAAGATATGTTGGCTATCAATCTTCATAAATCCTTCCAGATACATCCGATGAATGATATATATCCAAAAACATGGTTATCTACATGGATCAATGGTAAAAGACATGTAACACTATTACCCACCACAACCAATTTCTCATATATACAAAGCACCTCTGATGAAAGTTTCAGATCATCCCAGAGCAGACACTTTTCCTTATTTTTGTTCCCATTGAGTTTTCATCTTTAATTTACATCTCAATTCCAATATTTCATTATGTTTAATATTTCAATTTATCCAAATGTCTTAGACTGTGTTTTCTTCATCAACGTCAATATTTGTTGCATTAGTTAATGGAGTTAGTCATCAATTACCAATGAACCTATTTTATATCCATTTCTAATTTCATATAAGAATTTTGGTATAATTTTATTTATCTATTGTAAACTTAGAAATCATTAATATTTCAATTTTTAACAAATCTGAACCATTTAATGATTAGGAAATATATAATTTCAAATCAATTGATCATGTGAAGCATGATATTTATCTATTTATTCTTCCCTCCTCCTATCATGAGTTGCTAAACCACTTAGTGGTTGGTATCAATAGTAGATGTATCTTAATTCATAATTAATATTCAATTTTAATTTTGGTATCCCTAAGAAATTAGTAATGATGATAAATGATAAAATTTAAACACCATTCATTTGAATACCCCTCACCACATGATATCCCAGTGGAAGACCCTATCCATATTGGATTCTATAAATCTAACACCAATAGACTAAGTTATTTATTTCTATTGAAGCCATGAAATATGGGAATTGGTTTTCAGTTTTCCCTAATAAAGGAATAGTTTCCACCAATGTAGATCTAGTTTACTTGACAAAAGTCTACATGAAATTGTTCATGATCAATGATTAATATTTTTAAGAATCCATCAAGTATAGATTTAAAACGCCCTGAAACCATAGAAACTCGAACGGACTCTTAAATAAAAGGGTTTCAATCATGTATCTTTTAAGAAAAAACATCCTTCCTATGGGATCGACATCATTATATATCTATACTACACCCTAGTATCAAAAATTTCTTGGGACAATAATAAATATATTTTGACCGAAACTTGTATGAATTAAACAACATGTCTGGGCGGGTCAATTGTGAATACCCACCACCATTTACAATCATATGAACTAACCTAGATATACTTATCATTAATTTATTTGGTAATTCAATGTATATAACCACAACTCTAAGATCATGGGGATAATATAGATTAATTACATCCTTACAATGTATCATCTAGGTGGAACACTGATGCATCTGAATGATAGGAATGAGAAAGTTGATACTAGAATTATATAGTTCTTAAACATTGAGGGTAATGTTTTAGAATAATGAAACATCATTAATGGGATTATATAGTGAACCTAATTTATTATTGGTCTTATTCCACCAAGTTATTATTTACTCGGGCTTGTCCATGATCAATATTTATGATATCATGTTAAATTTTGTTGCCACATTCGTCTATTGCCTTATGTTAACATGAAATAACATACTTCTTTGTTCATGTTTATGAGTATAAACAATTTTATGTGCAATTTAAATTACTATATTATATCATGATACAGATTCATCATGTTATGATTTACTTATTCCCTTACGAGGAAATATATTCATCTCTTTCTTATGTATACCCCCATGTTATCCCATTTAGTTTTTTATACTATGAGAATGTTTGGGATTCATTCAATAATTATAATGTACGACATCTTTTTATGTATTCATTTAATGTTTATTATTACCCAAATAAAGTAGTATTCTAAGTATTCATGTATTTATTATGTGTATTTCTATATAATAAAACCTGAATTGTTGTATAATAAATATAGATCATCATATTGATGATTTTTTTTGGAATGAAAGAATTTATGGAGGGGATAATTGTAAAACTCTCTACCATAAATGTATAAAATAGTTGTGATTTAGTTTTTCATTGTTGATGCACTAGAGAATTCAAGGGATCATATGTTAGAAATGTTTTTTCTTGGAGAATACTATAAAGGCAGATTGTTAAGGTGCACAATTATTTTAACCATGTTATAACAATTTTGTAGAGAACAAAATCTTGACGTACATGGACATTACATTACTTTTGTAGAATATTGAATACATAACAAAAACAGACACAAAATGACTGTAATAGTTTAGTGTCTTTGGAAACTCAGAATATAATCTTCTAATCGTGGTGAAAGATCTTCAACATCTCCCATAAAGATGTTCCCCTTTTTTTTCTTACCAAAATCCTTTCTTTATATCCTGGGGAAAAGAAAACAAAAAAGGGGTGAGCTCAAATGCTCAGTAAGGGTAATCATAGAGAACATAAAAAAATCCTTAGACATTTGAATGTAAAAAAACATGAGCATAAAATCTAAACATCAAAATCTTGAGCAATGACATAAAACATGGCAATACGTAAGGCATAGATCATGAAGAAACATTAATCATGATAAATTAGCATGGGGATAAAACATGTAATTGTGGAAACCATTAATCACATGATATGATTTCCATAGTATCCAAGGCATTGCTTCCAAGACCATCTTAGTGGAAAAAGTCCCGTTTTGAATCGAGTTCACTCCTCATTCCAGTCCGGTATTACTGAACCGGTTTAACATGCCATTCCAGCCATGTCTATGTCATGAGATATAAATCTTTACCCAATGAATTTTAGGGAGATATAGGTCCCACCAATCTCATATTTAAATAATTCTTTTGTGTGCCACAATATAAACATAAATCATTCATCATAACCCAAGAATAAAATGGGTTTCATAAACATCATTCAATCATAATATAATCTATACAGAAAAATTGGATATCATTTCATCATTAGAAAAGTGAAACCATGTAAATCATAGAGACATGATACTTGAAACATACACATGTGAAAAAATGTCATCTTAAATGAAAATGGTTTTGATAGAACACTTGAAATGAATTCTTGAGGAAAATATCCTTTTTTCTTCAAAATCATTTTCTTTTCAAAAAATGTCATGAAAATTTTAAAAGAAAAGGATTTTGTTGAAAATAGTCATGAAATCTTTTGGAGTAAGCTTCATGAAAATAATGCTTTATAAAACCGTAAAAATCCTTTCATGCCGTATACGTTAAAAAAACATTTTTGTCGTAATTTTGTCGGAAAAGTCAAAAAGTACCATGTAGGGTAAATAAAAGAATGATTCCTTCCATACCATGGGGTAAAAGTAAAAATGGGTAAAAATGAATCTAAACATACATGAATACACTTTTATAAAACATTGAAATGGATGATATCAATAACCCTAGTAAATACTTACTAATAACCAATATCAGATAAAAATGAGATTTGAAAAATTATCCCTTACCTTAGTTCTGATATGCTTAGTACGTATCCAAACCTCCGGTATAATGATTTAAATAACTTCATTGAATTATTACAGAATCATATTCATTGTTATGATATCATATATGTTTCACTTATGACTTTATATTACCCGTTCATTTAGAAATTCTATGTTAAAGCAACATTTTGGGTAAAATCATTTCATTTATCGTATGTGTTTCGACTTGTCGTTCTTGATATTATTTCTTATATCCTGATTTACATAATTCCAGAATGTAAAAAATGATTTATATATAATATATATTCATCATATACATATATATATTATAGATCAATGAATGGAATGAAATACAACGTTCATGGAGACCGTAGGCCGTACGTACGCATAAACGCTGTTTTCGTTTCCTTATTGAATTGAATGAAACTAAATAGATTACATACATATATATATATTTACATAAATAAAGTAGAATTATTATTTCATATATTTGATTATTATTCATTATATAAACTTTATGATCATTCATATATGGTTAACATGGGGAATGAGTCTCATCGCGTCGTGGAGAGGGTATTCCGTACGTACGCACACGTGGTGATTTCATTTTCCGTAGGATGGATAGATGGTGAAATAGGGTTGTTTCATACTTGTAATAAAATATTAGTATATGAGTTATACTTATTTTATTACTTAATAATGAAACAACTAAATAAGAATAAGTGGAAGAAGAAATAAAGTTGAATGAATCGATAACGGACATTACCTCTTCTTTGAAGCGCCTTTTGGAGACCTCCTCTTAGGGCACTAAAATTGGTCTTTGAAGAATACAAGAACCTCTAGGATGTTTCTATAGAAGTGGAGAAGAGAATTTGTCATGGTTTGTCCGAGCTTGAAGGCTCAAAGTGTTGTGAGGAAGAGAGGGAGGAGGTGCCCTTTTATAAGGGAGGAGAGGGGCACCTTTGGAAAAACTAAAAATATTATTTTATTATAAAGTCATATTCGGTATTTAATAGATATAAATTGATTTATTTAGAAGGAAAAGTTGGTATGGGTCTAAATACTCTCATCCAATAGAATTTAGATAATTTTAGGTTTCTATTTTAACCGTATCATTTAGATTTAACCTTAAGTTAAATAATTTTATTTTTATCGTGTCTTCTTGTTTTCTTACACTATAAGGTTAATAAAATTACTATAACAAGACAAAAGAACCCCAAGATGTTTATTATAAATATATATAACCTTATCTAAGTCATTTTTCTGAACCTTAGATTTTTATGAATAAAATAACAATTAATAATATTAAATTTGTTTTAAAAACTATTTTATGTCAATTTTGACACTATTTGGTAATTTGTTTTTGTAAAAATCATAACAGAATTATTAGTTCAAATAAAAGTTAATTAAATCAAAACTAACATGTCATATTAACATATAAAATTATTTAAATTCAAAAAAATTCTCAAATGACATTTATTTTGATATTTATAACATCAATTATGTCAATATTTCATTAATAAGATAATTACTGCATCATCTTTGTGTCATAAAAAAATTAAATTATTTAATCTCTAAAAATTATAAATAAAATACCATTATGTAGGAAATATGTTTATCTTTTTAATGAATATTTATAGTTGAATTTATCTAATCTATAACCTTGTATTAAAAATGATCTACTCATTAAACTTTGATTTTAACTATTTTAACCCTTCTTTAAATAAATTAATATTAAATGTCCTAATCTAATCCAAGTGGGCCTAAATGGTCATATTTTATTCATAAGGTTGTTTTTGGTCCAATTACAATTATCCAATAGAATTAAAACATTTGTTAGGGTAATAATAATATCATTTTTACCCTTAATTATCCTATTTACTTTTAACCGTGGTAAATAAATGTAAAAAGTTACAATTCACAAAAAATTATTGTCATCTCATTGAACCACATTTTAGTCCTTGATATTTACCGTGTCTCTCGGATTTCTGAAATTAAATTCACAAAAGTGGTAAAATTTAATCTAAATTAAAAAAGTCAGTTTTTTAACTACCACTAAGTTGTTTCACTATTCATCGAAAATTGATGTTTTTCAGAAAAATAACAAAAATTATTCCGAAGAATTATATGAAATTTCAAATTCAAAATTGATATCTATTTTTCCAAATTCATAAAATATAAGTGGCAATAATTAAATTTAAATTTAATTCCCGTTGTCAAAACAAATAGTGAGTTTTTAAGAAACAAAAACTATCAAAAGATTGATACTTGTTTATATCCAATTTCAAAGTGAAATTAATTCCAATGAAGAACATTTAATTAAATGGTAAAAACATATTCTTATTACACTTTAAAACCAATTAAAAATATAATCTATCCGTATAAATTATTGCGATGAAAAAAGTTGTTTTTAATTAAAATATAGCGTGTTTTTACTATTCATTAATATATGAAAGTTATCAGAATAATATGAAAAATTTATCCAAAGTAAATTTTTATATCCTGATACCAAAGAAGAATTTTATTTTGTCAAATTGAACTTATAGACATGTAAAAAACAAGATTTAAGGTGGTTGAATCATCAAAAGGAGAGAAAACTGTAATTTTTGAAAAATACATATTTTATAAGAAAAAGTTATTTTGTTCTCATACCATATTCTAGAAAATGTGTAAGATGAATAATAATGTTATAAAATTAAAAATGTAGTTAATAATATTCATAACGGCTAGTCCATAATAATATTATAATAATATATCGTTGTTTAGTGAAGCCTGGTATTGCGTACAACACACACTATCGAGGAAGGTCGTGATTGCGTGTAATGCAAGCCAAGTCAGGGTTGCATGTTGTGCAAGACTCCTCTGTTGTTTTGTATTACAGAATCCAACCATATTTTATTTATACATTGAATATATATTTATATACACTCAATGTTTTGTAGAATAACTACTATCAAAATTGTGTATAACATGATCCAAGAATAGTGTTGTGTATACTGCAAGCTCATACGGTGTTGCGTATAGCGCAAGGAAATCTTGTTGTAGCTTAAAACACAAGACATCATTGAAATTAATAGAATATGTTTCATAAAATCTCAGGGTGTTACATTCTACCCCCCTTCAAATGAATTTCACCCTCGAAATTTATCGGGGTTATAGATCATTTACTATTTATAGAAACCCACATCGTAAAAGGGAATACTAAAACTTAATTTTAAAAACAAAAGAATGAAATGTAACGATTATCCAAAAAAACTCATCTCTAGGATTCCATATAGGAGAACATAGGTGCAAATATGGATATGGAAGACAAATATAACCATCATGTTCTAATGGAGAGTGATAGAGAACATGGCTATGAAAAATCCATCAATCACAAATCTATAGATTTGTGATTATCTAAGGTTCCATCTGATTCATCGGATATAAGGGCACTAGGACAAAAATTTTGGTTTTCAAGATCATTTCCCTAAAGTTGATGAAATTAGAATTAGAAGAAATACATTCGTGATTTTGGTATAGTCTCACCGTTGGTGGTTCTTTGGACAATTTCCACTTCATCTCTTAAAGAAATGAATTTGAATTTTTCATTCGTGAAGTGTTAGAAGATCATGTGATAGAATGATGGGTCGTTCCATCTGTCTCAAACAAAAGGATATAAAAGTTATGAAAAATAAATATGTCTATTGATAGTGAGATTAATCATATATGGTTCCTAAAATGGACTTATACATCATCTATCATACTGCTTAATATAATAAAACTAGTCTCTACTAAACAGGGAGTTCATGTAGGCCAGTGGTAGGCGATAAAGGCCAGTCGCATTTCGGTTGTGGGTTTGATTCCCATAGCCTTGTCTGATGTGATGGGTTGTCGCCCATCCTGTAGGTTGTCCATTTTTCTAAAACTACATTACTATAACATCCCATCAATAATATCAAAAAAAGTTTTATCCTTAAACAATACTAACGTATGTACAACATAATCCATTCCAATATTTAGGCTTAAGTAAAATACTTCGGTCCAAGATCATAGTATAATGAATATGATTACTTGAAATGTCCGAAAAAAATCACATAAATGCCATCATTTATCACCCATATATCATAATATATATCTTGTTGGTCAAATTACAAACATGTGAATACCTTAATCATGTATTCTCTTGAAGAATGAATACCCATTGAACCTTAGTGAAAACTTGAATGGTGTTAAATTTTTAAACTTTCCACATACCAAAATCCCAAAAATTCTATATACTCAAACCATAATATCACATAGTCCTTATATCAGTCATGAACTCATGAATAAAATCAAACATCTCATTATCTTATTATCCCTTCATTATGCTCATGTCAACTACTTTCCAAAAATATCTGAATAACCTTTCATGGTTACCGGTGCCATTCATCATACACTTTCAAAACATAAGGAATGAAAATAGTTTAACAATACTTAGATGTCTATATATTCCATAGTACCTTGAGATTACTTATACGATATTACTCTTTATAAACATGTAATCATTCCACTACTTTCTTAAACCATTGATCGAGCATGAACAATTCTTTCACTTTACATATCATTTGTAGTCTCTTCATCATCATCCACATAAACACTACCCATATGACCATGCTGATTCTCTTTATGAGATTTTCCCTTAGGGAATTGGTTTTCATAATTCCCATACATTCCACATTTAAAACACTTAACCGTTGTTGATTTCTTAGGAATACCATTATCCTTGTCCATGGTGTTAACTGAACCTTTTCCTTTACAATGACTAGCTTTGTGTCCTTCTTTTCCACACCCAAAGAATATTCATGTTCCTTTGAAACATTCTCTCTGATGCCTCTTCCCACATGATTTACATGAGGGGAATTGAACTTTATTTCCTCTATGATCATCATTAAACTCCATCTTTCTCTTATTAGCTGAGTCATGAAACTTACCAAAGTTGAGATTATTGATCATATTATGAGATTTCTGATTAAGAATAATAACGATATGTGGACCTCCAGATCCAATTTCATTTGGTTTCTCATGAATAATATCAATCCATTGTCCATCATATCCTCTATTATCGTGAATCTTCCAGTTTCCATCCATTTTCTAAAACCCAAAAAGAATAGTGTGAGAGGAAAAAATCATGCTAGGAAAACAACATAATAATGGGGGAGTACCTTCAATATCTAACATCTTAGGATTAATTCTAAGATCTTTAACGCAATTCTAAGATTGTAACCTATACATATACTTAACCTTAGGGATATACCTAGACATACTTTAGAAATATCTCTGGGGATCTCACAAAATTTTTCGCACCCTAGTTTCCGAAGGTTAACTAAACCATTCCTTTGATACCAAATGTAGAGACCCAAATCTTGACATACATGGACATTACATTACTTTTTCTGAATAATTAATACATAACAAAAATAGAAACACAAGTACCATAATAGTTTAGTGTCTTTTGAAACTCGGAATATAATCTTCTAATCGTGGTGAAAGATCATCAACATCTCCCATTAAGATCGTCCCCTTTTTTTTCTTTCCTAAAACCATTCATTATATCCTGGGGAAAAGAAAACATAAAAGGGGTGATCTCAAATGATCAGTAAGGGTAAGAATAGAGAATATAAAACAATCCTTAGACATTTGAATGTAATAAAAAATATGAGCATAAAATCTAAACATCAAAATCTTGAGCAATGACATAAAACATGGAAGTACGTAAGGAATAGATCATGAAGAAACATTAATCATGATAAATTAGCATGGGAATAAAACATGTAATTGTGGCAACCATTAAGCACATGATATGATTTCCATAGTAGCCAAGGCATTGCTTCCAAGACAATCTTAGTGGACAAAGTCCCAATCTGAATCGAGTTCACGCCTCGTTCCAGTCCTGTATTACTGAACCGGTTTAACTTTCCATTCCATCCATGCCTATCTCATGAGATATAAATTTTTACCCAATGCATTTGATGGAGATATAGGTCCCACCCATCTCATATTTAAATCATTCTTTCGTGTTCCACAATATAAACATAAATCATTCATCATAACCCAAGAATAAATTGGGTGTCATAAACATCATTCCATCAGAACGTAATCCATACAAACAAATTGGATATCATTTCATCATTAGAAAAGTGAAACCATGTCAATCATAGAGACATGATACTTGAAACATACACATGTTAAATAATGTCATCTTAGATGAAAATGGTTTTGATAAAACACTTGAAATGAATTCTTAAGGAAAATATCCTTTTTTCTTAAAAATCATTTTCTTTTCACAAAATGTCATGAAAATTTTAAAAGAAATGGATTTTTTGAAAATAGTTAGGAAATCTTTTGGAGGAATCTTTGTGATAATATGTCTTTATAAAACTGTAAAAATCCTTTCATGTCGTATATGTTAAAAAACATTCTTCTCGTACTTTTGTCGGAAAAGTCAAAAAGTACCTTGTAGGGTAAATAAAAGAAAGATTCCTTACATAAAATGGGGTAAAAGTCAAAATGGGTAAAGGACTTTAAAAATGCATGAATACACTTTTATAAAACATGTACATGGATTAAATCAATAACCCCGGTAAATACTTACGAATAAGCAATCTCGGATAAAAATGAGATTTGCAAAATTATCCCTTACCTTAGTTTCGATATGCTTCGTACATATCCAAACCTCCTGTATAATGATTTAAATAATGTCATTTACTTATTACAAAATACTATTCATTGTTATGATATCATATATGTTTCACTTATGACTTTATATTACCCATTCTTTTGTAAATTCCATGTTAAAGCAGCGTTTTGGGTAAAATCATTTCATTTATCGTATGTGTTTCGACTTGTCGTTCTTGATATTATTACTTATGTCCTGATTTACATAATTCCAGAATTTAAAAAATGATTTATTTATAATATATATTCATCATATACATATATATATTATAGATCGATAAAATGAATGAAATACACCGTTCATGGAGACGGTAGGCCGTACGTATGCATGAACGCTGTTTTCGTTTCCTTATTAAATTGAATGAAACTAAATATATGACATACATATATATATACATAAATCCAGTAGCATTATTATTTCTTATATTTCATTATTATTCATTATATAATCTTTATGATCATTCATGTATGGTTAACATGGATAATGGGTCTCATCGCGTCGTGGAGACGGTATTCCGTACGTACGCACGCTTGGTGATTTCATTTTCCATGGGATGGATAGATGGTGAAATAGCGTTGTTTCATTCTTATAATAACATATAAGTATATCATTTATACTGATTTAATTACTTCATAATGAAACAACTAAAGAATAATAAGTGGAAGAAGAAATAAAGTTGAAAGAATCGGTAACGGACATTACCTCTTCTTTGAAGCCCCTCTTTGAGACCTCCTCTTAGGGAACTAAAATTGGTCTTTGAATATAACCAGAACCTATAGGATGTTTCTATGGAAGTGGAGAATATAATATTTCAGGCTTTGGCCTAGATTAAAGGCTCAAAGTGGTGTGAGGAAGACAGGGAGGAGGTGCCCTTTTATAAGGGAGGAAAGGGGCACCTTTGGAAAACTAAAAATATTATTTTATTATAAAGTAATATTCAGTTTTTAATGTCTCCAAATTGATTTATTTAGAATATAATTTGTGGATGGGTCGAAATACTATAATCAAATAGAATTTAGACAAGTTTAGGTTTCTATTTTAAAATTATCATTTAGATTTAACCTTAAGTTAAATAACTTTACTTTTACCGTGTCTTCTTGTTTTCTTACACTATAAGGTTAATAAACATACAATAACAATCCAAACGAACCCCAAGTTGTTTATTATTAATATATATAACCTTATCTAAGTCATTTGGCCGATCCTTAAATTTGTAGGAATAAATAAACAATTAATAATATAATATTTGTTTAAAAAAATATTTTATGTCAATTTTTACTCTATTTGGTAATTGCTTTTTGTGAAAATCATAAAAGAATTATTAGTTAGAAAAAAGTTAATTAAATAAAAAATAAAATGTCATATTAACCTATACAATTAGTGAAATTCATAAAAAGTCTCAAATTACATTTATTTGGGTATTTATAACATCAATTATATCAATATTTCATTAATAAGATAATTAATGCATCATCTTTGTGTCAAAATTAAATTAAATTATTTAATCTCTAAAAATTATAAATAAAAACCCATTATGTATGAATTATTTTTATCTTTATAATGAATACTTATAGTCTAATTTATATTATGTATAAAGCTATATTAAAAATGATTTACTTATTAAACATTGATTTTAACTATTTTAAACCTTCTTTAAATAAATTAATATTAAATGTCCTAATCTAATTCAAGTGGGCCTAAATGGTCATAGTTTATTCCTAAGGTTGGTTTAGGTCGAATTACACTTATACAATAGAATTAGAACATGTGTTAGGGTAATAATAATATCATTTTTACCCTTAATTATACTATTTACTTTTAACCGTGGTAAATAAAATTAAAAAGTTACTATTCACCATAAATTATTTTCATCTCATAGAACCACATTTTAGCCCTTGATATTAACAATGTCTCTCATATTTTTGAAATTCAATTCATTTAAGTGGTAAAATTTAATTTAAATACCAAAAATTCAGTTTTTAACTACCACTAAGTGGTTTCACTATTCATCAAAAATTGAAGTTTTTTAGAAAAATACCAAAAATTTTGCCTAAGTGTTATTTGATATTACGAATTAAAATTTGATGCCTATTTTTTCAAATTCATGACATATAAGTGGCATTAATTAATTTTAAATTTAATTTCTGTTATCAAAACAAATAGCGTGTTTTTAAGAAACAAAAACAATCAAAAGGTTGATACTTGTTTATATCCAATTTCAAAGTGAAATTAATTCCAAAAAAACCTTGTATTAAGTGGTGAAAATATATTCTAATAACATATTAAAACCAATTAAAAAGACAATTTAACCATATAAATTATTGCGATGATAAAAGTTGTTTTTAATTAAAAAATAGCTTGTTTTTACTATTCATTAAAATATGAAAGTTATCAGAATAATATGAAAAAATTATTCAAAGTAATTTTTTATATCCTGATTCCAAAGAAGAATTTTATTTTGTAAAATTGTACTTATAGACATGTCAAAAACAAGATTTAAGGTGGGTGCATCATCAAAAGGTAGGAAAACTGCAATTTTTTAAAAATACATATTTTACACGAAAATTTTATTTTGTTCTCATACCATATTCTAGAAAATGTTTAAGATGAATAATAATGTTATAAAATTAAAAATGTAGTTAATACTATTCATAAAGTTTAGTCCATAATAATTTTATAACAATATATCGTTGTTTAGTGAAACCTGGTATTGCGTACAACACACGCTATCGAGGAAGGTCGTAATTTCATGTAATGCAAGCCAAGTCAGGGTTGCATGTTGAGGAAGACTCATCAATTGTTTCGTATAACATAATCCAACCATATTTCATTTTTACAATGAATATATATATATACACTCAATGTTTTATAGAATAACTACTATAAAAATTGTGTGTAACATGATCCAAGAATAGTTGTTGTGTATACTGCAAGCTCATACGGTGTTGCGTATAGCGCAAGGAAATGTTGTTATAGCTTACAACACAAGACATCAATGAAATTAAAATAATATAGACATCTATGAAATTAAAATAATATTTTTCATAAAATCTCGGGGTGTTACAAATGTGGTATGCCTATGCGATGTTATAGTGGGGGTTTCAATGGTTTCATCATTGTTAACAAACCAAGAATACCACCAGTGAAAACCAGGAAACTTTATATTTAATGGATAATAGGGGCACAATATTATGGTAAATGGTTATATTAAATTCACAATATCCTCTGAGAAACTACGATACCCTTTTAGAAACCATTAAAAATATGATTTCAACATTTTTTATGGGTTCAATATGAATCATATTTAGAGCATAATTTAAATTATTTCTAATAAAAATACATCCAACATAATTTTTAGTAATTTCTTTTACAATTCATTATTGTAATCCATTTTTCATAATGTATCACATCATTTAATGTTGTATTTATTTTCATGTTTCCCCTCTCCATTTTAAATCTATTATATATCTACATTCATATCATATTTTCAAACCCATAGATGTTATGTAAGCTAGATTTTAGGGGGTTATTTTCATATTGAAATTGATTTATATAGATCTAGGATAACTTGTAATAAATATACTCTTCCCCGGTCACCATTTATGAAGATGATTAGTTCTAACTACATTGTGAAGCAGTTGTTTCTATGAACTTTATTAATTCTTTTAATTTTTTTACTATTTTAATACAATATCATTCACTTTTTACATTAATTTACTTGATTTATTATTTTAGTAATATTTAAGAAAAATAAATACTATTATTGGGTTCTTCATTAACATCTAGGTTTTTAGACCAAGTTGTTGACTACAATATTGAGAAGGAATTTTAAATTAAAATATTTTTTTAAACACTGAAACTGAACCTCTTGGAATTGAAAATTTATATTAATATTTTGTGAATGTTTTTAAAAGGATTTTTCAAATTTGGCACATAGGGAACCATGAGTGTGTTAATAAATAGAAATTGGAAAATATATTGATTGTAGTACCATATGTGGTTACTTTTTGTAATCAATAATCTATGGTAGGAATCGATTTTGGTTGGTACATATATTATATAATTTTAATGATATAATATATATAGTTCACATTACCATAGGTTGGGATTTGAATATTGAGTGATTTTATATTTCTTCTTATTTATCATAAGATTTTTGTTTCACAGAATTTTTCTCACATTTTTTATTCACCATAAATTGAATCACATAGGTTTGAATTATGGATTGTTTCAAGGATATGCATATAATTTATTAACTTATGGTATTTGGATATTAATCAATTTTTTATTTTTTGTTATTATCATATTCATTTATTAGGAGTATGAGTGGATTTTCTTAATAAAAAATTTAATTTTTTATGAATGGTTCATTATTTATGAAAAATGATTTGTGAGTCCATTGTTATTTTAAAAGGAAGTATTATTTCATTCATGATACTAGATATTATATGGAATATGTGTTCAGTTTCTACTAGGGTTAGTTCTTAAACCTGAATTTTTTCTTTATATTGGTTATAGAAATTTTATTGATGGATCTAGGATAAGGGATGGTAATCATGTGGCATGAAATATATTTTGGATGTTGATGATTATAGTTATGGTTGGTTTAGAGAATACTATTGTTCACATGGATACTTGTTGGTCATGTTTTTTTCATATTTAACGATTTATATCATTTGAATTGGATTTTATGGATCACAAAGGTAAATCATTAAACCACATTCTTATGTGGTTTTTTGTCATCTTTTGGATAAATTCATGGATTGATTAATGGTTTTCTATTGTACTTCATGACCATAGTCGATATTATGTGGTGACATTCATATTTGACTCATGTTGTCATGGTATAGTTATTCTCTCATATTCCTTGCTCTTTAATTTTATAATGATTATTGTCTTCTTAAGTGTCATTTTTTATTCCATGAATCATATTATAATATATGACAAGTGGGAATGGTTATAATACATTAAGAAAGTGACATCATACACATTTTATCATGTTATTTATATATTTATATTTAAATATGAATTATTTACCCTTTAAAAAGAATCAATTTTTACCCTTTCTTATATTTCCATTCCCATGGAAATGAAGGATGATATTACGAATGGTTCTAGTTAAAATTAAGTAAGTGGGAGATGATATATATATTTTATGAAATAGTTGTTGGTTATTACATTAGTATAAATAAATTAGGCTAAAATTAAATTGACGAAGATTCAAATTATATTAAATTTACATTCATATATTATGTTTTAATATCATTGAATGAAAATTATCAGTCACAATACCTATCATCTTTATGGGTGGTATAATTGATTTTTTTATAATAAAATTAATAGATTTCAGTAAAAATGTATATAATGAATATTATTAACATATATATAATTATTAATAATCTATAAATGATGTAACCTTTATTAATGTACATGAAACAATACTATCTAAAAAATATATACTACAACAACAAATAATTTATTACCTAAAACCATGATTTTAACAAATAATTGTTAATGACAATGTAATAAAAGGCTATCAATAAATCAATATTATCTGATATATATAAATATAGTTCTTTAATATGTATGTAATAAATATATATTTATTATATTAGATATCCACACATGTTTGAATGAATTTATACATGGTTAAGAGATTCAATTTAAATTTACATTCATTGAGGAATATTCTAAAGTTATTCCACAATATTTTTATACACTATAGATAAATCTAATTTTACATGTTATATCATGAAAAATTCATAATTCATGGTATTTTTTAATTTTAACATTTTTATCTGTTGGTATTTAACATGAATGTTACCAAATGGTAAGGGATTGTTTTCTCAGTTTTATTTCTATAGGATATAGTGCATATTGACCACATAGTTTTTGTGTTTGTCATATAAAATGATGTTGAATATATTTTATGATTCCTCTCATAAAAATATGTAGATATATAAATATATATATTCATTTATGATTCTTTAATTCTTGAGTATTAATATTCTAATGTTACATAAGTGGTAAATGTTTCAAGATACAATAATTTGTTTACGAAGGTAGTTTATAATTATTCAGCTGATGATGGAAAATAGTAATCTATATCAGAAAAAAATCATCAATTATCTTTTACTATGGTTATTTTAGAATATTACATATTTGAAATTAATTTATCTCTTCTTATGTAATAAACCAATAAAATATTATTTTAATTGAAAACGCTAATTTTTTTTAATATAAATATAAAAACTTTTCACATCAATTTCTATGTATTCAAAAAAAATATTCATGAATGTTAATACTCTTATTCAAAATACTGATTAAATTATTTCGTACAGTGACTAGCTCTTAAAATACTTATCTTAATGGGAAATTATTTACACATTGTCAACTATTTTTTTAGTTCTTTTATTAAATATATAAAATATTTTTGCTCTTAATTTTTAAATTATATAGAATTTTAGGACTCCATGAATGATCAATTCATTGAAACTAAATGTGGAATATTCCATAGTAATTTTCAATGAAAATTCATTCATTTATATTTTTTATTTTTCTATGATTTTAATGATTTTATTTGTAATTTGGAAAGGATATTTTCATCAAGAATGGTTTATTTATCATTAAATAGTATTTGTATAAAATAATGGTAGAAACCTCATATTATTCTATAGATCTACTTGGAAATTATATAATGATTCTATCCTTATAATTTCACTAGATGGTTTGGGATTATAATGACAACTCTTTATGAATATAGTTTCATTCTCATGGGTAATTGTATAATAAAATATTTTATTTTTTTAATGTTTATGATATAAATAATTATTTAATTGAAATAGTATGTATGAATTTTCATTATTTTATTGTTTGAAGAGAGTAATATAGAACTCCAATCCAATTTATAGTTTTTAATATATATTAGGTAAAATGGTATACATAATGTAATAATGTGGTTCGTTCTTTAATGTTTGTGTCCTTACTTTTAGTTTGAGTTTTAGTAAGTGGATGAAAAAGAGTGTTACATACAATTCCCTTTCATGTTCACTCCATGTAATGTAGGTAAACCCTTGTACATCCTAGTTTATGCCAAGTGATGGTCTGACTGGGACTTGTATAGAAAAAGGAACTACACTATGTGTATTTGTATGTACATGTCATGAACTCTTTTTTGGATAAATGGGAAATAGCATCGTGTTTTGTTAGACGGAAAAAATCGTATTTATTTTTTTGTACACCAGCACCAAGGAAGAAAATTTCATGTTGTTTCTCTATACCAACTCCAATTCGAATGCCGTTAGATGATTATATACCCCAAAAAAAGCTCTCGATTCAACTTCAGCCATTCATTAGGATTTTTTTGCTAAAATAAGTTATTATACCTCATGATTTTAACCTCATTTTGAAGATCCAATTAGTTCAAGCTTAATTTAGAAGCCAATCCTGGATGAGGAGAGCCATACGACTGTGATATAGGTGTTCCTATCCCTCTAGTTAATTTTTGAGATGAATATATGTGTCGAAGTGTCGTAAACCCATTTTTGGGTGTCACTTTGAATTAGTTTTGACCTGTGTTATTTCCTAATAAGGTTTAGTTAATTTAAAATATGTATTTATTAATATGTAAAGTTATTTTCCTTGAATTATGGCCACCACATGGGTATATTTAACCTAAATTGTAATTTATGGTCGTTTTTCCTTGGTTTTCTAAGCCGAAAACACGGTTTTACCCTATTTGGATTGTTAAAAATGAGCCAAATTTTTTTGGGATTAAAATTAGGTTTAATTTCAATTTGATTGATTAAGGTATTGTGATTATTGTTATCTCCATTTTCCCCATGTTATTACTATTATTTTCTAACCCTAGTAATTGTTACATTACTTGTTAGGCTTGTGATAAGAATGCCCATGTGAATATAATTTTTTATGTTGTGTGATAGTTTAACTGACATGTTTATTGTTATGTATGATATCCACATGAGTTTTTATTTTTTTAGCCTTGTAATAGTTTACTTTACATGAGTTGTCTATATTGTTGAAATTGTGATATACCGAGCTCAACCTTGATTAATAGTTAAACCCGTGTGTGATGATTTTTTGTGCCTGTGGACAAGGTTTTGTTATGCCTGAGGGAAAGAGTTTGTTATTCCTATGGGTGATGATTTATTATTCCTATTGGTTATGATATGTTATGCCAACCAGTGGGTTTTTCAATTCCTTCATGCAGGGTGTTGAATTGAATTTTGAAATTGAAAGACTTATGACCTATTTTCTAAGACAAAGAACAAGGTCGAATTCGGTCATGACATTACTAGTTCCGATAGCCTTTTGAGGAATCTATTGTGATTAAATTACATGTAGGATTGATGGAATTATGTCAGATCATGAGACATTATAATTCAATGTAATTGAACATTCAATTAAATGAACTGAATAAAAGAGTAAACCCGTACTTATAGTATTTGGTACTTTTGAGTACGTCCTAGTTTACAACTTTTTTCATTTTTGTACACTACCTATTGAATATACTCACTGACTGAAAGGAATAGATCTTGGGTGGTTTAATAATGTTATTTATTTATCAAAACCTATTTGGGTCATGATTTTGGACCAAAACATATTATATTGTTGGGAGTTTTGATAAGGGAAATCACCCTTCTACACGTACAGGATTTGAGGATTAAGAATATAAGAGCATGGGATCAGGAAGAGGATTGCGATGTTTCTAAGTTATTATTGTATTTTTTTTATTATAGTATTGTATCCTTTTTGGATTATAACCTAGAATGTGTGATATGATGCATCATCGTTTTTTGTTTAATGATGATTGGTTAATTATATTATTAGTCTTATGGTGTTTATTTCAGTTGTATGATGTTTACTGATTACGATGTGTGACACTCAACCAATGTGTGCATAGTTTCCCCACTATTTCAACCTAGGCCATCACCACTAGTCAAAAACCTCTAGAATTTGTGGAAATTTTCTTGATACCATGTGGCCAATCGGGTACGGGGCACTATTTGAACGGCATCCAGATCCGAGATGTTACAAAGGGGTGTCAGAGGATTGAATTCCGATTTTTCATTACTATACAGAGACGGTATAAAGGAAATGGAATTTTTAAATTTTTTCTTCCCATGATTATCTACCCATGTATATGTAAAATCCCAATTACCATTAATTGAATTGTTCTTTAGGATTTTGAGCTATTATAGTTGACTCAATTTCACAATTGGGTTGGGAATTCATATTTGCACTGTTAGTATTGATTTCATTATGGGATCTAATTTACTACAACCTGATGAGATGAGGTAATTACATCTCATGCATCATATAGATAATTTTTATAAATCACATACCAAAAATTATTATCAGGACATTTGGGGAGTATTAATGATTTCATGTTGTTGTGATAGATTTTATTCTACATATTCTTGTTGTGGTAATAGTACAATGAGAGATATGATTGTTATTGTGATTATTTATTTGTATGTGATATGATTCTATTTTAATGGATTACAATCATTGATCCTTATGTTGTATGTACCCTCTTGGATTGGCATTTTGTGGATCATGATTCATCCATGTCTTATTGATTTTGTTGTTATGTGCTAAATATGGATGCCAAGATTTGATTCGCGGGGATTATGGGACCCTACATATCGGAACATGTCAAAACATTAATTTATTTTCCAATATAAGGGGTTCCTAGAACATTTTAGAGGAATACTGTCATGAAACCCAGACAACACTGTGTGTAGTCCAACGAACACCTGCCATGTGTTCATCCATTAGGGAAGAAAGAACATTTCTCATGTTCATGTTCTGTACCATATGTACACACCATGTGGTATCTAACGGTGTAATAAATCATGTGAGAAAAACATGGGTTGATGGTTGTTATTTAGAACACCCCATGTAATGTAACTACACCCAGTGTAGTTCTACATAGGCAAACATCATGTGACTCTTTCCATGTAATATTATGTGGCCAATAGGGAGAACCTGATTACATTCCATGTGTTAGAATTACACTTCATGTACTTGGTATGTTTACATTCCAAAAAATATCAGAATACATAGTCGTGTGATCATTTAAAGGGAAACATTGTGTGTGGTTTCGATATTTTAGGTAATCAATGCTTGTCAACCTTCGATATATTTCTTCTACGTTTTCATCTAACATTATCATTTTCGGAGACATGGGTAGTTATTTCTGAGTAGTTTTCCATGTAAATCATGATGGTGATGTCTGTGGAGCATTATGAGGACTGTTAATCGGGTTTTTTGGGGATTTTATCTAAATGGATACGTTCTTCAACTAGATATCATTTATAGATGTCACCAAAGAGTGAAATTTGGTGTGAATTATCTATTGGGTGTTCGAACTAACTTGTTTGGGACCATTGATCTGAGATAATCTATAAGATATCTCATGTGACCTATGTTTTGAGGACATCTCCCTTGAATGGTTTTTCCTTCTGACCTAGGTGGCTACGATACCAAATGTTATTGAGGATTCGATGTATAATTTTTCTACTTATGTTTTGAATAAGTTGATCCTTATAGTGGGATTCCTTTGTTTGTTATTGTTCGAGGATCCCACCTAATATTCATCCCTTTCCTTTTATCTATGGATCCCATGTATGATGACTTCACTCATGTTTACCTAGAGGATCACATGTAAGATTCTTTTCAATGTTTGATTGTACTAGAGCCGACCATTATAGTGGGATTTGGGTATTATCTCTCATTGTTTGACACCTAATCAGTACCCATGTTGTCGGAAGAGGGGTGTGTTCTTAAAGGAAGGTGTTGACCTACCCTGTTTGATATATGTTCTTTTCATCTAGGATCATTTCTAATATCTATTGATCCTCGTAGGATTCTTTGTTTGTTAAAAAGGTTCTTACATAATGTTTTTCTATGGTACCTAGTAGTGTTTTAGGCTTCTAGAGAGAACATCCTTGTTTGAATGGATGACCATTTTATCATGACCCGTGATATGGGAATGAGCTTTGAGAAATGCTCAGTTTAGCAAGTTAGATATTCCTCGGGCATGGTCAGATACATAGGAGGTCATGTGAGCATCCATTTCCTAAATATTTTGGTGACTTAGTGCGTCATCAATCCTGTAAATGGTTGATGTTCTTTTGGGAATGTTCCTACCTGATCCATCATGTACAAGGATGCATATGGTCGACAATTGGGAAGTGTGATCATAATGTGTCGTTTTATCATGTAAACTCGGGTAGTATATGTTGACTTTTGTGGTACTCATCTACTGTTAAATGTTAAAAATGATCCATTGAGTTTGGTTAAATAATTGAGCATTGTGATATTGTGTTTGTTCTCAGTCATCTCAGGAGTAGAGTGACCTGAATGTTTTAGAACCATGTTTGTCGCACTACTCAGGAGGACTTTCTTAGACACATGCATGTTGACATGCACGTTAGTTTAATTTTGGATTTTGAGCCACGTGATTTTATGTGGTGATCAAGGCTGGTGAAATGACACTCTTTCATGTAAGTTGGTTATTAACTCACACATTTGAGAGAGGTTGTTCCTTCTTCTTGATGTTTAAGGAAATCCTATTTGGGGACCATCATGTCAGTTCTGTTTAAATGATTCCTTCCATGTAGAAGGATCACAATCAAGGACCATTCAGAAATGGTAGTTCTACATGAATTTATTTGAGTCTCATCAGTCTTGTTTCATGTTGATGCATTCATTACAACACAACAACATTTGTGGTTGACTATGTTTGAACCCCTTATAATGAACCACTGATCATAGATGTACCTTTGTGGATAAGCATAAGAAATCACTAAAATTACTTGGGATAAAGGAATTGTTTGTATTTGAATTATTACCCATTGACAAGGTATGATGAGTTTCATTCATTAGTGAAAATAGTAGTGGTTCACCAATTCATTTTATGGTAATCATTAATATCAATTTATTTTTATCTTCCTTAAGATACAAGAATGTCCTCTCTCTTGGTGTTGTCATAGATGCAATAAGAGAGCATCAATTATGTGTCAGGTTGTAGTTAAATGACATTGGGATTGATCTTGTTCTATTTTTTGTGTTGTGCACTAGATGCGTAGTTATAAATGATGGTTGGTTAATCTTGAGTGATACTTGTGTTCTTCTGTATGTTTTCCTTGGAAAAAATGTTTGTATGCCAACCATCTTCTTCGATGTGAACTCTAGTTAGATGTCACTTTGTGTTTGATCAGTGTTCTAATGTGGACGTTTGTCCTAGTACCAATGTATCCCATGTAATAGTGAGTATGGACCACCATGGAAAGTTCCTCAGACTGAGGGTTATTGAATCTAAGGTTATCTTGATCATCTAGTCAGACTCAGATGGGATTAATTGAAAAATACTAATGTTTTAAGTGGGTGGATCTTGAATTATGCTTTTACTCATTTTTTGTCATGAACATTTAATAGAATGAGGGATGTATTTACAAAAGAGTGTCAATGATATACAGGTAAGAGCTTCGGTGAAATGGATCATTGTGTGCATATGGTTCCTTGGGAGTATGCATTGAGTTTCATTGAAATAAGGCAGCCTTCTAAGTCAGGCGTTTCTGAGATACGTCATCCAGTGATGTTTTTACTTGTTATCCTTTGTGTTCTTCATGTTGGTTTACAGTGGACCAGTTTAAACACAGTGTTAATTTAAGGTTGGTGTTGTGTAAAAGTCTGGATTTCCTTTGGGGAATTATTTCCTGACATCTTTTGATGATTTTGATTGGGTTTCAACCATTCTGTGCTATGAAGATGCTGTTATGACCCCTACTGTGTTTGGGTTCTCCCAGATAAGGAAAATCACATAGGTTACATCATTATAATGCTCAAGGGAGTTAATTTTGGGGGTTTCTAATGGTGGAGGAATTGTGTTAACGATGTTGTGTGGGTTTCTATTGATAGGCTCATGAATTTTTTAATTTTCCTATCAATCAAAGAAACCATCAATATTGATGATCATTGAATTATGTAAAACCATGTGGTTGTATGATTGAAAAGGGTACCATAATATATCACTTCAGATAGGGATACCCATTTTATTTCACATTTTTTGGAAAGGCATGAAAATTTCAGTGGGTACACAGGTGATTCTGATCACAACTGACCACTGCAAGATGGATTGCTAGTTAGAGAACCCAATTTAGGTGCTCAAGGAAAAGAATTAGATATATGTATTGATTTTTCAAGGGTTCATGGAGGAGACATATACCCTTGGATGAGTTCTCATTTAATGAAATATTTTAGGATACTCTTCATATGGCACTATATGAGGATTTGTATGGTAGACCGTGTTTCTAACCCATATATTAAATAGAGGTTGGATAGGGAGATATCATGGGACCTTGTATTGTTTAAGAGAACCTGGAATAAGTTCTGGTTATTCAAGATTAGGTGGATACAGTGCAGTATTGTCAGAAATCATATTTTGATCGCCACAGATGACCTCTATTGTTTGAGAATGGGGATTGAGTTTTCCGAAAAGTTTCACAAAGGTTGGGACAATAGGACCTATAGACCGTGTAAGCTTTGACTGAAATATATTACGAAGTTCATGTTTTTAGAATGAGTCAATCCAATTTCCTATGTATTATAGTTACCTAAGAGGCACAAGGCTATTCATGATGTCTTCCATGCTTCTAGGTTTCAATGTTCCCTTTCCGAAATAACATCCACTTTTATACCATAGGTGTTTGAGATCCATGTAGATGCATCCTTTGAGGATAATACTTTTCATATTGTGGAATATAGCATGAGTGATCTCTGTGACTAGTTTGTTCCTTATGTATAGGTTCTATGGAATCATGGTCGAGTATAGGAAGAGGCATGAGAGAGGGAGGTTGATGCATGATCATAGTGGCCATAGATATTCTCAGATTTTTGTTTCAACACCATTGGACGGGAATGTTAGGGACAAATTGAGTTAATGGGTGATTTTTGCATGAACCCTCTTCCCCCTTCAAGGTTTGGATCATGTCATTTAGGTTTTGATTAAGTATGTGAAGGAAAAAAGAGTGTTACTCACCATGTATTTTCAAGAACATGTAGTGTAATAAGGGTACACACCCTAAACATACCAATATATGCCATGTGACAGTCTGAAGATGACCTATATAGAAAAATCCATTACATGTCATGTATTTTTAAGAACATTATGTTTATTTTTCTTTTCTTTTTTGGATAAAATAGATAGTAGTCTTGTGTTTGATCAAATAGGAAAAACACTCATCTGGGTTCGTGAACTGTATTGCCTAGGGAATTTTTCCTCTTGAATTTCCTTCTGAACACTTATTTGAATTCCGTCAGATTAATTTAAACCCAATCATTAATCTATTGATTCTTCATGATCCATTCTTCACAATTATTTATCTTAATGTAGTTATCAGACTATACACACTATACTTCATTTTGATGATCTACTTCATTCTCGAATCAATTAGAAGATGACACTAGAAAAGCAGTGTCGTACTACTATGAGGTAGGTGTTCTTGTTCCTCAAGTTAATTTTCTATATGAATATATCTTCCTGAGTGTAGTACTCCTATTTTTTGCTTTCATTTTGATTTGTTTTTTACCCGAGTTATTGCGTAATGATGTTTAGGAAAATGAATATTTTTAATTATTCATATGTAATGAGTATTTCCTTGAATTTGGGACACCCCATGGGTGCTTTTTCCACGATTTCTAGTTTATGGTCATTTCGCTTAGGTTTCCTAACAGTAAAGCCTTGTTTTTTCATATTTGGTTGTTAAAAGAAAATTGATTTATAAAGTGATTTTAATTGGGTTAAATTTGGATTTTAGGGATTGAGGTCTTGGGATTAGTATCTTTTTTTATTTCCCTATGTTATACATATTATTATTTAAACCATGTAATTTTTAGATTACATGTTATGCTTCGGATTGTAATTTCCCATGTGAGCATAATTTTTTAATCATTCTGATTGATCAATTCACTTGTTTCTTGTAATGTATGATGCCCATGTGAGATGTTAGTATGTTAACCATGTAATAGTATAATTAACATGATATTTCTATTATGCTGAAATGTGGATATACCGAGCTCAACCCATAGTGATTGTTATACCTCTGAGTAAATATTTTTTATGCTTGTGGGAGAGGGTTTGTTATGATTGTAGGTAAGGGATTGTTATGTTTGTGTCTATTGATTTTTTATAGCAGAAGAAGAGGATTTTTTTTGACTATGTGTGAGTTTTTTCTACTCCTTCGGGTGAGGTTTTGAATTGAATGTTGAAATTGAATGACTTGTGACGTGTCAGCCAAGCCGAAGAACAATCCTAGATTTAGTCTTCATATTAAATGTTTGATAGCCTTTTGAGGTCTCTAAAATACTTACATTACATAGGATATTGACGGGATGAGGCCGAATCTCGAGACATTATAATTCAATAAAATTTAAATTCCAATTAAAATAAACTTGATATAAATGGAAATCTGTACTGTTATGATGGATTACATTTGAGTATATCTGAGATTACTACAATTTTTTTGTAAAATACTTGTTACATATAATCATTGACAGATAAGAGAAATTCTTGTGTCACTGCCTACTCGTATTTATTTCTTACACCTTTTTTGGGTCATGATTTTAGACCCAAATAGATTATATTGATTCGGGTGTAAATAAAGGAAGTCTCCCTTTTAGAAAATAATAATATTCAATTTAAGAGTAGGAGAGCATGAGACCAATCTGAGGATTACAAGTCTTGTGATATTAAATTTAAATTCAATGCCTTGGTATTTTATCATATTTGGCTGCATTCATAGAACATGTGACATGTTGAATCATAATTTTTATTGACTGATTCTTTGTTATTTATCTTATATATCTTCCACTATTTATTTCAGTGGCATGTTATTTACTATGTGTTCTATTGTTTCATTTTTTACTCCGTTTTGTTTAACTCTTTCAATGAGGATATAATTTCCCCACTATCAAACCCTAGGCCCTCACTGCTTGTCAGATGCCCATGGAATTTGGGGAAATGTGATTGAGTCCATGTGGGCAACCAGGTACAGGGGACCAGTTAAGTGGAATATGAATATAGGATGTTACACATGAGGTTAATTAAAACCCCTAAAATGGTAAATGGAAGGTTATACGAACTATGAAAAAAGATGACATAATAGTGGTTATCTACTTACTGTAAAAAGGTATAGTACATAAGAAGCTATCCAATGAAAAATTCAATAAATCTATACATAGATGTTTTTATGATGAAAATATGTGTACATAAGTGGTTATCGAAAAACCTATATTGGCACACATGTAGTCAACTAAATAAAAACATGATATGAATCTCTTTGGTTGATAGCCTTGGAAAATGATTTTCTATATTCATGTATATACTACAAATAGTTTTCTTATTAAATGTTATGAAATCATGTATCAAATTATTCTTCCCTTATAAGTCATGTGTTATGTACAATGAATAATTATGAATGTACACAAGATTAATATTTTTCATATGAAGGGTATGGTTTTCTAAAGATGAACTAATGTTCTCAAGCACATATTCTTATTATATTATTATGTGATATAAGATATATCTATTTTTACACTTTCAGAGAAATTTTGCTCAACCCTTAATTCTTATAAATTACAAAGGCTACGTTGATAGGTATTTTTTAGGACTTTTATAAAATGGTTTCTACTACTATTGGAAATATTTGGAGATTATGTTGTTCACTTATTAAGTATTTAATTATTTCCCCATTATTATTTTGATACAAGACTCTTATCATTCATGTAGTGTCCATTTTTTTGCAGATTTTGACCTATTAATTTGTGATAACTATGAATGGATATTATGTGTGTCATTATACAATGTGAACAGAAAAATAAATGAGTTTTTGCATCATAATTAATGAAAAATATTAAATAATATCCATTATTTTGAAGAATGATATTTTTTATCAATGGGATGAATACTATTAGAAATAATTCAATAAACTCTTATGTTACTTCGAATTAATCAGTTTCTTTGGATACCTATCTTTTGGATGCCAAAAAATGAAATGGCATCTTTATAAGGACGTCTTGGTTCCATCATGCTCTATTACAACAAAAATGATAGAAAAATAGTCCACACAATTTCAATTTCATGTTCCATGATAATGATTTAAAAAATACTTTGATAAAAAAATACATTTTCATGGAAGTTTCCATTCAAAAAGAAAATATTTAACTACAAACTAATTAGATAATGTTATTTCCACCACTGATCCATTGAGGTACATTCCATACCATCCCATGTTGACATTATTGTCTTCTTTGTAAGGAGTAATCTTTTAGTATTTTGAAATTATTTTAATCACCCTCTTGTCTCTCAATTTCCATGAATTATAATATTTCATATCCATTCCAAAAACCTCATGAAATATACCCCTTAATTTTACATCATGGATAATGAAATCACTTACATCAATAATATAATTCAAATATGGAATATTAATTTTGATGTTGCCTCCTATGGCCTAATGAGGTGAGTCTCACCAACACAAAACTCATCATGGATGTACATGGGATAGTTTCCATAAATCACTTCAATATCTTATTATTGTAATCATTACAGTTATTATAATTATACTTCAATAATATGTTTCATAACTATTCACTCAATAGTGGATTTGAGATGGAACTTGAGAATACGGTCTCATAGCTAAAAGTGATGTTTGACTGACAGATGGTAATCTTGTAGGAAAATGGAGAATATATCCTTAGAAATACTGTTATTTCTCCTTTTTTGGATATCATATCTATGATAATGGTATTTAATCCATCCAGGAAAAATGAGACTCAAATCCAATTTTCCCTTAATTCATTAAACACTTTGGAATCCTTAGTGGTATTTTGCATGGTCCAAACCAATACTACATGGATGGTCAAGAGACACAATGGATGTTTATTTTCCCCACCAATATTCTAGTTTATGACCACTATGTGAATCAAATAATTGATGAAACAATAAAGGATTCACCCTTACACCCCACATGGAATCAAGGACACATGGAAATGTCGGCACCTTTAATGGGGTTTCTCCAACATGAAACTTTGTTGTCAGACCGATTCGATTATTATCATATCTACAGTTGCATGGTGAATTACATTTTATCTAGGAAACCCAACTCTGATGTGTTATTCTATAGATGTATCAGTATTACTATAATCTCCCACTGAATATAATTAAATGAAATTTGATTTATTTTTAGTGTTTTCCCATGTGGGTCGTGTAGGGATCAATAATTATTCATTACAATTTCTCCCCAAATCTAAATAATGGGTCATTATATTACCATCACAATTTCAGATTACATTGTGTTCACTAAACTTTTATAGGAATTTGTGAGAGGAATTTTTTTTCATATATAATTTCATTGCTTCCCCATTTTACAACGGAATGGTGTTCCCTTATCTTGTGTCGCTTGGGTGTCATTGGTCCCTACACACCATCAGTAGTGACATAGTGTAGGTTCATCCTTGCTGGTAGGGACATCATTTTGATGCCTGTAGATGGAATCTCTAATATAAAGTTCATAAACCATTTTTAATCATTTTTTAATAACACATATGTTATATTGTTTTCTAATTTATCCTTAGATTTTTAGAGAAAATGTCACTAATTTTTATCTACTGAGTTAATGATTGTATATTCAAATTATAACATCAATTGCATCTATATATCTTATAACAATCCATTTTAAAATTGACATATTGACACATTTTGAAAGACCCTATATATTTTTGTGTAAAATATATTGGGTCAAGACAATAATATATTTCTAGATGATAAATCTAACGAATTATAAGAATATTAGATAAAAAGTAGAAATTCGAACTATGATATGATATACTATATTGTATATGGAATAGATGTACTACTGATAATAGATTAGATATTGTAATTTTTCCAGATAGCCTTCAAACTATTTTTTATTCAAAAATATGATATGAAGAATACATAGATGAATTGTATTAGCATTAAAATGATAGACCCCATGCCCTGCATAATCTCAAGGTCCATTAGAATATGCTTTATCTAGAATTCAAAAAACATGTCTCCTCTACACTATCCATCATATATACTTGTTATTTTCATTGGAAAAAATGATATAAGTATCTAATATAAGAATTTTTTATTCCATATGTGAGGTCCCCTTCATCATCCATAATGTCTACTCTTCTAGTACATTATGATTAGTAAAAATTAATGGGTGGCAACATCACATATCCAAAAAATGTTATTTATAGAAATATTGTTATTTGTAGTTTCCCTTCTGTATAATCATGATTGTCACCAGACGTTGAACTATATGACATCATCATTTGGGTCACAAGATGTTAAAATGGATAAAATTATCATGCATACCATATTACATTAAACTATGTGTTTAAAGTATTTATAAATTGATATTAAAATATAATATATCATTATCATTACTATAGTATCTTATACTACATGTCAAATTCCTATTCCATTTGATGTTTATCTATGTCACCATTGTCCTAGCTCAACGATGTTAAAATACATTTCTATCATTATCCCGGTATGATATTAATCTAATTGGACTTGTACACATAATATGACACAAAACTATTATATTGCCATTCTAATTCCCATGAGGACCTCCCACTTCACATTTTGTCTTCTAATACGGTTTCATTAAGAACTACATATTGATTAATTATCATATATTAGTATAATATATGATTCATGAATGTACAATTATAACCATATAAAATGATCTCCCATCAACACCACGTGGTCATGGTTAATTGAAATCCACATACAGGTTTCTTATACTCCTAAAATGTAATTTTGATACCCCACCAAAATGATATATTTTAAAAAAATATTTCATTGAAAATTGAGAATCAAATAATATTTTCATTTATACTATCTAGGATATATAACTATAAACTAAGAATCATATACAATAGACTCTATTCCAAAAAAGGAACAGTATTATATTTTTAATGCCTCTTGTGATTTGAAACATACAATCAGTCATGTTATACACTATATATTTCTTCATTTCATGATATTATTACATCAGGGTGCTCGATCCCCAATTTTGAACATCTTATTCCCTTTCATCAACAGAACTTTTCTATAGTGATTTTGTTATCATCTCCCATTTACAAATGGGATTTCCTATGTTGGTCATGTGGGGCATGAATTAACCCAAATAAAATCCTTGGAAAACAATACAAATGGGGGAGTAAATTGTCTAAATAGATTCCTTTATAGTTATATATGATGTTCTAAATTGGCATAACGTTCTTCTGTGAATCATTCTTAGAAGTGAATTATTCATTTGAATGGAAGTGTGACACATTTATTAAGGATGTGAAATAGACACCCACCATATATATGTCACATAATTCATCATATAATACTTAATTGTATCATTTATTCTTCTAAAAACTCAATTCTATGAAATTGTATTATAACATGACATTTGTTACCAATTCAGTTTTTCATAAAAAACAATTGGGTGAATTTTTCTCATGTATCAGGCAGATACAATTATCCATTTCTATGAATGTTCATAATTGAAAATTTTATTCTTCTTACAAACCATGAAATAGTTTTAATGATTTCTCATTTAATACTAAATATAATCTAATTGGAAAAATTTATCCCTCTATTTAGAAAATTACAAAGACTAGAAGATTGTATTTATTTTTTCAAACAAATTATTGGGATGAAACAGACATACCATTTATGAAATATTTCTAATGATAATATTTCATAACATTTAGTTCAATTCAAATCATCATAGTAATATGTTGGTAAACCATAAAACATGGCATCCACACCATAAAATTTTATAAAACATCATTCTCATCCGTACTGTATGAAATAAAATTGTTTGTTCAACATCCTCATCAAATGATGTGATATGGTGTGACACATAATCCTTGTCGTATAAATCTAAAATTTACCCCACCATAATTTTCATAACATGTTAAGCAACACAGATTTCATCATAAAAATATGATATTTAATAACATGATAAATATACCATTTAAATCAAGTAAAAATTAAAAATAATGGTTTCAAATCAATGTCATTAAAATTTTACATAATTCCCTTTTTATGATAAATATTTTACCAATTTTTTTTATCATACCATAAGAGAATAATCCTTCCATTGGTACTATAATACAACTAAATCATCATAATGATTTATGTATATATTGATTCCCATTTCATTTTAAATATATGGACCCATGGATTTGTTTTCATTGGTCAATCTACTAATGGTTTTCGGATTCTACATATGGAATGGTGTGATAATCTCTTATCGATATAACTAATCATTAAACCTAAACACCTGATGTTGTTGCAATTAATGTGTTGATGACTATTTGAACACCAACATTACCTCAAATAATAATTCATGTATTATATGGTTTTAATTATACCTGAACACCTGATGTTGTAGCAACTAATGTGTTGATGACCATTTGAACTCCAACATTACCTCAAATAATAATTCATTTATTATATGGTTTATATTTTTGTAAACCTCAATATCCAAATTTTATTCTATATAGTAATGTGATATAGACTAAAAATTATTGAATCTTACATAGGTAACATTCTTTGAAGTATTCATCATTGAAAAGTGATGGTTATCATTATTGGAAAATGGTTAAATATTTTAACCCAAATTTTATAATCCCACCAACGAAAATGAAATAGTGGAATCAGCCTAATGGAAATTACCATTTTTAATCAATAACCCTCTTGTCACTAACATGTGGTTCAGATTATGGTTTTAATTATTTAATTCCTCCACTTACTCCTCACTGAATGTTTAATTTTTATATTTTTTTGGCTTAGTCATTTTTGAATCTATTAACATTGAATTTTTTTACCTTGTGAGGATCGTTCTATAATAGAGACTATTTCATTATATTTTATTCTCTCTTGTTCACTGGTAAGTCTCCCTTTCATTTTTTATTACATACATATACAATGGATTCTTTTGTCTTATGAGCCTTAATGTATTTTTCACTATAAGATCATGGCATGTAAACCCATCCATGTTGGAATCCATATCAACCAATAATTTATCGCCTTTAACCTTCTTATATACCTCTGTAGTTCATAAATCAAGTCCTTAAGTTATGTGAATTTTAAATTTAATATATTTGCGTGGAATAATGTCTATTTATCACCATAAATAATTATGTTTTATAATAACATTCATGAAATAAAAAATCCCCTAGATCATTACCGTTGCATTAATCATGACATTAAATGAGTAGACACCCTATATCTTAGCATCATATTATTTAAATGATTGTATAATATCATGTGGGAAATTTTTTGATACTTTTATTATTTTTCCCCCTCATTAATATCTTATTATTATTTTTATTCACAATAAAAAAAATAATTTATTACATGTTTAAATCTAATTTAAAAATGACAAATTATTTCCCCCATTTACCAAGAATTGTGAAATTAAACTACGTATAAGTGTATATGATCATTAAAATTTTAATTTTATATCATCTGTGTTCATACTCTACAATCATAAATGGATGACACAAGATACAGTAAATGTTGTGATTTTGTAATCCTAAGTGGAAAATTATATATTTGAATGATTATAAAAAACATAGGTATGTAATAAAAAATATTTCCATAACAAATTCCTGTAATGGGTTACCTTAGAAAATATCTATAATATACCCATGGGCTCACTCCTCAGTAGATTGGAAAGAAGATACGTTATAGATGGAAATGTGTAAAAATATATCACTATTAAATTACCACCAATAAAAAAGTTTTTTTTCATATTCCAATACCCATATGTTCGAGAAAATTTTAAGACTAACCATTCTCACCATTTTGATAATTTTTTGTTCTTCACACAAATCTGAATAAAAAACATACATCTTGTTTCATGTTAATATTTATGTTTTTTAATATATATCATCCTTGTTCTATGAAATGTTAATGTAATTATTATCATACCTTAGCCACATCTATTCTGTATGATGTTAACTTTCTGTTCTCTGGTCCATGAATCATAACATTAAACTAAGTCAAATTTATCACGTATTATAAAATTATAGTTGGTGTAAAAGTACATAGATCACATCAATAAACTATTTTCACATCCTCCAATAATATGGCCTAACCATGATATAATCTCATTGAGACCTTCATTCAACCAATCATAATTGTTGTATCACACATAATAATAATGATGGTCTCACACCCTTATGTTCATTAATGACACAAAAAAATCATAAAAATCCTACTCTATAAATGTATATACAACCTATTAAATAATGAATTATAGTATAAATCATATTGAAAAAAAACTTTAATTCATTAATAGAGATTATTATATTTATAATTAAATTAAACCATGTAAAATGATACATTAGAATGAAAAAATAAATATAAAATAGTAAAATAACTAAAATAGGAAAATTTGGATCATCTAGATTACATATTATTTTAGTACAAGTGAACAACACATAAAAATAGAATCAAAATTTCAGGAATGTAATATATATTTTGTAAAAGAAGAATGTTTAACATTCATTAATATCGATGTGATATATATAAATATATATTAATGAAATTTGACATATTTTTTGATGCACCAATCCATTAAGGTCATTTGATTGTATGATCATCATGAATTTTGTCCATTGGTATTATGGGAACTATAATGGGTCCCTAGGATGTATATTACGAACAATGGAATTAATTAATTGATCTCGAGGGTTTAAATCCCTCCCTTAACTAATATAATAATGTCTTATAATTCTAATTTGTTTGATTTTGTAGGTAGGTAGCTTCACAAGTTATTTTATTTGACTAAGCCTATGTATATGTTCAACAATGAAGGCCTGAGTTAAACTCGCAATAAGAATAATTCATGTTAATTGAAATCCCTACTAAATCAATATTATTTGAACCACCCCATGAAAGTACTACTACCACAAACCATTCGATAATGGTGTTTTATTATTAAAAAAAGAACTTCCTCATTATTTTGAAAATTAATTTGAGAATATAAATATCAATTGTTGAATTCAACTTCTTGTAATTACCGAATGAATTTTTTTTCGTAATTTTCCTAGTCTTTCAAATTTCTATTTAAACATTAAATAATTAATATATGCTATGTACTATGGCCTCATAATAACAAAAATTTATAATAATAGAACAAATGTTGTTATTTAACAACCCAAAATATATTTTTTTAATTAAACTAATATATTTTAATGTCCTAGTATTATTTATCAACGCATATAAAGAACCATAAAAAACATATTGTATATGTTCATCTTTTATAGATGGTTCATTATGAATTTGATTCACATCCTCATCAGAAATTATATTATTATATTTATTTTGGTTTGTAAACTATTTTAATATAATAAAATATCCTCTTTAGAATATACCATTTGAATAAACTACAAAATCACCATTGGTTTATTATTTTATATCTAGTTATCCCAGATCTATGATTGATATGTAAAGAAACAACCCACCGATTTTTCATTATATAATCATGAATTATCAAATTACCTTTTTTCCAGACACTAAATCTATTAATTTGATAATTCTCTTTATCAAAATCCATCCTAATGATTTTATCATTTTCTAATGATATATTCCCATTCTTTAGGAATTAGTATATCATGGTGATGGATTATGTCCATAAACATTTATACTAAATCATGTACCTTTTAGTATTCCATTTGAATCTTAATGGATTATTTTTTCCTTTCAAATGATGATTCTATAACATTCTAATATTTCCTATAAAATAAGTCACCACCTTACTCTCTCATTTTTACAATGGTTTACATTTAAATATAAAAATTATTATTTTCCTATAATTAAATTATTTTCCATGAAATTCAATATTATTTTCAATACCCACACCATTTACATTCAAATTTATTATCTAATGTATAACTATAAATATTTTATTAGAAAATTAATTGAATGAAATAGAAATTAATAAATAATTGGATTGAAATAATGGAATTTTTTATAATGTGTTATGATTGATATGGAGAACATAATTATATACATTTATGACTATCGCATGATTAATCTCTAATACATTGGGTAGTGATTTCATCTTCTGGGATACCCAATATGGTGCATAAATGGTTTTTTCAAGTCATACAATGTATTTATTTGTTATGTTAGTCTCAACATACTCTTGTATTTTCCATTTTTTATATTGATTAATAAATCATATAATTCCATGAATTTATGATATATTTTTATCATCAATACCTTCATTCAAATAATTTTTATTTGAAAAAAGTTAGGTTGTCTAGATATACACTTGAATTGCAATTACTAATTACAATTATATACAGACATTATTTTTTATTAAATAGGATTTATATATCACCACTTCTTTCTTCACCCCCTACATTATTTGAGTCAATATTAATAACTCGATAAAAAATTGAAGCACATTATGGTGTTTCATATAAAGATGTGGAATTTTAAAATATATTAATTTTTTATTTATGTAGTGGTAAAATTTATCTAATCTAAAAAATATTTTATAAAGTACTGTAAGAATACATTTCTTTATATTTCAACTAGTTGCAAGAGCACTAAGTCGACATTGTGTTACAATGTTAGGAGACTATTTCATCCACATTTATTGAATAAAATTAAATATAAATTATTCATGATCATGGTAATAAATTATATTATATATATATGTAAATTTAATTGAATATATGCCATGAAATGTTTTTGTTATATATTATTATTACACTTTCATAATTTTGTAATCATTTTCACAAGAATGTGGTTATGTCAAATGTTAAATGAATATTAACATATAATATAGAATTAAAAATCAATTGTAAAACATAATATTTTTTTATCCATGTTGATCAAATACTTCTACCTTCTCATGTATATTGATTTGGGCTCCCATTTTGACTTTTCCTGTGTAGTGAAACTACTACATGAACAATGAAAATATTTTTTTATATGTACCACGAAATAAATTAAAATTGATTTATTTTTTGAATTATTTTCTCTGCTATATTTATTATATTATCATAAATAATTATTTACATGTTGTAATTAAATTTTTATATCATATTTGGGTTTGGTATATATAATACATCAAACCGTATTTCATAATTTTTTATTTTTTATTATTCAACAACATATTAACTTTTTCATCAATATCTCAAACAAAATACATGAAAAAATTAGCATGATAAACTTTAAATATAAAATCATTTAATAAAATTTAAATATTCTAATTAATAGAAATTAATTATTAATATGCGCATTCAAAATGAAATAAAAAATTAATGAAAATATTTTTAAGACCAAAAATATTATTCTTCCATAAATCGCATATAAAATAAATTATTATTTATTAAATTAGATTATTCAAAAATAAAAAATTATTATAAAAAATTTATATCTAATTGGAAGCCTAAATTATATTTTAATGAAAGAAAGTTACATTTTTGTACAAAAAATTTTATTTTTTAGTATAAACTATAAAATAAATCGTTTCAGTAAAATTAATAAATTTCACTATTTTTTAGTTTTGAATTGATAGTTTGAAAAATTATATCCTTGTTACAAAATAAAATATATAAAAAATTGGGAAAATAATTATTTTGTTCTATTATAATTGAAATCAAATAATTTTTTTGAGAAAATGTAATTTTTATAAGTAAATTAACATTACTAAAAAACTATTTCATTCTTCCAAAAAAAATAAAAACTTTTTATTGAGTTTGGTGAAAATATATTGTTCATATTTTTTATTAATATTCATACTATTCAATTTATAAGATATGTTAGTATATTTACTTATAAATTACAGTACATATTTTGGTTATGCTCAGTGATACATATCATTTACACTAAAGGAAATAATATTGTTTAAATTATTTTATTGTTACATTATCCCCAATTTAATAAATTTAATAATAATAATTTAAATATTGGATTTTTAATCATGGTATATATTTTTGAAAATAATATTATTGAAATAGTTCATAAATAAATGGACAGTAAAAAATTCAATGGATGAAAAGTAAAAAAGAAATACAGTTATCGTCATTTATAACACATACATTTTTTCAAAACATGGGATCAATGGTTGGAATATATATATATAATTGTATGAATTTTTAATTTAAAGATAATGATGGTTGGTGGATGATATCATTGAAAACTAGATTGTAAATGATGATGATGAATTTATTGACCATAAAAATATAAATCAATGAGGTGTAAAAAAGACTGTTGACTCCTTTAAAATGAATCTATTAGGAACACAATATTTTAGATATTCATTTTATTTGATTCTAGGAATTTTTTTGTCATATATACTAAGATAAAAAGGATATATATTTACATGAAAAGTAGGATATCTTCGTTAATCAATTTTACAAAATAATCTTAAATTTTTCATTAAATGGGTAGTATTGAACACAAATTTATGACACCTGAAGATCTAAAAAAACATTTAACCCGTTAAATAACATAGAAAAAGATAAAAATATTATTCAATATATCGATATTATCCACAACAAAATGGTTTTCACAAGGTATGATAATTCAATAATAGAATAATTACATGTACAAATATGACGTTAATCTCTAAAATTCCACAGTAAATCTCAATAATAAAAATAAATCATTCGATTAAAACAATATTAAATATTATCCAATTTAATAATTAATAATATTTAATCCCAAAAATAAAAATGAATTTATCTCATATTTTTCATATATTAATTTAATATTTATCTCTAATCACCACTTATCACCAATACTGTCACATACCCAAAAAAGTTTAAAATTTAAATAAATTAATTTTCCTCGAAAAAAATACCAGAATTGATATTATAAGAATATAATTTTAATATTATAAAATATAATATATTAATATAAAATATGAAAGATGTTTTGTTTTTCACCCTTATCTATTTTTTTTAACCCACCATTAATAATTATGACATATATGGCGATACCATTGTTTTTTACGCCTTAATGGTCATAAAATTAAATATAAAATGAGAATTGACAACTAATTAGATCACCTTTAAGATTTTAAATAATATACCATTATCATTGATGAATATTGGATATTTTTTAATTTAAAATCACTCAATAAAATTTTATGTATTATAATAAAAAATATATTTTTTTGAGAATACATATAATATTATAATTGATTTTGTGTCTAGCTTAGGTAAAAAGGGTCAAATTGACTTTTACATTATAATAATTAGTAAATTGACATGACATATTAATAATAAAATATTACAATGGTTTATGTATAATTATAATCATTATCTTTTTGACTATCTATTACTTCAATTGACATTAGCCTTAACAACGATAATGACATATTTAAAATGGGTATAACATTACATATTTGTTGAAATTATGTTCATGAACAGAAAAAGTTTTCAAGTTTGGACCATTTTCATCCTAATTATAGTTTTTATTAGTTTTAAAATTTTTATAAAAAATTTAATAAAATATATATTTCATAAAACACTATTACTGACATTTTAAGAATAATTTACAAAATTTTAATTCGAAAAAAATATTATAACAATGGAATATTAATATAATCCAATAAAAAATGATAATATATTATATTTAAACATAAAATTAGTGAGTCATAATACCACCTCCAGAAATGGTATTTTTAGTTTTTTGAAAATTAGTTACCTTATTTTTCTACTTCTTGGGAAAACACTATGTTATTGCTATATAAGAATATAAGGTAAATATTTGATGATAAAAATTAAATATATAAACCCTCATAATACTAATATATTTTATTTTAACTATATATTCTGTATTCATCCATTATTTATATATAATAACATTAAATTCATGGAATCTCATTGTAAATGTTATTTTATCTTTTTATTATCACACAATCATTACACAAGAATTTGGATTGAAATTTTTTTATATATCTAAAATAATAATAAAATTCAAAAAAACCTATAAAATACAATATATATAATATAGATATAGATCAATTACTTATATATTCTTAAATATTATTCCAATGATACCAAATTTTTCATTTTAATTAATATGAAAGCATTTAGTCGGAATTTCAAATGATGTTTCACTTTTATCATGATATAATTTTGGTTTTAATGGTTTTGAATATTTTTTGATATTTGGAATATATTGTATTCAATTTTTAATGAATTAATATTAATAAAAATTAATATAATATTTATTAATTTGTGGTATTAAAAAAAGACATTATATTACTTAAAAAATGATATTTTTTTTCTATTCAGCTATAATTAGACATCATTATAAAAATTTCAAAAATTCCTTCAAAGTAAAATATACAATGATAAAAAATTATTTCAATTACAAAAATTTCAAATCCTACATTTATAAAATATTAATCTCAATATAAATTATTATAAATCATTGAAAATTAGTTTTTAAAAAAATCATTACCACAAAAATATTCCTAAATAATAAAACCAATATTTTTCTATTCTATATGGGAATAATAAAATTACTATTCACTACTGGATGAAATATATTAGTTTAAAATATTATTCATGTCGTAATTGGTCTGTTTAAAAAAATTAGAGTTATACAATAATTGATATTTTCATGATTCACTAAAAACATAATCAATACCGAAAATAATAAAACAACCATAGATAATTTGGTTGTTATGATTATAATGATATGTAATTTTAAAAAATCCATTTTCTACAAATAATTGATATCAACTGTTGTATTTTTTTACGAAAATATAAAAAATTCATTTCGAATAAAACTTATCATTAATGAATAAAATTGATATATTAAAAAATGAGTTCTGATCTATAATTATTATTTTAATAAATTATTTTTTATCATAAAAATTGGATATATTTAATTATTACTGATTCATATTTATACCAACTATTTAAATGGCTAGGTTATATTGATCGTATTTGAAAAAAAATTCTATTCATTTAAGCTCAGTGAAGAATGTATTATTTCAAATAATTCACAAAATATATTGTAAAATATTACACTATAACATTGAAAATATAATAGTGACATTAAATTATTTGAAAGTAATTCGAGTTCACAATTGTTCACTTTTATTAACTTATAAATTTTTAAAAGTTAATGTCATAATGACACACAAATTCTGATTAAATCATTTCCTAAATATCTATCATATTCCACCCACATTAAATTTTATAATGTTTATTATAATATATTCACAATTATGAAGACCACGAAATTGGTTTTAATTGGGAAATCAAAATATAGATTCAGTCCCCTAAGTTTGAATTACCTAATCCTTATAATTATCATCATTTTATTCCACATCAAAATATATCCAAACTATTTATATATAATAATAATGGTATCATTAGTATACTGATTATATTACATATTAATTGAAAAAAAAATTATTTATTAATTTTCATCAAAGTATGAAATCTATAGAATGTTGATTGTGTTTTTTTGTGGACTTCAATCCCTATGAAATATCAATTTTATGTTTTTTTCAACATGATTTGATTTATTTGTTCAAAAACATTAATTTTTCTTTAAAATAATAGAAATAAAATAGTAACATTATTCGTCCATTATGATATTATTTTTGAGAAAATATATTTCATAACTATACTCACCAATATAATAATGACATGTTCATGTTTCAGTTGGTCAATCCACTTATATGTGAAATGATATAAAAATATATCATGATTTCGGATGTGAACCTAATTACTAAAATTTTTATACTAGGAATATCTAGGTCCCAGACATAGAGGCTCTATAAAATTTTAAATTAAAATTAATAGTAATAATAAAGAATTATATTTATTTTTTACAAATGTGAGAGATACAAAGTCCCCTCATATCATCAACCACTTAAGGTACACAATATAGAGGATCCTTAGAGGATAACATAGTACTCATCTATATTATTGATCTCTTTGACAATGTACTAGGTACATGATTTTTTTCCATGTATTAATGTGTGATTTTAAGGTATAGATACATGTCCCACTTAAACATTCAATATTATAATGTAGAATCCTCTATTTTATGTTCCTGATTCCTGAATTTAGTGCCTGAATAGAGTGTTCAGAATCCCATTCAAATTATGATTGAAAACTTACATTTTTTGCAATGATAATATACAATATTCCATCATCATAAGAAATTCCAATTCCAATTAGGTGTTTTAAGAAACCTTTGACAAATCCATATGGAATGTGGAAGACACCACCACTAACATATATCCTCTAAAATCCAAATCATTCTCAATCATCATTATCTTTAATAAATAGAGATTTTAAAGGAATGTAGTGGTTGATATGGATCATTAAAGGCCTCTTAAGCCTACCTAATATTCCAAACAGATGATTTTTATTGATACAAATATGATTGTTAGACATATAACCATCATATACATCAACAAATACATATGTTCCTTTATGGATCTACAGAAAAAATTCATGAAAATAAAGAATAATTTAATAGAACATAGAGGAATTTTAGGCTGTCTATATAGTATTTCAATTATCTAAATAATTAATGTGTATATTGTATTGAATTTTCTCACTTCATACATATTTAGTGATATGATTATTCAGTTCATATAGAGCCATATAAATACAAAAGTAAATATTTAAAATACTAAAGATGCAATTCCATATTTTTTGGAAATAGTAATACTAAAAAACACATGTTTCATAGTTTGTCGAGTCTTCAAACAAATATGAAAATATTAGAAAAATAAAATTTTCATATCTCCTCAATAGATAATTTTTGGGTAGTCAATTCAACCATATTCTCCAAATTATTTTTTTCCTTGATGATAGCACAAAAGATACCTTAAATTTAAGAAACCATATTGTTGGATGGGAGAACAAATAAAATTTAATATTTTAGATTTTTTATTATTAATATGAATATTTCTATTAGGCTTCATTACCTGTATTTCTTAGTAGAGGATAGGGTAACACAAAATTTCTAGATAATCCTTATGAGATAAAGTTTTTGGAATACATTCATTTTGAGGATTTATTTCTTTTGTAGTTATTTCATTCTCCTTGGATGGTATATTTCTAATAGTAAGGCTATTTTCCAGCTACGGATAATCCAAAAAAATAATGTTATACTTCCTAATATTCAATCATTTTATTTTCAATATAATATTTCTGAAGGAGTGCCTAAGGGAAATCCAATGAGAAGAAAGTTGATAATTAGGATACACATTAATAAGCCTCATTGCGAACATGCATGATATAAAATCCATATAAGATTCAGTAGAGGTTAATATATTCCATGTGAAATTTTTAATAAGTCCATCATTTAATGTCTTAAGGTCCATTTTTCTAACACTACCAATCTCAATGGCTTTGCAATGTCTGTAGAAGGGTTCCACATGATAGTTCCCTGATCCGGTTCGCTACCTGACTTCATGCACGCCTCCACATATGATATAGGCTACTAACTAGAATATAGGGTCTTGTTAGTCTATAATGGGGACACAATACCACCATTAATCAAATTAATACTCCATCATAAATAAATAAACAAATGTGGAAGCATATAAAACCACAAAAAAAACAGTGTCATAAGATATCCAAATATGAAATACAATACTCATCTTAAAGGGAAAACTTGTGATGCCAAAATAATTATCATGTGTCTGTAAGGAAACTAAAATTAAAGACACTAAGATACACGAAATGGGTCTCAGAACATTTTAGGTTCCCTCCTCTATGACCTTTAATTAATCATCAATCTATACCATGGACATTTCCCTTATCCATTATTGTAGTAATATAATCTATTCAGGTACGAATCATGAATCATAGATATGGTGTTAGTACCACATAGTAGGTCACCAATAACAATGTGTATAACAATTCAAATCAAATAACAGTTTATGCAGTCCTATACAAAATAAATTCAATGAAAAAATAACCAGTTATTACAATATCATTTATTCTTATTCAACTAAATTAATTCTTTGGTTCCCAATGATACCCATACGTAAATACTAATTTCATCTCTTACCGTACCGTGAATTTTTCCCTAGGTAATATGATATCATCATTCTTTCTTCCTGAAAAAGTTCAATGTTTTCATAGGTGATATGATATCTCTATACTTGATTCGACTAATCTGAGTGTCTGAATATTATCATGTGAGGCTATAACTCAGTGCGCCATTATATCCATTAATTAATATTATTATAAAAATCAACATTTTCAAAGTTACCAATTTCAAAAAGGTAAGTATGAAGATAGTATAACCATGCCTACATCACAAAATAATGACCATGTTCACATTCTCTGTACTCATATGTATAATGAAAATGACACCATGTGCACTTCTCAAATTAGAATGAACATGTTCCCATTCACTTTACTCAAAAGTATGATAACCATGATAACATTTTTACTTCTCAATTTTGATTAACCATATTCCTCCTCTTAATAACATAATTATTTTTCCAATTAATTATCCACCACAATACTAGTACTAATTCAAAAAAAAATTTAAACACATCCATTCCATTAGTTTACTCATCAATTTTCTATTTGATTAAAACCATTAATGAATTAATCAATTAATTAATCAATGTAATAATTCATATTCAATAATTTATTTTCCCTAATTAATTATATCATTAGATTCTAGAATTTCCAAATTAATACCACAATTAATTACCTAGATAATATTATCAATGGAACATAATTAATCCATAATTAATTTTATCAACATATCCATTTAAAAATCACATAATTAATCCCTTGAATAGTTATATAGATTACATCCACTAAATCAAATAATTAATTTCACAACTTAATTATATAATAGGGAATTCCATTAGTCTCATTATTAACTCTCCAATTATTCACGGATTTTAAAAATACATTAATAAATTTAGTGTACAATCTAATTAACCGAATTATAAAAAATAAATTTCTAAAAGATCCTTGAAAGTATATAGTTTTTCATATACATATCAAATCCAATAATATGGGAATTATAATTTTACCCCTACCTCGATTTGTTGATGGGTTTTCATTCAATGGGAATCCAAAAAATCAATGTAGCACAATGACGTAGTTTGTAGATCTAGATAAAAAAATATAATCCAAAATAATCATCAAATACATCAAGATCTCCTACATCTAGATCTAGACCAACAATTATAGATCTTGATCACATCACATCGGTTTAAATACAATTAAAAATAATATATATTCCATGAAAAGTTCGAGGTATGATATAAAAAATATTGAATGAATCATTAGGATGAAATCCACTTTTTGGAGAAGAGAGGATCTTCAAATAAGTCTTTCGATCTCGAATAATGGTGTTGGTAAGGCCTTGGAATATATTTGGGTGGATGGGAGAAACTTTCATTACCATTAAGAATGGAAGTACCAAGTTTGGGACACGTAAGAGGTGAAACAAGTCATTAAAAGACAAAAATGAGAGAGATCTACACTTTTAGGATATAACTATTGGCATGTTCATATTTTTTCCACACATTTAGAGAAACCGAGAATTAAGCATGTGATAGCTACTGCTTCAAGTGGTAAATTCACATGGTTACCTCACATATTCTATATAACTCTTCTTTTCTCATGCCGAAGTTACTTGAATATAATAATATATTGCACAAAATTACTCCAAGATAGATGAATGGTTTGTACTAACAATGCGCCAACTGTGCACAACCTATTTTCTACAAAAATAATTTCGACATCATCCAAACACACACAAATTGCCAAATCCCATCAATGGTTCTTAAGTAAAAACAAACAGTACCAGAAATGACGCATGAGATAAATCTAGAAATGTTCGAGATCTTACAGTCTCCCCATTATATAACAGCTCATCCTCATGATTTCCCTCCATGCCATTCTATGATCTTGAGAAAAAATATTGGTCCATTGATCCCTATAATATTGTTCTCTTTATCATTTTTTACACTTGAATGCATCCATGTTTACATAACTCACCAACTATCAGCATAGAATTTCTTTTCAAGATATTATCATCATGATACTATACACATATTTGATGATCCTCAAAGGAAACATCAATCAGAAGGTCAAACTCACACATATCACTCACATGAGAAGGGTCCAGGAGATACCAAAGATGTTTTGATTCATCAAAATCATCATGCAAAGAACTATATCACTTTGAAATAGCCAATACGTACTCCACCGTCATGATTCTATCCATTATCTCAAACTGTTCTCGAACCCAGGATTCCAACTCGCCCGACCTCCATAATCTATGGTGTCCCAACCTAGGTGATACCCGAAAGAACACATGATCACCATATATAAACTGTAGGGGACATCCAAATGTTTAGAATATAAATTCTTTCTAATCTAATCCATTTCTATACAATCATAAATTATATAAACATGCTCCATAATCTCTTACATGAGACTCGTTCCCAATAAATCTTACTCACTAGCCTTCATTCAGTATAGTAGTGGGCTACGTGGTATACCATAAAAATCCACATATTTTTTATCTATATAGCTTCTTAATAAATTTTTTTATCTATGAAGTCAAAATAAGCTAAGTACAGTTCCCAAAGCCCATAGAAGTCCAGAACATAGGCCCATATGATATCCTAAAACACTTGGGTGGTTAATTCTAACTTCCCATCTTTCTGTGGGTGGAATGTTGTACTCAACAATACTAGTGTGCCAAGAACATTCAACAAGCCATGCCATAAGTGTGAAGTAATGAATGGATCATTATATGAATTTATAGTCCATATCCCTCCATGTACACATACTATCTCAAAAACATATAGTTATTTAATTTATTCAATTGTAATGGATTCCTATATAGAAAAGAAATATGCATCCTTTTTTATTTGATACACAATGAAATAAATAGAATTATTATTATTTATATTATTTCTGATAACCACCACCAAATACATGGTCATGTCATCTCACATCCATTTGGTTATATGCAATGACACTAGAAAACATCCAGGTCATTGATGGTATACCTTAACCTGCAGACTGGTGAAGAATCATGTCACAAACACTGCAATCTCATTTTTCATACATGGATACCAAAACTGTCATCATAGTTCATTGTACATTTTGTTTACACCTGGATTAATTGCCCACTTCGAGGCATTAAAATTCCACATGATCTCCTCTCACTTGTTTGCAGGTACCAAAACTTGAATCTTTATATAGATGACCTCATCTTTATCTATCATACCGTTCGAATTTGTATCCCCAACTTCAAAGATTTCTTGTATGTATAGGCACTCTATATTTCCATACTATCTATCCCAAATTTCTCTCAAAAGCATATATTACACATAATTGAAACCCGAGTAATCTTCTTCTAACTCTCTTAAACCACCACACGCATTTCAGCCAGCAGAGTCATCATCTTCCACTGTACATTCAATTCATAAAACATCTATGTCTAAGTATTCATACTCTAAGAACCATTTGCACTATTTACCTTCATTGGAATATTTTATATTTAAAAATTTAATGAAAACATATACTCAACCCATCTCCGCTGCCAAATACTCAATCGATGCTTTGAAAATATATACTTCAATCTCTTGTGATATGTAAAGACTAAAATCTTTTCTCCAAAAAGATATTGTCACCAACATTTAAGAGAATAATCCACTACATTCAACTTGAGGTTGTGCATAGGTTAATTATTTTCATCAGGATTAGAATCTGAGACCCATACACCACAAATAGATCTCAGTACATCGGCATATCTCCATGTCTTATCTGAGATGATCTGAACAAACAATATAATCCTCACCTAACTCAGGATGGATCAAAATTGGTTGCATTGTTATTTTCTTCATCAACTCATGAAAATATCTCTCAAAGTCCTCTGACCATTCAAAAATTACTCAATTTTTTCATTTTGAATGCAGCACTGCCATATGGGAACTGTATTGGATGAATATCATTTATTATCTATCTTATTTTGAAAACCTTCAAATATCAAAAACATTATTGGGTTTCTCACATTAAATCACTTCATGAACCTTCTCTGTTTTAACTGACACACCTTCTGGTGAGTTGATGTTCTACAAGTTGTGTACCTAATAAATCCAAGAATGACACATAAATAGCTTGGTGTATTACTTATCCTCTATCAAAATACCCTGGACGATGTCCAGATGTTGGACAACATTTTCATGTGTCTTAGAGTAGACCATGTTTTCATCCACAAACACCCTCATGAATGGATCCAGATACAGATGAAAGATCTTATTAATAAAAAAATAAACATTTTTGGGGCATTTTTTTAACCCAAATAGAATTACAAGAAACTCATAACAGTTATACATAACTCTTAATAGTAGCCATTTGTATATAAAAAGCATTTTATCTCAACTGATGATACCCTGATCTCAAATAGATCATTGATAACACAAAGGCTCCCTTCAATTTGTCAAAAATATAATCAATACACAGAATATGATATCATTTCATCAAAACAATTTTGTTCAAATTCTATTAATCAAACCATAATAATAAACTCCCATCATCATTCACTCCGAACACAACATGTGATCCCCAAGGAGACATAGTTGGATGGATAAATACATTACAATCCAAATCCTCTAACTATGAAATATGATCTTGAAGATTTGTCTGTCACATTCTGTATATCAGAAATTATAGTGGCTCAACCCTTGACATAATCTCAATAGTGAATTCCACACCTGTCTCCGGTGGTATCCCTAAGAAGTCATCTAGACATACATCCTAAAACAATTTCAATACTTTTGGAATGAAATCTTTCTTAACACCCCCGTCATCCTATTATAGACTAGAAACATTGTCTATGATCTGTCCTAGTTGTCGAGTAGTTGTCCCTACTCAGCCTACCTAGATATCTCAATCTCCACGATGAATATTATCATCACCCTTAAGAGATGTAAACATTTCCCTCTTATACTAACAGTCAATTTGGGATCAGTAGTAAACTAGAAAATTTATCCTTATTACCGGTTGAAGCCCATCGTATCAAGAACATAAAGACACCATAAGATGTTATATTCCACTATATATGGTGAACACCCCTTTAATAGATTGGTATCTCTTGATCGGCATCCCAACAATGTATCTATAGTCAATACCCCACTCATAAACTTAACGGTTAAACTCAAATCGTTATCAATTTTTGTAGATATAAAGGATTGAGAGGAACCTATATCAAACAAGGAACTAGATAAAGTAGAAGAAAATATTATACAACCTATCACAATTAATGATTTTTCCTCATTGTCCATTGGTGTAAAAATTAATACAGGTAACATTGTTTCACATCTTCGCTAGGACGTTGTGTGACTCCCTGGAGTAGCAACACACTACTGAAATGGGAACTCCTTCAGATAAGATCCACGTCCCCTACATCTAATGTCATGGCTAGAAGAACTCTAACTGCTATCCGAATATGTGGTAGAAAATATGATTCCCATGAATAGACATTTCCCAGCTGTTCCATTAGTACTAGTCTATCTATTCGAGCAGAATATTTTATATAGATTTCCCATCTTACGACAAGATCAAAACTCTACTAGTGGTCAAGAACAACATCGATGATAGTATCCCAACCTATGAAACTAATGTCATATCACCATAGTTAGGACATGTTGAATAGTACCTCATTTTTTGGTACTCAAAATTCCAATGCCATGGCTGTGGATTCATTGGGGTGCTTCCTACCCTCAGAAATCACAACTCCATATCTTCCTGTAAAAACTACTTATACGGCACTATAAGCATCCCTCTGGTTCCCTTAAACTATAATCACTTAATCCAACTCTTCTATATACTTTTTTAGACTAATTATGTTCAACTATTACTTAATCTCACACTTATGTAAATCTTTGAAATATTTTTATGTAGTGGCCTCATCTCCGCATATTATTGGAATAAATAATTGCATATTCATGTAGCTTTCATTATTGTCCAATACCAACAACCTCTCCTGTGTCAGATGCATAAACTCAATGGAATACTCTTTTCTCAAATTATTTATATTAAAGTGTTCCATGAACTTCCCTAGGAATTCCTTCATTACTATAATTTCAAGCTGTTCATTTCCTCCTAAATGTCCCTCATGTTCTTCATTGGTCATTTTGGAATAGAAGATTTCAACTTGACCCTCCATTCATCTGAAGTCTCCAAATGTTCATGTATTGTATCTATGGGATCATCCCAGAAGTCATCTCACCCAAGTCAACTCTCTATAGTGAAAGTTGTAGGGTGCTGCCACTAAAACTCCCTTGCCAACTCAGATATACTTTTTGAAACTCACCCTGGTCTCAGTCAATGAATTCCATGAAGTGAGAGAAGTTATCCTATAACTTCTTCCCTTCAAATTTAGCTAGTATGATTTTTCCCTCGTGTTACCATACTAGAATATAATTCCAATGGTTTCCCCTTGAATGTCCCCTCAACAAGTTTCATTGATGCATACACTATAAACTATCAAACACACATCTTAGGTATCATAACAGAACTATATACCATTTACATAAGACAAAATAATCATAATATGTCCTTTTCCCACTCCTCACCACATGGTCAAAAGTGAGGTGCTATCACTACACATAACCATCATAATCCTATGTTTTTTACAAAGGAGATTACACTATAATAATCATGTTTCTCATTTAGACAAAAAATTATTATCATTTTTCAACATCATTACTAAATTTTACAATTCATGTAAGGATCCATTATTTATTTCAATCACATTAATTTTGAAAATAGTAAATGTTTTTCATCTTATAGATAATTTGTTTCCCATATGTTCCTAAAATAAGGCTCGTCATAACAACCCTGAGTGCATAAAATGATGTATGTGTAATCAAATCATGTTCCATTCTATGAAATGAATCAATACTCAGCAATTTCAAAAAATAGTAGTCACAACATAGCATGAGTATGCCAACCAAGGTGGAACAATATTCAATAATAGCAGCAATAGAAATGACAAAAATTCCACCTAGAGTACATGGGGTTTTCCCTCTAAATGGATATGTAACTAACTTACAAGATCTCATTACCAAGCCCGACATCTTCATAGTCTCCTATATACGATTTCAAAAAGAGTGAAAAAAGAAGAATAATGAAAAATTGACCTCTGATACCACATTGTAAGGTCCCAAACTTGGGGCCAAAGGATGGTGCCATGATTCGGTTCTCCATATGAGCTCAAGAACGCCCTCTCGATATGCTAGAGGCTTCTTACTAGCAGAGAGGGTCTGGTAAGTTAGTCAAGGAAGGAATGTACCCTCTTTTATCCAATTAAAATGCTAGAAGAAATATATAAACAAAGCAATTTTCTAATATAATCAGAAAAATAGTGTTGTCATCAGACAACCAAACAAGAAATAAAATACTCAACTAATAGGGAAAAACTACTATGCCAATATAAATGTCAAGTATATATAATTAAATTCAATGTAATGACACTAAGACTCCCCAAATAGGTCCACAACCGTGTATAGTTCCCTCATCCATTACACATCACCAATCATCAACTTATCCCAATGCCTTTTACCTTATCCAGTCCTGCAATATTAAAATCTATTCGGGTACGGATCAGGCCGCCCGAATATAGCACGATTACAACTCAGTATCCCATCACATGTAGTGTCTAAAACAATTCTGTTCAAATATCCATTACACATCACCAATCGTCCACTTATCCAAATGCCTTTTCCCTTATCCAGTCAAACAATATTATAATTTATTCGGGTACCGATCAGGCTGCCCGAATATAGCATGATTAGAACTCGGTAGCCCATCACCTATAGTGTCTAAAACAATTCCGTTCAAATGATATTTTATGTAGTTCTTCAAAAATAATTACAATTCATAAATAACCAGTTATTACATTATTATATATTCTTAACTCATTATATTAACTACATGGTTCCCATGAATACCCATACCTGAATACTATCTTCATCTCATACTAGATCCCGAAGTGTTACCTATGTAATATCATTACTTTATACCTGATTCTTTCCAAAGTTAGAATTACTAAAAGGTGATGTGATATCTCATAACCTAACATGACTCATTCCAATGTTTTATTATTCTCGTGTGAGGCCATAACTCGGAGTTCCATTATTTCCATTCCTTACTTTTATATTTAAAAGGCAGATTTCCTATATTAATAATATCACAAATAGAAGTTAGATAACTATTTATCCAATCATACTCCTCAATAGAATGACCATGTTCCCATTATCTTTACACATAAGTATAATGACCATTTAACCATGTATACTTTTCAAATAAGAAAGACCATGTTCCCACTCTTCTTACTTATAAGATTGACGACCATGATACCATATGTACATCACATTTTAGAATGACCATGTTTTTATTATTAATCAAATAATTAATATACCAATTAATTATCCACCCCAATACACTTAATAATTCAAAAATTAGTTAAACACATTACATCCATTAGTTATCTCATAAATTAAATAATTTTTTCAAACCATTAATTAATTTATTAATTAATTAATCAACATCACAATCCATATTACATAATTAATTTTTGGTAATTAATTTTTTAATTCTTGTCTCGACATTAAATAATTAATACCATAATTAATAATCAAGATCATTTTATAAAAGGAACATTATTAATCCACAATTAATTACATCAACATGGAAATTTAAATGTCTAATTAATCCCCCCATTAATTTTCTATATTACCACCACTAAATATCATAATCAATTTCCCAAATTAATTATCTAATATGGAATCCACTTACTCTCCGTGTTTTATTCCCTAATTACACATGTATCTCAATAAATCTTCAACAAATCCATTGTTCAAAATAATTCACCCAATTAATGAAAATCAATTTCCAAATCATGCTTGAAATTATATAATTTTTAATATGTATATAAAATCCACGACTATGGGAATTATGTTTTGATAACATACCTCAATTAATTGATGGATCTTCATTCGTAATAATTCCCCCAAATCCATGTTGCACAATGACATATTTTTGATATCAGAATCAAACATCCCTAAATCAAAATCAAAATTAAAGACATCATATTCTCTTATATCCGGTTCTAGATCAAAAATAAAATATCTTGATCTCACCATAATGGATTAGATCCAATGAAATATGTGATATATGCAATGAAAATATAAAGGATATATGAAATAATAAGGGAAGAATTGGGATGAAATCCAATACCTAGGACAAGAGTGCATATTTTATTTGGGATTTAGATGATGATGAACAATTTTCATAAGTACTTAGAATCCCATAATTATGATATGAGATCTTTTTTATTGCTCGAAATGAAAAATCTAGTGTCAAGGCTACAAGGAGGCGAATCATTCTATTAATAGGTAAAAATGAGAGAGATATACTATTTTTTGATCTCACGGTTTCCCCCACACGCGGTTTAGTCAAAAATTTAGACAAATATTGCACTAAATGTGCATTAGACACTACTTTCATGTGGAATTACACATGATTACATCACACAACCTATCAAACCATGCTTCTCCTTTGTGGAGGTTGTTGCCTTAAAAGACCAGAGAGCACATAGATTCTCTTTGGTTGCTGCACAGTTTGTAAAAATTGTGCTCCTACTATGCACATCATCTTTTTTTGAATATTTTCGTAGAACTCTCCCAAATTCACCTGAATTAATAACTCCCATCAAAGGTAATTATGTAAAAAACAAAAAATATATAAATTCACTCAAGATATAAATCCATAAATGGTTGGTAACTTGTTTAGTTTAATGAAATCCTTCTATGAAACCATTATCATCATTCATTCATTCACATATCCTATCCAAATTAAATTCCTCATCATGCATTGGTTGTCAATGAGAATAATTTTTATCCATTTATAAATGGATAATGAGTATACACGCTTTTTTGTAATCACGGAGCTGTTGAGACACACCCTTCAAGCATGAGATGTAACATCCCACATCTATCTATTATGGTGATTAATAATCTAAATGTATATGTCATCAAGATACTGCTTCTGGACCATGCCACATAATATGTGAACTATGAAATAGACAATGGTCAGATAATCATTCTTTTTCCCATTGGCCTGGATAATATTATTATTTCACTAAAAAAGGAAAAACTATAAAATAAATAAATAAAATATTATAACAAATTCCCATTTTTATTTTAAATAAAGATGAATTAATTTTATTTTAATGTATATAATAAAAAAATTATTATTTTGGGTGTAAGATACATGGTAAGAAAAAACATGAACCATGATAAGGGTTATATTGACTCAAAATTTTTTATGATCCACAATAACCCTTTTTTTAAAATTAATAATCATATTAACATAAAATATACTATTTTAATTTTGAATCTCCAAATTATATTTCACATAAATTCATTTTCGATAAAAAATTAATTGTAATTGATGACTATACTATTTCATAAAAATTCATATTTATTTTGATTAATTACTACATTAATTAAAAAATCTTTTTTCCATATTAATATTTTTAGTTTCTACTAATGTTATATATCCTCTTGATTAAAGTAAATCGGTTTCCAATTATAATTACATTCCACTATATTCATTTCAAGACAATAGTTTCATAATCTATTTATCATTGTGTGTTTTCATAAATTTGTTTAACAATATATTATTGTTTTACTATTAATTATTCATATATTCTTACCATTTTCTTCAAATATTAAAAACCATTTTTTTATTTATCAAAGTCAAATTATTGGATTGATTTTTTTTGTTATTTTTTAAAAACAACTATCCATATCATCAAAAAATATTATTTTTGGAACGTTACATGAAAATTAAATTTTACTGTAATGATTTTTGGAAAAAATGAAAATATAAATATTTTTTACTTATATTATATTTATAAAAACATAATTTATTAGGGTAATAGTTTATAAATCAATAATTTGGATTTATATTTTTTAAAAAACTTTTTATTTTATATTTTTTATCAAATTAAGATGAATTTTATGTGTTTTCAAGTGGAAATGTTATGTACCCAAAATTATTGTATGGGGTTATTTATGATATGAGGATTAATTATATATTATAAGGATCACATATATATAAATATATAAATCTGATTATATATAAAGACTTAAATGACCCTTCAAAAGATTTTTTAAATAATAATTTCACATTTGAGAATGATACATTAATATATTTGATATATTTAGAAACTTCGGTGTGTAAAATTTTATATTTTAAGAAAAACATCTAATTGTTACAATATATTAATTTTTTATAAATTTTTCCCAATAATATTTTATATTATAATTATAAAAAAAACAATCATTATTTCAAATTAATTCAAATTTTCATCGAATTACAAATTTTTGGATGTTCAATTTTAATATGTTATGATTAAATGATTTGGTTGATAACTAATATGTGTTCCCATACTGTATTTTATGACCATTATTTCTTCTAATTATTTAATTTCATTATAAATAATTATCCATAATGTTTTTGGATTTATAATTTTGATCCCATGAACTATTTATTTTTTATTTCTTCATTGATAATTTTTTCCTCGTATTTATGTTCTTATTAGTTATGACGAGGTAGATGTTTCTATAACTAAGAATCAGATCTCATACCTCCCAATGTTTTTTATTACCTTAGTTGAGAAGATTGTTATATCATATGATATGTGTATAAAATGGTTTATAATAATTATATTATGTTAATATAATTATTCTAAAAGACACTAAAGCTTTATTTACCATGTTTGGGTGCCCATTTATGTGATATAATAATTAAAACATGTTATTAATGTATTAATTTTTTTATGTTAGTTCGACATAATTCTTGTGGTGGGTATTTTATTAATTGTGATTTTTTTATATTTTATACGTTTATTATTTTATGGGGGTTTTCATTTCAATAACATAAACACATTTCTAAATGTTTTTCACTTCATCCATTATGATTTCCTTAATTCTATTTCATTTAAATTTCCTTCCACTAAAAATTATTTTCTTTGATGTATATAATTTCATTAATATGGTGTGCATATTGAATATTTGATTAATAATTTCATTAATTATATTTTTATTTTTTTGATATTATGTGCACATTAATTCACTCCTATTTAAGTGGTTTTTTTTAAAATCTCATGTCATAGATTGTTTTAAAAAAATTCATGAGAAATAATTATTTATTACTACCCTTATTTTATTGGAATATTTTCCACCAATCTAAGATTTTTCTAAAATTTCATTACGATATGTTGAATTTTGGATTTGTCATTTAAATATATCACATATGTGTATTAAATTTTCAATAATTATATCTTTGTTTATAGTAATTCAAATCACCTTTAATTAATGTTTTTCAATTTCGATATTCCCTCTTCCAATAAAAGACACCATTTATATTTTAAAAAATTATTAGCCATTATCAAATGAAAAAAATAAGTTTTACCTATCTCCATTTTCAAAATGAAATTTTATTTACCAATATTATTATTTTTGTTATAAACAATGGAATTTTAAAATATTAAATGTGATTTCCATTTAAGATTTAATGATTGATCAGGAACTCCAAATTTCTAATAAAAAATTTATATATGTATCAAAGCACTATTGTTAAATATATATATTTTAATGTCATTTAATTATAAAATATCTCTTCACAATTTGTAAAAATAATTTTTTGAGTCAATTATAATTATTTTATGAAAACATTAATACCAATATTTTATAAAACATAGTTACAATTTATCTTCATATTATGATAAAAATTCATTATTATTATTCAATTAGTAATTTAAAATATAATACGTAATCATTTAACAACAGATCACTTTTAAAAATATGAATTATTAGGATATTTTCTAATAGTACGAATATGATTTAAAAATAAAAATATCTTTTACAACAAGTTTTTTAAAGGATTATTTTTAATTAAATGATTCTTTAGTTTCTTGATGTTTTTTCAAATATATTTTTAATACATTATTTAATATATTATTTTTTATAAGATTATATTTATAATTGGATAATTGTAATTATAGTAAAAGTAATTTTTAATGAAATATTTTTTTAGGTGTTTAGATAGTATACTAATATAGGTTTTTACCTTTTAATTTTTATTTTGTTTATCCAATGTTCATAATTTTCATTCCATCTATTTTAACATCGTTAAAGTTTATTAATTTAAATATTGGATATATTTATAGTTAAATATATTTTATTTCATTATATTTTTTATGTAATGGTCATGTATTTTAGTTTATTAAATTCATCAAATTTTTATATGTTAATTAATTATTTTTTCAATTATTAATTGAATCATGATATACTATGAAAAATATGTATGGATGCCTATATTTTTTTATTTTTGATGACATAAATATCACTTAAAATAATTGGTTTATGATTTATGTGTCATTATATAATATCAGGAAATGTTAAATGTTTTTAGATCCTTTTTTATATAATAACTAATTATATATACACTATTCGATATAAGATGTCATGTGTCACCTGCTATAGAAAACATGTAAAAAAGATCGATTCATATCGGAAAAAAATTGTGATTTTTTACACCCTATATGAAACTAGATATGAATTCTAATACTCATTATTATTATTACTAGTCTTATTTTTTTCAAATTTATTTGATTTATTAGGATGCTAATGATATATTACTCATTTGTTTTAGAAAAGATTCGTTTTATATATTGTATTTGATTGTAAATTTGAGATTATATGTCATTATAATATAAATTATGAACAACACTTGTTGTATCATTTTATTCATATAATATATGGTTTTACAACTAACTGTTTCTCATATATTGATTTTCTAACCATTAATGATATGATTGTAGTATTTTTCTATTACTACAAGTTTGATATCACCCATTTTTTGTTTCAATTCGATATGTGTAGGTTATAAAAATGTTAATAAATATATGTGAATTCTTTTAATATTAAACATCATTTCTATCTTATTCTAATAAAGAAAACACTGAATGTTGATGTTTATTTTTTTAGTTTCAATAAAATTAATATACAATATCCATCCAGATAGAGATAAATTTAGTGTCATTCACCTCAATAATTCATGAAACCAATGTATATATCCCTAAAATAATGATTTGTATGTTATTAGTTAATAAATATTGATGTAAGAAATAATGTACAAGGTATTTAGATGTAGGATTTTAAAAAAACTGATATTGATTGTCTGTCGATTTCAATGAGGGATTTCATTGTTAAAATTCTATAAAATCAATGCATAATGGTAAAAATATTATGTTTGAAGTGTGAAATAAACATATAATCACACACTTCTATTATTAATATTTATAACAAAATAATCAAAATAACTAACATTAGTATAACAAGATAAACCAAACCAATTGAGATATTTTAGAAAACATTATAAAAATACACACCCAAATTAAACTAAATATTCAAATTTTTAATATCTATAAAATATAATGAAAATAAAATTTTAATGATTTTCATGTTGTTCTATATATACGATAAGAAAATAATAAAAATAAACAATATAGTGTTTTGAATTATATATAATGAGAACTATTTTGAATTATATGTTCCGTAATGAGACTATCCTTTTTCAATAAATGAATTTTTTATTTAAATATTTAATAAATGAATGATAAAAAATACCATTCACGCTATCAAATAATGTTTTTATGAAGAAAATATTTCTATGAAAAAATATTTAAAATATATAAAAAATATATATTCACAAAACTAGGTATTCACTGCTATATAAGTTATCTACCTAAAAATTCAAGTAATCAATTTAATTTAGATCCACTATTATATGGAAAGACTTGATAAACATAATTAATGAAATATTGCAATTTAAAATATTAATATTATAAAATTATGTAAAATTTTAAAAAATTATTCTATAAAGAAAATCAATATATAATTAATTCCACTTTAACAACCATCAAAATTATCTTCAAACACCCAACAATATATTGAATAAAGAATATATTCAAAATTATTTTCTTAAAAATAACCCCAACATCATATTTTTTTTAAAATATATTATATATAATAAATAATAATATATAGATTAATTTTTCAACATTACGTATAACATTATTTCTATCACAGAACAAATAAAAACCACATATGATATCCGTGTTATTGAATTTTTCAGACACATATTCAATTCTTTTTTCTTGGTTCAAATATTTTATATAAATTGAAATTAATTTTGGATCAATTAGACCATGAAAATATGTAAAATAATTATAGATCAAATGAATATAAATATACCATATCATAAATGAAATTAATTCACATAAAATTTAAAATTATAAAAGAATTTAAATAATATAATAATTGAAATTTACAACAATGGATGAGTGAACTAAGATGATCACCCATTATAATGTATGTGTCATAAATTTTTAATATTTTTAATGTATAATCTCTTCTACATATATAAATGATAATTATATGTCTAAAAATATCTAACATAAGAATAATATGTGATAAAATTATTACTGAATCAATATAATAAAAAATACGTAAAGGATCTCAAAACAAAAATATTTATTACCATAATAGTAATTACATTGATCTTAGATACATCTATCTTTGGTAACTCTGCCAAAAAATTATAAAAAATTTAAATTTAATGATAAATAAAAAATTAAAACCATAACATACAACATATTTTATATTTTTTCAATGATTAACTGGCCAAAGAGATAAAAAACCAACACTCAATCTAAAAATGGACACCACCTTAGTGGGCATCGACACTAGATCTTTTGGATCATTAATACCATGTACAACTTATATTAAATTATCCTAATACATTAAATGATTTTGTACATAATCACATACATAATATAAAATTTCATATAATACAATATGTGCTTGGGGATACCAAATATCCAATTCATAGAAATAAATAGGTCTGATTGGATAGGTGGATGATATGAGCTAGAAGGCTTTGTAGGCTGTATATGTCTCATATATTCTGCAAGAATAGTCTATAATGATTTTATAATATTATAATCTATCAATTATTACATATGTTATAGGCCAGTCTTAAAATATTTTATTTCATCCCTATATTCACCACCTCAATGGCTTATAAAGGGGTTTCCAAAAATGTAAATCATAAAACCTCTTTATATCGATAAATTACGAAATGGATTTAATTATTCCAAAATAAATGGTAAAAAACCTTCCAACCATCCCTGATAATTGTCTCTTATGATATAATCACCTAATGGGGATCTAAAAAAAGTATTCAAATTTGTAATATTAGTTTTTTAAATTTATTAAATTGAAATATCCATGAACAGTAACAGTGAATTACATATAATATTATCCTAACATACATTGTGGATGAGTAATATATTTTCCCATTCTTTAAATTATCTATCTTTTCCATTTTTTCTCATGAATGGGACGATATGTAGGGTCTAGTAAAATCACATATGATCCACTGCTTGCCTTGGATTTTAATTTAATAAATTTATCATTAATTACCTTTTTTATATTTTAATGGATATCATACTTGTGATAATGTATGGGATTCTAAATTATGATCCTATATCCCCTTACGACTTCTCATGGGGGCTCATTGAACAAGAATAAATAAATATGTGTTGTTGTAATTATAACTAATTACAAAAATAACGTTTCCAAACCATAAACATATTCCATAAATATTCATCCTATTAATTATAAATAAACTAATGATGTATCTATCAATTTATAATATCATTCTTATGGAATGTATCTAAATCCATTTTACTAAAAATAATAAATTTTTAAGTCAATTTTTTTAATATCTCTCCATTTTGATTCAATAATTTATATACACATTTTAAAATTATTTCTGCCTTGTAAATATAAGATATCACATGTAATATAATAACTAAACTAGTAATAATTGAATAAAATTTAAATATCTGTAAAAAAATAATTAATTTTCAATAAATTACATTTATTTACAACCATTTATTTTTTTCTATCGAATCAGCGGAGTTCTTATAATACCGCCATAGAATACATACCCAAAAATGACTATAGTCATCTAGGTAAGTCCTCAACCATGTAGAATATGGTCCAGTTGGTATGTTATTCTAATTAATGTTATTTATGTCCCTTTCATATCATCATTCAAGTAAATGGTTTAATAAATTGGTAATAACATGCCAACAATGATTTTAGATTTTCCTCTTTGGAGAATAATTAGGCCGGTAAATATTTTATGATATATTTATTTTATTTCATAAAATAATTTTATTACCATATATATAGAAATTAAAAACTATAAATACATTTATACCACAAAAATTCTATCTTTTTGTAATATAGTGTACCTCGAAAATGTTATTTTTACATATATTTTATTAAAAATATAATTTTAATAAAAATATATTTTTTTATACAATAAAATAAAAAATCAGACATAGAATAAACAAAACAAAAAATTGATTTCAACCACAAAAATATGATAACGATAAAAACAAGTAATTTATAGAAAATTATTAATAAAAAAATTATAAATAACTAAATATATAAAAAGGTTTATATTTTATTAAAATAATTATATCATTAAATATTTTTAGTCTAAAAAAATATAATTTAAATAAAATAAATAAAATAAAATTATTATATGAATGTAACTTGTAACTATAAGATATTTAATTTATTTAAAAAAGAAATTAAAAAATAGAATATGGATGTAAATTGATCATGAATTCCATCGAACTGTTTCAAATGTCAAACAATAGTGGGATAATGTTACAACATTAATGAGAAATATATAGGAATATATGATAATTAATATTTTTAATATGTAAATATTATAAGTATTATATATCATTAAAAAATAAAAAATGTAAAAAAAATTGGAAAAAATAAGTAATAAAATATCATTATAATGATAATAAATACATATAAATGTAAAATAATTGTGTTAAAAAATGTTCAAAATTTTTCTCTCGACAATGCTAAATAAAAAATAAGTATATTTCTATCTAATTAAGATATGATTTTAGTGTTTTACTATTTCCCTTAACCATGATCATATTGAAAAACAAGTATTTTTACTGCCTTGATGTAAATTTTTTAATATGTAAATTGTATAATAGATGAAAAAAAAATAAAAAATATTCATAACAACATTAAAAAAATATCCCTAAGTAATACTTTTCACTTAGAAAATAATATCATTGTGATCATTTGGTGGGCCAATAACATAATTTTATTATAGGTGTTACTATAGTAAATTTTTCATCCTTAAAACAAAATCATTTTAAATCCATGATTGAAAACAAATAATAATCATGTTTTCAACACTATCAATATCAACCTATTTTCCCATAAATAATTCAAATGATAAATACATATTAATTATTTCACATTTTTATCAAGAAATAATATATTTTTCATTGATATATAATTTTTTCAGTTTTACACATGAATAATAGTGTTCATTAGTTAAAACTATTACTGAACTGTTTGGAATTGTACTATTAAAATCTGTATTTTCAAAAATTTATATCTATTAATATAAAAACTAATCAATGTGAAAATATTATGATATTATCCCCCAAACAACTTTCTCAATTTTTCTGATATAGATAAACATGTATTTAATTTCACTCCAAACCATGTAACAAATGTATAGTTATGATCAATCATTAAACTCTTCTGATTTACTTTTAGATATTATACAATTATTCTATAAATATATGATTATATGTATGGATGAAACTCATCTATTTTTGTGAAAATTTATAAATTTTCAAACATAAATTAATAAAAATTATTTTTCGTTATCTTAAATCTATAAATTCCTCAACCTTTACTTTGATAATTGAAATTTCATGATATATAGAACCAAATATTCTAATTTTCATTCCAATAATAATTATATTACTACGTCAACACTCTATGTAACATCCAAGATAAATAAAGAATAATACATTTTCATATTTATTAACATTTACGAATTAAAAATTAATTTTACTTTAAAGGGGTTGCTATGTTCGATAGCTTACCTGATACGCAACAAAGAGTTTCTTTGAAATCTTACGTTGCACACTAGTAATAAAATAATATTATTTTAAATGGTAGTTAACATGTAGCCATTGTATTGGAGGGAATGAATATAAATAACTAAAATATGATTATATATGTTAAATGTTTTTACATTTATCCAATAATGGATAAAGGCTTAAAATAAGAAAAAATTCAATTTTAGGCATAGATACTCTAATATTCACTAATGGTCCACTTATCACCTTTTGATGGCGAACCTTCATCAAATATAGTTTTGGTCACTCTTATACATTCTATTGGACCAAATAAAATTCTTCTTTATAATCAGGACATCAAAATTTACTTTGGGTAAATTTTTGGTATTTTTCCAATAAAGTTCATTTTTTAATGAATAGTGAAAAATGTTGTATTTTAATTCAAAACCTCTTTTTAATATAATTTATTTATATGATTAAATTATCATTTTAAATGGTTTTAAAGTGAAATTAGACTATATTTTTACCATTTAATCCAATAGTGGTCATTAGAATTAATTTCACTTTGAAATCGGACTTAAACTAGTGTCAATCTTTTGATACTTATTGTTTCATAAAAACACGCTATTTTCTCTGACAACGGGAATTAATTATAAAATTAATTAATTCAACTTATATGTTTTTAATTTTTTAAAATAGAATTTATTTTTGAATTTGTAATATCAAATATATCTTAGGGTGAAGTTTGGGTATTTTTCTGAAAAACTTCAATTTTTGATTAATAGTGAAACCACTAAGTGGTACTTAAAAAACTAATTTTTTCGTTTAAATGAAATTTGACCACATATGTGTTTTGAATTTCAAAAATCCAACATACATGGTGGTCATTAAGAAGGAAAATGTGGTTCAATGGGATTAAAATAATTTTTTGGTGAATAGTAACTTTTAAGTTTATTAATCGCGATTAGAGGTAATTAGTGTAGTTTAAGGTAAAAATAATGTTTTAATAATATGAAATGACCTAGACACATTTCCTACACTTATTGGATGTATCCTGGCCGACCAAGACAATCCATGGGTCAACTTGGGGACCACATGGAGCCACATTGGTAGGAAAATGGCATTAATAACTTTTTATTTAATGTTAAAATAAAAATTTCATAAACATGAGTTGTTTTAGTAAAACTATTTTTAAATGGAGATATACAAGTCATATTTTTTAATATAAATATTCAATATGATGACTAATCTATTTCCTACATCATGATATTTTTTTATAATTTTTAGACATTAAATAAATTAAATTATTTATGACATCCTGATGATGCAGCGATTACCTCATTAATGAACAATTTAAATAAAATGAAATGATAAGGTAAAATCTAAGACATACACTTGTCAAAGACCTATTGGATGAGTATATTTCGAACCCTTATCACCTTAGACTCGAATTATATCAATGTGGAACCTTTAAAATCCGAAAATCATTTTTATAATAAAGTAAGCTTTTATAACTTTCCATGAGTGCCCCTCCTCTCCTCTTATAAAAGGCCCCTACCTCTACTTCCTTACCCACACCTCTCAAGAAAATTTTTTCAGCCAAGCTCTGCCCTATGTGTATCTCCAAATCCCTCTCTTACTGCTAGAAGCCTCACTTTGGGAAGAAGTATTCCCAAGGAAGCCTTTGTGCTAAAATCAAAAAGAGTTACCCATTTTAAAGGTAGTGTTTTCTCTTGTGCTCTTTTGTTTTATTTTGCTTCTCCAACCCTCTAAAATCTTTTTATTCCTCTATTTTGTAACAAAAACAGTATCTTAAATATACTAGGATGTTTTTATAAGAATAATTCGAACTACACTTACACACACCTACATCTAATGGTTAAAGAACATATTGTTTCTATGGATGGCGAATTTCTGCCTCACGAAACGATGATTGTTCAATATTTTTCTAACACCTTCATAGGTGGCCATTAAGATTTCACACTATTTATATATGATATATATTTTGTTTATGTTTTCTTTATGCTTTTGTATTTTTTATTTATGGCATACTATTATCGTTAACATTGTGGGTAAACACGATAATTTCATTTTAGGAAGTGCAGACTACAGCCCCCTCAAAGTGATTTGATTAGTTAATTCCATATGTGGGACGTATAAAGGATGGATTTAAAGTTATTATATATGATTTATGTTACATATAAATAATGAATATAATTATGGAATTAAAATATACATACATCTCATTTAGTTTTAATTCCATTAATATGACATAGAAATGAAAGTAGTGTTCATGCGTTCGTACGAGTTACCGTCTCCATGAACGGTGCATTTCATTTCATACCTCTAAATGATTATGTAATATTATAAATAGATGTATATTATGTATATATATGATATATATGATATCCAAATCATGAATATCATTCTGGATATAAAGAACCTTTGACCACATGAACAACATGTAATTATAAGAAGTCCACTTTCGACTTAAGAACCAAATATCGACAAAACAAACATTATTAACTTAAATGATTACATAATGTTTATAACATGGTAATAAGTGATATAAAAGTAATAATGAACTTGAAAAAGGTTCTTAAGAAAGTATAAATTAACTCAAGTTTATTATTCAGGATGTTAAAGAACGATTGAGTCAAGTCGGACCAGAGGTAAGGGACTTCTTCTCAATCTCCTTTCATTGAGGCATATTTCATTTTATACACAACATTATTTTATACAGTGTATAAACCCCTTTGAATTTTACTTTTATACAAAAGGAATCTTTTTCCATGAAGTGTTTTACTAAACGACAAAAAAGAATGTTTCTTTTAACGTACGCAGTGACAACGACCTTTTCCGTCGCCGCGAGTATTATTTGGTCTTTGGCTTCCTCAACAAGCCGTAATGTTTTTAAAATGAAATAAATACCATATACTCTTTTATGTATTTTGGTATTGAAAATGGTTTTTATAATGGATTTTTTATTTCAATATATTTATGTGATATATTGTGATCAAAGTGTGGAAATGTTTTCTTTCCATTATATTTGTTTTATGTCTTATGATTTTATAATGGTACTTGGACATTTGACAGGTGGTTATGTGATAAACCATATGATGAGTGGTTCCATTAATACCAGGATGGGTGGTTACGTTATAACCTCCAATTCATTGGTTATGGAAGTCATCCGTATGGCTATTGCATTAAGTGATATGTGTGGAAGTCGACCGTATGGTTATTCCATTTAAGTATGTTTATGTCCCAGGTTACCTTTATATGTTATGTGATCTTTATATGGGTTTTATGGTAATGTTTTGGTTAAAAAAGGTTAAGTAATGATATTTTATTCAGTGAAGAGTTTTTACTAATTCATAAAGGTCAAAAATATTACTTTGATAAAGTATACATGGTTTACTTGTTGTTTTGATAAACTAACAGTTTTCATTCTTTGTGTATCCCTTACTGATATTTTTATGCTCACCCCATGTTTTTTGAAATGTTTTTCACAGGACTTAATGTGGAATAGGGTCAAGGATGGGATCAAGGTAATGTCATGCTATATAAAACATGGAACTAGACATGTTTCTTTTTAAGAGTTTTTATTCTATGGAAACTTATTAGTAGTGTCTACTTTGTAATATTTTTAGATGTAATAGTTATGTCCTAATTATCTAAAACTCTAAACCTGAAAAGATCCTCAATGTGAATTATTCATTTAATTCAATATTAATTAAGGTTTAAGGTAGGGGCCTTATAGTTTGTATCAGAGGTCGGTTTAGACAACTTTAGGAGTTATAAAAGTGTTAAATTATAAGTCAATTTATAGTATGATTGAAATGATATAGCATTTAATGATTACCATGTTACTTCACCTAAGATATTTCTGTGATAAGGATGGTTTTCCATAGTGGAAACAGAGCAGCATTTCTAAGAAGGCATACAGAGTATAATGACCTTTCGAATCAGCAACCAGAGATGGTCGAAATCAAAATTGAGCAGTTTACTGCACTGATGGCTCAGTTGAATCAGGTGATAAATGGTGGTTGTTTTTATTGATGATATTTTGGTGTTTTCTAAAAGTAAATAGGATCATGAAAGACATTTAAGGGTTATTTTACAAACCTTAAAATAAAATAAATTGTATGGGAAATTCAGAAAGTGTGAGTTTTGGTTGAGAAAAAATTCTTTCCTTGGTCACATTGTTTCTAAAGATGGAATAACTGTTGATCCTGCAAAATAAAAAGTTGTTGAAGAATAGAAAAGACCCACAAATGTAACCAAGATGCGTAGTTTTCTTGGTTTGGTAGGTTACTACCGAAGGTTTGTTGAAAATCATTCATGATTATCTAGTCCAATGACTAAGCTAACTTGGAAGGGTGTTAAGTTTATCTGGACAAAATAATGTGATGATTGTTTTCAGGAGTTGAAAAGAAGATTGGTGAATGCTCCAGTTTTGGCAATTCCTTCCAGGAATGGTGAGTTTGTTATCTACAGTGATTCTTCATTGAAAGGACTTGGTTGTGTCCTTATACAGAATGATCAGGTAATTGCTTATGCTTCACGCTAGTTGAAAATTAATGAGGTAAATTACCCTACACATGAATTGGAATTAGCTGTTGTTGTTTTTTCCTTAAAAATTTGGATGCATCATTTGTATGGAGTAAAGTGTGAAATATATACCGATCACAAAAGTTTAAAGTATATATTCACTCAGAACGAATTGAACATGAGACAGAGGATATGGATAGAATTAATCAAGGATTATGCTAGTACAATTCATTACCATCCAGGAAAAGCAAATAAATTGGCTGATGCTTTGAGTTGAAAAAGTAATGGTTCATTAACAATGATGTGTTTGGAACGTGATTCTTTGATTAAGGATTTGATAAACTTTGGCATGGAAGTTGTTTGTGCAGGATGTCCTTCTGTTTTGTTTCAGGTATCAGTGAAATCTTCTCTATCAGACAGAATTAAAAAAGCCCAGAAGCAAGACAACGAGTTGCAGAAAAAGGTAGAGCTGGTTCAGAAGGGTAAGTTTCCTGAATTTAACATTGATAATGATTGTGTTTTATGGTTTGGGAAGATATTATGTGTTCCTAGTGATTCACAAATGAAGAATGATTTGTCATGTGAGGCTCATAGTTCCCTGTTTTCAGTTCATCCTGGCAGTACTAAGATGTACAGAGATCTGTGGGAGTATTACTAGAGGGATGGAATAAAAAGAGATATTGTTGATTTTACTATGAAGTGTTTGACTTGTCAGCAGGTTAAAGTAGAGCGGCAGTTACCGAATGGGATGCTTCAGCCTCTACCAGTGCCAGAGTGGAAATGGGAAAATATATCCATGGACTTTGTTGTGGGATTCCCAAATACATCTAGAGGTAATAATGTAATATGGGTTATTGTTGATTGACTGACTAAATCTGCTCATTTCCTTCCTATTTGAGATAATTTGTCTCTAGATAAACTTTCTCGTTTGTATCTTAAATAGATAGTCAGGTTACATGGAGTTCTGCTCCACATTGTATCCGATCGTGATCCCAGGTTTGCTTCAAACTTTTGGAAAGGCCTTCAAAATTCGTTGGGTACTGAATTAAATTTTAGTATAGCTTTTCATCCGCAATCAGATGGGCAGTCAGAACGAACAATTCATACATTAGAGGATATGCTACATGCTTGTTCGATGGATTATCAGGGAATTTGGGACCAACATCTTTCTTTGGTTGAGTTTTCATATAATAACAGTTTTCATTCTAGTATACAGATGTCACTGTTTGAGGCATTATTTGGGAAGCGGTGTTGAACTCCAGATTTTTGGGATGAAGTAGGTGAAAGGAAGCTGATGGGACCAGAATTGGTAGAAGAGATTGCAGAAAACATTCAGTTGATTCAGAAACACATGAGAATAACTCAGAGTAAACAGAAAATTTATGCGGATAACCGGAGGAAGGATCCGTCTTTCGAGGTAGGTGATCATGTTTTTCTCAAGGTTTCTCCATGGAAAAGTGTGACGTGATTTTTTAAGAAAGGAAATTTGAGTCCAAGTTTCATTGGACCATATGAAATTCTGGATAGAGTTGGATCAGTTGCATACAGAGTGGAATTACCTCCGAGTTTATCTCTGGTACACAATGTTTTTCATGTTTTGATGTTGAGAAAGTATACGACAGATCCATCTCATGTTTTGAGCCCAAAGGTAGTTCAGTTGGTAGAGAATCTCTTTTATGTAGAATAACCAGTCCAGATTCTTGAACGAAGAGAGAAAGTGTTGCGAATTAAGGTAATTCACCAGGTAAAGGTTTTGTGGAAAAACGATATGGTTGAAGAGGCAATGTGGGAATCTGAAAATGCTATGATGGATAAATAACCCCACTTATTTTGATAAGTGAATAAAATTGTGAGGATGCAATTCCCAAAAATGGGGAAGGATGTAACATCCTAGGTAAATAAAGAATGATACATTTTCATATTTATTAACATTTACTAATTAAAAATTAATTTTACTTTAAAGGGGTTTCTATGTTCGATAGCATACCTGATACGCAACAAAGAGTTTCTTTGAAATCTTACATTGCACACTAGTAATAAAATAATATTATTGTTAATGGTAGTTAACACGTAGCCATTGTATTGGAGGGAATGAATAGAAATATATCAAATATGATTATATATGTTAAATGTTTTTACATTTATCCAAAAATGGATAAAGGCTTAAGATAAGAAAAGAATTCAATTTTAGGCATAGATACTCTAATATTCACTAAAGGTCCACTTATCCCCTTTTGATGGAAAACCTTCATTAAATATAGTTTTGGTCACTCTTATATATTCTATTGGACCAAATAAAATTCTTAATTAGAATCAGGACATCAAAATTTACTTTGTGTAAATTTTTGGTATTTTTTCAATAAAGTTCATTTTTAATGAATAGTGAAAATGTTGTATTTTAATTCAAAACCTCTTTTTAATCTAATTTATTTATATGATTAGATTATCATTTGAATTGGTTTTAAAGTGAAATTATAATATATTTTTACCATTTAATCCAATAGTGGTCGTTGGAATTAATTTCACTTCGAAATCGGACTTAAACTAGTGTCAATCTTTTGATACTTATTGTTTCATAAAAACACGCTATTTGCTCTGATAGCGGGAATTGATTATCAAATTAATTAATACAACTTATATGTTTTGAATTTTGTAAAATATACTTAATTTTTTAATTCAGAATATCATATAGCTTAGGGTGATGTTTTGGTATTTTTCTGAAAAACATCAATTTTTGATGAATAGTGAAACCACTAAGTGGTACTTAAAGAACTGATTTTTTTCGTTTAAATGAAATTTTACCACCTCTGTGTTTTGAATTTAAAAAATCCAACATAAATGGTTCTCATTAATAAGTAAACTATGGTTCAATGGGATTAAATTAATTTTTTGGTGAATAGTAACTTTTAAGTTTATTAATCGCGATTAGAGGTAATTAGTGTAGTTTAAGCTAAAAATAATGTTTCAATAATATGAAATGACCTAGACACATGTACTACCATTATTGAATGTGTTATGGAAGAAAAAGACAATCCATGGGTCAACTTGGGGACCCCATGGAGCCACTATGGTAGGAAAATGACATTAATAACTTTTGATTTAATGTTAAAATAAAAATGTCACAAACAAGATTTGTTTTACTAAAACAATTTTTCAATGGGGTTATAAAAGCCATATTTTTTAATATAAATATTAATAATAAATATAAAAATATTTCCTACATAATGATATTTTTTATAATTTTTAGATATTAAATAAATTAAATTATTTATGACATCATGATGATGCAGCGATTACCTCTTTAATGAACGGTTTAAATAAAATGTAAAGATAATGTAAAATCTAAGACATAAACTTTTTAAAGACATATTGGATGAGTATATTTAGAACCCTTATCTCCTTATCCTAGAATTATATAAATTTGGTACCTTTAACATCTGAAAATCATTTTTATAATAAAGTAAACTTTTATAACTTTCCAAGAGTGCCCCTCATCTTCTTTTATAAAAGGCCCCCACCTCTACCTCCTTAACCACACCTCTCAAGCCTTTGTTTCGGCCAATATCTACCCTTTTGGTCTCTCCGCATCCCTCTTTTACTCATAGAAGCCTCACTTTTGGCAGAAGTCTTCCCAGGGAAGCCTTTGAGCTCAAATAAAAAAGAGTTACCCGTTTTAAAGGTAGTGTTTTCTCCTGTGTTATTTTGTTTTATTTTTCTTCTCCAACCTTATAAACTCTATTTATTCCTTTATTTTGTAAAAAAACCAGTAACTTCAATATACTAGGATGTTCTTATATAAATATTTCGAGCTACACTTACACACACCTACATCTAATGGTTAAAGAACATACTGTTTCTGTGGATGGCGAATTTCTGCCTCACGAAACGATGATTGTTCAATATTCTTCTAACACCTTTAAAGGGGGACATTAAGATGTCACTATATTTATATATGATATATATTATGTTTATTTTTTCTTTATTCTTCTGTATTTTTTATTTTTGGCATACCATTATGGTTTCCATTGTGGGTAAACACGATAATTTCATTTTAGGAAGTGCCGACTACCGCCCCCTCAAAGTGATTTGATTCGTTAATGCCATATGTGGGACGTATAAAGGATGGATTTAAAGTTATTATATATGATGTATGTTACATATAAATGATTAATATAATTATTTAATTAAAATATACACATCTCTCATTTAGTTTTAATTCCATTAATATGACATAAAAAATGAAAGTAGCGTTCATGCGTATGTACGGCTTACCGTATCCATGAACGGTGCATTTAATTTATTACCTATAAATGATTATGTAATATTATAAATACATTTATATGATGGATATATATGATATCCAAATCATGAATAACATTATGGATATAAATAACCTTTGACCACACGAACAACATGTAATTGTAAGAAGTCCAATTTCGACTTAAGTACCAAATATCGACAAAACAATCATTATTAACATAAATGATTAGATAATGTTTATAACATGGTAAAAAGTGATATAAAATTAATAATTAACTTGAAAAAGGTTCTTAAGTAAGTATAAATTAACTCAAGTTTGTTATTCAGGACATTAAAGAACGATCGAGTAAAGTCGGACCCGAGGTAAGGGACTTCGTCTCAATCTACTTTCATTGAGGCATATTTCGTTTTATACACAAATTTCTTTTATATAGTGTATAAAACCCCTTGACTTTTAATCTTATACAAAATGAATCTTTTTCTATGTATCGTTTTACTGAACAACAAAAAGGAATGTTTCTTTTAATGTACATGGTGACAACGACCTTTTCTGACGCCACGAGTATTTATCTTGTCTTTGGCTTCCTCAACAAGCCGTATTGTTTTTAAAATGAAATAAATACCATATACTCTTTTATGTATTTTGGTATTGAAAATGGTTTTTATAATTGATTTTTTATGTCAATATATTTATGTGATATATTGTGATCAAAGTGTGGAAATGTTTTCATTCCATTATATTTGTTTTATGTCTTATGATTTTATAATGGTACTTGGACATTTGACAGGTGGTTACGTGATAAACCATATGACGGGTATTGTTGTGAATACCATGACGGGTGGTTACGTTATAACCTCCAATGCATTGGGTATGGAATTCGGCCTTATGGCTATTCCATTAAGTGATATGTGTGGAAGTTGACCGTATGGTTATTCCATTTAAGTATGTTTATATCCCTATTTACCTTTATATGTTATGTGATCTTTATATGGGTTTTATGGTAATCTTTTGGTTACAAAAGGGTAAAAATTGATCTTTTATTCAGTGAAGAGTTTTTACTACTTCATAAAGGTGAAAATTATTACTTTGATAAAGTATACATGGTTTACTTCTTGTTTTGATAAACTAACATTTTTCATTCTTTGTGTATCCCTTACTGAGCTTTTTATGCTCACCCCAAGTTTTTTGAAATGTTTTTCACAGGACTTAATGTGGAATAGGGTCAAGGATCGGATCAAGAGAAAGTCATACTATATAAAACATGGATCTAGACATGTATCTTTTTAAGATTTTTTATTCTATGGAAACTTAGTAGAAGTGTCTACTTTGTAATCTTTTGAGATGTAATAGTTATGCCCTAATTATCTAAAACTCTAAACCTGAAAAGATTCTCAATGTGAATTATTCATTTAATTCAATATTAAGTATGGTTTAAGGTTGGGGACTTATACTATAGTATAATTTTTTGATCAATAGATTCCCTTGATTAATGAATATAGTTATCATATGACTCAATGGTTTTCATATATCATTGAAAAGGTTACATCCAGAATTAATAATCCTTGACAAATATTTTTAACTCATTCATAAAAATAATATAAATGATAAAAAGTATATAAAAATAATTTGGTGGGACATACATTTCTTGTAGAAAATATAGGAGTTTAGATTCATTCGACAACACATTAAAATGATTTAGATGAATGAAATTGATGTAAATTTTTTTATTAAAATTACATTATTATATGTTAGAATTTCTAATATGGTTTAAATATGTACCACATGGTGTAATGGGGTAAGATGATTCATTAATACATAAGATTCATCATTTATCATTTTTATTAATTAAATAACATTTAATAAAATTAAAATAAAAAAATTATTGATATCTATTTGTTATATTAATAAAAAAATAAAAACAAATTAACTTTTCAGTCCATTATAACGTGTTTCAAGACTAATTCACATGATGTATATTTCATTTCATAGTGTGAGATAACGAAAAACATTTTCTACTATATATAAAGTCAAATATTTCAAGTTATATATATTTTATCATTAAATTAATGTATAAAATTTTCCTATCAAAATACAACACATGATTCACTCAAAATGAATAATGTCTATGTTATGTTTTATCTCTAAAAACTCTTTTATGGTAGTTCAAATAAGATAGATTGTTTCTTCTATATATTTTTATTTATTACCAGAATATATTTTCATTATCTAAGTGAAATAATTATTTTTCACATTTTTAAATATTCACCAGATGAAAATTCTTCTAGAGGAAGATTATATTCCAATGAAAAATTAAATTATTATTTTTACAATCTATGATAAAGATCATCAATTTGAAAAAAAAAATCATCTATTTCTGATGTAGAATTTGATTATCTCATTTTAAAATTTATAACATCAAGTATCTTCTTCAAAAAATGGAAATTATTTATTTTCCTCAATATTGTATCAATGAATGTTATAAAAAATTAAGAATTTCCATTATTTTAAACAATATCATAGCCTAATAAATAAAATAATATTTCTTTTTCTGTTTTAAAAAATGAACCATTTTTCTCATATTAATGTTTAAAATCTGTTATAAGTGTTGAAAATTACATATCTATATTTCATACATGTTTTTTATTTTCCAAAATTCATCATGTTCATTAAAAATATATTTATTTCATCGCACATAAATATAGGGACCATTTTTAAATTCAAAAAACATCTCATGAAATATTTTTGAGAATGAGTATTGGATATAGATTTATTCAATCTTTTAACTATATCATTTTTTGGAATTCATTATTCACATCCATTATTGATGTATTTTTTATGAAATCAATTCTAATGTGGTGAATATTTTTGGTTAAATATTTTTACAAGAGACATTATATAATTTTTTTTAAATCGTAACATTTTTTGATAATATAAATTTGAAAATAGTTGCTTCCCACGATTAATTATAGGAAGGTACACATATATTTTTGTTTCAATGCCTAATAATGATCAATTTTCAATTACTAATCTACAGTATATAATGATGCTTGAAATACATGACATTTTGATAAATATTAATATTCATTCATATAAAATAGACAAACAACAGAGAAAGAATGAATCTTTTTAATCCCCAAAATAACTGAAAACAATATTTTCTGAGCATTATAATTTAAATAACGAGTATTGTTTCTATCAAAGAGATTCACTCAAAAAATATTAAGAAATTCACAATCCATTTTTTCACTACACCCATTTCAAGAATTCATGTTATTATACTCATAAATGACGATAACACTCTTAATTTAGAACAACACAAGGACAATTATTTCCTATAATCATTTTAAAATCATTCAATTAATTATATATATTTTTTATGTTATTTGAACATCTCCATAATGAATTGATTCTTCAAAAAGACCCACTATCTCATGCAAAATATTTTCGTCAAAAATAGATGTGGAATTTTCAGTTATTTCACCATTCCATAATCAACAAGGGTTATAATGTATTAATCAATATAAAATGATATTATCCTATATTTACCTAGAATTATACCTTCCCATATTCAAAAACCTTACACATGGAAAAAATTATTTTTATGATGATATGATTATAAAAATTCATCAAAATCATCCTCTCATTTATCATTTTCATTATTGCCTCCCCATATAATTATCTAATTTTGATTTATTAATTCTCTAGGATAACAATAAAAAATTGAATATATTATAGAATATATGAGTTTTAAAATGTAAATAAATAGATTAATTTTAAACATACAATCCTGTAATAATAAAAATATATTATTAAAATATATTTGATCATAAGAAAAAATTACACATGTTAATTAAAATATATCAGTGAAATACTTATATATGAGTGATTAAGTTTTTATTTTTAAAAACAATTGAAACATGCTTAATATTTTTAAGAAATCATTAGGACAATGAAAATATAAAATTTTAAAAAAATGTTCCAATAAAAAAATTAATCTAAATTTATTACATATAAAATAATTTATTAAATGAAATAAATTGTGAATTAAATTACAATTTCAATAAATAACTATTTATACAGATATAATATTTATAAATAATATCATTTAAAAATATTGATTTTCAAGAATAAAATATTAATATTAAAAAATAATTTATAATATTAAAATTTAAAAATATTAAAAACGGTAAACAATAATATTTATAACTATTAATAAAATTTATAAAAACCAATTATTTGTTGAATAATCATTATAAATATAATATAATTATTGAATCATCAAATATATTACATTATATGAAGGTTTTTTCTAAGAAATAGATCTTGAGTTTTGATCAAGTCACATAAAATGAATGGAAAATAAAAAAAGAAGAATGATTGATGAAAAATGTGAAAACAAAACAAAAAAACAATATACTATGGTATTGATTCTATCGAGATTGCTTAAGGATCATGAATAAAATATTAAATGATGGATGAATAATGATAAAAAAATGTTAACAAATGATGAAGATCAACTATGAGATATGTTTTTGGGCTATCAGAAGACATTATGAGCTATATGGTGCCATTTCCGACCAACCGATTAGGTTTCACTGAAAAAAGTAATTTCTTTTTTAGGGTCACACTAAATTTTCTAACACAATTTTAAGGTTTTTTACAAATACGATTTTCAATATAATTATAAATATCTACAATTATATATTTCTATAAAACCTAATATTAAATGTAATCGTAATTACAATTAATGGTAATGTTATAAAAATAAAAGATTCAATGTTCATGGAATCAATTCTTACATTATATACAGAGAAAAAAATTTAATATCATTTACAGAAAATACCCGATATAAATGTTTTATGTTTATTACATTTTAGGATCCTATATGGGTGTCATGGTTTTTTTGATTTCGGAGAAATGTTCATAATCTTAAAAAAATCATTATATAGAAAATAATCAAGGATATTAAACCATATATTCCATTGACTATCTCATTATTGTGACTAATAATGTATAAATCATATAAATAATTTAAAATAATTTTATCTTTCTCATGAATCATCACATTTGGTATCAAATCATATACACATGTAACACTTGAGAGTCCAATGTAATAGTTAAACAAAGTATCATTAACTATCACAAAATACACCCTTTAATTCTAGTTTCTTCATAGATTTATTTAATATATTAATTTTATTATTTGTATTTTAAAAATTGACCTTAATTTCAAAAGAAATTATATATAAAATATATTACTTTAATTTTTTGAATTATTTTATCAGAAGGAATATTCTTAGTAAAATATAATTCATTCCACGATTTGTTTATATTGTGTGATTTCATAAATATATAATAATGAACATGAAATTTATAAAAAAATATATAATGATATTTTAATCTTATGAATATGATCTATATTTTTAAAATATCTTTTTAACATAGATAAATAATTAAATAAATTTTTATAAATAATTTAAATATTAAAATTTTATTTTCTATTTTTACTATGATTCAATTATTTATTATATAGTATTTGGTAAGGTCTTAATATTGAATCATCATATCCCTAATGTTTTTGGATTAATATAATTTTTTCACTATATATATTATCAAAAATAATTTGAACTTATATATAAATTTATTTCATAAAATTAATAATTCTCCAAAAATGGTATTACCTATTTAGGTGTAAATATAAAAAAATTAACATAATAAATTATATTAAATTAGATTTTATATTTTAAAAATATAAAATAAAAGTTCCAAATTTAATAATGAGGATAGTTTTATATATGGTCTTTATAATTCTTTAATGTGGTAAAAAATCAGTTACCTTAGTAAAATGAAAAAAATGGTAAATGAACATTGCAATGAGATAATTTCCAGAATATTCAAAAAATATAATCAAATATTTTTTAGGTTTGTACCGAAAAAAATAAAACTCTGTCTCTATTTTTAATTTTTTTTTTAAAAAAATTACACATTAATAATAAAATAAAATTACATAAATTTAAATGGTATTCTAATATATAATATTCTCTAACTTATAAATGGTTAAAAACTTCTCCAAATCAAGTCACAGTTCTCATTCAAATTTATCCACAATAAACTCAAATTTATTAGTTTATATATCCATATTTCATTATCATATTACCTTAGTAACTCATTTTAATCTAAATCCATGCATATTTTGGGACACTTACAATGAAAATTTATGTCCTTAATGCATGTAATATCTAGAAAATAGTTTATTCAAAATTTCATTCATTAATTTGTTTTACATACCTTGTAATATAATGATATTATTATAATTTGTTTAGCTTAATGTATTTGTTTTAAGATTTTTATCATTATTTACTCATATACCCAATCAAAAATGAAAAACTAAATTGATGTTCATGTGTTGTGAAGACTACCTCCTCGATGACATTTTATGTTATTATTTACTTTGTAAAAATAAATTATTTCTTCAATGATTATTATTAAATAATAAATATTTTTTATATATTTATGTTATTGGTATAAAAATTTTATATCATTTTATATATATGACCATTAAATTATCATCTCTAATTTCATCACAGAAAGCAATACTTTTAAGAGGATATTATATTATTATAAATGTAAAATATTTTAATAATAATTAATTCATTTATTAATTAATTTTAATTTTATTGTATCACAAAAATAAATTCCAAATAATAACATTATTCTTCTAGTATAACTTTATCATCACAAAACCACCTCATTTTCATTCATTAAATCTCGGTATTTTCTAATTTAGGTTATTTTAGGAACATATGTTAATATTAAAATGACTTTCAATCATGAATGAATTTTAAAACATCAATAATAATATAAAATGATATAAATTTTTAGATTGTGTTGATTTTTTTTAGTAGTTTCTATATGAATATTTAATCGATTGATTTAGATAACAGAATATAAGAATTATCCATCACCAAAACTACGATATTTTCGATCTTGTTATCGGTGATAATGATTAAAAAATTATGTAAATGGATTTAAAACATTATATATTTTTATATTTCATATATATAATTATTTTTAATTATCAATTAATGATTAAAAATACATAAATAATGAATAAAATCATTGATATTATTAATGTAGAAAAAAACAATAAACTACTGTTTTGAAAATTTTTGAGAACAAATGTTCAAGATGATCACTAATGAATAATTTAAATGAAAATGGAATGAGTATGGTTATGAATAATGATTTTATGACATGTATTTTTTTGATACAAATGTTAAACTTCATTTGGGGATGATTTGTAAAAGATGTAGATGTATCCTATGTCAAATTCATCACATTGAGATATATTTTTTAATTTAAAGCTAATTAAATTTGTGTAGTGTATATACTACATATTTCAAAATGTATTTCATTAAAAAAATTCATTTTTATGATAATTTTTAATCAATATCTGTTATATTTATTAGCTTGAATATATATCCATTCCAAATATCATGTTTTCCATTTCAATTCCCATTCATTGGAACTCATATTAAAATCAAAACATATTTCATTTTTTTCTATTAAAAAATATTTGTGGAATAAATTTTCTATATTAATAATAAAATATAATTTATATACATATATATATTGTTATCAATCAGACTTTTTTTTCAACAGGTTCATTTTCCATTGTGGGAATCCATATTATGTTTTATTATAGTAAATGTGTATGTATCCTCCCTGAATATAAATTATTATTTGGACATTAACAATTGGATACAAATATGCCACAAATATAAATTTATTTAATCACTATTCTAAGGGTTTGTTGAGAATTAAATCAGTCATCACATAGATGTATGATGACTGGGAATAAGACATCACACATATAATGACACTCTTGAGGGACATGATTTGGAATATTCACATGTTCATAATGAAACATGATGCTAAAATTTTCCAACCCTAACTTTGATATTCTAAAAACAAAATATATTCTGTAAAAATAACATCACCCAGGGTTTAAGAGTAAAATAGTATATACCCATACAACTATTATTGTTAGATAAAGGCACATTCTATTACATTGATGATACCACAAGATATTCATGTTGATTAACAGTTGTTAACCTTGACCACAACATTTTTATATTAAATAAAGAAATATTATTTTTTTATGCCTCAAAATCATATATATATATATCAAAATATTATACCATAAATGTTTCTATGTGGAATGGTATCAATGATAATGATGAATGTTATTAGAAATGGATTTCTATTAATCAGGTTTTTGTTGGGCCTAAAATTATATATCTCATCGATCCATCAATAGGTTTCATGAAATAAAACATGTTCGTATTATTGTATACATTCTATGAGGAATGAAAATTTCTTTATTATAAGGCCTGGATGAATATTTTCATTTTCCTATATTATTCTTTATATATGAAACACATCAATTATTATTATTATCAATTTTTTTATTTTTTTTCATAGATCTAGTATGCCATCATTTTTAGTAGATTATAGCTTCATAATAACATTTATCTATTCTAGATAGAATATTTCTTGTTTTCATAATAGAAGTATCATTTTTCACAACACCTTATGTTTACACGATCACACATATTTTTATTCATTTCCATAGGTATCCTTGATGTGGACTATGTTTAATATTCTTGGATATGAAGAAAGTCTAATATTGTTATATTAATATGATTTTGTTGTAAATTATATTTTTAAATGCATTTTAATAATGTTTTAAATATTATAACACTGATATATTATTTAATATTTCATAAAAAATCTATTTTTTTATCAATATTGTAAAATATATTCTAGGATTAGAAAATGTGTTTTTCCAATGATCATATTCTGAAATTTTTTCAATGACGCCCTTACCATTTTTTCAATTTTCTAGAATTGTTTGTCCTTCAATTGGTTGTTTTATGGTATTTTTTAAATAAATAATTATTTCGTTTTAATTTTGGGTATTCTGGATATAACATTCAATTTATTCTATTTGTTGTCATCTATCTAGGACATTCTGCTATTAATAATATTTATTATATGAAATATCATTCTCCATGATGTTTTATGTAACGTAGTAATGATTTATAAAATGAATTTTTTATGACACGTGGTATGGACATAAAATTCTACGTAGTCTATTTTTATATATACATAAAATTATTGATTAATATAAATGGGAAAAATATATAGGTGATCACTCAAAACACATTATATAGTTGTGTTCCTCCATGTTGTTTATATGGTCCAACATGATTGATGTTCCCTTCCTACAAGGTTGAGATACCTCAAGTTTTTGGGTCAGAAGTCCTTATGTGTGATCTTATATTTCCTATATGCATGGTTAATGAAATTGTATCATAGTTTTTTCTATGCTATAAGAAATATTTATGAATATCATATTTGTTAAGGGTTTAATATTTGAGAATCCTTATTGACCATGATATTAGGAACATGGATGGTGTAATTCATAACCCAAAAGTATTAATAACTAAATATGGAATGTTGAACATTTACCAAGAATGTCCCAAAACTCACTAATGTGTTGAGTTCCATAATTTTGATATCATGGATCATACAGATTGATGTTCCTTTATAGCATGGAGGAGATTTCTATTTTTGGTGGGTTATAAACAATTACTTTGTATATCATAGGGCATTTAAGCATGTTAATGAAATGAGGATCCCCACTCTTTTGTGAGGTCCATGAAATATATTTGAAGACTCAATTTTTTATGAGATAATGTTTGAAATAAATATAAATCTATCCATGAATGGTTTTAGAACCCTAAGGATGTTTATATTTCTTTTTTGGAGTCCCAGTTGCAAATCCATGTGATGTTGAGTCATGTAGTGGGGGCATCAAAATGTTTTGGAATGTAGTGTAAAATTATGGCTCCGAGAAGGGGAACAATACCAAATGATGTAACATCATGGATGTCAAATAAATTTTAGTAGTTTGGTTATGGGGATTGGAAATCATTTTCAACTGTTATCGGGTCATAATTAGTGATATGACATAATGATGATAGGGATGGTGTAAAACACATTAAGGTGATGAGTTTTGTAATATTTGTGCTTGGGATCACGAGGATAAAAAATTCATATTTTTATGTTTTGGTTAATTTTGATTATACAAATAGGTTCATATTTAGGAAGAAGATATAGGAATTCATATTCAATTAAATTTTATTGTGAAAACAATTTTCAATTTTCAAGGGCCACATAATTGTTGTTGTGACACGAGGGGTTCAAATCATTAACTATTATTTTATAAAAAAAAATAATATTCAAGAATGGATTGATCACACTAATTTTTTTTCTACATAGTGAACATATTATCATTATGAGTTGATGTAAAATATAATAACTCTAACTCCATTATATGATTGAGGGTCCATGTATCATGGAAAAAGTTTTACTAGGCCCAAAAATTGGGCCCTTTCAGGTTTTTGAATTATTTATTTACACAAAATTTTCCTAAAATCTGGGGATGGAGAGTATAGTGGTTAGAGAATTCGATTTTTCTGACATCTACCAATTTAGATAATAATTCTGATAAATTTTTTTATATTTCAAAATTATTTTACAGTCTTGAGATTTTTATCATTTAAGGATTGGGTGTATTATCATTAAACATTGGAAAATGTTCATGTATTTTATGGTCATGATGTATTCCTAATTTAAATAAGGGGAATTAAACATAGAAACATAATTTAAAAAACTATGATAAAGATTATTTTACTATAGTTTTGAGTGGGACATGAAAATGTAATAAATCATGGCCTCTAGTACAAATACCTTGATTAATGTCATTGGAAAAACATTCTCAGAATCACCAAAAAAACTATAAGGTGTTGAATTATACTATGGTGACGTTAGGAACCAAAGGATTAGAAATTCAATCTCATCGGGAAAATATACCTTTCGTTGGTGGGTAAAATACCTTATGGGTCACTATCATGGTTACATAAAGATATATCTTTTTTCTTTACAAGGGACATTTGAGGTTGGCTGTATCCTGAGAATCTCAAGGATTGATGTGTGATTTTCGAGTCCATGGTCAGAAAATTTATGGAAATGATGCTATACTCTAATTGATAATGTTCTTGTTATAGTTATCTGGTGATACATAATGGTGACAGATAATGTCTTTCCAATTATAATGTCACGTATTTTGGATATATTTCTCATCTGGTTTGACATAATGTTAAAATGGATATTTTCATTACAGTTTTGAGTCAGGTAGTAAATACATTTTCCATGATGTTTATCATCATATGATAAGTACATAGATTCATATCTGATGTTTATCTCAATTGTATCATCTTTATCATCTATATTGGTTCCCAGAAATCAAATGACCCATTCATGATATGTGAATCTATATAAAAATAGTTAGTCATTTAATTCATGTGATTGTGGGCCCTAGATGGCTCATTACATAGCTGCAGAACTAAATAGATTGGGGTTAATTTATAACATTTTATATACTTGGTGAGACCCTTGATTTATGATCTATATATATATCTATGTATCATGTTAGAGAATGAATAAATAGACATATAGTTCTTGTATGAAATATTCCTAGATAGTACTGGAACATACATTAGGAGGGGAAAATTATTTTTATCATGTCTTGAACTAGGATTAGAGATCTATGCATCACTATTCTTCGTATGATGTCATAAATCTTGAAACATGTAGTTTTGAATGGGAAAATATCCATGAAGGTCTAACCCATATAAATATGGGGCCATAGTTCTTGTTGATGGTTGTGGATGGACACAAAATTGGATACCATGTGATCAGTTTATATCTCAAGATAGAATGAATCTAAAACACATAGTTATTGAACATGAGACACTCTGCATAGTGCTAACCCATATAAAGATAGAGGTATTTTTACTTTTTATAATTGATGTTGGACCCGTTATTGGAGATTTGGGCATCACGGCATATCATGTGATCGTGGGATTAAAACAATTTGTAGATAATGAATGAGAAATTTTCTATATATGGGTTACCCACACATAGAGGATGTAATTATTTCTACTGATTATTTTGAGGATAAACATAGGATGATTCACAGATGAAGCATTACATAAACATTTATGAATGGAATCAATCTATACATATTTATTGATGGGGGAGCTATCTATTTAGTCTTAAACTATACAAAAAGGGGGGAATTATTCTCATTTTTAGATTATAGTTAGACCATGGATTGGGGATCCAAGGATCACTATGTGTAATCTAATGAAGTAAATCAAGGTAAATTTAATTTTTTATCGTGAAACTATAGATGTAGGTCAAACCTATAAGTAGATTGGGGCAGTATTTTATTTTATTTTTTTATATTGACTCGATATTGGAGATTTGGGAATCACAATTCACCTATGTTTGCACAAATTAAGAAAAAATAGTTCTCTAATGGTTTTTTGTTGGGGGACCAAGACCCAAAATAGTTTTTCAATATGGAATAATCTACTGTAATGTTTTATTATCTCATATATGAGATATCAACCATTCAGTTTAAGGTTATGAGGGAAAGGCCATGTTATTTTCCATTTCATATTTCTCATCTCGGAATATTCATACTCTATCATGAACTAATAATAAATAACCATACTTGGAGGCCTTTACCAAATTTCTAATCAAATATGTTCTAAACTTATTATGAAAAACAATTATTTGAAAAGGTTTCTTTTCTGATATTGAGGAGTTTAAAAATAAATAATTGGGAAACTTTTTTATCATGTGGTAGTTAGTCCTAGATATTTGATCTAGGTTCCTATACAAATGGGATTTAAAATTATAATAATGGCCTATGTATTTCTTGAAAATCAATTTTGGTTTTTATCATTTGTAAATAATGATGGTGAATCAACCAAATATAACAGAAGTTGTACGTGGTCCAATCAATGGGGATATGGAAGTCACAACGTATCCAATAAATGAAAAAAATTCATGAATACATTGTTTCTAAAGGGGGATTTACCTATGTAAATCTGATTCACAAAATGGGAAGGAGAACATCATTATTATTCTACATAAATCATTATAAATTACAGTGGTTCATATGAAAAGAATCTATTTTCTTGCATTATAACTTAATGAATTAATTATGAAAGATTATATGTCAATTAAGGTCTCACTACATCAACATATACCATTTATTTGTATGTCATGGTGTTAGGATATATCATTAAGTTTTAAAATTATGTCTCTAAAAATAAAATAACATTTTATAGATTCTATGAAAATTATATTTTGAGAAACCTCACAATGCTAACGATTGTGAAATGATCACCACTAATTGTCGATCATGAGTAAGATTTATTTTGACTGGAATATTTTGTGATGTATGGACCATCCCAATTGGGATCATGATTTGGAGGGTTCTATCATTAAAATATTTGGTTTAAAAGAAATTATAGTTTTTCATAAAGAAATTAAGGGGGTGATCCCTTTTATTTATTTGTCATGAAATCCAAATCTAATAGAGATATAGGTTGTGCAATTTACCCATCCGTTTCTCATTGATCAATTCCAACTAATCTAGATTAATTAATAGGTTCTCATTTTCTATGATTTTCCCAAAAATATCTATTCTATGTGAGATACACTATTCATTTATGGGAAATACTACCTCAGTTCTATACACCAAAAAATAAGGTATTTCATTGGTAGTAGTTCAAGTGTTATTAAGGTAGTACCATAAAGTGTAAGGATATTTTCTAACTAGAACTTATGGTTATGTATAACATTCTCTAGAATATATTTTATAGTTTGTTATCGAATGAATTTTTTTTAATTCACCACCACATGATAGTGGAATAATTATTTGGACATGATTTTGTACAACTAGTACAATTTTGTTGGCTTAGTATAATAGAAGGTGGTTCATTTATCTATCAATATCATGTGAGGGACTCTGAATCATGTGATGATATTATACTTTGTGAAGTAAATTATACACTTCATTCCAACAACCATGATATTTATCTCATAATCCAATTTTTAATAAAATATTTAATTACTATGGATATATATAAACCTATTGGGTTTGGATGTTGATATGCTCCACAACATCCATTAACCATATAGAAAATGGCATGCAATATTAAGATTTATGTTAAAATTATATCATTTTATGGAAGAAGTTATCACGAATATAGAATTCACGAAATTTCAAGTGGTATTGCATGTATTCTTGTGTGATTTTTTACTAGTATTAACAATTCTACATAATATTATAGTGGTGGATAGAATTAGACTAATGAGAACAACACAATCATTCATTAACTTCTTACTGAGGGGGGAATCTCTCCATCTACTATGCATATATGGGACATTCATCAATTTCTCATTTATAAAGGGCATTGTCTCATATTCCTAACAATGAATATAATATTATGTTACTTAGTGATGAATATCATCCCTTCAATATTGGTCTATCAGGAGGTTCCCATATTAGAGATAATAATTTATGGGATTCAACCAACCAATGGATGAAATTTTTTTATCAAATTACGGAGAGTTGTTGACATAATTGTATTCATTCATGTACCTGGTGATGAGATATGAGACCATCCATTAGTTAATGATATAGAAAATCACCTTATTGTTATCAAAGATGGCCCGAACTATAAAAATATTATCCTGTATGTCGACACCATAATTCTATTATTGGGAAACGTGATAAAACATTGTAAAACATTTTTACTTTTCCATTATTTATATGATATAGCCAATGGTAAGGTACAACTCCTCATTTTGTATTGTATATTTACCATTTATTAGATTTATCACAAGGTCTGAATCCCCATTGATGTTAAACGAGGCAATCTACTACTTTAGGCCCATTTTTAATACTATAATCAAAACATGGTATCATATCTAATGATTAGTGAAGAAATCATATAGTGATTAAGAGTAGATAACTTTTCTCATTTTTTAGAGAAATAAATAAAATATTGGATCTATCTAAAATGAACATCGAGTTTTCTAACCACATTCCTATAAGAATTACTGAGTCACTGTATCAATACATCTTCCATGTTTAGATAGTATCATAATAATTTAAAACCAACTAATATTGATGTTAAATGTCTATTTTTTACTTTATAGAGTCAGATGTACTATAAGAAAATCAGTCAGGGCCTACCCTTTCACCAACTATGGTGACAAAAAATTGATTCCATACTATTGTATAATGATTTCCAATCAGCCCTACACACATATTAGTATAGGACATGTAAAAACATACATGATATAGTTTATATGAGAGAACATATCAACTACATTACACTAAATATAATGTCTCAACTTTGTTTATACCAAATATGATTGAGTGGAAGTTCTTATCATCATCAAAGTGATAGGTCTCAGAACCAATCATCATTCGAATGAGGTAGTATATATTGTAACCATTACCCACATAATTTTTATGTTCAAGAAGAGTCTCAAGTTAACATTCTCATGATTCCACTTATAATATTGTTGTCTTTCCTTCTACCAATGGAATTAAGAGTGGTGGGTGCATCAAGTATTGTATGAGACTATAAATGGAATCTTAACATTACTCATCTTAATGACATGTGAATTCCTTATTAATTATTTTGGGGAAGGGGATAAATTTTCATGTAAGGTTATCTATTAAACACATAATATAATTCATATGGCCTTGTACCCCCCAAAAATAATTAATATTATGAGTGGGTGACAATTATATTTTTTCACTAGTATTTTCAAGGTCAAACTCGATGCTATAGTGGCTTACCAGAATCCAAACTAATATTCCTATTGTCATAATAAAAGAAAACATTTGTGGATTCATCTTTAAACTATTATGTTTCAACATGTTGATAATTTTTTGAATTTATATGAATTTATCAATTCAATTTCATGATTTTATAACCAATTACTCGACATAAAATTGTATTATTCATCATAGGAAAGAATTTGTGATTTCATGAGTGACATGTTGTTATGTAGCTCAATAGTTTTTTTAGTCACGATGAATAACTTGGTTTCAAATAATCCCCTAATGTTATATGATGTATTGGATTCCTCGTATTTAGGGGCCTTGTTTATTAAATTGTACCCATAATGCCTATCCTTAATGGAAGGGTAATTGAAACCAGTAGTTACGCTGATCATAAGTTATATGATAAATAATATAGAATCATAATTTGTTTTGTATATATTATAGGGCTCTAAAATTGATACAAGTATCAATATGCCAATCATTTTTCATGATAGTAATTATGTTGAAATCCATTATATTCAATTCACATCCCAAAAAAATATATATTTAATCAATTTTTTGACATCTGATTATATTTTAGAATACTTATTAGGGATAATCCTTTTAGATTCATTCTTGAATCCTAAATTTCCATCAGAAACTACAAGATGATGTGGGGCCATATCATGGATTATTTCAAAAAAAATTATATACTTCTAGTAGAAAACTTATTAATACATACTTATAAATGAAATATAAATCTCATCGTCCTTGAGAGTAATTGAGGAAATAATCAATGAAGGCCACATGTATTCATTGTTTCCCTGGTTTTCCAGACCATGCTCATCGATGGTTATGGATATTCCTTCCTCAAATATTAGTGGGGAGTCTATGATATCATAATCATACTCTTCCATTCTGAAAATTTGAAAATGATTTATTATATGGAAGTTAATATTAGAGAATTAAATTCATTTTCAAGATTAAATTATCTATGGGAATAGGAATTATCCTTCATAACTACCAGATTCATTGCTGAAAGATTCTGGATTTGAATATTTTCTTTTATAGTATCACGAATGAATGAGGGGATGGAATATCTTCTATTAATTCTACCAAAACAATATTAATTATGTGCAGAAAATTATCACTATCCATAATCCCCGATAGATTCGTCTGATAGGTCCCTAATCCATTGGGAGATGAAACAATTATAAATTCAAACCCCACTTTAACTTCCCAAGACTAAAATGTGGTGCTTTACCATGTATTACAATAAACATCCCATCAATGTGGTATTTCATTCAGTAAAAAATGATGAAGGTTAACAAATTTTGATATGAAGCCTTGGTATTTTGATGAAGTCCCCATATGAAATGTCTTCGATGATATACAAGAACCATGTGTTATATTTGAGATCCAAAAATTTAAGTTTGAGCCAGATTTTCCCAAGGGTATTTTTCTCTATATTACCAAAATTGTGAATGGTTATCTTTATAGGAAATAAATATAAATCACTATATCCCAAAAATCTATGGGGCTAAAATGGTAAGGGGATGTTCATGGATCCATGTTCAATTAGAGTCTTTTGTATGTTGACATCATCTAGGTTTCCTAAATCATATTGTTGTCTAATGTATCCCAATATGACTTGATTTGTATACTAATATTTTTAAGAGATGGTTAAATTGATTTAAAATAGAATATTATGTATTTGATAAATTTATATGACATATTTTTCAGAAACATATTTATTTTAAAATAATTTTCATAGAAAATACATGGAAAACATAGAAATAATGATTTAGATTGTATTGGGAATATTTTTCCTCTAATAATTATAAATGAATCATGAAATCATTTTAAAATTAGTTTTTGATGAAAATAATTTGAAAACATATAACACTAGCATTCCAATCATTCAAAAATATATCTTTAAAAAATCCGCTTGATATTATATAAAAGATGTTTAGAAAATCATTTAAAATATTTTTTATCATAAAACATATATGAAAAAAAAATTCATTAAAAACAACTTCAAAATTTTTTATAATATTATGAAAATATTTAATTCCTTTTAAAAAATTTAAACCTTTTAAGGAAATATTAAAGGGAATTATGTTCATTTATGTTGGTAAATCCATACATTTTAAACATTACATTTACACCGTAAAAATATTTGAAGAGTTCCTATACTGAAAATGACATGAATATTCATCTTGAATAACATTTTTTAAATTGAAAAAAATGGGGAAAATATTATTTTAAAGATCATATGAGAATATGATATTTTTTTAAACACTTTTATTGAACATGGTTCTAAAAAACAATTTTATAACTAAATAGATTTGGAAGGTCATGTGTTCTTAAAAACATAATATTTAATATCATGGATACCAGAGAGTGGGAAAATATTATAATTGCATCGATATACCATTAATAACCATAGTATTAAAAATCACATGATGTTTGTTTTTATATGGATCATAATATTTATTCAATTGCAGCATAATCAAAAACAATCTTGATAAATAGAGAGATAATAACTATAAACCATCACTAATTTCGTATCATTCAATAATTAATAATTAAAAATTACATTACATAGAGATTAAAATTTAATGAAGATAAGTACATTTCTGATATAACATTTCAAATAAATTATATACACATTATAGATAAATAATGGTGTATAATATAACATGTGTCTCGTAGAATAAAAAATTGAGACCAAATTAAATTACTCAATTAGGAACATTTTTAACCTAATCCCTGTTAAAGAGATATCAAAAAATGGATGTGTACATAAAAATAATAATTATTGAAATAATAATATAAAACCATTTTCATTATACACACCACAACTAATAAATTAGTGGTGAATAAAGAATGAATCACATGGAAATAAAATTTGGGAAGAAATTACCAAAACATATGTCTTCACACTCTTCACATTCAGCCAAAACACATGTATAACAAATTTATGTTTAATATAATATATTTATATCAGTAAATTATTATATATAATACAATATTTGGTTTGATTATGAATTTATATTACCATTTTAATGTCAATTTCATGTTATTTTTTCACTTCGGGTAATATTCACTTTGTTTTTCACATGTTTTGTAATTTGTTATATATTTTTTCATCATTCTTATTTGATAATTTGGTTATTATGACCCATGATATAAATATCATTTATAATTAGTATACATTTATTTATATTAATAAATATAATATATAATTATTAAATGGAATACACCATTCATGTTGGTGGTTCATAAATAAGAATGAATGTTGTTTCTATTTTTATCGGAATATAGAAAAAATGAATGTAAATGACATATATCTGTTATATATAAAATAATTATATTCCCATTATTATTTCATATTTATCTTATATTTTTAGTAAGTCCATCCTTAATACATTCCATGTAGTGTGTTAAGTAAACACTTCGCTTTGAGGGGTAGGTAATACACACTTCCCCTTTTGAAGTAATCATAATTCCACAAAGTGGAAATCTTGAAGGTATGATTTATATAATAAATAAACTATTATAAATACATAATAATATCATATATATCATTTAAAAAAATGTTTTCATCAAAATTACTATCCATGATAGGTTGTAATGTTAAACGAACAACATCATTCCCTGAGGCGGTTGTCCGCCACAAACAAGATTGGTTTGTTCATCACACAATAGATCGAAGTGTATATATGTGAAGATAAAACCCTAAAATAAAAACACATCATAATATTTACTATATTGGTTTTATTATATGATCATGTAATCAGAATAAATCAGGTTTTTTCGAATTAAAATAAATGAATGGAGCTTGAGGACCTTCTTTGAGTAACTCATTTTGTTTTTCACCAAAGAGCTTCCATTGATGGAATTCTGTGAAAAATAAACTTAAAGGAGAAAGGGAGGGATGCTGGATAATTAATTAGGAAGATAATTAATTATACAATTACAATTAATAGGTGTGAAATATATTGAGAAATGGTGGCCTATGATATGGGATGGAAAGGAAACACTTTTCATTTTTTAAAACAAGTTAGGTTTACCCATTTTTTACATAATATAAGTAATAAACACACAAAAAAACACTATAATGGAAGGTTTATGGATGAAATATTCTCATAAAATGGATGTGGAAAATATAATATTTCATTTTTGGATTTATGTTTATGGTTTACTCATTTGTTAAGGATGATTTTACATTAATCACTCTAATTATTTTTATAAAATTAACACTTATTTTGGTTAAAAATAATGTTGTTCATATTATATTAAAAATATTATATAGATTAAAAACATTTGGGTACTTTTTTTGAAATACAATTAGCGAAAGATGAAAAGTTAGAAATAACACCAATCATACATATGTGGTATGAAAGTGCATTTTGAAAGTGAGAATTTAAAAAAATTCCTTATGAATTTATATAAAGTTCAAAGTTAATTAAATTATATTAATTGATGTCTAATTGATATAATTTGACTTTAAAACCATATTAATATATAATTTATCTAAATAAATAAATCAAATCATAAAGTTATTTTAAATTAAAATTCTTTACTTTTTATTATTTATAAAAAATTATGTTTCTCATAAAATTCCTAAATAATCATCCTATGATATTTTAGACATTAAAAAGTCAAACATGAGGTTTATTTTAACAAATTATAATGAAAAATGTTTTGAAAATTAATTAAACATTATTTTTCAAATAAGGCTATGAAAGGAAGTTATTTTTATTAAATAATATTATTAAACATATAATGTATTTTGAAAATTTTATATAGCTAATTATAAATATTTTATATTTATATAAAACCATCATAAATAATATTTTAAAAATGTCTATTATTATTCATATTACTATGTTTAATGGGTAGTTTATGACTATCTAATTCAAATAAAGAGAATAATAAAGTGATTTTTTGTAGAAAATCGGTTCCCTATATATTTTTTTTCATCTCGGTGTTTCATGTAGTGAAAGACATATTATTGTCGTATGTATTACAATCCAATTATATGTTGTGTGAAAGGATTGTTTGACTAAATACAATTCAATACATCAACAAAAACTAGTTTATTAGAAAAAAAATCAAAAAATCTTTGGGTGAATAATAATTCTCTTTAAAAATGAATTTTACCCATGAAATTCATTCCAGATATCAATTGTTTCATAATTTTTTGTTCTTTTAATCACAACACACATCATAATAATGAAAATTAAAACCACCTATAAAAATGTAATTTTGAACCATAATGGATACCTATAGTAACTCATAGTTTGAATTCCATTAATGATAACATAGGTGGAAATTGAAATTTTAGATTTGGAAGATAGTTATAACTGATAATTTATGTTGAATATTGATATAGAAAATTGATTAGAAAAATTCGGTGATCAAAAACATTAAATCTAAGATGATCTATAGGTCCATTTTATTTTTGAAATGTAAACATGCAAGGATAAATATTTTTAAATATCCTTTTAATATATTTGATGAATTGTTTTAATGTCTAGGAACATGATGATATATATTTACTACTTTACATTATGTTTCATATGTACAATTTAAACCTTTGGTTTTTCACTGATCAATTCCCACATCATCAATTGCGTCAGGGAATGGCAGTGATGTTTTCACACCTAAATAATTAATATATAATAGGATCCATAAATATAATGACAATTCATTCAACACATTTTTATATAACTTAACAATAAAATTGTTTTCATAGGTTATCCAACATGAATAAATCATCAAATGGTGAGATATTACATTATTCTTGCAAACATAATTTAAATTTTAACTGAATTACTTCCATAAATAGTTATCCTCATAACTCTTCCAGAAGATGAAAATTTAAAACATTAAAACTATGGTTGTGAAATAATATTAACATCTATGCTCCATATATCATAAGGTAGATATTGGTTGTAACATTCTATACTAGTGAATACCCTCATAATATATTCTCTTAAAACTTCGTAATGAGATGAACTACCATAAATCATTCATCAAATTTTATGCAAAAACTCTTATATAAGATTTATCATGTAATGAATTAATAACTGTATCATATAATATGAAATATAAATAATGTACTATAGTTCCTAAGCCTCGGTATAATCATTATTCTTAGGTTTAATATAATAAATACTTTAAAAAACCCATGCCTTTCAGATGTTGTCTATGGTCACTTTATCTTTAGCTGTATAACCAATACCCCTTAAATAATCATTAAAATCCTCCTAATAATTCATCTAGTGAAATATATTTTATTAATTTCCATTATTTCAACATAAAAAACTTTTAATGTGAACCATGTTCTCCTAGATCAGTCCATTAACAATGAAATAAAAGAAATTGGTGAGAAATATATTTCATAGATGATTGCCACACATTCATGAAACGTTTCTTATGAGATGTCTAAATAAGGAAATCGTACATAATCAAAACACTTTTTGTTTATCCTAGGGTATAAATATACAACTTATTTTTAAAATATTTATGATGGTTTGTGAGGATTTTTTGTACCCTTAAAGTGTATTCACTGGGAGTGTCATGCCAGGTGTACAACAATGCCTACTATAGTGGACCATGATACACTGATTCGAGCCTAATACACATTTTATGAGTTTTTACTCCAAGATACATCTATTCTAGAGAAACATCTAATTGAATTATCGAGATAATGATATATTACTATGAATCCACTAGCTCTATCATTTAACAATTTTCTATGACATTTTCCTAAACATTAACTCAATCATACACATACCCATAGAGAAATACCACGATGAATCTATATAAATATCCTAATGGATCTCACTAATTCTTTCCCATTATATTTTCCAAAGGTTGACAAAAAAATCCCCTGAAACCAACTATAGTGACCCACAATTAACATATATGGATATTACATCATTTTAGATAGATATTCAGCATATAGAAAAGTACATGCCTGGGGAACATATTATTTTAGTGTTATTGGAACCATAGAACAAAATAATCTAACCATGGTGAATGATCTTCAATGTTTCCGATAAAAATATCCAAATTTTAAAAATTAACCTAAATAAATTATTTATAATATGAGGAAAGGAAAAATAAGAAACATGATAGATCGTATACTCGATATGGGTAAAAAAATACATAAGAATACCATGATAGTAACGGTATGAGAAGGTGATCATAATAATAGAACATCAAGCCCTTTATATTATAGATCACAAAAATGGATTATAGAAAGATGATTGGTTGTTCATCATACTTAAATAATAATGAAAATAAAAGTATAAGTCATGAATACAGAACAAAGGATCAAGTTATTGATATTTTTGTATACAAATAAGAACATAAAATCCATTCTCAATGATACCTATCATTAATTTCATAACATGTTAGGCTTGGGATAATAAACCATGTACAATCATTGGTCTTGGGATTTCCTCCCTTGTTCCCTATTGTATTAGTCATGGGATGCCCTTTTGTTTTAGTTTAGGGATTCCCTCCCTTGGGAACTCTTATTCCGGGATTGGGATTCCCATTATTGAAACCTCTTATTTAAGGATTGGGATTAACTCCCATGTAACCTATTTTTTTAGGATTAATATTCTATCTTATTTCAGGCTTGTGATGCCCTCCAATATAAGTTCTTGATCTAATAAAATATTTATTGTTACCAATAACATTTGGGGATATATAGGTCCCAACCATCACATATTAAAATCATATATATGTATTCAACAATGTAACAAAAAAATAATCATATCATGATCTGTGAAAAAATATGGTTCTTATAAACCTCAAATCATAACCCGTGAAATTAAATACGTATCATTTTAATATCATTAGATCATAACCTATGTATAATAAATAAGTTTCATAAAAAAAATTTATTAATATATAACACATGTAGATAAGATGGATTAAAAAGAATATAACATGTTGGAGATAGAGATAGGTTTCATCATCCTCATTCCATCAAAACATAAATAATTCAAGAAAGAATATAATTGAATCTATTCAATCATTTTCTACAAGGGAATGAGTTTGATCCGCAGATATCATCTTAACTGGATAAAAAATTTTAAATATATTTTAAAAATGTTTCCTGATGAAAAATCATTTCACATTTGAATAGGGATCCGTAAAACATAAACACTTTTGAAAACCATTTTCATAAAAATTTAAAAAAGCATAAAAAATAAACATGAAATAAGTTTCAAAAACTATTGTCCATGAGGAAATATAAAATAAGATTGATGTAATCATGAAAACCATTTTCCATGAAAAGAATTTTAAAACATACAAAAAAAAGGTTTAATATCATTAAAATTCATTAATATGAAAAAAACACTATTATAATATACAGGGGATGTTTTAGAATCATTTAAAATAATTTTTATGTATAATTTTTTTTCGAATTACTTTTTCATTGAAATCCAATTTAAAACGAATGAATTTATATAGTATTTTGGAGCCAATTAATTAAATTAAAAAATTAACTTTATAATATTGTAATGGAGGAATTAATATAATTATGGTCATGACTATAGGTATATCCATTCATTCTAAACATTCCTTTTTCCCCATAAAATGTTTAGTGAAGTCCTCGATCATAAAATGACAATAAGATTTTTTTTCAAAAAATATAAAAGGGTGAAAAAGGGTAAAAATTATTTTTTATTTTCATAAGATAATATTTGAATATATTTATAAGAACATAGATAAAAAATTGTTTTTAAAATTCATATTTTCCACTGAAGAGAGAGGTGTGGTCATACATTCATTAAAACACTTTGATGATAATCTTATGTACTAAAGAGTCAAAAATTGGCACCATTAAAGGGATATAACATGAGTGACTATAGGTTTATAAAACTAATGAGAGTTCTTGATATATAGGTCATAATATTTAATCAATTAGAGCATAAATAAAAACAACATCAATAAATGGTGAGATTGTAGCTGTAAACCATTAACAATTTTATAACATGAAATCAAAAGAAATAGAATAATATAATTAAATAAATATAATATATCCATGAAAAGTAGTTGATTCATGATATGAAATGTCAATTATAGTATATACACCTCATATAAAAGTATAGGTTATAACGTGGAATGTGTCTCAAAGAAGTGAAATTGAGACAAACCTACTTTACCGAGTTTTTAGATGTTAAAACAAAATCCCTCTAAAAGTATGATCATTAAATTGATATGTAAATAATAAAAAAATTATATAATTAGAATAATAAACTTCCTAAATGTTATAATAACAATATAGTGAATCGTGGTTACTATACATGGATATTACATCATTTTAAATGAATATTCTGTAGATTACATAAATAAATGCTAGACGACTATTATTGTTTAATGGGTTTGGAAAAAATGATATGAAACATATATTTGATAGAAACATATTCATTATATCCCTTTAAGTTATCCACCTTTAGTAATTCAATATAAATCATTTCTTCCAAACCTAAAGAAATAGAAAACTAAGAAAGTGGTGATCTTAGAATATCAGAAATGTTAAATAAAAGAACATTGTAAGCATAACATGAACAAAAGGGTATGGATCTTGAGAATAAAATATGAATATCATACCCATAATATTATATATAATAATAAAGATTATTAATTCATAATATATGGATCATAATAGAATTAATATCATAGGACATGAAAACATAACATAAGAATAAGTCATGGAATTTGTGTCATTGACCCTAGTTTATATCATTGTAAAATGAATAGGTAGAAACAAATTCACAAATTAATGTAAGAACATAAAATCAGACCCCTTAATGACTATATGGACATGAAACCAGGTCCATGTATATCCTTTTTAATATGTAATCCAGTTTAGTCATAACCTAATGAACATTAATCTAGGTCAATGTATAACATTTTGAAATTTAATTTGGTTCACACATACCACTGTCAACATTTAGTCTGGTTCATGCATAAACTTATGGACATGAAATCCGGTCCATGAATAATATTTTGAGTAGTTAATAAGGTTCACTCATAAAATCGGGATCTTGAAATCATGTTTTCAAATAATTTTATGTACATGAAACCAGGTCCTTGCATAGCATTGTAGATATGTAATCAGGCTCACACATAATATTGTGAACAAGAAATCATGTTCAAACATAACATATATACTCATGAGACATCAATTTTCATTTAATGCGTTGGATGGAGGTATAGGTCCCGCCCATATCATAATAAAATAATGTATACATGTTCCAAAATATAACCAAACTTCATCATAGAATGATCTATTACAAGAGATGGGTTTCATAAACATCAAAAAAACACATTAAATTAAATGGGTATCCTTTACATTTACCAACATCATAACCGCTAGAAAAGATATTTTTTTCATAATCATTTCATCAAATCATATCCCATGAAATGTAGAAAGATTCTAAATCATATAACCATTGGAATAGAAATTAGTGTAATAAGCATCATTACAAAATAAAAATAAATCATTCAATAAATGTTATGAATGAAACCATTGTATAATTTCCTACAAGGGAACGAGTAACATAAAAGGATGTAATATTAGATAGAAAATACCATTAAAATATATTTTGAAAACAATTTTTGAAAATAATTCTTCCTTCTTTGAAATAGGATCCATAAAAAATATAATCATTTAGAAAAAAATGTATTAAAATTAAACATGAATGTTATTTAGAAATCATCGATGAAATTTGGAAATGTTTTATTTAAAATACAAGAAGACATTGATAAATTTTCAAAAACCATTTCATGTAAAATACTTTGAAAATTTATAAATAATTCTTTGTAATCATTTGAATATATTTTTCCATGAAAAATAATTTAAAAATATATAAATCATTGAAACATTCTAAAGAAATATATATTTTATAATTAATTTTGAAAAAAAATTCATCAAAATTTACCATTTAAATTTGAAAAGGAATCATAATAAAAATTATATTGCATAAATATATATAGTCCATGTGAGGTAAAATGAGCATTTCATTTAAAGGGTAAAAAGGTTAATAAATAACTTGATCAAGATTTGATAGAAATATTCCTTTGGAAAACAAATTAGAAGAAAAAGTGGCAATTTTTTTAAAAATATTATAGTATTATTTTATAATATTCATGAAAACCCTTTTTAGAAAACATGTTTTTGAAGAATCGTAGTTTTTTAACCAAATGGAGGTTAATGCAGGGATTTCTTAAAAGCATTTTCCTAACTATCATATATAAAAACTATTAAAAAATCACACCAATACATGACTAATTAATGAATAATCATTGGATAATAAGATTCTTGAATGTTATTTTTATATATATCATATGTATTCCTCAAATGAATCATAAACATAAACAATCATGAAATGCAGTGAGATTGTTTTAATAATATATAACCACTTGGTAAAATTGAACCCATATCCCAATGAATGAAAATTAAATTAAATGAATCATAAAATATGACGAAAATTAATAAAATAATTCTATAACATTTAAAATTATGTATATACAACAAATGGTAACATATAGGTTCATAACATGACTTGTGTCTTAAAGAGTGTAAATTGATACAAAATTATTTTATTAAATTAGTAACTTTTGAAAAATGATTAACAAGAATGAAATTTCATAAAATTGATATTTATATTATATTAAAATTAAATAAATGAATCATATAATAAATCTATGGTAATTATAAGAACCACACAAATGAAATGGGTTGGGAATAATGCATATATATATATTTAAAATAAAAAGTGAGACGAAATCCCCTTACATTTTTCCTTTAGTCTCTTGATACTCATAGAAGCTTCCTATATAATAATATTATGTCTAAATTTAATTAATTTATTAAATAATATTCTTATACCTAATACCATCTATGGTTTCATTATGACTATATATTTCCAACTTGTTTACAGTAGTATGTTATGTTTTCACATCATGTAATATTTGATTTGTTCTTTGCATGTGTCCGGGTTTATTATGTATTCCATGATAATACATGTATCCTTATTCCAAAACATAAAAAAATAATATAAATAACATGTTTATTCAATATGGTTTTATTATAATAATCTATATAAAATATAAGTATGAAATTTAATACACCATTCATGGATAGAGTAAGATATATGCACGCTTGAACGTTGTTCTTTTTTTATAATCATATTGAAAGAATGAATGAAAATGAAATATATGTATATATTTAGATAATTTAATTAATTTATACTTATAATGTTAAATATATTATATTATTTCACTAAATACATACTTAATAAATTCCATGTATTGTGTCAATGAATCACATCACCTTCAGTGGGTGGTAGTCCACACTTCCTCGAAACGAAATTATCATATTTACATCAAATTGAATGTTAAATATATTTTTGTTGTAAAAGTAATAAATATGATTAAATATATAATATTTATAATATATTAAATATATATTTATATTAACTATAATAATTTTCACCATGAGTGGTGGTAGAGGAAAATTGAATAATCATTATTTAGTGAGGTCAGTGTTCGTCGTACACGTAAACAGTATATTGATAACCAATTTGATGTAGGTGTGTGTATTTGTAGGTTAAATAAATTGAATAAAAATATCACTGTATAAATTGGATTATTTTTTTGTTTTAAAATAATTGAATAATGATAGTGGATGGGGTGGATAAATAAAATAAACGAAAGGGTCTCGCCATATGAGGTTACCTATTAATAAGCTAACTATTTTGGGTTTGAGAAAAAAGGAATATATGGGTTTCTTTCTATACAAGGGAGGCTTATAGGATAAATTTATGGATTATGGGAGGTTATTTTCCAATGTTTTGGTGATACAAAAGTCTTTAGAAGTATTTTTATGTTTGGGGAGATGATGCCATTTTATAGTGGGAAAGGAGTGGCACTCTTGTAAATATTTGAAGAGAGAATTCCACCGACATTTTTCATGTCTCAATTGGACCTAATAATAAATAAATGACTATAAAATTTAGTATACGGTCGAAATATGTCCATCCAATGTCTCTTGTAAAATCTTCAGGGATGTTTTTAATCTAATATATAAGGTTTAGTTCTTAGTTATGATTAATTTCACCTCTATCAATGTAATTAATATTAATTACATGCAATAAAGATTTTTGTAAAAAAATAATTTTACATGATTATACATTATATATTATTTTTATTACAAATAAAAAATATTATTTTCAAATTTCAATCACTAACGAGGTAGAAATGATTTCTAAATTATTACCACAAATGGGATGACACTTCATGTTTTTATAGTAAAAATGACTAAAAGATGGTGATGTTTTCTTATCCAATTTCAATGTCAAATTATTTCATATGACCTATATTATATTAATTTATTAAATTATTATCATATTAATATTTTAAACCTATTTAAAATAAAAATTATTCTTCAAAATAAATTAAATAGAAAATATGATTTGAATTAATATCTGGTATTTTTTACTCCACATTGAAAATGATATCTTACAAAAAAAATACGAAAAATTATCCTAACATAATTATTATGTTTTTATATAAATATTAACTATATTATTATATATTAAATCTATAAAATTATTACAAATTGTATTTTTAATGGGTTTTACATTAAAAGGCTGTAAAAATACCTTCATTAAATAATAAGTTTATATGCAAATAATTGGGATTGTTTTATCTTACGTCCATTGAATATATTGGATGAATATATAAAAAATTTCATTGAATATATAATATATAAATTACAATAATATCACTTAATAAATATAATAAATGAAATTTAGTATGTTAAAAATGCATTGTGACTACAAAAATAACAATATTTTCTTTTATATTCAATCATTTTATATATTAATTTTTAATTTAATGTTAACCTATAAATTAATATTATATTTTGTTGAACCAAATATTTTCATAAATTAGATAATAATATTTTAACCGTTAAAATAATGTCTATATTATTTCTTTATTATTTTAAATCATAACATTTTTATGATATACTATTGTTTTGGAAATAATTTATTATATTTGTTACAGAAGTCATCGAAGATTGTCATTTTTTTTGTAACGCAAGATGAACTCAATGTTCCATGTAGAGTAAAATAATTTTTTTTATTGTTGTACATGATTTACTTGTTTTTTCATATAAAGAAATACATATGTAGTTTTTTATGATATAATAAAATATTTTTAATATTTCATGAAATGAAAAATATCATAATATTAAATTAAATTGTCAAAAAATAATTCACAAAATAATAGGCTATTACATTCTACCAACTTCTTAAAATTAATTCCACTCACAAAATTTGTCTATGTAATCAAAGGATAAATAGTTGATTGTTTCATTCATTTAAATCCAAATCATAAAACAAAATGTGATAAAATACATTAAAAAGCAATGTTTAAACCATAATAGTTACCCCAAAGTAACATATATAAAGGATTATTTATTAGATAAAATAGGTTTGGAGAGAGGATTAGGCATGGTGGAAAAGCATAAATATTTCTAGGGAGGGATTAAGGTAACCAATAAAAAAATGTGAATAATAAAAGAAATTTTTATGTCCATAATTTCAAAAATATGTTATGATTTAAAAAGCCATTAGTTCAAAAATATTTGGGATTATGAAAACACATTTTTTTAATTATCCTAACATTGAGTAATTGTATTTAATTACAAATAATATAAGTAAATATACTTACTTGTTTTTATATTTTCATTCTTATGAACAATACCATTCTTTTTTATGTGATGGAATATTTCCACATCAACTATTACACTAATAAATAAACGAGAATTAGTTTATTATTTTGGAAGTAATGACATATCATGATATACATTATATGTCAACCAATATATCATCAGATTAAAAAAATACAATTAGGTTGTCCAATATGCGTAAGTAATAATGTGTTGAGATAATATAGTAATCTCAAAAAAAAAATTAAATATGGATTTAAACATTCCATAAATGGTTAACCTTATAACCCTTAAAAAATATCATTCACCCTTTATTACATAGATATTATGTTATCATATATGAAAAAAAAAATTAATGAATAAATGGGTTCATACATTAAATGATATAACATTAAATTTTATTTAATTAATCTTAAATCCCTGAAATGGGATATAATATTATGAAACATTATTAAAGTATGAAAAAATATTATCACAGGGATTATTCATAAAAAATAAATAATTAACCTCCCAAAAAAGTTGGAAAGGATATTTTTTCCACTAATATTCATTATTCATATTATTTATTGGGATATTATAATCTTTCCCTTTTTCTATTATCATCATAGGTTGTTTTGTCATATCATACATATCAGCCATTGTATTGGGATATTGATTCACATAATTTCCAAACACATTTCTCATGAAACACTAATGTGTATGTTTTTAATTCTATTGATATTTTTCTCCACTAATTTCATTGAGTTTCCTCTAATCATCATTTCTACATTCTTCTTCTCTATGGACAATATTCACACACAGTAAACACCATATTTGTCAATTTCGTTACTCTAATAAGTGCTCTTTCTCATTGTTCTGAAAAGTATGTGTTTGGAAATTTTTCATTTGTACTTGGCTTTTATATTCCCCTTTTAACTATATCCTACTTTTCTTGTTAAAGAAATGAGATAGATATTTAACATCAGCCTTCATTTCAAAATTGATTGCACATTTCACAATCTCTTCATAGATACCAAATTCTTCCTTTTCCAACGTAACATCCCAAGTAAATAAAGAATTTAACATTTTCATATTTATTAAAATTTATGAATTAAATATAAATTTAAATTTAAATGAAATTCTATGTTTGATGGTGTACCCAATATGCAAAAACATGTTTCTTTGAAATCTTATGTTGCACTAGATGTTGAGTCATACTGAAAAATAATAGTCAAATTTTATTTTAAATGGTTGTTAATGCATAGCCATTGTATTGGCGGGAATGAATAGAACTAACTAAAATATGATTATATATGTTTTTTAAATGTTTTTACATTTATCCAATAATAGTTATAGGCTTAAAATGAGAATGAATCAAATTGAGGCATAAATACTATAATATTTATTAAAAGGCCGATTTACTACTTTTTTATAGAAAACCCTCAGTAAATCTGGTTTTGGTCAATTTTGAATGTTCTATTTGACAAAATAAAACTCTTATTTATAATAGGAACATAGAAATTTACTTTGGGTAAATTTTCAATAATTTTCTAATAAAATTCATTTTTCTAATGAATATTCAAAAATACTTTATTTTAATTCAAAATTGCCTTTTAATATTATTTATTTATAAGGTTAGATTATATTTTTAATTTGTTTTAAAGTATAATTATATTCTATTTTTTACAATTTAAAACAATTTTGGTCATTAAAAGTAATTTCACTTTGAAATTGGACATAAATAAGTGTCAATCTTTTGATAGTTATTATTTCTTATAAACACACTTTTTGTTTTGACAGTGGGAATAAATTTTAAATTAGTTTCTCCCACTTCTGTGTTTTGAATGTTGAAAAATGGATTCTATATTTGTAATATAGTGGTCTAAATTGTTTAAATATGTAACTTTTATTTTTATACATGATGAATATTATTTCGGAAAATATTTTATATACCATGATTAAAGGGTAAATCCGGTAAATAATTGTAAACAAATATTATTATAATAATATAAAATTATACTAACATTGTTCTAATCATATTGTATGATATATTTTCGACCATGTCCATCCTTAGGTCTATTCTGGGACCTCAGGGAGCCACTTGGTAGTGATAATGACACTTTATATTAATTATTTTAAAGTGAATAAAAAATTACATTAACATATATATTTTTGTAAATCAATTTTTTAAATGGAGTTATATAATTTATTTCTTAGACTATAAATATTAATTTGAAATCTAAAAATATTTCCTACATGATTTTATTTTTTTATAATTTTTAGACCACAAATAAATAAAATTGTATATGACACAATAATGTTGCAATATTTAACTCATTAAAGAATGATTTTATTAAATAAGATTATAAAGATTAAAATAATATCCAAAAACATTCCAATTAATATTGGATGATTTTATTTAGAACATGATTAATATTCACTTCAACTTTAAAATGTTTTGGAAATTTAGAAACTGAAAATAATTATATGATAAAATAGTATTTTTAGAAATTCCTAAAGAGTCCCTAATCAACCTTATAAGAATCTCTCACTTCTAACCCATTCCTCTCACTTCTGAAGCCCCATGTCTCATCCAAAATCTACCCAATTATACTCCCTAAAACCCTATATTCATCTTATATGCATTAAAATTTGTATAAGGCACTTCCTTTAATCCTTTTGATTCAAACCAAAGAGAGATACCGGATTTAAATGTAACATCTACTCTTAAGTTCTTTTGTTTTATTTTATTTCTCCCACCTAAAAAACTCTTTTTATTATTATATTTTATAAAATCTCCAGTATCCTCAATATATTATATTTTTCTTGAGAAGGATTCTAACTACACTTACACACACCTCCATCTAATGGGAAAATAATATATAGTTTCCCTAGACTATGAACTACTTCCTCACGAAACGATGATTGTTCAATATTCTTCAACCACCTCGTATGGTGTCCATAAATAAGGATCTATATTTATATGTTATATATATAATATTTACATTGTTTTTATTCTTATGTATTATTTATGTATATAATACCTTTATGGTTTCCATAGTGGGTAAATACGATAATTTCATTTTTGGAAGGGCGGACTCTCACCCCCTCAAAGTGATATGACTCGTTCATGCCATACATGGAACGTATAAAGGATGGAGTTACTGAAATTATATATCATATTATACTAGAATTATAATATATATATTTATAGTTAATTTTTAATTCCATTAAATATGAAATAGAAATGAAAGTAGTGGTCATGTGTATGTACGAATCACCCTCTCCATGAATAGTGCATTTCATTTCTTATCACCAGCTGTTAGGTACTCTTATAAATTCCCATATATATTTATATAGGATATATATTAAAAATATTAAATCTAAATCATGAATATCATTAAGGAAATAATGAAATTTGGACCACATAGACAAATTGAAAATAAAACATGTTCATTTTTGACTCAAATACCAAATATCAACAAAGCATCCATTATTAACATAAATGATTTCATAATGTTTATAACATGGTAATAAGGGATATAAAATTAAAAAAAATCTTGAAAAAGGTTCTTATGTAAGTTGAAAATAATTTTAGTTAATTATTCATGAGATTAAAGAACGAACAGATCATATCAGACAACGAGGTAAGGGGTTTCTTATCTCACTTTTAATTTCGTGAGATTTACATTGTTCACCACTTATTTATTTCATGTGGTGTATTGTGTAATTACATCTGATATATATTAAAATTATTATCTTTATATTCATGGTGTTATGTGATTCATTTGGTGGTTATTAACATTTGGTCATATGACTTGATTAATTACAATGTGGTAAGGGGTTTTCATCTCACTTTTTATTTCGGTGGGATTCATGTCATAATTTCCACTATTTCCTTTTGTGTGGAGTATGTAATTCCAATTATTGTATTCTTTTTGTAATATAATTTAACTTATGGGTATTTAAATATTCATTGTATGATCCTTCCATTATTGGATATATGTTTTGTATGATACCAAATTGGTGAAAGAACTTTTAAGCGTACTCTTTTAGTCAAAGACTTCTTTTATGTAAAATCTTTTAATTTCCTTTTTTTATGTTAGGATATGTTCTTATATATCCTTACTTATGAAAATTTTATGTCCTTTTTATGAAAGATCATTTTATCTCTCATTAACTCATTTTATGAATTTTAAAGTGATGTCGTCAGGCTGTCGAATTTCTATAAGAGAACTTCTTAACCCAATTTCAATTATTTCGGTTAAACATATACTTCTTGATTATGTCTTTCTATGAATATGTGTGAATAACTAATGATTGTTTTACAATTCAATCCCACTTATATTGGGTTTATTCTTATTTGTCACACATAATTGTTTCATTGATTTGTCTTTAATCTAAGGATATGAACTTGTAAAAGGACTTGGTCACAATTTACATTCCATTGAGGCACATTTTTTTTATACACCATTTCACTTTATAATGGTGTATATACTACCCTTTGACATATTATATTATGGATCTCATTATTATCATGATATTATAATCATTAATTAAAGTTATTCCTCAATTATTTTTATTCTATCATCCCTCATTTGGATTGATAATATGTATCTAAAATATTGTTTTAAATATTTTAAAGATTTATTCTTCTAAAACATTCTAATTAATTTCCATCTTTAAAAAATGGTTTTAAAGATTTATTTATATGGATAGTAATGTTTTAAAATTAAAATTTATTTCAAATTCTTCAAATTAGAATATGTCACTTTGATTCAAAAATCTCTTTATTAAATGTTTTAAATGGTTATGAAAATGGTTTGATAAATCATTGATTATATCAATACCATGAAATGATATATTGTGATTCCAATGTGGAAATGTTATCTTTCTTTTATGCTTATTTTATATGTTGTGAATATGTTATGGTTATTGGGCATTGTTTACGTATATGGGTGGTTCCATGATAAACTTAGGGAGGGTGAGCCTGAGATAGCTCTTCAATGCATTGGGTAATATGAAGGAGGTAAACGTCAGTGGTTCTCCAAAAATATTTTGGGAATATATTGTGATGGGTATTAAAATGTAACTCTTTATTTAGTTGTGATATCTAAATGTAAGTATTTTATGTATGTCACAAGTTACCATTATGATTTATGATTTATATGTGTTATTCATAAATCTTATGATTTCACGACGTATGTTATGATTGAAAAGTATGGTTTCATTAATTTGTATTTATTGATGGGATAATATTTTCTTTAATTATTTTATAATAATTAATGATATTTTTATGCATTCCCCAAGTTTTGAAACTTTTTTTGTAGGATATAAAGATGAAAAGGGTCAAGGATGGGATCATGGAAAATTCATGCTATCTAAAACAAAGAACTATACATGTTTTTTAGAGTTTTTATTTTATGAATAAAATTATATGGAGTAGAAGTGTCTACATTTTATTTTATGAAATGTAATGTAACAGATATGGCCTGATTTTTAAAAAGCCTAAACCTGAAAAGATTCTCAATGTGAGTTCTTGACTTGACTCAAGATAATGTTATGTTTAAGGTCAGGTTCTTATAGTTGGTATCAAAGGTCGGTTTAGGAAACTTTATGGATTTTTAGTTTTCGTTAAACACTTGGTTAGTCCCTCGGTCTATTATTTCAATTAAATCATTGTTTTATAACATTTTTATATAAAGGAATGTTGGTAAAAAAATGCAAGTAGGAGAATCTCAAATGACATTTCTATCTCTTCCAGATGACATGGTTGCAATAATTACTTCAAAGTAATGTTCAGATGATTGTGAAACTTTTACAAGCATAAAACTCACTTGCATGCAGTTGTTTGAGATATCAAACACCTCCACCATACCTCGATATCATCATGAATCATGTGTTATATTTAATCAAATCATATTTCACAATATTTTAATATTTTCATGATAGGTAAATATTATTAAGGAATTTTCAATTATTTTACCTTATCTCAAGATTTTGAATCATATTGTGATTTTGAAAAAGGTGCTGAAGAATGAGACCCTTGCACAATCTTTTTATATTTGATTTTACAATATAGTCTCTCAGAAAATAATTATGATATTTTAAAATGACTATTTATTGAATGTTTCAACCCAAATTCAGTCTGACTGTTTCATAAAAATCATGTTTTATCAGATGTATTAAAATTATATGTCATACATGATTATTTTCTGAACCTGTTTTTCTACGAACACCCATACGACCCATGTTATACAAGGTGTATTTGGATGAAAGAAGAAAATTATTTTCATTTATCTCTTAATCATTGTTGAAATGCATAGACCTTCAACCTACATGAAAAAGATGATGATGAAACCATATGGACACCATGATGAAGGTATATTTTTCTTTCTATTATGAATTGTTTTATTTTATCATATAGATGTAAAATAAGGAAAAAGAACAGTATATATAATGATTCATGAATTTAGATGTTGAGGTCTTAATGTATTGGGATGAAAATGAAACGTATAAGAAAACCTTGATGGTAAAACATGTTATGGTTATTTTTGAGTTTTATAAAAAGAGACAACTCATATGATGAGTGACAACCCATCATGTCGGCAAGGCTAAAGAAATATAACCCACAAATGAGGGGAGATAATGGAACATCACCTACCACTAGCCTACGTGATGTCCATGGTCATTATGACTTATTCTCTTTAGTAAAATGATTTTATGGATCAAGAATAAAATTGATTTTTCGAACTTATGTTTTATCAAATAAATATCCTTAATATAGGAAAATGATTTGGTGATTAAGTGATAAAGGATATTTTGGGAGTTGTACTCTATTTTGGGGAAACACTATATGCCTATGGAAAATATAATACATTAGGATATGAATTAAGGAGTAATGGTGTAAATTTATTTAGGAGGAATCAATATTTTTATTTTAGGATTATAAGAATTTTGTTTTATTTAAAAAAATGATTAACATATCATAGAGAATATGTGATTAGGTTAATTACTTTTCAGTATGTGTAATTAAGAGTAGTCAATGTTATTTGGAGATAAATTTTACGATTTACTATGGAAGACTATGTGATTAAATCTTTCTGAGACTTGGTTTTCACTCTTAGTTTGGATTAAATTGAAGAATTTTATGAACCATTGTTTTTTGAATGGTCTTTCTTAATCTTTGGGTGTTGTTTAGAAAATTTTGGTGATTAAGAGTAGTATTTCTTTTTATAAATGATTATCATTTTTATGGACTTTCTGTTCTTGTTCTATCCTTTTTGGTTTTGGTTGATTTCTAAATAAGTATAAATATAAATTAAATCTTTTTTGAATTATTTTCTACTATAGAAGTTCATTATAGCAGTTTCAATGCGAAGATGTCATCATTAACACTCATTCGTTGGAGAAAATATGAGTTTGTGGTAAAAAAATAGTAAAGGATGAATGCAAACCTGAAAAGAATGTATGTTTCCTTATCTTCTTATTAAATCTATTAAATAAATTTCAAAACTTTTGGTAAAGAATCTTAAAACAAAAAGCATTTTTTGTTAACTTATTCTATTGGGGAATCAATGACCGTTTAATCCATCAATTTTTTTTGATTTTATGGTGGCTAACATTCTTTTAATCATGTTTTCTACCACTCTCCATCAAATTTTTATGGTTTGTTTCTCTTTAATATCCATGTTTTCCTACATAGAATCTTAGTATGGGATATCTTGGGTTACCTTTTTATTTATCATTCTTTCTTTTAAAGTGATATTTATATTGACACTTTTTTTCTGATGTGGGTGTTTCTATGAAGATTCCAAGACCAATTTTAAAATTGTGAGGATGCAATTACCAAAAGGGGGTAAGGATGTAACATCCCAAGTAAATAAACAAAATAAAATTTACATATTTATTAAAATATTTGAAATAAATATTAATTTTAATTTAAACGGGGTGCTATGTTCGATGGAATACCTAATACGCAACAACAAGCTTCTTTGAAATCTTATATTGCACAAAATGTTGAGTCATGTTGAAAAATAATATTATTATTTTATTTTGAATGGTAGTTATCACATAGCTGTTATATTGGTGAGAATGAATATAACTAACTAAAATTTGATTATATATGATTTTTAAATGTTTTTATTTTTATCCAATAATATTTATACGCTTAAAATGTGAATGAATTAAATTTTAAGCATAAATACTGTAATATTCATTAAAAGGTCGATTTACAACCTTTTTATGGAGAACCATTTAAAATATAGTTTTAGAAACATCAATATGTTATATTTTTTAAAATAAAATTCTTCTTTAGAATCAGGACATCAAAATTTAATTTGGGTAAATTTTTGGTATTCTTTTGATAAAATTCATTTTTAATGAATATTGAAAATAAAGTATTTTAAATTGAAACTACCTTTTAATCAAATTTATTTGTATGGTTAGTTTATCTTTTTAATTTGTTTTAATGTTTAATTATATTATTTTTTTACTATTTAATCTAATTTTTGTCATTGGATATAATTTCACATTGAAATTGTACATAAATATGTGTCAATCTTTTGATAATTATTATTTCTTATAAAAATGCTTTTCGTTTTTACTATGAGAATTAACTTTAATTTAATTTCTGACACTTCTGTGTATTGAAATTGGAAAAATTAATTCTATATTTGGAGTCAGGAGATCCAAAATGTGTAAATAGATATATTTTATTTTTAGACATGATGAATATTTACTTCAGTAAATATTCTATTTACAATGGTTAAAGGGTAAATCTATTAAATAAGGGTACAAAAAATTATTATTATAATATAAAATTACCCTAACATGTGTCTTAATCCTATTTGATAAAACATTTCTGACCATGGGCATTCATGGGTAGATTTGTGGACCCCATGGATCCACATGGGAGTGATAATGACACTTGATATTAATTAATTTAAAGTAAAAACAAAAATGACATAAACATATATCATTTAGTAAATCATTTATTATATGGGGTTATATAAGTTATCTCATCAACTATAAATATTAACTTTAAATCCAATAATATTTCCTACATTATGGTATTTTTTTATAATTTTTAGATATCTCATAAATAACATTATTTATGACATAATAATGATGAAGTATTTACCTCATTAATTAATGATTTAAATAAATAAGATTATAAATATTAAAATAATATCCCAAACCAATCTAAATTTTATTATATGAGTTTATCATGAACATGAGTCATCTTATATTTTACTTTAATATGTTTTGGACCTTTAGAAACAGGAAATCATTATATAATAAAATAATAGTTTTAAACATTCCAAAACAGTACCTTCTCCCCTTATAAAAATTCTTCACTTCTATCCCATTCCATAAACTTCTCAAGCCCCTTGTCTCATCCAAAATCTATTAAATAAATCTCCCTACATCCCTATATTCTTCCTAGAAGCCTTACATTAGGCATAAGGCACTTCAATTAAACCATTTTGTTCAAACCAAAGAGAGATACCTAATTTAAAGGTAACGTCTTCCCTTAAGTTATTTTGTTTTATTTTACTTCTCCAAACTCTAAAATCTATTTATTCCATTATTTTATTACAAAAATTGTATCCTCAATATATAATGTTGTTTTTATGAGAGGTATTCAAACTAAAATTACACAAACCTCCATCTAATAGGCAAAAAACATACTGTTTCTATGGACGGTGAACTACTGCCTCACGTAATAATGATAGTTCAATATTCTCCTAGCCCTTATAATGGTGGCCATAATGATGGAACTATATTAATATGTGATATATATTATATTTATATTGGTTCTATTACACTGTATTTTTTATTTATATAATACTTTTAAGGTTTCTATAGTGGGTAAATATGATAATTTCATTTGAGGATGTGCGGACTACCACCCCCTAAAAGTGATATTACTCTTTCATGACATATGTGGAATGTATAAAGGATGGAGTTACTGAAATTATATATGATATTATACTGGTATTATAAAATACTTATTTATCATTAATTTTTCATTACATTAAATATGAAATTGAATTGAAAGTAGCATTCATGCGTAAGTACATCTTACGGTCTCCATGAACGGTGCATTTCATTTCTTATCTCCAAATGTTATGAACTATTGTAAATACATATATATATATATAGGATATAAATTATATATATAATATCTAAATCATGAATATCATTTTGGAGATAATGAACATTTTACCACATGGACAACTTGTAAATATAACAAGTTTATTTTTGACTCAAGTACCAATTGTCAAAAAAATGACCACTATTAACTTAAATGATTTCATAATGTTTATAACATGGTAATAAGTTATATAAAAGAAAAAATATACTGGAAAAATTTTCTAAATAAATTATAAATTTACTTTAGTTTATTATTTTGGAGATTAAAGAATGAACGGGTCATGTCGGACAATGAGGTATGGGGTTTCTTATCTAACTTCAAATTCTGTGAGACTTCCATTGTTCACCACTTATTCATTGCATGTGGTGTATTTTGCACAGAAATATGATATATATTATCATGAATATTTTTATATTCAAGTAATCTTGTGATTCATTTTGTGTTTATTAACTTTTTCCATATGACTCGATTGATTACAATGTGGTCAGGTTTTTTCATCTCACTCTTTATTCTGGTTAGATTCATGCAATATTTTCCACTATTTACATTTGTGTGGAGTATGTGATACCCATTATTGTATTATTTTTGTATTACAATCTACCTTATAGGTATTTACATCTTCATTGTATGATCGATATTTCTGGGTGTGTATGTTTCATAAGTTACCAAATCGGTAAGGGAACCATTCACCGTACTCTTTTAGTCAAATACTTCTTTTATGTCATGTATTTTAATTTCCATTTTCTTATGTTGGGTATGTTCTTCTATATCCTTATTTCTGTAAATTTTATGTCCATGCAATGAGAGATAATTTTCTCTCTCATCAACTCTTTTATGAATTTTAAAGTGATGTCTTTAGGCTATAAAATTTCTATAAGAGAACTTCTTAACCCAATATCAATTCATTTGGTTAAGATTATACTTCTTGATTATGTTATTCGATAAATATGTTTGAATTTCCTCTGATTGTTTTACACATAATTTCTACTTATATTGGTTGAATTCTTATTATTCATAGATAATTATGTCATTGATTTGACCTTAATCTAGGGATATGATCATTGTAAGGGACTTTGTCTCAATATACATTCCATTGAGACATAATTATTTTTATACACCAATTCAAATTTATATGGTGTATATAATTCACTTAGACATATAATATCATGAATCCATTTTTTATCATGATTTTATAATCTTTGATTAATGGTATTCTTCAATTATTTATATTCAATCATCTATCGTTTGGTTGGAAACTCTTTAACAAAAATATTATTTAAAATGTCTTAAAGATTTATTCTTCAAAATTTTCCTCATTAATGTCCTTGTTTTAAAATTAGTTTTAAATATTTATTTATATGGACATGAATGATTTGAAATTAAAATTTCATTCATATGCTTCAATTTAGGTATGCGACAAATTGATTAAAAATTTTCAATATTAAATGTTTTTAATGGTTTTGAAAATTGTTTGATAATGCATTGATTATGTCAATATTTTGACATGATATATTGTTATTTCAATTTGTAAATGTTATCTTTTCTTTATTCTTGTTTTATGTGTTATGAATATGTTATTTTTATTGGGAATTGTTTACGTATATGGGTGGTTCTATGATAAAACTAGGACGGGTGAGCCTGAGATATCTCTCTAACGCATTGGGTAATGTAACAGAGTAAAAGGTAACATTTCTCCTAAGAGATTTAGGGAGTATAATGTGATGTGCATTCCAACATAACACCCTATGTAGTTGTGATATCTACAATGTGAGTATGTTATGTAAGAAATAAGTTGCCATTATTATTTATTATTTATATTTTTTGTTCATAAATCATATGATTTCTTGAGGTATGTTATGATTAAAAAGTATGGTTTCATTAATTACTATTTATTGATTGGTTAATTTTTCCTTTGGTTATTTTATAATGCTTACTGAGCTTTTTATGCTCACGCCATGTTTTTAAATTTTTTCCACATGACCTAAATATGAATAAGGTCAAGGATGGGATCAAGGAAATGTCATGTTGACTAAATCCTAAAACTACAGATGTTTTTTAGAGATTTTATTTTATGTAAAAAATGGATACTGAGTTGAAGTGTCTACATTGTATATTTTTAAATCTAATGTAATAGATATGGAATAAATCTCTAAAACTGTAAACTTGAAAATTTCATCAATGTGATTTCTTGACTTAACTCATGATTATTTAATGTTTATGTTCGGGTTCTTATATACAACTCCCTTATCGGACTTGGTTTAAAGCTGATGAATACCCTATCAACATCAAAATTTATTTGGATGAAAATAATATAAGAGTACCTTGTATGTATTGTCAAATTAGCCTCATAGGTACCAATAGATTCATCATCCTCTTCCATAAACTCATGGAACTCATTTTTTGTCTTCATATAATAAACATGAGGAATTTATTTATTGAAAAAAAAATTGTAAACTCAACCCAATCAATGGATTCAATTTCATCTATCATTAAAGTGTTCTTTATTAGAGTTTACCACTTATATTGTTCACCTTTTATCCAATAAACATATCGAATTACTTTCTCATGATTTGAACACTTGAGAATGGTGATTTTATTTTTAGAGGTACTACTTCAATATTTAGAATCAAGGGGATTCTATGACCCAAAAAAATATTACAGATGATGGCTCATGAAGAACTCAATAGAACATTGTTTCCTCCCTTTCTTGTTTACAAACTCAGGACGATTAATAGCTTCAGAATGAAGTGAGATCATAAAAATGAGTTTTTCTATTCTATCCCCAAAGAAATTTTCTCTTTAGGTGGACATGAATTTCATTGTCTATTGAGATTACCACTAATGTGGTTCTTTCGGGTTCAAGAAAAAGGGTAAAACCAAATGGATAAAGTAAGAAATAATTATCATAATGAGGAACCACATAATCAAGAGATGTCACTTATATGATTCTTAATGTATGACACCATCCTTATTCTTTGACTCCATAGGTTCATCAAAGGATATTCATAGGCAACATCAATTATTATCCTTAATGATATTTAATGATGATTTTGTGAATTACCAATGAATATCCCTAAGGAGAGTCATACTAGGTGTGTATATAATAACATTTTTGTGTACCAAATTAACTCATGTCAGGCTGAAGACATAATTTCATAGTTTTTATGGCTAGGTATATGTGTTATTGAGCCACATCCACATTTAATATCTGAACATGGATGTATTTCTAGGAAACCACTTACTCTATACCTAACAAAAATTATAGTAATGTTTGTTAAATTTGGTATCATACTTATAATTATTCATAGATATATATAGCTATAAATATAATTATAAATTATCATCAACATCCCAATAATGTTTTTTCATCCTAGTTTCAAAAGGACGACTTAAATTTTATTTTATACCATCTTTAGGGAACTAGGATTAACATAGATGGATATTACATCATTTTAATATAATATTATATACATTACAAAAATACATGCTTGAGGACTATAATAGTTTACTGTATTTGGAAACATGTGAATAAATATTCTATCCTAGTAAAAGATTTTCGACATATTCCATGAAGATATCCACCTTTAGTACTTCTACATAAAACCTTTCTTCATAACACGGGGAAATAAAACATAATATAGGGGTTATATCAGATGCTATGTACGGTTAAATAATGAAAATGTGTAATAATAACAAAACAATGTCTTGAACCTGGGAATAACATTTTAAGTTAATACCCTAAATATTTCAGATCATAATAAATATTATTAGTTATATTACATGGATCAAAAAATAATTAAGAGTATATGTAATTAAAGAATTACATAGGAATAATACAAGGACTTTTTGGAATGTACATTGGTTTATAAAATTGTGACCATATATATGTAAGAACATGTACACTCATTATGTTAAATACACAAAATAAGGACCCCACATCAACATTTGGACATTCAACCAGGTACATGCATAACATTTTGATGATGTGATCTGGTCCATGAATAATCTTATAGACATGAAACTGGGTCCACGCATAACATTGTGAACATGTATAAGTAGAAACATCATCCCTAATTAAGTTATGTACATGAAATCAGGACCATGTATCAACTTGTATACATGAAATAAATTCCATGAAGAACCTTGTGAACATGTGATAAGATTCCCAAATAATGTTTTGGACATGAATCTTGGTCCACACATAACATTGTAAACATGTAATCAGGCACATGAATAATGTTTTGAACATGTAATCAAGTTCACACATAGATATATGGACATGAATCAAGGTCCATCAATAATATTTGGAACATGTAACATGTTTCACTCACAACACTGTGAACATGTAATTTGGATCATGCATAAACTTATAGACAAACAAAAATGTCCATCCATAACATTGTGATCATGTAATAAGGTTCACACATAATCTTTTGAACATGAAATCAGGTTTACACATACCATATATAATCATGAGTAATTAATCATTACCCTCTAAATTTAAGGGAGATATATTCCCCACCCATCTCATAATAAAATAATTCATACATGTTTGACATTATAATTAAACATCATCATATTTTGACCCATAAAAGAGATGGATTTTAGTTATATGAAATCATAACACATGAAATTAAATCAGTATCATTAGAATCTCCTCACATCATAAACCATGGAAAAGATAAAGGTTTCATAATCATTTCATCAATGCATAACTTTTGAAAATTATCTGGTTTGAAATGAATATAACATGTGGAATTGAAATGGGTGTCAGAAGAATCATTCCCTTAAAACATAAAACATTCATAAAATGATATGAATAGAACTATTGTTTATATTCATATAATGGAATTATTAACATCCACAGATGTCATCTTAGATGTAAAATAACTTGGAATGATATTTTGAAAACATTATTTGAGTAAATAATCCATTATTCATTGAAAAGTGTCTTTAAAACATAAAGACCACATGAAATCCATTTTCATGTAAATAAAACAGAATGATTTTACGAAATTTTTGAAATATTTTTTATTGAAAACATATAAAGAGATATTGAAATGTTTGGAAACACATTTTTGTAAAATGCATTTAAAACTTATAAATTATTCTTAAAATCAATTGGAAATAATTTTTCTTGAGAAATAATATGAATAATATTAATCGTGAAGAAATATTGAATTTTTTTTCATTGAAAATACATTTAAAAAATGTTTTCATAAAAAATAAAATTTCAAATATAAAATTTAATCATCACATAAATGACAGTAGGTATATATGTACATGTCGTACATAGTAAAAAGACCGTTTCTTTTGGAAGGTAAAATTGATTGAAAAATTCCATGCCCAAGAACCGAAAAAAATTCCTTTAAATACATTTATAAATTAACAAATGATAGTAATGGATTTTAAAAATTATAATATAAATTTATAATATTATTTAAATCCCATTTAATAAAAAAAGGTATATAAGTAAGATAAATTTCCAACTAATCTAAGGGTTAAATCTGGATTTATTTAAAGATTGTTCCTAACTATATTACATAATAATCAGTAGAAAAATAATAATGATACATTAAAAAACATGAATAAACCTAGTAAAATAGGATTAATTAATGTAATTGAGATATTTATCATAAGGTATCATCAAACGAATCATAAACATATAAAATCCTAAAATTCAATGAGATTGATTAAATAAACTCTTTCCACATGGTAATGTTGAACAATAATTATCATGTATGAAAATTAAATTAAAAGAAGCTTAAAATATTAACAATATAAGAATATTCTTGTAATAAAATTTAAAATGATTTATATAAAACTAATCGAAAAATATAAGTTCATAACATTGCATCTGTCTTGGCGAAGGCATACAGAGAAAAAATTATTTTAACAATTTAGTAACATTTGAAACATAATTTACATATAATAAATATAAAATAATCTAATTATAAATACAAATTAATTTATTTATATGTATCATAATATAAAACCATTTTTAGTATACACATCACACAAAATAAATGGTTGGTGAACAAAGAATGCATCTCATGGAAATAAACTGTGAGATAAATTTCACTTACCTTGTGTCATGACTCTTTTAGTACTCATAATAGTTTCCTGTATAATAAATGTAGTTTTTTTACACATATTTTACATAATAATATTTTTATATATAATACCATATATGGTTTTATTATGACATTATATTCCCCTCTTGTTAAAATCCGTATGTTAAGGTTTTAATTTAGGAAATATCGGATTAGTACATCACATGTGTTTTAATTTGTTATATATTTGGTAATTATATTTATATAATTATTCCAAAATGTTAAATATGATAAAAAATTAAATAATATTATTTATAGTTTTCTTATAATAATTTATATTATATATAATTATGAAATTGAATGTACAATTCATGCAGACTGTAAATCGTACATATCAATTAACATTGTTTCCATTTTCATTATTGTATCGAATGAATAAATAAAACAAAAATATAAGTATATATGTATATAATATCATTAAAAAGAATTTATAATGTTATATATATATTATCTTTTTAATAATTTCATCATTAATACATTCTATGTAGTGTGTGAACAAATCACATCTCTTTGAGGGAGAGGTAGTCCACACATCCTGAAAAAAATTTATCATATTAAAACCAAATGGAAAGTGAAAAGATATGAGTTTTAAAATGAATATATAAACATAAAGTCATAATAAATAAAATATATGAAATTAATTATCTTATTTTACCTCATAATGTCTACCATAAAAGGCAGTAGAGGAAAAATAACCAATTATCATTTATTGAGGTTGTTGTTCTCCATGGACATAAAAATATGTCTGTTACCCATTAAATTGTGGTGTGTAATAGTAGGTTTAATTGAAATAATAACAAAACCCTCATATATTTAGTGTACTGGTGGTGTAGTAAAATTATTTAATAAAGTGAGTGGATGGTTGGAGACTAAAAATAAAATAACGGAGCCTGAGAGAAGATGTTACCTCTTAATAAGGTAACTCCATTGGTGTTTTTTCTAAAAGGAATCATTAGGTTGTTTTATGTCCATTTGGAGGATTATAGTAGGAATGTAGAGATTTTGGGAGAAAATTTGATCATGGTTTGGGTTATCAAATGTGGTTGGGAGGTGTGAGGATGTTGGAGGACCTGATTCCTTTTATAGTGGGGGAGGAGTGGAACTCTTGTAATTATTTAAAGATTGAATTCCAACCATGTTTTTCTTGTTACGCGAGGATACAATAATAGAGAAGATTAATTCCTATGGAATACGGTTTGATATATTTATAGAAATTAGATCTTGGAAATGTTTATATGGCATTTTTTGTTTTAAACTTTAGGTTTAATTCTTTATTAAGATTAATTCGACCTTAATCAATTTAATTTATTTAAATTACATTCTCTTATTTTTTTGGTAAATTTTTTTAACATATTAGACATAGTTAATTATTCTTATTAAAAATATCAAATTCACTTATTTCAAATTCCAATAACTGATGTGAGAGTAATTAATTTAATATTAATATAGGTTACTGGATGACACTATAGGTTTTTAAAGTAAAAATGATCAACTGTTTATCTAGGTTTTGATACCCACTTTAATTGTGAAAATAGCTACATTGAATAAATTTGATTAATTCATAAATTTATTATGTAATTATAATTTAAAAAAATAAAATATAAATCAATCTCATTACATTGTTAAATAGAATTTTTTTTTCAATTAATGTAATGTAATTTTAACTACTCATGAATAAATAAAACCTTACAGAAATACCAAAAAAGCATCCATCCCTAATTTTTATGTTTCCATTTCAAATATGAATTTTAATTTTACATATTAAATAACTTTATGTTCCCCAAATTTTATTTGGAATGGATTATCCATTAAATAGAGAAAAAGCTAAATTTATAATAAAAAAATTGTTTTGGTTTAATATTATTTCTATCTAGTCTATTTGATGAATATAAATAATATTTTATTGAATATATTACATATATATTACATTAATATCAATTAATAATTGAATAAATTATTATTATATTATGTATTATATAAAAATATTATTGTTGATTTACATTTAACACATGTAAATGATAAATATATTAATTATAAACTAACTTTACCATCATTGTTTGGTTTAATTTCAAAATCTTATTTTAGACATAATTGTTTTATGCTTGAATTACCATTGATGGAAATTATTTGATCCTTACATAAAAAACCCTTTTAATTTTCATATGTTAGAGTATACAGTATTGTTTCATGTAATAATAACATTTTTTCTAGTCATTGGTTCCTTAAATTTTGGATAAAATGTTTTAATGAAAATTTGATTTTACTAAAATCCTTAGTTGGAAATATTATCCCTTCAAAAACGTGATTTTAAAAGAAATTCCAAATTGGTTACAAAAATATAATGAATATTTATTGATGGAATAATTTTAAAATGATGATGTTTTACAATATTTGTTGAAAGGAATCAACGATCAATTTTCTAAACCACACCAATTTTCATTTTACTTAAATTGTTAAAGGAGCCATTGTTTTATCATTTGCAAAATGTAAGGATTTTGCATCTTTCATGACCACTAAATTCTTAACAAGTCCTTTATATGGTAATATAAATATTTTTTAGGAAAAATATTTTCAAAATTATATAGGTTATATTAGTTAATAAATTATTATCAATGTGACATTGATATTTTCCTCTTGAGTGTTATTAATAAAATATTTACAGTATTCATATTCCTCAAGGACAACATCCCTACATTTTTTAAATATTATTTTCCATGGATATGTTGCATTTATACAATCCTTACTATTTTTCGATGGTTTATTATATTTTTTACCACTGAAAGTATTTATATTAACTAGAAAGATTCATTTTTTTTATTCATTATCTTTAATATGAAGTATTCATATTCTTCTAGTCATTGGACATTATAATATACATAAATATCTCTGTTATGTTTCATGGATATGTTAATTATATGAACCTTATATCATTTATTAGTATGAAAGTTATATTGGATGTTATTTTTTACTTAGGAATGTATTGATAAATCTATATTCTTGACTATTAAGGATAATCATGAAAATATCATTGATCATTAGGTTAATAAATAATTTAATATATGAGGAATTATTTGTACATGAAGTGATGGGTAGGGACAAAAATTATGTAGCACATTTAGGCATCATTAATCTATTGAGAAAAAATCAGTAAGCTCTATTGAAATAGTTTTTTAACAATAGATTAAAAAATACATTGGAAAAGACATTATAGTAGTGGTATCACAAAGCCTAAGATCGTGACATTTTTTCATTTAGAACATCTTTTATGAAGAATTATATTACTATTGTCAATGATATTTAAACAATGATATTATTTAATGATGAATTTAATTCGTAGATATAGATTTAATAGACTATGGTTTTAGTCATTTTTATTAAAATATATATTTATGAATTATATATTAACAATAATAAAGTAATTTAAATGATATATGTGTTAAATTATTTATGTTTAATAATTTATTACTACTCATCTACACATCCTAGTGAAGTTATTTAAATATAATATTTTTATATTTATCTAAAAATCCAAATTAATAAATATTTATATATTCATTACAACCATGTTATTTAAATGATATACATGATAATTTAATTATATTTACATATTGATTACTCATCTTCTATTAATGATATCAATTTTGTTATCTAAATTAAATCTACATAATGATATTTATCTTTACCTATTTATTATGTGTTATTTATTATTTATCCATTATTCATGACATATTTTTCTTTTATATCACTCTTACTGAGCATATGTTCATATCATTAACTATTTTCTATTATCACGAAAAAAAAATGTTTCCCAATAATCATAATAAAAGATACAATAGATGTAATAATTATACTCTATTAAAAATTATATTCAAATTTTTGTAATCAAATGTAATGAAATGATCAAAAATTTATCTAGTTTACCATGACTAATAAACTCAGTGGTCATTGGGGTAGAAACATCTTGTATCTTATTTTAATTTGATAATGTATAAATGGTATATGGGTTTATATTGGTGGTTTCAATATATTTCGTACGAATGGAAATTTTTTATAAAATGGAAGTAACACTTATAAAAACATAGATTGTGGTAAAATAAACATTGGATAATTATAATGATCCATAATTATAATACATTGATACTACATCATTTTTATAGTTATTTTTTACATTATAAAAAACATACACGATGAATATAATGGATTAGTTACTATAGAAATATGAAATCACAAACAACTGGTTCATAGATATGATACATAATCACCCACTATGATTTTTATATGTATCACCCTAATTTTATGAGTCATATGTAGTATAAATCATCACAACTGGGAGAAATGAATCCTTGAAAAGGTAATGTTAGTGTATATGTAATGATACAAAAGGGATATTTGTTAGAAATGAATGAATATTATGTTCATAGAACATGATAACAACACATGGAAATCACACCCTTCATATCAAATATTGGAATCAGGGATAATGGAATAAATATTGAAAGTTCAGAATGTATAAATCATATTTAAATAAATGAATATGATGTATAAGATCATAAAAATTAATTAAGACATTATTTTTTTGAAATAATCACAAACATTGAAATCAAATATCAAGGATACCCATTAAGACATTCATAACACATTAGGTCTGGGATGACCACCGATTTACTTGTATTGAGGCTCATATAATGTCTTATGTACCATGTATCAGTAAATTTCTAACCACTGGAGTACCCTAAAATTTGAGATATAACTAACCTCCCATGTACACTCATAGCTCATAGATTATTTATCATTGCCCAATTTATTGGATGGATATATTTATTTCATCGATTATTTAATGAAAATGGTATATATGTGTTCCAAAATATCATAAAACGTTCACCTTATCATATCACATGAAATAAAATGTGTTTCATAAAGAATTCATCATATCGTAAGTTATGGAAAAGAGATATGTTTCATAATAATTACATCATTTCATTAATGAATAATCCATCGATGATATTGTGTGATTCATAACAATTATGATGTGGTACTTCTAGTGGATATAGATGTGAGTATCATAATAGTTCCATCATATTATAAATAATGAAAAGAGACTTAGTTTTAATAAAAATTATTTCATATAATAACTCATAGAAGTGAAATGGGTTTTGTTAAAATCATTACATCTTATAAATAAACCATTAATACATATAATATTAATTTTATACATGGATCATAAACCTAGAAATAATCATTAACATTAATAAATGGCATTATAGATGGAAATTCATTTATTTTGACTATTAAAAAATTATTCTAGAAAATATTACTTTTTCAGTTGAATAATACTTTTAAAACATTCTATATTTTGAAAAAATATTTTACAAAATATTATAAAATCATAAAATGAAATAGGTTTCAGGATGAAGTATGATACTATCATTCAATACATATTAATAAAAATATTTCAACCACATTTTCGGTAAAATCATAATGGTGATTATTTTGATAGTGAAAAGAAGATTTAATTAAAATATTTTTAAAAAAAATTATATCAAGGGTAAAAAAGAAATTGAATATTAATACGATGATAATAATATATATTTTAAATTATTTTAATATTATATAATTTTGGAATAAAATAAATTCCCCCTAAAGAGAGATATAAATTTGGATTTAAATAAAAACATTTTACCAATTATATTAAGTAAAATAGAGTATAAAAATGGTAATATTACATAAAAATATCATGAATTAGATTAGGATATGAAAATTCAAGCCATTATTTTGATATGAATCATAATGATATATCCTCAGAATCATAACCATAAATAATACTGGTAAATGATTTGATTATAATATAAAATCATTCCAACATTTGAATAATTTAATTATAATCGTACTGAAGGAATAAAAAATAATGGTACATGTATAATAATGTTTATAAATAAATTAATAATATTATATTCCATTAGTTCTTATGTTCAACTTGTGAAACAATGTAGGTGCATAACATAACATAGGTGTCAATGAAAAAAAATCCGAATAAAATAGGATGCATTTGGTCTAGATAACCATCGTACACATTTAATCCTCTAGAATAATTATTATAACTTTATTTTAAAATATTAATTATATATATATAAACCCCAAATATTATTTTCTTACTTCCATTAATTACCCATTCAATATCAATTCCATGTTGAAGTTTTGATTCATGTAATAAATGTTTTGGTTTCGGTATATGTTTTTATTTATCATTATTTATCCTCTAAAATTAATCATGGTTCAATTATATTGATAGTTATATCAGTTAAATAAATATAATATATAATAATTATATATTTATTTATAGTAATCCATAAAATTAAGTGATAAAAATTTACATACACCTCCCATTGAAAGGATAAGCCATACATACATATGGATGATATTTCTATCTTCATTAATGATATAAATAATGAATGGTGAAGGATATATATTTATTATAGAATCATTATTACTTCAAATATGTCAAAAAAATCCCCAAAATAGAACTCATTACTTTCAATGTAATGTCTGAACAAATCACATCACGTAGTGAGATAGTAGAAACCAGTCACATGAACGATATTATCATCTTACCAAAAAATGGATAGAATAATGGAATGTGGGATACAATAATCAAATAAAAATAATAAAATCATATATATAATAAATAATAAATAATTCCATCATTGTGTCCAATATTTTGATGTGGTAATGGAAAAACAAATGACATCGGTTCGTGAGGTGGTAGTTCACCACACACAAATAGACACAATGTGTTTGTAACACATTTTATAGATGTGAAGAATGTTGTAGGTCATAACTGTTACACCCCGACCTGACGCTTATTATATTTTAATTTATTTTAGGTCTTTCTTTGATTTGCAGTTTGAATTGATTCTAATTTAAAAGGGTTTCATGATCTTATACGAGTGTGCGCATGTACGCGCCCCCGTGTGTAGAGCCCAATCAATATTGGACGATGTGTTATTATTAAATGTGTTATCATTTTGGTGCGCGACTGTGTGTGCGATCGTGTGTAGTACCGAGCTTTAATAAGATAAATTTTTATGATTAATTTTTTTTATTACACGGCTGCACGACTGTTCCCGCGATCATGCGCTCATTTGTGCGCGATGTCCATTTGAATGATTAATGCAATTATTTTGCAATAATTTTTTTTATTACTTTAAATTTATTATTAGTAATCATTTTTTTTATTAATTTAGATTTATCATTAGTATTATTATTATTTAAGTTAATGTTTCAATTAATTTATCATTATTATTATTATTTCGGTTATTATTTTTAACTTCATCGTTTTATTAATTTGGTTTTATTATTTTTAGTTTTATTCTTAGTATTAAAATTTGTTTCTATTGATTATAATTTTGTTTTGTTATTTATTTTTATTTTATTTTTATTATGTATTTCTTTTTATCTTTTGTTGATTATTATTTTATTTTTATTTTTATTTTTATCCTCTTATTTCTTCCCCTCTCCATTTCTTCTTTTTTTTTCCTCTCCTCTATTTTCCTCCCCCTCCTCCCGCCGCGTTTTTTTTCTCCCCTCTTGTTTGTGCAGCGCATCTCCACTAACCCTAACCGCGCTCCGCTCCTCCTCCCTTCACCGGACTACCCTCCGCTTCCTCTCTCCGGCAGGCCGCACCGCACACCACCCTTCTCCCCCCTCTGGTCGGCCGCGCAGCCCGCCTCACCTTGAGCTCCTCCGCGTCAGCCCCGTTGCCTCACATGGATGGATCGGCGCCGCCTGGCCCTTCTCCTCCCTATCCTGTCGGCTGCGCCGCCTGCCTCGCCTCAGGCTCCCCTATGTCGCCCCACTGCCTCACACGACCGGATCTGTGCCACACCTCTTTGCTTCCGACTGAATTTTTCAGGCGCACCGCAACCCCGACTTTCCCCTTTAGCTCGAACCAGCATCCCGCTCCCTCATCGCAGGTTTGTTGTTCTTCATTTAGTTGATTTTATTTGTTTGAGAGTTTATTGGATTATTTTTGGTGTTTTAATTGGTTTGATTTTGATATTTTGGATTCGTTTTAGGTCCGATTATGATGTAATTTCTCCGATTGCTTGTTTTAGGGATTAATTATGTTGTTTGTGGTGTGGTTGTCGTGCGGTGGAGTTTGCGTGCCACGTTTGCAAAGTTTGGATACCGAAGGTATGAGTTTCCGCATATATGTGTTCTTTGTCAAATTAATTTTCTTATTTAATTAATTTAGTGTACTCATTGATTATTTTTCTTGGTGCGAATATAGTTTCGCTTAAAGTTTACTATGATTTCGATGTGTTTCGTAGTGTTTTCATTTAGTGTGAATGTTCTGATTTTGTGAAAACCCGTGCTGAACTTTTCGTAGTGTTTTATAAACTTTGTTGTGGGTTTATTTTGTCGCGCAAGTGCTGCAAAGTCTGTTTTATCATGTTTCTGGTGTTGCGTCATGGTGCGCTTGGTATTAGGAAGGTTGTTTGAGTGTGTTGTTGGTATAAAGCTTTAATGTGATATTTCAAATGCTTTATAAACTATTTAATTGTTTAATTCCTTTATTAAATTATATGTATAGTGAATGGTCGCTTCCTTGGGGGTTCGAGTCATCGGCAGTAATGACCTGTGTATATGCATATGCATGAAAATGTATATACATGGTGGTGAAGCGGTCTCGGGTTAGCCTTGTCAAAAGCTGTGTGTCTTGAGGTAGGTCCCCTATGCCCTAATCTTTAATTAGAATTTCCATTTTTGCTTGGTGTTTTTTTAAATGCATATTCTGCTTTTATATGAAATGAAAATGCTATATATATGTGTGTATATACACAAATGGTCATGGTTCTTTAAAAGTGGTTTCCTTAATTATTTTAGTGTGTAATAAGTATTTCCAATGGTTTTTTTAGATTTAAACATGTTTTCTAGCTTGCTTTTAAAGATATAGTACCTTGGTTGTTTATTTGAACTTTCAAATGGTATTGGAAACATAAGCGTTGGGTGATTTTGTGTTCAAAAATGAAATGTGTTTATTGTAATTAATTGAGCTCGTCGGGCACTTTGAGAATGGTTTGCAAAAGTAAAACAAAACCCCTCTTAAGGCATACCCCTTTGTTATAGAAACATGATGTGTGTGTTAAGTGTGTGATTTGTGATATGTGCCTAATAAAGAGGCTTGTGCGAGGTTATGTGACATAAAAAGGGGGATGCGCTTAAGGAGGGAGAACAGTGGTGAGTGGTGAAATGGACTTTGGGTAAGAAAGTGTTATGTTTTTCCTATGTTTTTGTTAAAACCTCACCACCCTTTGAAATAGAGCACATGGGAAACCCTGGGTACCTAGGTGGGCGACCAGGACTAGTACGTTAGATGACATAGCAGGGGTTTGTCCCGGGTTGTCTAACAGGATTGACGCAACAACACTAACTAAACATATGAATTTCTGAGGGTCGTGGCCATCTAAGCCACGTTTTCTGAGGGTCGTGGCCTTCTAAGCCACGTTTCACCGAGGTAAGAGGTCTCTAGGTTCCCACACATTCTAGATACCTATAGGGATTACTCATGGTGCTCATTTGTGACATGCTTCTAGCGATGTAACTTTCTTTTCAGTTGTTTCATACATGCTGTCTCATTGTGAAAAACCCTGTTTCAAACTAAAATGTTTTTCATACAATCTCAAGAGGTGAACGCACTTTTGGAATCGATATTTTTTTTAAATATTTTGGAATAGAAATGATTTTTATAAAAATTTCAACTTGTGATTTGGATTTGAAAAGAAAAAAAAACATTATTTTATTATTTCTTATTTTCAAACTAGCATAATTGGATTTCTTTTTAAAGGTAAGGGCATAGGTCGTGGTTATTCTTTGGCTTTCCTACTGAGCATCCCGGTGCTCACGCCTACATTAATTTTCAGTTTCAGGTTATAGACTTGGATCGCTCTTCGAGCGAGCGTGGTTATAAGTTTGGTGGTGACCCATGGGGTCACTTGGAGGTATGCCTAGTTGCCTATCTTTATTTTATTTCCTCCTGTTAGTGTTTAATTGTTTTGTTCTGTTACTTTTGTTTTTTTTATGTCTTTTATTTTCTGGGCTAAATCGTTCCCAACTGCATGTTTTGATGCCCGGCACTAGTTGCCAGCCCGTAGGGATCGGGGACGCCATTCGGGCCATGTCGCGGACCGGGTCGGGCGCCGGGTCGGATGACGCACTGGCCTGGTTCGTGACAAAATGGTATCAGAGGGAGGTTTTGTTTTTGTTATTTTGGGGTATCAGGTAGATCGGAGATAGGATTGTCGGTACTCGAGTGGTAGGTGTGGGAAGAGCGTCGCGAACTCTTGCTCGTTCCGATCCTCGAGTAACCAGGGGCAGTCCGGGATCTAAGTTTTTTTTTTGGTCTTTGTGGACGGGGGATGACAATAGGAGTAAACTGGTACTACGCGCGGTCTCACATGGATTAGCGACCCATGTGATGCCCGAGAGTGCGGTTCGACACTCCTAGTGGTTGGTGCTTACCCAGGGCATGGTCTGCTAAACCATGTAGCCGGGTTAGACATGACCACTAGTCCTCTGCCCAGGTGTTTAACGTTCGTGATGTCTTGCTTCAGTTTTGGGAGTTGCCGTGAAATTGTTTTCCTTTAAAAAGTGAAGCGGACTTTGCTGCTGCTCTTATTTGCGGTTGACATGATATTTGGGATGCGTCTCTCTTGGACCTTATTTTTGGAATTTGGAGTTGATTTTTCAAATTTGAATTTCTAAAGGGATGTTTTGGGTCATCTGAAATTGAAATGGGCTGTTTTAGAAATGGAAAGCATTCTTGAAATTTGCATTGAATTTTTGAAATGGTTTGAAAGAAAAAGGTATTTTTTTTTGATATCAAGAATTTTTTTGCTTTGTAAGCGGAGTAGCCTTGTCTCTTTCTAGTGGTATTCCTATGGGCGCTCGCACATGCATATGGACTTGATTAATGGATAGTTGGTGGATCGTGTGGACGGGTGCCTGAGTGACACGAAAATGCATACTTGCGAGGCACCCTGGAATATCATTGGTGGTTGATTGATCTCTAAGGTTGGTTCATGTTTCCTAGAAAGTGGTCCTTTTTCTTAAATGGGTTTTCATTCTCAAATGGTTTTGGAAATGGAAAAAAATGACATTGCTTTTAGAGTAAAGATAGATTTTTTTTTAAAATAGCTTTTGGGCTTATTGTGCAGTGCTTGGTCTTTCAAGTGAGTGTTTTCTTTGAAAATGACTGGATGTTTGAAATTGGGATTATTGGATTTGTTTTTGTAATGTTGATGTTTGTTTTGTGATGTGTTTGGATTTGTGGAAGGCTGGTTTGTGGTTCTTGTTTGGGATATGCACCTAGAAACGTTCCATGGGTTCCAGTAAGTCTCTCTCAGTTCTTGGCCTGACCCAGACTCTTAGTGGAGTGGCAGAGTTGGGTTCGGCTTGGTGGCGTCGACTGTTCGTAGACGTCGATGTCAGTTGAATTCCATTGAGTGCTTTGGGAAATTTGGAAGTGTCTCTAGTTTTGGAGGAACTCCAAATGTTGCGTAGATGTAAGATTGTCTCGAGTACGTCTGGTGGAGCGGGACTAAACTAGTGAATGGTGATCGTTCCGTTTTCGTTGCAAATGAGGATGTCATGAGCGATCCTCAAGATTAGCCTCATTCCACGGTTGTACCGAAAGAAGCGAAGGCAAGGAAGGTGGTTGATCTCGCTAGTGCTCGACCAGTCCACATGCGGCGAAGGAGGTGTGTTGACCTTCATGATGAGCTAGTTCCATGTGCCCCAGAAGTAGTGTGGAATCGTCGGTCAAAAAAAAAGTACAAGTTATTGGTCCTGTTTATATTGTGGTAAGAGTAGGTCCCTCATCTAATGAAGAGTGTGAACCAATGAGACTTGTTCGCGGAGTACTCCTTCCATCAGTTCGTGTTGCATGTCGGACAGACCGCTCAACCTCCTATCTCTAGTGTGGTCAGTCAGACACTCTAAGTCGTTCGCTGCAATTCTAAGTTGGTATGTTAATAGAGTGGCCGCACGAGACACGAGGAGAAGTATGCAGGCTGCTTTTCCAACGGAGGAAGTTTCAGTTAAAAGTGGTCAGCTTGTGACTGCGAGGCTGGAGATGCTTCAGACATCAGTTCCCCAGCCATAGGTCATGGGGTGAAGCTTGCGCGCAGTCAGAACTCGTCAGACGTGGGACGGGCTTGGTCCGACTTTAGTCCGCAATGTCGGGACAGGGACAACTTAAATTTTCCCTATTGTGGTACCCTCTTCGAAGGCGTCATTCTTATTGTCAGGGGAATGGATCCCTTGTCTACTTGTCGTGGTCTTATTTTATGGGAGTTCCTCTTGGGCCTTAAAGAGGTTCGGAAAAACCCATATTCTTGTAAAGCTAGTGGGTGTGCTTCGTGAACCTTCTTGCGGTCGGAGATACTCATGTCTTGTGGAAACGTTGTGTGCCTGTCTGGAACATCTCCTGGTTAGGTGCTTCTATTATCAAAGCTATCTCACGTGGCAGAGTGTTGTCCACTGTAGGAATTATCACTGCGGGTCGGCCCGTGTGATGGGTTCACGATGAAGGGTTCAGTCAATGTTGCTTAAGGTAAACTAGGAATGCCCGCGCGGGTTTCGTGGTGTTAGGAAATTTTAAAATGGTGGGGAGACCCTGTGCGGGTCTCGCCGATGTCCCGTCTTGTGTTGGTTCAACATAGGGAACTTTGAAGGTCAAGCCAGGGTTAGAGTTGTCTGGGTTTGGGAGTCGTTTTGGTTTGGAGAACCAATGTTTGACGAGAATCCTAATATGGTGGGGAGACCACCATAGGACAAGCTTGTGGAACACTCTGTTTTCAAAGTGCGCTTGGAGGAGTAACCCCCTTGCTTCTGCTCTGCCTGACCTCGACCTTGTTGGTTGGATAGCTTAAGTAGTGGGTCGCTTGATGAGCATTCGTGGAGATCTCGAGTGGTCCTGATGATCCCGACGTTAGGGGTCGGGGTGTTCCATGTTGTAGTTCTGTTTCGAGATGAATTCCTAGTTGTTGGTCATTTTGCTCATTCTGGTTTTGAAATCTTTGATGTTTCAGGTCATCGACATTTTAAATGCTTGGTCTTTGAGCAATTGAGGTTTTGTTTTAAGCATCTTCGCGGTCTCGCTTGGAACCCTTGGTTTACCTGGTCTCTTGGGACTTTCTGGGGGCAGAAAGTGTCATGGTGGGGAGAATTGTCACACCCCGACTGACACTTCCTCTAATTTAATCATTTTATGTCATTCTTTTGAGGTGTAGTTTGAACCGGTTCAATTTAAAAAAAATTGAGATCTTTTACAAGTGCTCAACCGTAATCGCGACTTCGAACGCGACCGTGCATGGTGTCCAACATAAATTAATAATTATGTTTTATTTTGGTTGACCTAGTATTTTGGGACTTTCTGGGGGCAGAAAGTGTCATGGTGGGGAGAATTTTTACACCCCGACCTGACTCTTATTATATTTTAATTTATTTTAGGTCTTTCTTTGATTTGCAGTTTGAATTGATTCTAATTTAAAAGGGTTTCATGATCTTATACGGGTGTGCGCCTGTACGCGCCACCGTGTGTAGAGCCCAATCAATATTGGACGATGTGTTATTATTAAATGTGTTATCATTTTGGTGCGCGACTGTGTGTGCGATCGTGTGTAGTACCGAGCTTTAATAAGATAAATTTTTATGATTAATTTTTTTTATTACACGGCTGCACGTCTGTTCCCGCGATCATGCGCTCATTTGTGCGCGATGTCCATTTGAATGATTAATGCAATTATTTTGCAATCATTTTTTTTATTACTTTAAATTTATTATTAGTAATCATTTTTTATTATTACTTTAGATTTATCATTAGTATTATTATTATTTAAGTTAATGTTTCAATTAATTTATCATTATTATTATTATTTCGGTTATTATTTTTAACTTCATAGTTTTATTAATTTGGTTTTATTATTTTTAGTTTTATTATTAGTATTAAAATTTGTTTCTATTGATTATAATTTTGTTTTGTTCTTTATTTTTATTTTATTTTTATTATGTATTTCTTTTTATCTTTTCTTGATTATTATTTTATTTTTATTTTTATTTTTATCCTCTTATTTCTTCCCCTCTCCATTTCTTCTTTTTTTTCCTCTCCTCTATTTTCATCCCCCTCCTCCCACCGCGTTTTTTTTCCTCCCCTCTTGTTTGCGCAGCGCATCTCCACTAACCCTAACCGCGCTCCGCTCCTCCTCCCTTCACCGGACTACCCTCCGCTTCCTCTCTCCGGCTGGCCGCACCGCACACCACCCTTCTCCCCCCTCTGGTCGGCCGCGCAGCCCGCCTCACCTTGAGCTCCTCCGCGTCAGCCCCGTTGCCTCGCACGGATGGACCGGCGCTGCCTGGCCCTTCTCCTCCCTATCCTGTCGGCTGCGCCGCCTGCCTCGCCTCAGGCTCCCCTATGTCGCCCCACTGCCTCACACGACCGGATCTGTGCCACACCTCTTTGCTTCCGAGTGAATTTTTCAGGCGCACCGCAACCCCGACTTTCCCCTTTAGCTCGAACCAGCATCCCGCTCCCTCATCGCAGGTTTGTTGTTCTTCATTTAGTTGATTTTATTTGTTTGAGAGTGTATTGGATTATTTTTGGTGTTTTAATTGGTTTGATTTTGATATTTTGGATTCGTTTTAGGTCCGATTATGATGTAATTGCTCTGATTGCTTGTTTTAGGGATTAATTATGTTGTTTGTGGTGTGGTTGTCGTGCGGTGGAGTTTGCATGCCACGTTTGCAAAGTTTGGATACCGAAGGTATGAGTTTCCGCATATATGTGTTCTTTGTCAAATTAATTTTCTTATTTAATTAATTTAGTGTACTCATTGATTATTTTTCTTGGTGCGAATATAGTTTCGCTTAAAGTTTACTATGATTTCGATGTGTTTCGTAGTGTTTTCATTTAGTGTGAATGTTCTGATTTTGTTAAAACCCGTGCTGAACTTTTCGTAGTGTTTTATAAACTTTGTTGTGGGTTTATTTTGTCGCGCAAGTGCTGCAAAGTCTGTTTTATCATGTTTCTGGTGTTGCGTCATGGTGCGCTTGGTATTAGGAAGGTTGTTTGAGTGCGTTGTTGGTATAAAGCTTTAATGTGATATTTCAAATGCTTTATAAACTGTTTAATTGTTTAATTCCTTTATTAAATTATATGTATAGTGAATGGTCGCTTCCTTGGGGGTTCGAGTCGTCGGCAGTAATGACCTGTGTATATGCATATGCATGAAAATGTATATACATGGTGGTGAAGCGGTCTCGGGTTACCCTTGTCAAAAGCTGCGTGTCTTGAGGTAGGTCCCCTATGCCCTAATCTTTAATTAGAATTTCCATTTTTGCTTGGTGTTTTTTTAAAGGCATATTCTGCTTTTATATGAAATGCAAATGCTATATATATGTGTGTATATACACAAATGGTCACGGTTCTTTAAAAGTGGTTTCCTTAATTATTTTAGTGTGTAATAATTATTTCCAATGGTTTTTTTTAGATTTAAACATGTTTTCTAGCTTGCTTTTAAAGATATAGTACCTTGGTTGTTTATTTGAACTTTCAAATGGTTTTGGAAACATAAGCGTTGGGTGATTTTGTGTTCAAAAATGAAATGTGTTTATTGTAATTAATTGAGCTCGTCGGGCACTTTGAGAATGGTTTGCGAAAGTAAAACAAAACCCCTCTTAAGGCATACCCCTTTGTTGTAGAAACATGATGTGTGTGTTAAGTGTGTGATTTGTGATATGTGCCTAATAAAGAGGCTTGTGCGAGGTTATGTGACATAAAAAAGGGGATGCGCTTAAGGAGGGAGAACGGTGGTGAGTGGTGAAATGGACTTTGGGTAAGAAAGTGTTATGTTTTTCCTATTTTTTTGTTAAAACCTCACCACCCTTTGAAATAGAGCACATGGGAAACCCTGGGTACCTAGGTGGGCGACCAGGACTAGTACGTTAGATGACATGGCAGGGGTTTGTCCCGGGTTGTCTAACAGGATTGACGCAACAACACTAACTAAACATATGAATTTCTGAGGGTCGTGGCCATCTAAGCCACGTTTTCTGAGGGTCGTGGCCTTCTAAGCCACGTTTCACCGAGGTACGAGGTCTCTAGGTTCCCACACATTCTAGATACCTATATGGATTACTCATGGTGCTCATTTGTGACATGCTTCTAGCGATGTAACTTTCTTTTCAGTTGTTTCATACATGCTGTCTCATTGTGAAAAACCCTGTTTCAAACTAAAATGTTTTTCATACAATCTCAAGAGGTGAACGCACTTTTGGAATCGATATTTTTTTAAAATATTTTGGAATAGAAATGTTTTTTATAAAAATGTCAACTTGTGATTTGGATTTGAAAAGAAAAAAAAACATTATTTTATTATTTCTTATTTTCAAACTAGCATAATTGGATTTCTTTTTAAAGGTAAGGGCATAGGGCGTGGTTATTCTTTGGCTTTCCTACTGAGCATCCCGGTGCTCACGCCTACATTAATTTTCAGTTTCAGGTTATAGACTTGGATCGCTCTTCGAGCGAGCGTGGTTATAAGTTTGGTGGTGACCCATGGGGTCACTTGGAGGTATGCCTAGTTGCCTATCTTTATTTTATTTCCTGCTGTTAGTGATTAATTGTTTTGTTCTGTTACTTTTGTTTTTTTTTTATGTCTTTTATTTTCTGGGCTAAATCGTTCCCAACTGCATGTTTTGATTCCCGGCACTAGTTGCCAGCCCGTAGGGATCGGGGACGCCCTTCGGGCCATGTCGCGGACCGGGTCGGGCGCCGGGTCGGATGACGCACTGGCCTGGTTCGTGACAATAACCATAACATTAAAACATATCATTATATGTATGAAACTAATTATTTTTTATATTAATTTTATTATAAAAATGATATGAGTTTAAATAAAAAATAAAACATGATTGTTCGTTGATGAACATTACCTATTCATTGGATATCCTATATATGATTACATTGAAATCATTCATTGGATAGATTTATATCCAATTTAATTATTTTATAATGATATTATGGAATATGGGATACTATTTGGGTTGGTATTTACTAAAATTAGATGGTTTTATTTTCTTAAACGGGGAGAAGAATGGTATTCCTTTTATATGTGAGGTGAGTGGTATAGTTGTTATTTTTTGAAAAGGTTCACTCGTACCAATTATTATTTCATGAACAAATATCCAAAATGGTTAACTATAAATTATCTAAGAAATATGTGGGATCTATGTCTATAAAATGGCTATTATATATGTTTGTTTCTCTTTTTACACTTATCGTCTTAGTTTGACCCCGTATTAAATCTATTTTTACAATAACCATGATATGGTTTTTAGATATTTGTATAATTTGTCATGTTCTAGAATTAATTTGATCATTATATATAATATAAATTATTTTTATTAATAATATAGAATCATTTTTTCCAAAATTCATTCCCTAAAGTGGAAATATTTAATTTGATATTAAACATATAGCTTCAATGAGAACGTTGTTTTTTTATGAGAAAACATTTAAAAATTTTAGATTATTCTTATAAAAAAATAAAATTCTAAAAATCATTCAAATAAATAAAAAATTATTATTTGATATAAATTTTTATTAATTTATCATTTGAATCAACTACAAATTAAATTTTATATTATAAATTATTTGAATAGATTGATTCTTTTATATTAATATTTTTCCCTATTCAAAAATTATAATATTAAAGTCCAAAAATTTAATTCTATGCAAATTTATACATTTTTATTTCACTAATTAATTTCATTGTATCTTATTTATTTTGTAATATTATGAAAAAATACCTATTATTGTGATATAAAAATAAGAAATAATTTTTTTAGAAAATAATATATTCAAAAATAATAATTATTCTTTTTGAAAAATAACTACTATTTATGAATAAGATTCCATAATATGAAAAATTATAATTACTATTTATAATTTATTTATTACTATTCATATCTCTATGTTTAATGGATAGGTTGTAACTATTATTATTTAAATTGCAATAATAAAAATATATCATGGGTTTTTAATAAAAATTGTATTGTGTAATGTATGTTAACCTAGTATTGAGTATAGATCATGATTAACATGATGTTGTGCATTGATCCAGATTTAAATGAAATTCAATTTATTAAAATTAACTATAATAAAAAAATCTAATCTTGTTACATTATACCCCCTAAAAATGACTTTTCCCTTGAAAATTAGTCTCTTAAATTTAAATAATAGAGGATCCTTCTACCTTATCATATCATTAATAGCGTAAGTATGATATTCAAATTAGTAACTTGACCAAAACAATTAACAAGGAGAGTTGTATTTTTTCATATAACATTATCCCTATGATCCATACCCTCCACTAGTATCCTTTTATATGAATGATTGTTCTCTATTTTTATGACCTATTTGTTTATTACATGTGAAGGGTTACATATGTACATCCCCCCAGGTGATACATAGACAACATCATGGACTTTATAGAGGTTTGGTGTAAGTGTCCACAGATAGGATATGGTCCTAAAATGATCAATAATTTCAATGGGATAAATATACCTAGGGAACAGTTTTCATTTATTGATGAATATCATTACATTAATTGCTGGATTAATTCATAGAAACAACTTGTTGCTAACGTCAAATTATAGATAACACAATAAATTATTAGCATAACAAACCATGACACTATGGGATACATTTATTTGTTGTTGAATGACTCTTTCTCTCTATTTAATTTTATATGATATCTATTGTCCCAATATCTCCCATTTTAAAACACCATCCCAACACATTGGAGTTCTACATTTATTTATATAGTTCCCTACATAATAAACCATCTATCTGATTTAGTGAAATCATATATTTTTTTGAAATTAAATGATAGAAAGGTGTTGAGGTAAAACACCTTTGAAAAATAGAGAACAAGATCTCCAACAATTTTCTCATGGTTCAATTTTTCCATAAAGACTGAACATATATTTGGTTATGATATGATATGTTAGAACTCATCTTTTTATCATGATTTGGTAGAAGAAATTTCAAGAACATAGAGTAAGCCATATATATTGATCAGATATAATTTTCTATGGTATCCCCAAAACCTTACTATATACCTAATTTATATATTTAAAATCTATTTCAGAGAGAAGTATTATATAATAGTGTTGAATAGTGGGATATAGTAAAGAGGTCAATTATAATCCATATAAAATTATTCTCTCAAGTATTATTTGGGAGTCGAATAAAAAAATTATTTTTATGTTTTCCTATTTCCATTTAGGTAAGGGATATGGATTTAATATTCCTTATACTGATTTATTTTATCCTTAATTTTATGACATAACAAGATCTAATATATAAACTTTTTCATATTACACATCATTTCATTCGACTAGAAATACACTTCAAAATATATATCTATTTCCACAATTCTCTAATGAATTGAGAATTAATAAATATGACGTTCTTCAAAAAAACATTCTTCAACTATAGTATAGATGAAATGCATAATATATTTCTAAAACATATCATTCCATCATGATAAATTTTATACTCAAGAATATTTATGTCATTCATTTTCATCATTAAATCATTTTTCTACAAATATTTAATATTTAATTGGATAGATGATTTAACCTTTAATTGAGTAAGATAACATTTTACCCATTAGTTTTATATTTATAGATCCATCATTTGATGATCTATAAATATTTAATATAATGTAATAATTATCATTAATAAGCTATCAAAATCCTTTCTAATCAATGTATTTTCTAATATGATTGCATTCCCAAAGTGGTGTTGTATCGAGTTGTCACAATCAATAATCATCTCTAAAAATATTTCTGGAACATATTCATCCTTTTATATGAAAATATTTACATTATGCTATTCCCACTTGTTTATATATATCATATTTTCTCCATAATTCTAACTTCTACATATATTTAATGTAAAACCTAGCATAGCTAAATCCAAACATTTAGTGGTATTTTTATCCTAAATATTGAATTCCCATGAGGAATTATGTTTAACCAGGTAATTATATATTATAAAATATTTCAATCCTTTATTAGATTCTTCTTTATCTATTAAAACCCCTACATCCCTATAGATTAATGTTCTTTTAGGTGCGATGACAAAAATTCTATAAATTTACTTAAAATTATCCACACAACTATCTATCAAAAATGATCTTAGCTCCCTTACAATTTTACATCATCAAAGGATTATATTTTTATGTGGAATTATCAAAAACTAATTGATAATATAAATAAAATTTGAAAAAACTACGAATCATTGCCATCCTGATTTTTCTAGGCAGACATTCAATAGCCTCAGTCATTGATGGATCTGCTGATATACACTTTATTGATGTTATTTGACATAAAAATAAATATATTTGTTAAGAAATTTACACTTTATAAAATATTCGTGTAGTTTTTCATTATTTATGGTATTTAATACAATTATCATGTGATGATCATTCTCATCCCATCTCATCAGGTATAGAAAAATACCATCTAAAAATACTATTACAGACTGATCAAGGTAATCTCTAATTACTTTATTATTTAAATCCATAAAGTGATTTGGGTAATTAGAAATATATTATTGAATAACTATATATTCATAGTGTCAATACATTGTATATAATTATATATCTGGTATATACCATTTATTTAACAAAAAAATTATGATATCTAGAATGAATTTCAAACACAAAAAAGTATTGAGTTACACATCATTGATAACATAAGTCATTAACATGAGCTAGAGGATACAAGATCATAATTTTTATCTAGTTTGTCACTCAATAATATAACTATAGTATCACTATTACATATGTATATTTATAAACAAATAATAGGTGATCCCCACAGTTACACACTTGGCTGATGGAATCACATATTGTTGTTTTCCAATGATTCTTTTTCAGTTACAACTAATAAATTTTTTGTAATTTTATATTGATTATTGGAAATTTTAATGGAATTAGGTAATATTTAAATTGATTACTAAAAATAATTTTTTTGTGGACATATAGACAATTGTTCTATGAATATATAAATAAATTCCCAAGCAACAAGAATATCATAATTTTCAAATTTATCCCAAAACATTTAAAATAATCACACATTCTGAATGGGAAATAATACCCCTAAAATAGAGGTTATCTTCTATATATTTTCTTAAATATAGGAATGTTTATAAATTAACATATTTTAATATTAAATATAAAATGTGACCTCCATTCCATGAAAATTTTTGTGGTACTTCAAGATAGACAAAATAACTATTCCTATTAGAACATCAAATTACAATAGAGGAAGAATGAAAATAATTATTTGAAGAACATTCCATCCCATTTCATCTGGATTGAAATCAACGAATTCATATTCTATCATTATAAAATTATGTGTTTTCTCTATTAATTATACATCTAAATTTTTTAGTGGATTCTGGATACCCATAAAAATTATTTTTCGATGAATTTATGGATAGATATAGAGTAAAATAAGACATTAAATGTTATAGAGTGTATTGAATGGGTAAAATTAACCAATTAGTATCACATACCACATCAAAAATAGAGATCACATTATATTTATATTTGTATATTTGTTTCATATGTTACATAAATTGATTATTTTCACTAACCATCAGATTTGGACATTGGTTAGCATAAGCTTGCAATTCATGAAAAAAAATATATGGAGTTTGGGTGGTGCATTATGTGTATCATTTTATATATTTGTATCATCATCTAACATCTCATTTAAAATTTGAAAAAAAGTTTCCCAATGATTTTCCCTTCCATAGATAATATATATATTTTTCCCCTAAAGTTAATTTCTTCTATTAATATTCCCACAATATGTGTATAATATAAATATCATATACTTCTTCTCCATGGTTATTTGATATTCATTTGAATTTCATTTTTTATTATTCTAAAAAACAGGATATTGAAAAAAAATAAAACCTCCATTAAAACCCATGTAGTACATTGATGAATATATTCATAGGTATTGATGTCTCTTATGGATATTTCAATTCAAGTAACTGATTTAATGATACTAATGAATCGATCAACAATAAATTTAGTGTGTATTATAATATAAGATGGTTAAAACACATGCATTGAAAAATTATCCTTCATGATAATTGTACAATTAATCAAGTGAATGATCATATTAAAAAATATGTTATTAAAATAATCCCATTACATGTTTTCATTTTCAAATTATTTCTTCATATTCTAGAAATTATTATAGAATTTATCAGCTACACCTTCTAAATAGTAGACATACAAAATAAATTCATAATGATTTGATTGCTAGATAATTTAAAATATATTTTATATATATAAAATATATTATTCATCAAATATTATAGCATATTAACCACTAAAAAAAAGGTGGAAATTTTCTCTTGATGGACTCAACAAAATTTTATTCCCTTTATTTGATTGGATGTAAATCATGATTTATTGTGTGGGAACATTGTGTGATAATATCAATGATATTTTAAATTACAACTCAAATACTATATAGATAAACATTAATAGAGTCATTTCATTTTCTAAAGAACATATAATTAACACTACTCCTTCGGCTTCCACCCATTGATTAAAACCCAAAAAAGATAGTTTAAGAACCAATAGTGAATATGGGGTACTATATAATAGTGAAAAATTGATTATATGAAATATAAATCAATAATAATTATTTAATCTATGACACAAAATTTTTATTTTAGTTTATTCATTATCATTGTCGATTTAAATATTTATTGTTTAATATTAAAGTGTTTCTAAATTTTCAATGTGTATGCCATTTGTGATTCAAAATTGGTGTGCAGTATGACCCATTGTCTTGCAGTAGGAAATGATTGAGTATATATCAATGCATCCTTTTGAAGTTATACACTCAATGTACCTTTATTCCATAGCCACATCATATGAATAATCTATATATGGGTTTTATTTATTATAAATTACTCACTATATAATTTTCAAACATTCAAAATAAATTTAATTTTCCTTAGACTCATACATTGAGATATCATTATACATATCCTTATAAATATCAATAGATATTTCATAAGAGTTTTCTCATGAATGTCATTAAATTATAAATAAAAATATCCATTCATAACAACTACAACGACCTAAACTTTTAATACATGAATATTCATTCAATACCAATGAATATTAATTACCATACAATGAAATATTCTGGAGGAAAATTATATTTTTACGCCCCTAAAAACATATAAACATAAATAACTTGTTCATAAATAAGCCATTTTATATCCCACTATGATATTTTTATCTAGGAATCTTTATAGAAAAAATATTACATAATTCATATCTTTACTACTTTGAGAAATCAAACATAAAAAATGTTGTGTTTGGATACACAGTAAGAATAAAAAAAGGTGATACATAAGAAAATAATTTAAATGATGGTTTTCGAAATGTATAATTATATTTAGAAATCCCACCTTTATGTTTAAGATCAAAATCCAAATTCAATAGAAAATATTGGAAGTTTAAAAGAAATAAATCAAAAGGTAATCAAATAACATGATCGATAATAGAGTAACATTGGGATAAGTAATTTTTATGTGGAATAAACATAAGTATATAAAATATTATATTGATGTCATAGAACTAGAAGTTCATAACATGTTTGGCTTGGGATAACCACCCATGAAACTACTTGAGGCTTAGTATTATCTCTAATGTACCCACTTTTTCTATTTATATTCCCACACATGTACCATCATTTTATGCTGGGGATAACCACCCATTTATCCTTTAATATCATAGATCATCTATAATTACCATATTCATTTTAGGGAGATAAATTTATAACCTTTCACATTATGAAAATCATACATATGTGTTCTATTTGATCATAAAACATTCATCTTATCATAATGCATTAATTTAAATGGGTTCCATAAATATTTAATATTAACATAAAATGTAAAATAGGGAATGGATTCATAATATGTTAAATGTTACAATTTAGCATAATTTTTTTTGAAAAAAACAATATAGTTTTTTTATAATTCTATAATGACATAACCCACGGATAAAGAATCGTGTTTCATAAGTCTTATATTGTGGTATAACACACGGAAGAAAGATTTGTTTAATGAAAAACATACAATTGTAAACATAAACCATTTATTGAATTAATATGAAACTTATCCTAGGGGAATATCATTAGTTATGAATAGGTCACATCAATATATGTCAACATTGATGGAAATTGTTTATAGATCATTTAAAACATTTCTTGAGGAAATGATCATAACAGAAAATTTAAAAAAATTAAAAATTTTGAATTTAAAAAATCATTTAATTAATAAATTAATTTTTGAGAAATATTATTCAATATTCAAAATATAAATTTTATAGTGACATGAATTTTTTTCATTATGAACACGTTAGATAAAATATTTCTTACACATGTACACTAAACGACAAACAAGAATTTTTTGGAAAACGATATGAATATTCATCTAAATTTTTTAATAAAATTAAAAAAAGAAGAAAATGGTAATTTATGTTTAATATAAGAATAATAAAACATGTTACAAAGGGTTTTTATAAAAACATTTTGGATGAAAATGGATCTATGATTGAACAAAGAAATAAATATAGTTTTACATAAAAAATTATTGATTTTATTGAGATAAAATGATTGAAAAAATATAATATTATTTTAAAATATTACTAATAACATGTGGATATAAAAATTAATTATTCTAATCATGGATCAATCATAAAATTTTAACAATAGTAACATAATCATAGGCAATCCTCATAAATGATGAGATTATAGAATAAAATCAATACCATGTTGGTATAGTTGAATTTTAAGAAAAATCAAGGAAAACAATTAAATGGTACATTAAATATAATGAGAGTAAATTAAATCATTATATTATGTGTAGAATGGGTTTTATATACACCTCATGAAATAATATAGGTGCATTACATAATGTACATCTCAATAAAAGAACATTTTTTCAATGGTCCCTTACAGTAGGTGTTAGCATCCTTCGTAAAATTTCTATCTTACATTATAATAAACATAATTTTATTATACATATATTATTAACAATATATTTATATATATATAATAATAAATTTTATTTTATTATTCCCTTTTATTAACTACTTTTTAACAATTAAATGATTATCAAACATTTTTTGAAACAACTTCTTTTTGTATATGTTTTGATTTGTTGTGATTGGTACCCTAACATTGATCAATTAATCATAATCTCAAAAATGATATAAATGATATAAATATTATATAGATAAGTTATATATTTATTTATTATGATACATTAAATGTAGAGAATGAAAATTGCATACACTACTCATGGAGACTATAGTTCATATGTATCAATGATTGTTATTTCAATATTTAAATTGGTTTTAAATATATAATTTTAAATGAAATATTGTCATCATATAATATTATTTACATCATCTATAAAAATAATTTTAATTAGACACATCCTTATTAACATCAATGTAATGTGTAAAAAAACTGCAATCTCTTTATGAAGTAGTAGTCAACTATACAGCGAAGTGACGTTATCCTATTCCCACAAATGGAATGCATAATTGATTATGGTTTTAATAATTATAAAATAATTAGAATAAAAATAAGATCAATAATAAAATATAAATCAATCTTTATTTCTATCTTATTTAGGTGGTAATGGAAAAATGAATGTCATCGGTTCACGAGGAAATATATATCACAATACAAAAAAATGATTAATTCATTAAACATTTGATAGAAATTGGGATGTTTGTAGGTCAGTACCATATCAAAAGATAATTTATTTGTATATAAAATATTTATTTTATTATATAATCCTGTAATAATGAAAATTTATTGTGTTGGAGTATTAAATTCAAATAAAAACGTGTGTTGATGAAAGTTACCTCTTATTCCACTATCCTAGTTAGTTTTAAACTATAGGAAATATTTGGTTCTATTTATATCCAAAATAATGCATCAAATATGATATTACTGAATTTTTAATGTTATTTTTTTGTTAATATCCAAAAATGGGTTTGAATGTTTTAATAATGGAGGAAAAGTGATTTCTTTTTATATAAGTCTGGTGAGTCACATAGTTGTTATTTTCGTAAAAGAATAAATCATGCCCACAATTGTATCTTGTCAAAATCCCAAAAAAGGGAAATTATAGAAACTAGAAGAGATAAAGAAAAAATAAGGGAAAAATGGTTTCCGTGGATATTGGTAGGTATTTTTTCAATTTTCGTCTTAGTATAAGCCCGAAAAACATCCAATTTTACCACAACATTGGTAAATAATTATTTCTTTTTTACTATTAATTTTTGTCAAATAATAATATTAACGTATTATAAAATAAAAAATATTCAACCTACACGTATAGAATAAAATTATCCATGTTAGATTTATGAAAAATGAAAATTTTAAATTATTATTTATCTTGCAGCCATGACGAGATAGTGGGATTTTAATGACAAAATAGTTGAACTATTACAATGTATTTTTTTGAATATTTAAAATGATAATGTTTCAAATTAAACTAATTGGATTAATTTATATAATATTTTAGTAATTTTTCATTTAAAAAAATTAAATTACAATTTGAGGTTATAAATTATTGAAAACAATTGTAGTTTTCTATTATAATTCATTATTTTTCAATATTCATCCATACTTAAAAATTATAATAAAAATCACAATAATTAACAAATATATTTTTTTAATTTCAAATTTATTAAAATATTCTCATTCTAAAAGAATATCCATAAAAAAATAAAAAAAAAATATTTTCATTATTGTCAAGGAAATAGTTTTTTAGAAAATAGAATTTTAAAAACATATAAAGTGTTTACAAAAAATTAAGTACATTTTTTATCAATTCAAATCAATTATTCAAAAAATATAATTGATATGTAAAAATTGGTTTTTTATTTTAATATCTCTATGTTGAATAGAATTTTTAATGATATATTTTTATATAATAATATTAATATATCGTGGTTTTGGAAATATATAGTGTATTTTATATCAAAAGTTGACCTAATGATCCATATAATAAAATATTTACATGGTTTAGAGTTAAAAGAAATATATCAATGAAATTTATTGAATAAAAAAATTTATTTCAAAAAAACGTTGGTGTTAAAAAACATTGAGGACCAATATATAAGATCTTTGAAAGGTTCATGCCTAGTTATATATTATATAGATTTTCATACAAATGAATCCATCATTGTATTAAGTATGTATATGTGGTTCTGGAATATATATACCCAGAAGATATAGTACGGAAATTTAATTTTAATAATGGAATGAGAATTACATAGTAAATAAAATGGTCATAACTGCATACATGTTTTTTTACTGATAGGATTAATTTTTTTTGAAATTTCACGTATTTATTTTAATCAATTTTGAATGATTAAAATAGATATTGAACATGAATTACCCTGATTAAAACTATTTTTTTTGATTGAAAATATTGTTTAATGATTTATAATTCCTTTAAATGATTATATATTTTCTCCGTATGATTATAGTTTCTCACACTATTCTTTTTTTGGTATTAGTCATTGGATGAAACCAATAGGATTTGTGTAAATAATGAATATAATTTTAAATCTGATGCCTATGAGAAAAAAAATTTCATGATGACACAAATTAATGATATCCAGATTATTTATAATTGGTTTTCCTAAAAATATATTAACAAATTATACATTAAGGAACTTTAAAACTCATCATTGAAGGGAAGGATGGTGTTTCCTAATGGAATGATTGGGGGATACCATGGTGGAAATAATGATCGATTTACTTCGTGTTAGAAATATTGAAATATACACCCAATAATGTACGTAAAATGAATGTGAATAATATTTAAATGTTAAAAATAATGGCATAAATTAATGACTTGGTTATGGAAATGGAAAAATATGTTAAAAAATAAATCTCATCATAGAAAATCATTTACATTTCGTTTTCATAAATGAAGGGAACCTGGGAATGATCTGAATCAATTATTTGTTATATTTATTAATCCATATACCAAAAAAAGATCAATATTATATTAAAATAGTGTACATGTTAATGTAATTTTAATCGATAATTGTATTGAGGAATTGTTTTTCACAATGGAATTTTTGTTATAAGAATAATGAATAATATAAGAAATGTGTTCAATTATTAATATCATATTATCCTTTATAAATATAAGCATTATGGTTTCAATATTTTGGTTATGAGTTTATGTTTATCCATAAATTAATATTATGAGACACCCTTTTCAATATTTATGTGTTATGAATATAACCTTATTAACGATATTTTCGGAGACCAATTATGTGACTACAACCAATTGGTTTAGTATATAAAAGAGTTAATGGTGGATAAATTCCATTAAATTTTGATGGAAGACAGATTAAAAGAATTGGTATGCTTTATGGATTATCATTTATTTTTATTCTTAGTAATTAATGGTCATCACAATTTTTGACTGTTATCAGAATTATAATAATATTGTTTTTTAAAAAGTTCAACCCGCATGATAGGGGATAACCAGTTGAATCTTGTGAATTCCTTTAGGAATGAAACCATATTTTATAAATGATATGGGTTAAATTTTTACCACTAGAATACATTTTTTTCTATTAAATGTATGATTATTTTTTACTTAATAAATTTTATAAATACCCATTAACGATGATGTAACTTTTTCTCTATGGTGGTTTAACAAATAATTTATTATATTGGGAAACAATTATAACCAATTTTTTCTAGTGATTATTATAGGAATAAATTTTCTCCTTGTTATAGATTTATTGAAATGTTAAAAAATAATTTTTCTTTTATAAATAAAATAATCATTACTGGAGATTAATTTGAAGAAGTATGAGATGATGTCTTAACTTATCAAAAAAAATGATTAATCTATTATTTTGAAATATAAATATATCATGAATTTATATTTTGACATATTCATTTTCAATTAATTAATGTAAAATAGCTTAATTTATTAAAAAAGATATTATGTTTTTTTATCCTACAAACATCATATCCAATGAAGTATATTATTTTTAAAAAAAATTTAATTTAGGTAATTTTAGTAGTAACATTGCTTTGATATTTCCCAATTTTATGAATAATTATATCTAATAATATTTCAAATTAAATAAACAATTCATCAATTTTTATATATTACCTTTCTTCAAATGTTCTCCAATCATGATAGATACTATGTGGTATTCCAGAAGACAATTGTACTTCCCTTACACTTTTAGTATATGTGGTTTTTATTAAGCATTTTACGACATTTCTTTATAAAAAAAGGTATCATCAAATGTCAAAACATTGAATAATATGATCATGTTTTTATTAAATTGGAAAAAATTATTTATTCTGATATTGAAATATAATTTAACATCAAAATTTTTAATTATTTATTTATTTATAAATAAAATTATCCTCCTCGATATCATGTGATGATCATAATAATTACTATAAATGAAACACAATAAACTATTAAAATATTAATTTTAAAATGTCACTTTTTTAAAAAAAAATCCACTAATATTGATGTTATTTTTAAATAACTGATTTTTGAGAATTTATTTTTTAAAATTTTCATTGGTTATAAATTTTTTACAAATAACACTAAAATTCATTTTAACAAAAAATAAATGTGTTTTGAAATAATGTATTGTTTTTCTAAAATACTATTTAATCGCACTTTGAATACATAATTAAAACCCATTTGACCACATTTATAAGATAATTTTTTAAATTTAATTTTTTTTTAAATATGAATATCCAAATTATATTTGGGATAAATTTTTTCTTCATTATATATATTTTTTTATTTTTATATAGATCGTGAAAAATATTGATTTCAATTAGCAAACATCATTTCATGGAAATAATTTATGTGTTTAAAACATATTTTAATTTTGTTTTAAATTTAAAATAGATTAACTTCATTAATATTTAAATAGTTTAGTTATCTTGGAATAATTTTCACACCAAATTATGATATAATAACATTTTAAAATTTTGATAAAAAATTATTACAAAAACATTTTTTTGATGTGTTTATATATGTAATTTTAAAATGGATTATACCAATTTTCTGAATTGAATATTTCAAAATGGAAGAAATATATTTAATTTATCTAATTCATATTAAATATTGATTTATTAATAATTTTTTAGAATTATTAACTGTAAATGATATAAAAATTAATTTCTAAGGACCCTGGCACTAGCTATCATGATATGGTGCCTTAAATTTTTACATTTCCCTTGATAAACGAAAAAAATACTAAAGGAAAAAATATTTTAATTGTTTTTACAAAATAATAATATAACCAAGATACCAATTTTACAATGAGAATAGAAATCTGAAAATAATATATAACAAAATAAAATACTCAACATCTTTGAAAACTCATTCAAAAGATTCCTCTTTATAAAATGGGGAAAGGAACCAAAAAATGATTGAGCTCAAATGATTAGTAAGTGTTAGATAAATAGTTAGATATCATGAATAAATAATCATGGTAAACATATATAGGTACATAACCAAACACACATCCCACGTAAAGATATGTATAATGAATAATAAATATAAAAATGAAACTTAATGATCCACATTCAATTTTTTCATTAAACTGAGAATTAATTGAATCCATAGATATTTTCATATATGGAATATCATGGATAATAATAAAAAATGAATTATAAATAATGAAACTGTTTAATAATTGGATACCATACATCCATGAAACATGTAACAATTACCATCAAAACCATTCACAAGAGGTTTGAAGAAATATCATGTAAAAATTCATATTCTTTTCACATCTAATTCATCTCTATTAACTACTGATTCATTGAGGGGATTCCATTACATTTTAACCAATACATGTCATACTGGTCTGATTTATTACTTGTTTTTTTAAATATATCTAAATCATAGACAATGTTTTATTTTCAAAAATCTATATTGATTAAAAGATGTAGATTTATCAATATTTTCCCAGTTAGTTAGTTATCATTTTTAGTACACACCAAATCTAAAATTTTTTGTATTTTTTTTGTAAATAATGAAATTCAGTACCCAATACATAGTATTTAAAATATAAACTAAATATCCATCGAAAAATAATTACAACATTGTTTTTATTTTTATTTAATTCTAATGATCAAAAAATATAATGAGATTATATACTAACTATTACCATTTGGTAATTTTTAATTAAAATACCATTCGGTGAAATAAATAAAATTGGGACATATAATAAAATTATGTATCAATCATGATATTAAATATAAAATATATTTTATACACACTATATAATTGTTTATTGGTATATAATTCAAATATAGTCTCAATGTAATGTAAATTGAGATAAAACCCATTAAATTTCACATCATTATGCTCGTATAGTCATTATCCTCCTATATAATTTCATTAATATTCATATTTATATACTACCAAACACTATTTATATTTATTATAACATAAAATATTCATTCATAACCTCCTAGAACATGTTTTTCTCTAATATTTTATTTTTTTTACTTTCTTTTTTGTGATAATCATATTGTTTTTGGGATATGATTCTTCTTATTTTGTTAATCTTTATTTCATAATGTTCTAATCATAACTAAGACATGATACCTGAATTAAATATAATAAATATTTAATATATATATTTCTAGAGTTATCAATAATATTAGTTTGTAGATATTGAAATATATAATTCATTTAGATGGATGTATATACATTAACAAGAACAATGACTCCATTTTCATGACATATTAAACAATGAAAATAAAAATTCTATATATGTATATATTACTTCCATTAGAATATTTATGTCATATGTATATAAAATTTATGTTATATTAATCCTTATAATATTCCTTGTAATGTTTCAATGAATCACATCACTTTTTTGGTTGGTAGTCTATTATACACACGAACGAAATTATTTTATTCTTAGATAATGTAAATCATAATGGTATGTGTTATATAATAATTAAATAAGAATAAATTCGTAATAAATATTATAAATATCATATATAAATGGTATGAAGATCATTATCCCAAATGAAAAATGGTTGTAATCTAGAAATGAGAGACATTAGTTTGCAAGGTATTAATAGGCCAAACACACAAATAATGATTTCGTTATGAAATATATGGAAGCTAGTGAAGTTGTAGGTATTACACTTAACATAAAAAATATAATTTTATTTTATATACTATTGATGTTATAAAATAAATATATGGAAATAATTTAATGTGTTTTAGGAAGAGGTATGATAAAAAAATATTTATTAATGATAACTCTTCTCCATGTATCTCTTTTCTCAATGAACCAAATAAAATCATTTGATGCATTTCGTGAATAATTTATTATTATGGTATGACTTTAAGAGTTTTTTTAAGTGAATTATGTAGGTCATGGATGAAAGATCTGGCCTGGTAAGTGAGAATAAGTGAGGGGTATGGGTTCAATTTTTTTATTTTAGGGCAGTTATATTCATGTAAACACCAAAAAATACATCAAAATTTATATGTATTCCATGCATCTGGTGACAACAATAATGAAATAAATCAAATAAAATAGGAAATATGGTCACAATATAAAAAACCAAAGGTTTTAAAAACATTTTTTGGTTGATTCCACACATTATAATTTAAATTTAAACAATAATAAAACTTGTATTTTCCTTATTCGTTGTGATTAACATTGACTATTTATATAATATCATTTTTAAAAAATTAGTATTACCATATTATATAATATAAATTATTTTGATACCAAATATGGAGTAGATGTCTTCAAATTTGTAAATATATTGGGTAGAATTTATTTTAAAATGTATTCTATAGACATGTTAACAATGACGGGTTTTAGAATGAAAAAGATTAAATGTTAATTTTATTTTTATTTGAAAATTCAATGTAATAATAATTAAAATGAAATAAATTAAATAAATTAAATTAATATATTTATTGTTGATAATATTTTTATTTAAAATTAATTTAAAATATATGTTATCATAATAAATTAATTAAATTGAACATTAATTTCTAAATAAAATCCATTATTAATATATATTCCTGGAAAAATGAAACTTCTAAGAAAAATACGAAAAAATCACCCTAGTAAAGATTTGACATCAGTAATTCAAAAATAATATTCTTTACTTAAAATATAATTTTTAAAATGTTAAAATTTTATTTTGAAAACTATAGGACCATTAAAAGGAAAGAAAGTTTTCTTTTAGAAGAATTCATTATTCAATGTCTAAAATTTAATTTCCTCTTGTTACATGCCAATCTAATCTATCTTATTTAAATATAAATGTAATATTTAATATATAATATATTTTTTTCATTAATAACATTAAATAATAGAAATTAAATTAATTTTATATGATAAATCACCATTAGTGAACAAAAATTGTATTTTGTTAAAACATTTAATTTATACAGAATTAGTTTTAATATTAATTTATAATTAATTGATATCCATGGAATTTAAAAGTATATCATCATAAGTCATAAAATAATTTTCATAAATTAGTATCAAAATTTTTATAGAGACTTTTATTTGAAATTATTATTTACTGTCCTAGAAATTTTGTTATTTTATTTATTTATATGGAATTATTTCGAGAGCATGAATTCTAACGATGAACGATTCCAAGTTTCTAAGTGCTCTAAATGATCTGTCGAAGTTTGGTTATGTTTTAATTAGCGTGTGTAATGATTTTTCATAAAAAAGAGGAATAACTCTTAAATTGTAACCCGGATCAAAAATTTGAGGGCACTGTTCTGTTCAGGATGGCGAGTTTACCCTAGCTATGACTTAAGTTTTGTCGGCGTGAGCCTCCTGTGAGAAGAACCAAAAATGGAATAACCATGAATAAAATAATAAATTATTTTATTTTATTTTTTAAATGCTTATAACTCACAAATGGTAATTCAGATTGAAAATCCAAGACCACCACTGAACTTGCGAGGGTATTCTATTTTTAGGCAGATACTTACATCGGTCGGCGTAGGCCACCAGTAAAAGTTATTTTTGTCCATAAATATAATAATTAAGGGACAATTATTTTATTATAAAATTTATAACATCTAAAATCTAACTCAGATTTAAAATATGAGAGTACAGTTGGGTTTGTTGGGATGTTTTTCACTTAGAATGATCCTAACCTCGACGGACACAGGTCAAGGGTGACTGTTATAAATTTTTTGAACTTTGTTTTCAGGAATGTTCTATAAACACACGAGCGGCGTTATATAACTTTTAAACCAATGCTCGGAATTGAACTCTGGGGGCACCGTTGAAATCAAAGCAATGATATTCTCTTAAAGATACCTTCACATCGACTATAGTAGGTCCGAAAAAAAGTTAGTTTTTGGAACTTTTTAATAGAATAAAAAAATAAATTTATTTTTTTGTTTTTATACTAAACCACCAACAAACAAGCAGTATGGTGTGACCGGTGACATGTTAATCTAATAAATCGCTTGACCTTTCAATTCTATGTAATTTCACTATTGAGGAAATTAGAAAGGTTCCAAATTTATGGGCCTACATTAATCCCACAAATGTTGCGCACCATTCCTCTCTCAAATTTATATGGAGCTTGGGAGAGGTGTTGGCACTACTTTTCCAAACAACAAAGTGGTGACCAAGTGCATTGATGCCAAAACCATTGAGGATGGAGCTGGTAGCTCTGGGAGGTGATGAACGACACTGAAACCTTGAACCATAGATCGAAGAACGTGTCACGTAGTTGGTGTATAGTTACGAGGGACAACAAAGGCCGACACTTCCTCAAAGGCGGATGCTCTACAATGTAATTGAGGTGGGGGATTATTTTAGTTGGGGCATGTTTCACTTAGGCAGATCCTAACCTCTTCTGAAGCGGGTCAATGGTGACTGTTATAATTTTTTCAAATTTTTTTTGGGTACGTTCTGTAAAAACGCGAGTAGCATTATATAACATTTGAACTAGTGCTCATAATTGAAATATAAGGGAACTGTTGAACTCGCAAAGCCGATATTCACTTAAGGAGACCTTCACTTCGACCACAGTAGGTCTAGAGAAAAAGTTATTTTTTGGAACTTTTTAATAGAATAAATAAAGTAACTTTATTATTTTATTTTCTTTCTAATCCTACGATGGAAAAGTGGTAAGATGTGACTGGTGACGTGTCAAGCCAATAATTGGCATGATCTTTCAATTCTAAGTAACCACACCATTGGGTAATAATGATGGTTCTTAATTAATGGGCCTCCATTAATCCCATGAACATTGCACACCCTTCCTATCTCATATTTATATGGAGCTTGGGGAGAGGTGTTGGCATGACTTCACCAAGAAATGAAGTGAAGAAAAAGTGCAGTGACACCAAACCCTTAGAGGATAGTGTCGGTACCTGAAAGTGGTGGTGAGCGACACCAAAACCTAGAACCAGAGATCAACCAATGAGTGGCATCGTTTGAGTGTAGTTTTGGGGTGACAAATGCAGACACTTCCTCAAAAGCAAATGCTCTCCAATAAACGTTAGGCAGGGGATTATTTTCATTTGGGCGTTTTTGACATCATCTTCCCCATTCTTGAATTTATATGAAGAAAGCAGTTAACCGACTAATGGGTTGACCTGCAATTCCTCCTTTTTTTAGGAGGATGTTGCAGAGTATATTTTAGGGTTTTTTGGTTTGAATACCCCTTTCTCGTTCTTGATGTTCTTCATGATCCCTGAATTAATAAGTCAGTTTCTACCACTCTAGCTCAGAGGGTACAAGCCAAATGAACATGGATGGACTTGTCACATACCAACCTGGTTACCCTGGTAACATGATAACCGAGCTAGCCCTGACATAGCCTGAAGGGTGTTCCCAAACCCCATGGGTTGGCGACTATCACCTGGAATCATACAACATACATGTGGGAACAATTTTTGCCACAAGAATGCGGAAGCAAAAGAAACAAGATAGAATGCATAACAAAAATAAACTCCATTGGGAGTAATGTACCATAAAACAGAGAGGCATAAAAAGCCCAAAGTACTAAAAACCAAGTACTAAAAATGGTAAAAGAGTCCCAAAGTCCCTAATGACACAAATCACCAAGATAAGATCAACTGCTAGATCCTCCTCCAAGAGATTCCTTCCCTTTTCTCGATCCTGGAAGAAGGAAATCTACGAACACCTGAAGGAAAAAGTAGGGTGTGATCCTAAGCTCAGTAGGATACCACAAAAGATTCCGTAATAGATGCCAAATATAGATTATCCAAAGAAAATCATTCAATTTTTAATTAAAGATGTTTGGAAATTCAAAATCATATTCTAACGAAATATTCTATACATTTTCAAAGGATGGAAATAAATATTTTAAGCAAAGGCTTTAAAATTGATGGAATATTTCTAAAATAATGGATTAAATAAAAAATTTATATAAAACAGTTTGTATAAATTCAACCGGCATGTAAATAAGATCAAAAGCATTGGCATACATTTATATCTAAAATATAAATAAACAAATGATCAACATGGTCATCTTCCAAAAGGTACGATAGTATTAACAAGTTATAGGATTCTACAGTCTTTATGTGAACATAGATAAATGTGTGGATACACACATCCCTATGACACTAGACAAAGGAGACTTTTCACCAACCCGTCGGGGATGTGACCCAACATAAGTATGTTTTAGAACATTGTTGTAGCATAGAGTGTATCCAAATAACTCACTAACTACCTAAGGATTGAATTTTATCTTATATGATGGGCGAACTATTTTAAGACTGCTTAAAATACGATCATTCCAATTCTTCCATTTCAAATGTGTTAATTCGCATCCATTTAAAACCAATACAATTTTTATTCAAAACATTCATTTCCAAAAGATAAAACCAATGGGTTTCTATCAAATAATTTTAATCCATTTTCATGAGTTTAAAATCCAATCAAACCCAATTCCATCATTACACAATTTATTTTCAAAATTAAATTCAACAATGTAATTGAAATCATTTCCATAAAATCCACAATTTTAATTGAACAATTTAAATCAGCCAATTTCTATAAACATGCCCAATTCAATGGGATTGGGTTTTCCCCAAATTTCTATGCCAAAACCATTTCAAATATCTCAATTCACTAGAATCATGTTATTATCAATTTAATAGAATGAAAATTTGAGCAATTGAATTTAAATCAACAATTGATATAAATCAAGAAAATACAGTGATAATCAATTTGTCATGTCGGGAGGGAACCACCTACCTCGATTGAATTACGGGTGTTAGCCTAATGAGAAACCTCAAAAACCGAATGGCACAACTGTAACACCCCGAGCTTCCACGATACGCTTCTCATTCAATAATGCAATAGCTTGCATTGTATGCAAGTTCGAGTTCTAACACACCGCGACTAATCAAAGTAGCTGTTATGAATAGTAATAACCACTTTTTAAAATTATAGAAATTTTATATTTCAAAATGGACTTCATTTTTGTGTTCGTAATATCGAAATTATCCTAAGTTGAATTTTTTGTAACTTTCTGAGAACTTCCAATTTTTTATGAATAGTGAAAAATACTTAAAACAAATTTTTTAATCAAAATAATTTATTGTGATAAATTATACTATGTAGTGGTTTTAAAGTATAATTAGAATATATTTTTACCATTATATCCAATGGTGGTCATTAGAATTAATTTAACATTGAAATCGGACATAAACAATTGCCAATCTTTTGATATAAATTGTTTCTTAGAAACACGCCATTTTTTGTAACAGCGGGAATTAATTATAAAATTAATTAATGCAACTTATATGTTTTGAATTTTGTAAAACAGACATCATTTTTTAATTCGGAATATCAATTATAGATTAGGGTGAAATTTTGGCTTTGTTCTGAAAAACTTCAATTTTTGATGAATAGTGAAACCACTAAGTGGTAGTTAAATAACTGATTATTCATTTAAATGAAATATTACCACTTCTGTGATTAGATTTTCAAAAATCCGACATACATGGTTATCATTAAGAAGTAAAATGTGGTTCAATGAGATTAAAATAATTTTTGGTGAATAGTAACTTTTAAGTTCTTAATTGCGATTAGAGGTAATTAGTGTAGTTTAAGGTACAAATAATGTTTTAATAATATGAGATAAGCATGACACTTGTACTACTACTATTTTATGAGTCATGGCCGACCAAGACAACCCATGGGTCAACTTGGGGACCCCATGGAGCCACTTTAGTTAGAAAATGACATTAATATATATTTATTTAATGTTAAAATTAAATTGACACAAACATGAGTTGTTTTACTAAAACAGACTTTAAGTGGGGTTACACAAGTCCAAATTTTGACTATAAATATTCATTAGAAATATAAAAGGATTTCCTACATCATAGTTTTTTTTTATAATTTTTAGACATTAAATAAATTAAATTATTTATGACATCATTATGATGCAGCGATGACCTCATTATTTAACGATTTTAATAAAATGAAAAGATAATGTAAAATCCAAGGCCTACACTTGTCCAAAGACTATTTGATGGGTATATTTAGAACCCTTATCACCTTATCGACGAATTATATAAGTGTGGGACCTTTAGAATCCGAAAATCATTGTGTAATAATGTAACATTTCAATCTTTCCAAAAGAGCCCCTCCTCTCCTCTTATAAAAGGCCCCCACCTCTACCACCTCATTCACACATTCAAGACATTTGGCTCGGCCAAACTCTGCCCAAATACTCTCCCAAATTCCCCCTCTTACTCCTAGAAGCCTCACTTTGGGCAGAACTCATCCCAAGGAAGCCTTTGGCTCAAATCAAAAAGAGTTACCCGATTTTGAGGTAATGTCTTCTCTAATGTTGTTTTGTTTTATTTTTCTTCTCCAACCCCCTAAACTCTTTTTATTCATTTCTTTTGTAACAACACCAGTATCCTCAATATACTAGGATGTTGTTATAAGAATTATTCGAGCCACACTTACACACACCTACATCTAATGGTTAAAGAACATACGGTTTCTGTGGATGGCGAATTTCTGCCTCACGAAACGATGATTGTTCAACCCTCATATAACACCTTCAAATGTGGCCATTAATATGTCACTATATTTATATATGATATATAATGTGTTTATGTTTTACTTATTCTTCTGTATTTCTCATTTATGGCATACTTTACGATTTCCATTATGGGTAAAACGCGATAATTTCATTTTAAGAAGTGCGGACTACCGCCCCCTCAAAGTGATTTGAATCGTTAATGCCATATGTGGGATGTATAAAGGACGGATTAAATGGTATTATAAACTATAGTATACTTTAATTATATTATACATTTATATAATTATTATTTCATTCCATTAAATGCTAAATAGAAACGAAAGTAGTATTCATGCGTACGTACGGCTTACCGTCTCCATGAACGGTGCATTTCATTTCCTACCTCTAAATGTTATGTAATATTATAAATGAATGTATATACTGGATATATATGATATATATGACATCTAAATCATGAATATAATTCTGTAGAAAATGGATATTCTACCACATAACCAGCTTGTAATTATAAGAAGTTTATTGTTGACCCAAGTACCAATGATCGACAAAACGACTGTTATTAACTTAAATAATTACATAATGTTCATATCATTGTAATAAGTGATATAAAAAGGATAATGAAATTGAAAATGGTTCTTAATAAGGTATATATTAACTCTAGTTTATTATTTAGGAGGTTAAAGAACGGTTGAGTCAAGTCAGACACGAGGTAAGGGAATTTCTTAACCCAACTTCCATTCTTTGGGTTAATCTCCTACTTTCAAATTATGTCATGATATTATTATTTCTTATTTTGTATTCCTTATGTGTACCTATAGTGAATACACATAATAGATATATTTTATTTTAAAAATGATCTTTTTAAGGGCTTCGTCTCAATCTCCTTTCATTGAGGCATATTTGGTTTTATACACAACTTTCTTTTATATGGTGTATAAACCCCTTTGACTTTTATGTTTATTCAAAAAGGAATTTTTTTTATATGAAGCGTTTTACTAAACGAAAAAAGGGAATGTTTTTCTTTCCGTACTTATGCGGCGACAACGACTTCTCCGCCGCCGTGACCATTATTTGAGTTTCGGCTTCCTCTACAAGCCATCATTTTTTTAATGAAAAATAAATACAAAGTTTTAACTTTCTTTTATTTTATTGAAAATGGTTTTGAAAGCGTTTTTATTATAACAATGTGTTGTATTTATATCTTGTGATTGAAATGTGGAAATGTTATGTTTCCTTTATGCATGTTTTATGTGATACGATTATGTAATGGTTTATGATATGTTTAAACCTATTCATATGAGGAATGCATTGGACTTAATAAGTGATGGGTGGAGCCCGCTATAGCTCCTCGATGCATCGGCAGGTCTCATGAGACAAACTAGTGTCTTGACACGAGGCCTTGACAAAATCGTATTTGTGGTCTTGGAACGAGGCCTTGGCTACGTGGTTATGATAGTCTGGCATTATGTATTCCATCATTATGAAAGTGGTTATTGATATTGCATGTGATTATTCGACCAGTAGAATATCCATGTGAAGAAGTGAATGGCATTATCTCATTTTACTTTTTCCATATTATGTTGAAGTTCAAGTTTAAAAGGCTTTTTTTTAGTTATACATTGCCTTAAATGTTAATGTTTATTTATGAAAGCTTCCTCTATATTGTTAACCTTACTGAGCATCCGATCTCACCCCTTTCAATGTTTTAATATTTTCCAGGATGTGAAGAAGTATTTTATGAATGACCTGCAGGGATAGTCCGAAGAGGATAGAAGTGTGGACTATGGAGACTATGTTATTATAGATTTTCACTTTGTGATGTAATGTAACATTTATGAAAGTATCTAGTGTTTCCAAGGCTACTAAACTAATCGGTCTTTCGAGACTTGATATTTTGTGATCATGCCAATGTTACGAAGTAATTCACCGGCTCTGGGTAGCAGGGGTCGGGGCGTTACAGTTGGCATCAGAGGCAGTTTAGTACTAACCTTGGAAACTAGATTTAGATAAACTCTGATTAGATCACATAGCCCAAAGATAGACTTTGAGGATTAGTATAGAAGAAATTCCTAGAATTTTGTTATTGTATAGATTTTGTGAGTTTTCTGAGCAATACATCCCTGTCTGGATACGAGCAGGTAGAGGCGGCTCTGGCACAGATGTACCTAGGGGTAAAACCTGAAAACACCGCTTTGAGCTAGACTCGAACGGGAACTAGTGAAAGACAACGGGCCTTGCTGCACTCTTGGTTACGACACTCCCGGGGTATATGCTTAGGATAATTCTCATTTTCATTACAAACCACTATGAAGGGTTATGATTATATACTTCCTCAAAGAAAACATTCCTTTTTATGATTATGGATTATATCCATAAATAGTTCAATTTATGTAAAGTGTTTTACAAATATGGAAGTATTTATTTTAATTCATAAACTAATCTACTTTATTCCATTGTTTAGAAATGGCGCCTAGTGGAAGGAATGGAAACTGTATCAATGCACGCACTCCGTGTAGGGATTTCCCTCCTACTCAAGATAATTATTGTGGATCTGGAGATACAACTGGTGCTGATCAACTTATTACCATACTGGGACAACTCACTCGGGTTATGAATAATAACCTTACTCGTATGGAGCACCCTGATCCGCAACGTGGAGGATCAATGTTAGACCGCTTCATGAGGCAACAACCACCAATATTTAATGGGGGTACAAATGCATTAGTAGCTGAGTAATGGATAAACTCCTTAGAGAAAATATTCCACGCCTTGGGGAGTAGCGAAAGGAAGAAGGTTATCATGGCAGTTTACCGCCTCACTAGAGATGCCGATCAATGGTGGTCATTGATTCAAAATACATAGGAATATGATGACGTATCGAATATGGAATGGAGGGAGTTCAAAGAGCTTTTCTTAGAAAAATACTTTCCTCATGACCATCGAGTAGATATGGAAAGGCAATTTCTGAGTCTGAGGCAGAAGGAGGATGAGAATGTCGCAAAGTATGAGGCCAACTTTACAAGGTTGGCATGGTATGCTGCAGATTATATACGTAACCCAAGAGGTATTATTGATCGTTTCTTTCATGGTTTAAAACCATTTCTCCGTAGAGCTTTAGTATCACAATCCTTCTCATCATACGAAGATATTGTCTCATGTGCTATCAAGACAGAAAAGGAATTCACTAAGTCTTATGACAACAAAGTAAAGCAAGAGATGAAGAGAACGGTGGAACAAGAGACAGATAAAGGGAAAAAGGGAAAGAATGATTTTCCATTATGTGATAATTGTGGGAATAATCACCCTGGTACTTGTCTAAAAGGAATGGGAGTTTGTTATAAATGTGGAGAAAAGGGTCACCAGGCTCGTGATTGCATGGAAAAGAAAGAGGCTATCAAAGTTTATTGCTATAATTGTAGAGAAATGGGTCATTATGCAAATGAATGTCCTAAGCGTCAGTGAAACTTACCTTAGAAAAGGCCAAGGGATCAAGGACAATCTTATGCTGTTACTACAGTTGAAGCATAATAACTAATGTATTGGTTCTTTTGGACTCATGGATTATATTTTGGTTATTAGAATAATGTGATATATATATATAAGGATTGTACTGCAGTACTTGTTGATTTCAGTAAGGTTTTCATATGATGAAGGTAATTATATTTTTAGTATGTGACAATAAGAGAAACTTTTCTTTGTTTGGGAAATCTGATAAATTGATTTTTGGAATTAAGAGACCTTTTAGAGAAAGTCTGGACAGAGGTATTTTGGATAACTATAATGGTTGGAGTGGATTATGTTGATCTTTGGATAGTATTGTTTAAGGTTAAAAGATTTATGAAGATTATTTTTGGAATATTATGATACTATAGTTTTAGGAAAAGGACAACCTGCAGGGTGGGGAATAACCCGTCGCGTCGGACAAAGCTGCAGGAATCGAACCCACAACCATAGTGCGACGGGACATTATTTCCTACCACTAGCCTACAGGAAGTCCCTGGTTATTACAAAATAGTTTTACTAATCTAAATGGTATGTGTAAACATTTGGAACCTTATACAATTATGATAAGTCTAATATTTTTGAGTTCTATTATCTTTTTGAGTGAAAGATGAGTTGAAGGTTGAAACTCTAATTGTCAAGCATAAATATATATATACCTATCTCTTATTCAATGAATAAATTAATTCTTAAACACTAGTAAAGGGATATTAAAACAAAAAATGTGTTATCCTAATACCTTATGTCTTGTTGAACTGATGATATTTTAAATCAACATAGATTGAAGGCTTTGAGGCCCTCAATTTGACAGTTGATTGTGATTGATGACCTCAATCACTCCCTACAAATATTTACGTTTTTCCTCCAATTATATGTCTCTAATTGCCACCAATATTCTCCTAATCGAGATCATAATTGGGTGGTGACTTTTTCATTTCCCTTTCCCTCTTATTAAGGCTAAATTTTATTAATCTTATTTCCGATGTGGGTTTTCCTCAAAGGTATTTTATCTTTTCACCCTTTTATTTTCAAAGAAAAATTTCAAATTGCGAGGACGCAATTTATTGAAGGAGGGGAGAATGTAACACCCCAAGCTTCCACGATACGCTTCTCATTCAATAATGGAACAGCTTGCATTGTACGCAAGTTCGAGTTCTAACACACCGCGACTAATCAAAGTAGCTGTTTTGAATAGTAATAACCAATTTTTAAAATTATAGAAATTTTATATTTCAAAATGGACTTCATTTTTGTGTTCGTAATATCGAAATTATCCTAAGTTGAATTTTTTGTAACTTTCTGAGAACATCCAATTTTTTATGAATAGTGAAAAATACTTAAAACAACTTTTTTAATCAAAATAATTTATTGTGATAAATTATACTATTTAGTGGTTTTAAAGTATAATTAGAATATATTTTTACCATTTTATCCAATGGTGGTCATTGTAATTAATTTAACATTGAAATCGGACATAAACAATTGCCAATCTTTTGATATAAATTGTTTCTTAGAAACACGCCATTTTTTGTAACAGCGGGAATTAATTATAAAATTAATTAATGCAACTTATATGTTTGGAATTTTGTAAAATAGACATCATTTTTGAATTCGGAATATCAATTATAGCTTAGGGTGAAATTTTGGCTTTGTTCTGAAAAACTTCAATTTTTGATGAATAGTGAAACCACTAAGTGGTAGTTAAATAACTGATTATTCATTTAAATTAAATATTACCACTTCTGTGATTTTATTTTCAAAAATCCGACATACATGGTTGTAATTAAGAAGTAAAATGTGCTTCAATGAGATTAAAATAATTTTCGGTGAATAGTAACTTTTTAGTTCTTAATCGCGATTAGAGGTAATTAGTGTAGTTTAAGGTACAAATAATGTTTTAATAATATGAGATGAGCATGAAACTTGTCCTACTCCTATTGGATGAGTCATGGCCGACCATGACAACCCATGGGTCAACTTGGGGACCCCATGGAGCCACATTAGTTGGAAAATGACATTAATATATATTTATTTAATGTTAAAATTAAATTGACACAAACATGAGTTGTTTTACTAAAACAGACATTAAGTGGGGTTACACAAGTCCAAATTTTGACTATAAATATTCATTAGAAAGATAAAAAGATTTCCTACATCATAGTATTTGTTTATAATTTTTAGACATTAAATAAATTAAATTATTTATGACATCATTATGATGCAGCGATGACATCATTATTTAATGATTTTAATAAAATGAAAAGATAATGTAAAATACAAGGCTTACACTTGTCCAAATACTATTGGATGGGTAGATTTAGAACCCTTATCTCCTTATCCACGAATTATATAAGTGTGGGACCTTTAGAATCCGAAAAGCATTGTGTAATAATGTAACATTTCAATCTTTCCAAAAGAGCCCCTCCTCTCCTCTTATAAAAGGCCCCCACCTCTACCACCTCATTCACACTTTCAAGCCATTTGGCTCGGCCAAAATCTGCCCAAATACTCTCCCAACTTCCCCCTATTACTCCTAGAAGCCTCACATTTGGCAGAACTCTTCCCAAGGAAGCCTTTGGCTCAAATCAAAAAGAGTTACCCGATTTTGAGGTAATGTCTTCTCTAATGTTGTTTTGTTTTATTTTTCTTCTCCAACCCCCTAAACTCTTTTTATTCATTTCTTTTGTAACAAAACCAGTATCCTCAATATACTAGGATTTTGTTATAAGATGTATTAGAGCTACACTTACACAAACCTACTTCTAATGGTTAAAGAACATACGGTTTCTGTGGATGGCGAATTTCTGCCTCACGAAACGATGATTGTTCAACACTCATTTAACACCTTAAAAGGTGGACATTAAGATGTCACTATATTTATATATGATATATAATGTGTTTATGTTTTACTTATTCTTATGTATTTCTCATTTATGGCATACTTTATGATTTCCATTATGGGTAAAACGCGATAATTTCATTTTAGGAAGTGCGGACTACCGCCCCCTCAAAGTGATTTGAATCGTTAATACCATATGTGGGATGTATAAAGGATGGATTAAATGGTATTATACACTATATTATACTGTAATTATATTATACATTTATATAATTATGATTTAATTCCATTAAATACTAAATAGAAATGAAAGTAGCGTTCATGCGTACGTACGGATTACCGTCTCCATGAACGGTGCATTTCATTTCTTACCTCTAAATATTACATAATATTATAAATGAATGTATATACTGGATATATATGATATATATGACATCTAAATCATGAATATAATTCTGGAGATAATGGATATTCTACCACATAACCAACTTGTAATTATAATAATTTTATTGTTGACTCAAGTACCAAAGATCGACAAAACGACTGTTATTAACTTAAATAATTACATAATGTTCATATCATTGTAATAAGTGATATAAAAAGGATAATGAAATTGAAAATGGTTCTTAATAAGGTATATATTAACTCTAGTTTATTATTCAGGAGGTTAAAGAACGGTTGAGTCAAGTCAGACATGGGGTAAGGGAATTTCTTAACCCAACTTTCATTCTTTGGGTTAATCTCCTACTTTCAAATTATGTCATGATATTATTATTTCTTATTTTGTATTCTTTATGCGTACCTATAGTGAATACACATAATAGATATATTTTATTTTAAAAATGATCTTTTTAAGGACTTCGTCTCAATCTCCTTTCATTGAGGCATATTTGGTTTTATACACAACTTTCTTTTATACGGTGTATAAACCCCTTTGACTTTTACGTTTATTAAAAAGGAATTTTTTTTATACGAAGTGTTTTACTAAACGACAAAAGGGAATGTTTTTCTTTCCGTACTTATGCGGCGACAACGACTTCTCCGCCGCCGTGACCATTATTTGAGTTTCGGCTTCCTCTACAAGCCATCATTTTTTTAATGAAAAATAAATACCAAGTTTTAACTTTCTTTTATTTTATTGAAAATGGTTTTGAAAGCGTTTTTATTATATCAATGTGTTGTATTTATATCTTATGATTGAAATGTGGAAATGTTATGTTTCCTTTATGCATGTTTTATGTGATACGATTATGTTATGGTTTATGATATGTTTAAACCTATTCATATGAGGAATGCATTGGACTTAATAAGTGACGGGTGGAGCCCGCTATAGCTCCTCGATGCATCGGCAGGTCTCATGAGACAAACTAGTGTCTTTGCACGAGGCCTTGACAAAATCGTATTTGTGGTCTTGGCACGAGGCCTTGGCTACGTGGTTATGATAGTATGGCATTATGCATTACATTATTATGAAAGTGGTTATTGATATTGCATGTGATAATTCGACCAGTAGAATATCCATGTGAAGAAGTGAATGGCATTATCTCATTTTACTTTTGCCATATTATGTTGAAGTTCAAGTTTAAAAGGCTTTTTTCTTAGTTATACATTGCCTTAAATGTTAATGTTTATTTATGAAAGCTTCCGCTATATTGTTAACCTTACTGAGCATCTGAGCTCACCCCTTTCAATGTTTTAATATTTTCCAGGATGTGAAGAAGTATTTTATGAATGACCTACAGGGATAGTCCGAAGAGGATAGAAGTGTGGACTATGGAGACTATGTTATTATAGTTTTTCACTTTGTGATGTATTGTGACATTTATGAATGTATCTAGTGTTTCCAAGGCTACTAAACTAATCGGTCTTTCGAGACTTGATCTTTTGTGATCATGCAAATGTTACGAAGTAATGCACCGGCTCTAGGTAGTAGGGGTCGGGGCGTTACAACAACGTTGTCGATCGATATCAGGATCTAAATCATTAAAATCGTGCCTTATATATCTTCTTATATCAAGACCAAGACCAAATCTCATAAAATTTTACATCAACACACTTCAATCTACCCATAACGGGTGTAGATCTAAGAAACAAAGTGAAGAGTATAAGGAGATCTAAGTAGATCTATGAAACCGAACAAGAACGATCACATACCTCAAGAATCTTGCTTCGATTCACCAAGAGAAGCCTTTGGATCGCCTCGGGAATGATGGGAGAACCTTCTCTGACCTTAGGGGAAGAAAAATCCCATGTTAGGACCGCTTAGAAGGAAAAAAGAGTCACTTAGAGGCAAAACGAGTGATATCCACTTTTATAGGATCTCATGTATGCGGTCTCACAGTTTACCGGGATGGTTAGAAAAATTGTGCGCTAACCGCCCATTAGCCACTGCCTCGTCAGACACTCCATGCATGATTTTTCCACACTGTTAGACAAACTATACCCCACCCATCCGGAAGCTACTGCCTTTATGACCAATTACGCATGGTTTGGCCGCACGGTTTAGACAACCCATGTGCCGCCCGTGCGACTTCCCCTTTGTCTCAAAACATCATATAATGATCTCCCAAATCTCCCAAGTCACTACTCCAAAATAGATGTACTTAGAAACATCAAAAGAACATGAAAATGTAATGTGATGTTACAACCTCCCCACTATAAGATCTCTCTACCCCCAGAAAGCCTATGAAAGAACCTCCACGTCAAAATTTTGAGGCCACTACTCTCTCATTAGTGCCTCCCTTTCCCACATCCCATGAGAATCAGAACCATGCTACCATAGTACACAGACCAGAGGTATCGTTCTCCCATGAACTATCTTTTCCTTAGAATAAACAATCATGATTGTTTGTTCAGTGACAGATAAATCTAGTTCAATCTCAAGATCACTCCTACTCAAAACATGAGATGGATCAGAGAGATACTTTCACTGCTGCGATCCATGGAACCCATTATGTATTGACATCTGCTGTGGTGGTAGTGCTAGACAGTAAGAAACTTTCCCTACAAGATGAAAATCCTCGAAAGGACCCAAAAAATGAGGAGCAAGCTTTGCTTTCCTCCCAAACCGTTGATGACCTAATCGGGGAAAAACATTCAAGAACACCTGGTCACCAACTGAAAACTCTAAAGGTTTATAGTGACGATCAACAGAAGACTTGCACCGACTCTGTGTTGTCAACATTCTTTGACGAATCAACTGGATCTTATCTGTCATCTCTTGGACCAAACTCGGTCCTACCAAGGAAAATTCACCAATCTCTAACCAACATAAAGGGGATTTACAAGGACGACTATACAGTTCCTCAAAAGGAGCCATTTTGATCATACACTAGTAACTGTTTTTATAAGAAAACTCAACTAGCCCCATATTATCATCCCAAAACCCACCAAAGTCAAGAACATATGCGTGGAGCATATCCTCAAAGATCTGAATAGCTCTCTCTATCTGGCCATCTGACTATTGATGGTAGGTCGTACATAAACGGACCTAAGATCCCAGTTCCTCTTGAAGGCCACTCCAAAAGAGAGCAATGAACCAAGGATCCCTATCAGATAATATAGCAGACGGAACTCCATGAAAATGAACAATTTTTTTCACATTGATATTTCCCAACTCCTCAACTTTGGTTGTATCCCAAATAAAGATAAAGTGAGCTGACTTGGTTAGCCTGTCGATCATAACACATATCGCATTATTCTTCCTCTGGGTTTGAGGTAACCCAACAACAAAGTTTATAGGGATTTCATCCCACTTCCATGTAGGGACTGGAAGTGGTTGAAGAAAACCTAAAGGTTTCAGGTGCTCGGCTTTCACCGGCTGGAATGTATAGAAATGAGATACAAAATCAGAAATTTCTCGTCTCATACCGGGCCACTAAAACTACTACCGCATGTCATAGATCATTTTCGTGGTTTCTAGGTGCACAACCCACTTAGAGTTATAGAAATCCCCCATCACATCCTTCCTTGGTGATAAAGGCACAATGTAACATTTTCGATAACATAGAACACCCTCTTTGGAGAACAACCACTGAGTGTCAGTCTCCCTAACTTAAAGAGAGTCCCTAATTCTATAGAATTAATCATCCAGTTGATGTTCCTGAATAATTAACACGTAAAGAGAAGTTGTCTACTGGACACTGGCTAAAGAAGCTTCTTTCCTCTTCCTCTGAATTCCAATATGAAACTAAGAAAAAAGATCCATCAAAATACACTCTTATAAAGAATCTTTCACAGAATGTTATGGAAGTTTCCTACTTTACGCATCTTCAACTACATTCCCTTTCCTTAGGTTATAGGCAATGTAAAAGTCGAAGGATTGCAGGTACTCCACCCAACGCCTTTGGCGGAGATTCAAATCTTTTTTAGAGAAGATATAACTCAAGCTCTTGTGGTCGGAATACACAGTAAACCTTTCTCCATAAAGGTATTGTCTCCAACACTTAAGAGCGTGCATTACAGCTTCAAGTTAAAGGTCATTGGTAGGATAGTTCTTCTCATGAGGCTTAAGCTGAAAAGACCCATAGGCAACAACATGATTACCCTTTATGAGGACACATCCCAAACATGAATCTGATGCATCACAGAAGAACACATAACCTATCCCATCCTTAGGATGAGTTAACACTGATGCAGTAGTCAAAATACTCTTTAACTCAACAAAAGAACTCTAAAATTTATCATTCCAGGAAAACTTCACTCCCATTCGAGTCTGAGCAGTCAATGGAGAAGCTATCTTTGAGAAGTCTTTAACAAACCGACGATAATATCCTGCTAATCCCATGAAGTTCCAAATCTCAAAAACATTGTGTGGTTGTTCCCAAGTCATAACAACCCTCTCATTCTCAGGATCAACTGATATTCCTTATTCTGACACCACATGTCCCAATAATTTCACTCCTCAAATCCATAAATCACACTTTGAAAGCTTGGAATAATGTCAGTGATTCCTTAGATGAATCAAAACAGTTCTCAGATGATGCACATGATCCTCCTCAGACATGGAGTAGACAATAATTTCATCCAAAAAGACTATCATAAAAGTATATATATACTCACAAAAAACCTTTTTCATTAAATACATGAAAACTAAAGGAGCATTTGTTAGGACTAAGGGCATAACAAGGTACACATAATGGCCATGCCTACTCTGAAAAGTGGTCTTATGAATGTCGGATTCTTTTATCCTCAACTGATGGTAACCCGATCAAAGATCAATTTTTGAAAACCACTTTTCCCCTTTCAATTGATCAAAAAAACATCAATTCGGGTTAACAGATATTTTTTCTTTGTCGTAACTTGATTGAGCTTTCGATAATAAACACATAAACGAAGAGAACCATCAGCATTCTTGGTGAAGAGAACTGGTACTGCCCAAGGTGACACACTCAGGTGTATAAAACCATTATCAAGAAGATCATCTAACTAATAATTATGTCCTTTTAGTTATGCTAGAGCCATTTATTAAGAGGGAATAGAAACCAGTTGAGTACCAGACATTAATTCAATAGAAAAATCAACCTCTCTTACTGGTGGAAAACCAGAGATGTCATAGGGAAAGACGTCGGGATACTCAGCGACAACTATAGGGATATCAGAAAACATTGAATCTCTCTCCTGATCAAAATAAAAAATTGATATAACTTTCCCCAACCCTAGATAATAGGGTCCAACTCTTCTTGACCTTAGGTCCCATTCTCCTTGAATAACAAGAGGCACACCACAGTTTGTTGTAATGTAGACCCGTCAAAGATAACAATCGATCTGGGCTTTATTGGGAATGATCCAATCTATCCCAAATATGATGTCAAAATATTTCATGTCGAGAACCAAGAAACTCCAAGCACGATCAACATGTGATAGAGAGAAGACACAAACAGGACCACAGAGACCCTTCTCGCTCATTGCACTAATGGGTGTAGTAATATCCATCACACAAGATAAAATCTCCATAGGTGGATTAAGAAAATTAACAATATGGGTTGAAATAAAAGAGTGAGATGCACCAATATCAAAAATAGATGTCACTAAAGATGAAGCTATAGTAATGGTACCTCTAACAGTTCTAGGATCTATATTAGCTACCTCTGGTGACTCTTCCACTGTGTGAATAATCTTCGTTCCGGATACCTTTGGCTGGAACCCTTTTGTACTTGAATCATTTGATTTCCCCACAGTTTCTGGAGGTGCTGATGATCCCGTTCTACAATGTAGAGTAGAGAAGTGACTGAAAAATCTTTGTAATTACCCTAAGCATCTGCATGAGCTAAATTTATTGGTGCCTCAGTGCCAACCCTCTTAGAATTTCCTGGCCTTACACACTTATAGAAAGTCAAATAAGCCCCTCCCATTGCTACCGGAGGTCTGGAATTACTCTGTTGTCGAGAACTGCAATGAGAAACGTCACAGTTCTGTTTTTCTTTAAAGGAACCGACACTGCCACTAGGACGGTAAAGAACCTCCTTCAACACTGAAATTCCTGCCAGGTCCATTTCAACCATCATTTCCCTATCTATAACATCAGCATAAGTGTGTAGCTTCAGTAAAAAAAACATGAGAATGGATATCTGATTGACGTCCAAACTCTAATCGTTGAGCCTTCATCTTCTCATTAGATATAGTCTCAGGAGCAAAGTGTACCAACTCAGAAAAGTGATTTGAGTAATCAATCACAGTTTTTTGACCTGCTCAAGCTTGAAAAACTCCACAACCTTGTCCAACACCCTTGATTTAAGGTAGAACTGGTTTGTGAAAAGAACCCTAAAGTCTATCCACTCCAAAACCTTATGTTTCCCAGCCATCACCATCAGGTCCCACCATATCCTACTTGGTCCCTCTAGAATTAAGGTAGAACACTTTACATTGATCACATCAGGTGTCTCTAAGAACCCAAACAGGCATTCAATCTTACTCAACCATTCCTCAGGATGTTGAGGGTCAGTTTATCCTTTGAAAAATGGTGGCTTCTGGCATAGGAACTCTTGAGAATGACTTCGGAGAATATCACTATGAGGATCTATAAATGGTACCTGAATAGGAACTGGAGGTGGCATATGTCCTAGAGTATCGACAGTGCGAACAATCACCCCAACCAGACTCGGATGAACAATAGGACTCGCTTGCTAAGTTTCAACAACATCCTCTTTTTGGATCCTATTCTAACGTCTTTTCGGAGGCATGTTTCTAAACAACATAAAATTAAATTTGATTAACACTCAAATAGAGTAACAAGGGAAAGTATTATTAATAGAATGGATTAACAAGATTTGGATTCCACTCCATCCAAATAAAAATAGGCAAAATACTAAAACTAATCCACAAGTTGTATTTCCCTAACGAACCTTGGTGACTTAAGGTTCATTTTGGTGAGAGTTGGTAAGACACTCAATCAAAACTAACTTCTATGTCTCTAAAAGAATACTCAAGTACATACTGTAATTAAGGAAAGAAGCTTAACCTGTCTCTGATACCATTTTGTCATTAACCATCCCGATTACCCTGGTAACCCGATAATAGATCCCACCCTGAAATAACCTGAAGGGCATTCCCGATCCCCACAGGTCGATGACTAGCACCTGGAATCGTACAACATACAAGTGGGAATAAGTTTTTCCACAAGAATCTGGAATCCAATGAATCAAGACAGTATGCATAACAAAATGAAACTCGCTTGGGACTAAGGTACCAGAAAAAATGAGGCATAAAACGCCCAAAGTACTACAACCCAAGTAATAAAAAGGGAAAAATAGTCCCAAAGTCCCTATGGAAATAAATCACCAAGATAAAATATCAAGCTGGATCTTCCTCCAAGACATTTCTTCCCATTGGTCGAGCCTAGAAGAAGGAAATCTACCAACACTCGAAGGCAAAAGTAGGGTGTGAGCCTAATCCCAGTAGGATACCACCAAAGATTCTGTAACAGATTCCAAATATATATTTTCCAATGAAAAGATTTCAATTTTCAAATAAACAAGTTTGGAAATTCAAAAGAATATTCTAAAAAAATATGCTATAAATTTTAAAAGTATGGAAATAAATATTTTAATAAAAGGCTTTACAAATGATAAAATATTTCTAAAACAATGGCTTAAATAAAACATTGATAGAAAAAAGTTTATATAATTTCATCAGGCATGTAAAGCAGTTCAAAAGCCTTGGAATACATTTATATCTCAAATATAAATAAACAAGTGAGAAACATGGTCATCTGCCAAAAGGTACAATAGTATGAACCAGTTATAAGATTCCACACTCTCTATGTGAACTCAGCAAAATGTGTATACACATGTCCCTATAACACTGGCCAAAAGAGACTCATCACCAACCCATCGGGGATGTGACCCACCACAATTATGTTTTAGAACATTGTCGTAGTGTAGAATGTATCCAAGTAACTCACTAAATACCTAAGACTTCAATGTGATCTTATACGATGGGTGAACTATTTTAAGACTTCTTAAAATATGATCAATCCCATTCTTCAATTTCAAAAGATTCAATTCCATTCCATTTAAAACCCATACAGTTTTTATACAAAACATTCCATTCCAAAAGATAAAACCAATGGGTTTCTATGAAATCATCTTAAGCCATTTTCATGAGTTTGAAATCCAATCAAAACCAATTCCATTATTACACAATTTATTTTCACAATTAAATTCAAAAATTTTACTGATATCATTTACATCCAATCCACAATTTATATCAGCTAATTTCCATAAACACACCCAATTCAATGGAATCGGGGTTTTTAAAATTTTATGCCAAAACCATTTCAAATATCTCAATTCACTAGAGTCGAGTTTTTATCAATTTAATTGAAATAAAATTTGTGGAATTGAATTTAAATCAACAATTTAAACAGATCAAGCAATTACAATGATAATCAATTTGGAAAGTTGGGCCAGAACAACCTACCTCGACTGAATAATGGGAGTTAGCCCAATAAGATTCTCCAAAAACCAAGCGGCAAAACGTTGTCAATCGAGCTCTGGATGTAAATCCTTAAAACCCCACTATAGATCTCTTCATATAGTAAGAAAAATAACAAATATCAACAATTTTTGCATCAACACACTTAGATCTACCCATAACGGGCATAGATCTAAGAAACTGAGATAAGAGGAGAAGCAGATCTATGTAGATTGGAGAAACCGAACAAGAACGATCACATACCCCAAGAATCCGGCTTCGATTCACCAAGAGAAGAATTTGTATTGCCTATAGAATAATGGGAGAACCTTCTCTGATCTTAGGAGATGCAAAATCCCTTGTTAGGGCCGCTTAGGAGAAAAATGAGGCACTTAGAGGAAAAATTTGTGAGATCCACTATTATAGGATCTCATTTAAGTGGTCGCACAGTTTACCCGAACAGTTAGACAAACTGTGCGCTAACTATGCATTAGCCACTACCATGGATGACACTCCATGCACGATTTGGATGCACTGTTAGACAAACTGTGCGCCGCCTGTGCAGAAGCTACTGCCTCCAAGACCAACTATGAACGGTTTGGTCGCTCGGTTTAGACAACATGTGCACCACCTTTGCGACTTCTCCTTTTCCTCAAAACATCATCTAAAGTTCTCTTGACTCACCCTAGTCACTAATCCAAAACTCATGTACATAGAAACATCAAAAGTACCTAAAAATGTAATGTGATGTTATAGGACCTCTCTGAAATCCTTTGAGGTTATTGATGTGTTCATCACTATAGAGGAGGATGGAGACTGGTGTCGATGATTGGCACCGGTGGGACTCCTGAACGGAGTTTGGGCCCATGGCCGGCCGCGAAGATTATGACAACCGGGCCCCGGTGACAGCACATCCACCCCACCTTAACATGGTCGTCGGGTCCTGGCCTACCAGGTACCACCAGTTTCCCCGCAGACACGGGGGCCCACCCCAGGGTCCACCCACATGCCTGAATAGGTCATATGACTAATGACATTCCCCACAGGCCAACACATGTCCTTTCCAGTGTGCTTTGTCCTCACTCACACACACCCTGGGAAACTTTCCAGAGGGTCACCCATCCTGATCACTACTCCAGGCCAAGCACGCTTAACCGTGAAGTTCTAATCAGACAGGCTCCCAAAAAGGAAGGTGCACCTTGTTGAGATGAGTCATGTCATTTTTCCATTTAACCCTTTATCATTTTAGGATGTTACAATCACCACCCCTTTAGAGTACAACGCCCTCGTTGTGGGCCTTACATCTCAACCCAGGCAGTGCACCGCACTTAAGGCTGGGTACCACCTCTGATACCAAATGTCGAGTCCCAAAGCCTGACGTACATTTACATTACATTACATTTGCGGAATACTTAGTACATAACAAAAACACACACACAAGGACCGTAATAGTTTAGTGTCTTTGGAAACTCGGAATATAATCTTCTAATCGTGGTGAAAGATCTTCAAAATCTCCCATAAAGATATTCCTTTTTTTACCTAAAACCTTTCTTTATATCCTGGGGAAAAGAAAACATAAAAGGGTGATCTCAATTGCTCAGTAAGGGTAAACAAAATAAATATCAATCGCATCATATACATAAGCACATAACTTTTGGAAATCTTAACCTGCAAAAGAGATCATAATTTCATAACATGGGGTAAATCATGGCAGTGAAATGTAATCACAATAATCATAACTTAAAACATGAAACTTTGTGGCATTCACACATAATCATATAGAATCATTTCTTGTTAGTCAAGACTCATTGCCAAGACTATCTTAGTGGACAAAGTCCCTTTCTGAACCGAGTCACCCTCGTTTCAGTCCTGTTTCACTGAACCGGTATAACCTACCGTTCCAGCCATGTCTATCTCATGAGATATAAAATCTTTACCCAATGCATTGGAGGGAGATATAGGTCCCACCCATCTCATAATGATACCATTCTTATGTGTGCCACAAAATCATAAATCATACATCATTGCATAACCCATGTTACAAAAATGGGAATCTTAAACATCGTGACATCATAAAACAATTCATATAAGATAATGGAATTCATAAAAATATAATTCCATCACAACATAATCAAATAAATAGGGATAAAAAATAGAACCCTTTATTATCTTAGATGGAAAATAATTTTGATAAAACACTCGAACTCCATTCTTGAAGAAAATATCCTTTCTACTTCAAAAACACTTTTCCTTTCTTAACATGTCATACAATTACAATTTAAAAGAATTTGATTAAAAATAAACATGAAAACTTGTAAAGTAAGCTTCTTGGAAATAATGTTTTAAAAATCCATTCATGCCGTATAAGTTAAAAAAAACATTCTTCGTACTTTTGTCAGAAAAGTCAAAAAGTACCTCGTATGAAAAAAGACAAAATATTCCTTTCATATCTTTTACTAAAAACACACCGAAGGGTAAAATTGGATTTAAACAATTTTAGGTGGATGGAAATAATATTATATATCGAGGAAACATGGATGTGGTTGATAAAATACACCCCAGTAAATGCCAAAGTATAAACAATCTCGGATAAAAATGAGATTGTGATATTTTCCCTTACCTTAAGTCCGATTTGCTTCGTAAGTGTCTGAACCTCCTGTATAATGATTTAAATAATGTCATTAACTTATTACAGAATTATATTCATTGTTATGATATCATATATGGTTCACTTATGACTTTATATTACCCGTTCTTTTGTAAATTCCATGTTAAAGAAGCGTTTTGTGTAAAATCGTTTCATTTATCTTAGGTGTTTGGACTTGTTGTTCTTGACATTATTATTACTTATATCATAATTTACTTACTTCCAGAATATAAAACATGATTTATATATCATATATATTCAGTATATATAATAGATAGATAAATGAAATGAAACACACCGTTCATGGAGACGGTAGTCCGTACGTACGCATGAACGTTGTTTTCGTTTCCTTATTGAGTTGAACAGAATTAAGTAGATGACATTCATATATATACACATAAATCCAGTATCATTATTATGTCATATATTTCATTATTACTTATTATATATACTTTATAATCATTCATGAATGGTTAATGTGGAGAATGAATCTCATCGCGTCGTGGAGACGGTAGTCCGTACGTACGCACGAGCGATGATATCGTTCTCATGATCGTGGGACTGTATTGGAGTGTATGTATACTATTTCAGAATCAATATCACTTTAAAATAATAATATATAGTTATTATTTACACCATTATACCCATCCAAGTAAGGTGGTGGTGGAAAATAGATTTCACCACGGCGTGGAGACGGTATTCCGTACGTACGCACGTGCGGTGATTTCGTTTTCCATAGGATGGATAGATGGTGAAATAGGATTGTTTCATACTTATAATAACATATAATTATATTAGTGATACTGATGTTATTACTTCATAATGAAACAACTAAAGAAGAAGAAGTGGAAGAAGAAATAAAGATGAAAGAATCGGTAACGGACATTACCTCTTCTTTGAAGTGCTTCTTTGAGACCTTCTTTTAGGGCACTAAAATTGGTCTTTGAAGAAGACAAGAACCTCTAGGATGTCTCTAGGGAATTGGAGAGGAGAAATTGTCAGGGGTTGGCCGAGCTTGAAGGCTCAAAGTTGTGTGAGGAAGAGATGGAGGAGGTGCCCTTTTATAAGAGAGGAGAGGGGTACTTTTGGAATAACTAAATATATTATTTTATTATAAAGTCAAGTTCGGTTTTAAATAGCTCCAAATTGATATATTTCCAAGATAAGGTGGGGATGGGTCGAAATCCTCTCATCCAATAGAATTTAGACAAGTTTAGGTTTCTATTTTAACCTTATCATTTAGATTTAACATTAAGTTAAATAATTGTACTTTTACCGTGTCTTCTTGTGTTCTTACACTATAAGGTTAATAAACTTACTATAAGAAGACAAAAGAACCTAAAGATGTTTATTATTAATATATATAACCTTATCTAAGTCATTTGGATGAACCTTTGATTTTTAGGAATAAAATAACAATTAATAATATAATATTTGTTTTAAAAACTATTTTATGTCAATTTTGACACTATTTAGTAATTGATATCTGTGAAAATAATAACAGAATGATAATTTCGATCAAAGTTAATTAAATCAATACTAACATGTCATATTAACCTATAAAATTAGTGGAATTCATAAAAAGTCTCAAATTATATTTATTTGGGTATTTATAACATCAATTATGTCAATATTTCATTAATAAGATAATTACTACATCATCGTTGTGTCATATATAAATTAAATTATATAATGTCTAAAAATTAAAAATAAAATACCATTATGTAGGAAATCTTTTTATTTTTCTAATTAATATTTATAGTCGAATTTATCTTATGTATAACACCATATTAAAAATGTTTTAGTAAATAAACTTTGATTTTACCTCTTTTAACCCTTCTTTAAATAAATTAATAATAAATGTCCTAATCTAATCCAAGTGGGCCTAAATGGTCATATTTTATTCCTATGTTTGTTTTTGGTCGAATTACACTTGTCCAATAGAATTAGGACATGTGTTAGGGTAATAATAATATCATTTCTACCCTTAATTACCCTATTTACTTTTTACCGTGGTAAAAAAAAGTAAAAAGTTACTGTTCACCAAAAATTATTTTCATCTCATTGAACCACATTTTAGTCCTTGATATTAACTGTGTCTCTCGGATTTTCGAAATTCCACTCACAGAATAGGTAAAATTATGTTTTATGAAAAATTCAGTTTTTTAACTACCACTTAGTGGTTTCACTATTCATAAAAAATTGAAATTTTTCAGAAAAATACCAAAATTTCACCCTAGGCTAATTTCGATATTCCGAATCCAAAAATGAATTCCATTTTGAAAAATAAAATTTACAAATTTTCAAAAATTGGTTATTACTATTCATAACGGCTATTTTTAATAATATTTTAATATCATATTGTTGTATAGTGAAACTCGTTATTGCGTACTACACACGCTATCGAGGAAGGTCGCGATTGCGTGTAATGAAAGGTAAGTCAAGGATGCGTGTTGTGCAAGCTCCTTTTGGTGTAGCGTACAACACAAGACATTAGTGAAATTAAAAAGAATATTTTTTTCATAAAATATTGGGCGGTTACAAAGATGGCTGCAGCGCAAACGCGCCGCCTGAGAAAATTCGTGGCCTTGTGCCATGGTGGAAAGAGAAGGGCGGTCGGCTCTCTGTCGGCCATAGGAAAAGGCGTGGCGCACGACCGTGCAACGCGGAGTAAGGGGCGGGTTGTCTGGACAGCTATGGCGGGCCATCGTACTGCAGGCCACTGCATCACGGGCCACCCCGCACCACCGGCTGCCATACTGCGGGTCGAGCTGTGCCAAATGTCCTGGTCAGACCCATGGATGGACTCGGGTCAGGTCGGGTCGCCCCAAACTTGGTCTGGTCGGACCGGTCCAGGACAAACTTCTACCCTTTACGTTTTATCGGACATATCATGACCTATGGGCATCCATTTGAAGAACCATCTATGGTTCCAGAATACTTGGATCGAGAATGTCCTTTTGGTATACCCCACTTGAGTTTTGGATAATGTTGGGATACGACCAGGTGGGATCGACCACGAATCCAACCCTGCCCTCAGGACTAAAAGGCCAAAAACATACAGACTGAGCATCTGATTGATGCATCGTCTGTTGCTTTGAGTCCCCTATTATGTGGAGGTTCTTTGAAATACTTCATCATGGGACTTAATTAAGGTTAGAGTATCGACATGTGTCTTAAAGAGAAGACCCTCCCAGAATAAAGCAATATTAGTGCGGGAACCCTGTAGCAGGTTGTAACATGAGAAAGGGATCATATGTGGGTATGTGCTTTGGGATCCTTTGTTGGTCTGTGTTCGAGAGTATCACATGGATCTGCTCTAGGAATCCATGTGGGACTACTCTAAGATCCTACGTGGGTCTGTTGTACTAGGATCCAACGTGGGTCTTATGATGTACTAAGATTTTTTGTGGGTCTGATGATTTAGTATCCTATGTGGGTATGATGATTTAGGATCCTACATGGGTCTTCCTCTGAACAGAGTAAGATTATTCAATAGTTAGATATAATCATCTTTACTACCGTGCCTATGTTATACCTGGTGTGATCTGAATCCTTACCTTTGTGGTGATACCTTTGTGGTATTCTTCTATGTGGCGTACCTGTGTGTTACTTTCCTTCGTGTTGATACCTTGGTTGAATTATACTATGTAGAATACCTATGTGGTACATTCCTTCTTGGTGATATCTTTGTGGTATTATTATGTATGTCGTACATGGGTGGTAGTTACCTTCATGGTGATACATTTGTGGTATTCTTCTGTGTGGTGTACATGTGTGGTACTTTCATTCATTGTGAAACCATAGTGATATTCTTCTATTTGGCGTACCTATGGGGTATTTTCCTTCATGGTTATACCATTGTGGTATTCTTCTATGTGGCATACATGTGGGGTACTTACCTTCGTGGTAATACCATTGTGGTATTATTCTGTGTGGCGTACCTATGTGGTACTTTTCTTCGTGGTTATTCCTTGGTGCTATTCTTCTATGTGGCGAACCTATGAGGTACTTTCTTTTGTGGTGATACCTATATGGTATTCTTATGTGTGAAATTGCCTTTGTGTTACTTACCATATTGGTGTTACTTTTATTGTATTCTTTCCTTCATGGAACAGTTCAGATTTGAGCTAATGATTTGGGTCTTGTGTTTCCTCATGAATGAGATGGGTGTACTTGATAACTTAGGTATATGTAAGAGCATATTCCTATGTAGGTTTGACAGTTGTTTTCATGTTTTTTGGTTTATCCATTTTGGATTTTTTGAGACCTTTGAGGGTCTCAGGGTCCCTACTAAGTATCGTTATACTAACTTCTACGTGGTCATTGCCTGCACCATGTTGTGTTTGGTGCAGACGATAGACAACGCTAATAGAGGACGAGTGTACAAGGACTGGAGGTATCATGGAGGTGGACCTTAGACGAGGCGTACCACATAGTTGACCATTCAAGATATGTACCTACCCTTCAGGTAGGATCGTTGGTGGGTGTTCACAGGAGTTTTTTCAGTTTACATGTACTTTCCAGTTTTCTTTTACTTTCCAGTTGGGCTTGTATTCTGGACCCTTTTACTTACTGTACAGACTATATTTACTATTCAGTTTACTAGTGTTCATATATTTTTGTGTGCTTGGACCTGTGTATTTATAGGATGTAAAGTCAATTCCTTCCACGTTTTTTGGGAATACGCCTTTCGGTGCAAGTCGCCATCCCCTGGCCTATGGAAGGTGGATTTGGGGGAAACCTGACATGGGTCACGGGGGATGTGTCATGAAAAATTGGAATCAAATATGTCATTTCAACCATAGATCATTATACTCTGTTATTTTTAATGGCAATATTGTTTTGTGTAGTGAGTGTGGTTATCAGTTTAGGGAAACCAGTGTTGGTGTGGAGGCCAACATATCCATACACCAAGACCCTGATTTCGGATTTCTGACTCACTACACAAAACACTAATTGCATGTGTGTTTGGAAAATGTTTCTTGTTTTTTCTTGAGTTAGCTCACTAGGTATAACATAATGATTGTGGCGCACCTGTTCCTTATTAGTATGTCGCTACATAGACAGCCAGCTAAGATTCTCGAGATAGTACACGATGACGGCCCACCGAGTGAAAAGGATCCGTTTCAGGGCCCTCTTACTATATTGGCACCTTTGGGTGGTCTACCAGCAGCACCATCACCCATTGGGCAGCAGTTACCTCCAGCCGCACTGGCGGAAGGTGGATGTCGACTGAGCATGTTGCATGAATTCCAGCAGCAGAGGCCTTCGAGGTTTTGAGGTGAGACAGATTCCCACACTACTGAGGGCTTGCTGGAGGCGGTTTCTAGAGTTTTCCACCTAGTTCTGACACCAGTAGAGAAAATAGTGATCTTAGGTAGTAGTATTTTTCAATTAGTGACCGTGAGGATGGTCTGTATAGTGATGAGGCTTCGGTACATGTACCATTACCTGGGTTAGTACCTTCAGGTAGTGTTTCAGCTGTATCACTACCCATTGGTCAGTACTTACAACTGGCGGTACCGGTAGAGGACACATATAGGATTAGTGCCTTATGCATGATTCATTATAAGATACCTCTCAGGTTCTGAGGTGATCGCGAATCACATGTGGCAAAGGGATGGCTTGAGGAGGTGGATGAGAGTTCTCTAGAGCTTCTATAGCTTCATCAGGATGACATGTCAGTAGCTTAGTATTCATCATGGTGTACTGATCATTCATGGTACTCAATGATTACGTTGTGATCGGTGCATCGGGGCTCATACATTCAAGGGAAGTGTTTTTAAGGATGTCCATTCCATTTCTATTCTTTTATGAATTCCTACTTATATTGGGGATCAATATAGTAACTTTGTGTTTGAATGTTCTTTGGCTAAGTGGACACAACCAGTGAATGTTAGTAGTGGGAAAACAAGAAACAAGCCTCTGTCTTGGAGACATGGGCATGTAAAATTGTTTCTAAAAGAAGAGGTGATAGGGAAAAATGAATCTGTAGGGTTGCAGACAAGGAAGAAGAGCTAGGGGAAAAGTATGAGGTGTTGTAAATTTCTACATGTTACAACCAACCCCCATTAGGGTCCCCACCAGGCATAGGGAGCAGGAGGACAGGGGAAGAGAGTAGCTGCATGCGGTAAAGGAATGCAACCCAAGGGCTATAGGAATGATTTGAGGTATGGTTTGTGTCTACTACTAGCTTCCATAACAATATACATAGGCACAAATCATTCCTCCCCTCCACAAATTATTTCCAACCCCTAGAGTTTCTAGTTAAATCGTTGACTTGACCGTCATGTATAGAGATACCATTGGAAGGAGACTCGATAATCACACATATGCTGATGGTGTGATCTAACCCTTATGGATATAGTTTTGGTTGGACCCTCTAAGTGGATGCATCGAGGGATTACGACGTTAGATTGGGTATAGACTTGACATCCACATTTCATACTCAGATTGACTATATTAGGAAAAAAGGTTCTGATTTACCTACAATGTTGGAATGGGGGTTTCCTTGGTCGGATAAAAAGGAATGCCATGCAGCAAATAATAAACTCTTGCATAGGAGGGTGCGGCTGATCACTCGTGAGTCAGCTAGCTGCACTATCGTGGCAGCAGAAGTTTTTAGTTTTTAGTTTCCAATATGAGTGGCTAGAGTTCCTTCAAGACAATGACTTTGAGATAGTCTATACACCTGGGAAGGGGAACGTGGTGGTAGACACAATTAGCTGGAGGTCTAGTCTACAGCTACTGAGTGAGGCATTAGATTAACGAGTCACATAGTATATACACTTTTTGGATAGAGATGAATCTTCTTCCATCCAGTCTATGACTATCACTACCCCACTCCTACAATTCGGTGAGGCGCAACATGGGGTCATTGGATGAGAGGCTCGACGTGCTCAGATATCCTCAAGGCAGACACCATATTGATATTTTGAAGGTGGGGAGCACGTCGTTCTCTTAATAGGACATACCATGGTACTGGTGGCGCTTCAAGAGGAGGTGTTGAGAGAGTTCCATGCGTCCCCTCCGGTGGTGCATCCTGGTGTGGTGAAGATTTACTAGGACCTTCAGCGTATGTATTTTTGGCTAGAGATGAAGAAAGTAGTGGCAGAGATTGTATCATGATGTCTCCCTTAGCAGTAAGTGAAGACTGCACAAAGTTATCAAGAAGTATTATACTGACAGGATATGGATACCCTTAGAGTTCCATGAGGGGGACCACTTATTCATGAGAGTCTCTCCTCTACGGATACTCTAGAGATTTGTCTGAGGGGACAAGTTATCACTGAGTTTTATCAGTCCTTTTTCTAATAATTAGTAGGATAGGCTTGGTGGGATACCTATTAGCTCTTCCACCACATTTGGAGAGGGTGAGCAAAGTCTTCCACATATCCCAGCTGAGAGGATATGTGCATGACCCACCTCACATCATCGACCACGTTGATGTGGACTTAGATGATGGGGTGTCGTATTCGGAGGTAACAGTGGTGATTGGAGATCGACAAGAGTGGGTCCTTAGTGGGGGGTCTATACCTCTGGAGCACATTGGCTAGCATCATGGGGACCTCCAAGAGAACACATGGCAGCAGAAGGCTTGGATTCATGCTTAGTACCCCCTTTTGGATGTTTTACCTTTATTGTGGCTTTCAAAGACGTAAAGCCCTATTTTGGGAAGAATGTAAGGTCCCAGAAATTCTGTATGATTTTTTTTAATTATATGGAATTATTTCGAGACCTTGAAATATGACTTCGGGCGATTCCAATCCTGGAGTGCCCAAAATGATCCGTCGATATTTGGTTCTGTTTTAATTAGCACATGTAAGAAATTTTCCTGGAAAAATGGAATAACTCTTAAACGGTAACTCATATCAGAAATCTGAGGACATCGTTGCGTTCAGGATGGAGGGTTTACCCTAGGCCTAAATTAGGGTTAGTCGGTGTGAGCCTCCTGTGAGAAATCCCAAAAATGGAATAATCAGGAATAAAAAAAATTAAATAAATTTTTTAATTTTTTAAATTCTTATAAATCACAAACAGTAACTCAAATTGAATATCTAATACCACCACTAAAATCGTGATGTTATTCCCTCTTTTGGAAAGTACTAACATTGGTCAGCGTGGGCCACCAGTAAAAGTGAGGTTTTGGCCGTAAATAAAACAATTAAGTGACAATTATTTTATTGTAAAATTTATAAAATATAAAAGTTAACATTGATTGAAAATCCAATAGTACCATTGGGTTCGTTGTGGCATGTTTCACTTAGGCAGAGCCTAACCTCAACTGGTGCGGGTCAAGGGTGACTGAAATAATTTTTCTGAACATTTTTTCCGGTACTTTCTATAAACACGTGAGTGGCATTATATAACTTTTGAACGGGTGCTCATAATTGAATCCTAAGGGCACTGTTGAACTCATAGTGCCAATATTCTCTTAAGGAGACACTCACCTCGACCATAGTAGGTTTGAAGAAAAAGTTAGTCTTTGGAACTTTTTAATAGAATAAATAAAATAACATTATTATTTTATTTTTATTCTAATATTTTAATGGTCTAAAGGTAAGGTGGGACTGGCGACGTGTCAAGACAATAAATGGATTGACCATTCAATTCTTAGTAACTACACCATTTGGAAAATTCGGAAGGTTCCTAATTAATGGGCCTCCATTAATACCACGAACATTGCACACCCTTTCTCTCTTTTGTTTAAATGGAGCTTAGGGTGAGGTGTAGGCACTGCTTCGCCATGAAACGAAGTGCTGACAACATGCAGTGATGCCAAAACCTTGAAGGAAAGAGTTGCTACCAGTGGGAGGTGACTAGTACACTGAAACCCTAAACTAGAGATCAAAAAATGAGTGACTTCTTTGGAGGCTAGTTGTTGGGTAAGATGAATGTTGACACTTCCTCAAACACGGATGCTCTCCAACGAATATGAGGTGGGATATTATTTTCGTATCGGAGTTTTTGACTTCCTCTTCCCCATTCTTTAATTTATACGAATAATGAATTCAATAGAAATACGGGTTGACCTTCTATTCCTTCGTCTTTGTGGGAGGATGTTGTGGGGTATCTTTTAGGGTTTGTTGTTTTGAATACTCCATACACATTCTTCACATTATTCATTATACATTAATTAATAAGTCACTTGGTACCTCTCTAACACGAAGGGTATGGGCTAAACAAACATGGCCCGACCTATCCAGAGTCCTTTGATGTTATTGATGTGTTATTAATGATGGAGGATGATGTCAACTGATGCTAGCGATTGGCACTGGTGGGACTCGGGTGCGGCGGTCGTCACCACTGATGGTCGTGAAGACGGTGATGGTGCAACCGTGACGCCGATGAAGCATCGCAACACATCATCCTCGGTAGAACTAGGGCGGCGGCCAGCACTCCGGCAGGCCACTCGAAGTTGATGTAGGCGCACGTCCACACTGCCTGTCATGCAAGAGTTGTGGCGTTGTTCTGTGGCAGTAAGAGGAGGTTGGCCGGCCGTCTGACCAGAAACGGCGGGTCGCTGCACCGCGGGCTACCTAGTGGGCCGGGTCGGACCCAGCGGGCCGGGCCAGACCCATCGGTCTGAGTCAGAAACAGGGCTGGACTTGGTTTGGGCTGGGTCAATCAGAACTGCGTCAAGTTGACCTAGGCTGGGTCGGGTCAGGTCGGACCAGACTCGGACCAACTTTGACCCTTTTCGTTCTTTCGACCATATCTTGAGCTACGAGCATCCGTTTGAGGAACTATCTACGACGCCGAAAACCCTGGATCGAGATGAATTTTTTGGTATACCCCACTTGAGTTTTGGAAAATTTTTGGGTTTGGTAGGGTAGGATTGACCACGAATCGAACTAGGCCCTCAGGACTAAAAGGCCAATAACATACATACCGGGAGTCTGAGTGACATACCATCTGTTACATTGAGATCCCTATTACATGGTAGTCCTTTGGGATACTTCTTCATGGCAGTTAGAGTATAGACATGGTTATTGAAGAGAAGACCCTCCTGGAATCAAGAAAGCATAGTGTGGGATCCTTGTAGCTGGTTGTAACATGAGAAAGGGATCCTGTGTGGGTCTGTGCTTTGGGATATTTTGTGGGTCTATGTTCGAGATTATTACATGGATATGCTCTAGGAATCCTTGTGGGACTACTCTAGGATCCTACGTGGGTCAAATGATGTACTATGATCCTATATGGGTATGAGGATTTAGGATCCTATGTGGGTCTGATGATTTAGGATCCTATATGGGTATGATGATTTAGGATCCTATATGGGTATGATGATTTATGATCCTACATCAGTATACCTCTTAATAGAGTAAGATTATTTAATGGTTACATTTAATCGTATTTACAACCATACCTATTTTATTCCTGGTCTGAGACGAGTGCTTACCTTTGTGGTGATACATTTGTGGTATTCTTCTATGTGGCAGACCAGTGTGGTATTCTCCTTCGTGGTGATACCTTGGTGGTACTCTTCTTTGTGGCATACATATGTGGTACATTAATGCTTGTTGATACCTATGTGGTATTCTACTTTGTGTCATACCTATGTGGTACATACCTTCGTAGAGTTTCCTTTGTGGTATTCTTCTTTGTGGCGTACATGTGTGGTACTTTCCTTTCTGGTGAAACCTTGGTGGTATTCGTCTGTGTGGCGTACCTGTGTGGTACATTCCATCATGGTGATACCTTTGTGGTATTCCTTTGTGTGACATACATGTGTGGTACTTACCATTGTGGTAATACCTTAGTGGTATTCTTCTGTGAGGCATACCTGTGTGGTACTTTCCTTCATGGTGATACTATCGTGGTATTCTTCTGTGTGGCGAAACTGTGTGGTACTTTCCTTCGTGGTGATACCTCTGTATTATTCTTCTGTGTTTCATTGCCGTTGTGGTACTTACCTTTGTGGTGTTACCTTCATGGTATTCATTCCTTCGTGGAATAGTTGAGCTTTGAGCAAATGATTTGGGCCTTGTGTCTCATCGTGAATGAGATGGGTATACTTGATAAATTGGGTATATGTATGGGCATATACCAAAGTAGGGTTGGTAGTTGTTTTCATGCTTTGTGGTTTATCCATTTTGGATTTTTTGAGTCCTTTGAGGGTCTCTGGGTCCCTACTGAGTATCCTTATACTCAACCCTACATAGGATACGCCGGTATCTTGTTGTGTTTGGTGGAGACGAAGGACAACACTGACAGAGGATGAGAGTACCGGGAGTGGAGGTAGCTCAGAGGTGGACCATAGACCAGGCATACCGCATAGACGACTGTTCGAGAGCTGTACCTACCCTTTAGGTAGGATCTTTGGAGGGTTTTGATAGGAGTTGTTTCAGTTTACATGTGCTTTCTAGATTACATGAACTTTCTAGTTGGGATTTTATAATGGCCGCTTTTACTTATTGTAAACACACTATTTAATATTTATTTTACTTGTGTTCGAATCTTTCAGTGTGCTTGGTCATGTGTGTTTACATGATATAAAGGAAATTCCTTCTCGGTTTTTGGGGAATACGCTTTTCGATGCTAGTCACCCACCCCTGGCCTATGGAAGGTGGGCTTGGGGTAGTCCCGACACAGGGCCCGGTGGACGTGTCGTGACATATTTTTAGTATACAACAATTCCATAAAACTAGGTCATTCATGTATCTCAAGATTTAGAAGGAACTCAGTGATTTTTGTAACACAAGCCCTATAATGCTTTTCATTCATTACAATCTATATAATGTTTTCATTTAAAATATTAAATATATATTCAATTCTACGTATTTTATATCTGATTATACCCTTAATGTTTTTTTCAATATAATCCATTAGATAAGAGGTTATTAATTTTGAATTTTCAGAGTGTTATATTTTCCCAACACAAAATAAATTATGAACTCCAAATATATCATTATTTAGGTCATATAGTGTATGGTATTTCAAAATTATTTTTCTCAAAAACACACATAATAAAATTAATAATTTTACAAACTCTTAATAACTAATATTGGGATATAAGAAAGTTATATGGAATAATCACAAAACTATTTTCCCAAATAAGAGAACATATGTAGGGAATGAAAGCATGGACATGAATGAGAAAAATAAGACTCTTATGCTAATTTATAGAGAGAGAGAAAACTTTTTTAGAAGAATGTTGAAAACAAAAAACCCAAAAACTAGAGGTGTGAAACCCTACATTGATGCCATAAAAATGATTATAATAGTACACCATTTTTTTTTAAGTACACTTTCCCTATAGTTAAGTGATTCAGTCACTACCAAATAATATAAAGAAATATAATAACTTAAAAAATTAATATTTTAGAATAAAAATAGTATCCTTTGGTTGTTCCCTGTACTATATATAAATAATTCCAGATGAAGGGTTTTATCATAGAGTTATGAAATACATTAATATCTAAAACCATGTCCAAATGTCAAATGAATCCATTTCATAAATTTCAAACTACATGTTCGTTTAATAATATCATGATATATAAAATTATAAAGTCACTGAATTTTAAATAAGTAATTATTATTAATCGAAGGAACGTGAAGTAGCTATAAATATTCATATACCAAATATGGTAGTACCATAATATGTATTCTCTTTTGAAATAGTGATAACATGAATAACCCTTTTTTGGAAAACATGCATGATTCCAAATTCCAAAATTAAAACATGGATTTTGAATATATTCCCCCAATATAAAATTAATGTAAATTTATTCAATGTTAGAATAAAAATTATGGTCTACTAGACATTAATCAATTAAATGGAAATTAGTGTTATCATATTTACATTATCTATATCAGTTATATATTTATCCTCCTATCATAATATCAATACTGGGAACCTATTAAGGGTTCTCAATCACGTGTTTTAAAAAATTTAACTTTCTATTGAATCACATTTCAAGGTAATATTCTATAAATGATTTTTCTAAATATTAGTGAAATAAAATCCTTATATATATTATAATTAATGTGTTCATAATATCATCAATAATATACTTTTACAATATTTCCATGGATCCAAATACAAAAGAATATTAATCATTCTTCTCTGATTGTATCAAGAGAAAAAACATTACCATGATACATTATTTTTATCTAAGGTATTTTCCCATAAATCATGGGAAATTGATTTTTGTAGCTTCCGATATGATTATATATTAAACAAATAAATGTATTTGATTATATATTCTCTTAGAATTATTTTTCATCTTGGGAATTTTATCTATAGTAATAAAAAATCTCAAATCATTGATTCATTTTCTAGGGTGATTTTTTCTATTGTAATGACATGTGAAAAAATCAATCATTCTGATATTCCATTTATTTGATATTTTTCACATCCTATTTGTATTACTATTCACTTATAATACATAATAAATTTATAATCAAATTTCTACATTTATAATATATAAAACTTTTTTGTCATTTGATGAATCATTTTGAGTCACCAATGCCCTTTAAAGACTGATCTTAAGGCCTTCGATGAAATGGTAAATCATTAATTTCTTGTTTTTTATACAATCCATATAATACCTTTCTATTCTCATAAAGGTATAATAATATTCCACAAAACATTATTCCTACTTTTGAATTAAATAAATTAAATTATTCTCCACCTCATTTTATCCCATGAGGGAATCATTTGTCATAGGATGTAATACCCAAATGTTTTTATGAAATATCTTCCTTATATAATTATTATTCTTCAGTAGCCTTATTTTCATGCATTTTTTAGTGTAAAAGAACCGATGGAAACCCTTAGTATAATATTATGGTTATATAATAGTTGTAATTTTTGTAGGAATAATTATAACTAACTTATGAAAATGCCTTGTGAGTTTATTGGTTATCAATTAATTATAAAAAATATAAATAAAATATATATATTTATTTTGGAGTGAATTAATTTTGGTAATGAAATTTATGAGATATGTATATTTTATATACTTAATAAACTATTTTTTATATTCATCCAATGGATATTTTAGTCATTGGGTATGAATAAAATACTATTTGATAGATAAAACCCTATTATTTAAAAGCTAAATCCACACGTTTAAAATGGTGAAACTCTTTTAATTTCATATTTTAAAATATAATAATATTAATATTCCTAATTAAATATTTTCATTTGAAGTGAGATATAACAATACACTTCTAATAATTTTAGATATTTGTTCGATAAACATTTTGTTTTGATGAATAATAAAAATACACTATATTTTAATTGAAAATAATTTTTTTTTAACATAAATATTTTATGAGGTAAACTTAAATTATTTAATTATTTACAATTAAAAAAAAGAATATATTTTTACAATTTTAATATAAATAATTTCATTTGAAATAATTTTACATTGAATTTAGATGTTAAAACATTTCAATCTTTCGTTATATTTTACCTTTTTGAACTCGGTTTCTCATTTAAAAAATGTGATCAATTTTAAATTAATTTCAAAAACTTATATGTTTATAATTTTTAAAAATAGATTAAATATTTGTAATAATTAGGCCCAAATTTTTTAAATATCATTATTTTATTTTTGGAAAATTTGAATATTAACATCAATGAATTTTATTAACACGGTAAAAGAGTAAATCAGGTAATTAAGGGTAAAAATATATTATATAAGTACCCTAACACATTTCATAATATAATTGTATGATTATATTTCTCCAAAAATAATACATGGGTGTAAATTGTATCCATTTAAATAATTTTATTAGATTAGTACATTTAATTTTTTTATTTAAATAAATGTAGAATATGTCTCACTCTATATTTAATAACTAAATTATTTTTAATATAAGGTTATAAAAAAGATAAATTCAATTATAAATACTCATTTTAAAGCTCATTTTTTTATTTAACATGGACATTTATATGTTATTTTCAGAAAATAAATAATTACTTTTAAGACTTATACTTGGATGACATAAAAATTAATAAATTGATGATAAATAAATAAAACAATTCTTATTAAAATATTAATAACCATCAAAAGTCCCAAACACATTATCAAACATTATTGGTAGAGTATATCTCGATAATTAATCATCCAAGTGTTGACTTATTGACCATTTTGAGGCATATATAAGAGATAATGACACTTGTATTATTTTATTTATAGTAAAGATAAATTTGTCACATTAATGTAATAAAAGAGTTTATCATTTTAAAATATAGGATTTTTAGAAGCTATATTTTATTAAAAGAATTATTAACAAATATAATTTATTTATCTTGTTCATATTAATTTATTTTGATTTTTTTATTCAACCAATATGTATATTAAATAATTACACAAAATTGAGGTACTAATTATTTTATTAATGATGAGATCAAAAAAAACATTATTAAAAATATTTTAATAAATAAAATATTGGATAATTATTATGTAAAATTAATTTTATATATTCCCTTGACACCTTATAGAAATAATAATATATTTGGATCTTGGGTTACTTCTAATTTTATATCTTTTAAAATCCATGAAATTAATTGTGTAAAAATTAAAACTATTGATATTTTGTCAACATAATGTTTTCTTAAATTATTTATATATAATAAACAATTGTGAAAAAATAGAATAATTATTATATGATGAAATAGATTCTAAAGTATTCATTTATTTTCTTATTTAATTTAAATAATTTAATATTTCACCATTTTAATCTTGAACTATTTTAACACTAGTTAAAAATTAAACTGAATAACTAAGTGTTAATAAAAATGATAATGCTTACATTGACAAAAATGTTTAAAATTTATATGTTTCTGATATTAAAACCCATTCACATATAATTTTTGAAATTTTTAATATTTGGATGTTTATATGTGGTGTTTTATTTTGTTATAAATTAATATTTTTGAGATTTCCAAAATTTCCCCTCTCCATAATTATAAATGGGCCCTTCCTCCCTGAACTACTCACCTCATTTTCAGCCTTCATGGTCGACCATACCCTATCTATTCCCCATATAAAATTCTTTATAAACCTTATGTATGGTTGGTTATTCTTCAATAAAAATATCTAGAACTCGATGAGGATATTTAGAGGAGGCACGTCAAAGAAGAGGTATTACCATTTACCGATTATTTAAAAATTATTTTACTTTTACATTAACCTCATGAGTTGTTTCATTATAAATTAATAAATCCTGAAATACATATATAATGATAGTTCATTATTATTTTGAAACAAACATACTACACCATCTACTCATTCTATGAAAAATAAAATCACCGCGCATGTGTACGTACGTCTTACTATCTCAACAACGTGGTGTAATCCTTTTATAATCACCACCTTCCATGGATGGGAATAATGATGGAATTAATAAATATGTATATGATTATATATAAGGATACTTATAATCATATACTATACATCATCCACTTCAACACCATTCAATAATTATAGGAATGATATTGTCGCTCGTGCGTACATACATCTTACCGTCTCCACAGTGCGATGTGATTTGTTTTCTATAACAATCCTTAATTCTTGATTATATAAATGAATTTAATGAATAAATATGATATATATTATAATAATATAATTCTATAAATGATATAACGATAACTAAAAATAGGAATAAGAACTTATTTGACAAAACATTAATAAGAACATTAAGTAGTTAATACCAGAATAATGAGGAACAATTAAATGCTACTATCAAATGATTGAAAATATGGTCATAAATGTTAACATAAAAGTGATTATGATTCTAGAATAAATAAGTAACATTATTTAAATCATTTCACATGAGTTTTTGTTATACACAACGAATATCAGACCTATGGTAATGGGTACCTTTGAAATTCTCATTTTTATCAAAGATTGTTTATTCGTAAGTATTTACTTGGGTTTACTTATCATTTGCATCCATGTGTCCTAAATATGTATTGAAATAAATTATTTATATCATTCTATAATATTTTTATATCTATTTTACCCATAGGTTATTTTTTCTGAAAGGTACAAATAAAATCTTTTGTTGTTTTCGATATGAGGTACTTTTTGACTTTTTTAGAAAATGAATTTGAATAATTTCTTTTTAACACGTACGAAATGAATGGTTTTTTTATTCTTTTGTAATACTATGGTATTATGAAGAATACCATACAAGATTAAAAGGTTATTTTCACATAAAATTTATTTTTCTAAAATTTTGTGTCAATTTTTAGAAGGAAAACATTTTTGAAGAAGAAAGGATATTTTATTCAAAAATTAATTTCATGTGTTTTCTTGAAACTATTTTCCATCTAAGATGAAACTATTTAAATAGGGTGATATTTTTACCCCTGATATTATATTATTTTATTGTTATTATGATAGAATTGTATTTTGTGAATCCATTTGTTTTTTCAAAATAATGATGGAATGATGATTAAAACATCTATTTTATTTCATGGTTTATAATACAGTTAATGTATTTATTTGTTTTTGTCACACATAAGAGTGGATTAATTATGATATGTGTGGGACCTATATTTCCCTCCAATGGATTGGGTAAATCATTATATCTCATGAGATATACATGAATAATACAAAATGTAATTCTGGTTCAGTAATATAGGGCTGGAAAGAGATGTGAACTCTGTTAAGTAATGGTCTTTATCTGTTATGATGGTCTTGGTAATGGGACAAGAATAATATAAACTGATTTTATATTAATAAGTGTGTTTTCCATGAAATTTCATGTCTTATGTTATGACTATTTTGATTGCATTACTCTTTTATGTTTTTTACCATGGCATGATATTGTTATCTATTATATGCAGAATATGATTGTAAAATGTTATATGATTATGAAATGACAGATATTTCACTTTTTTACCATGAATTAGAATTTGAGATCACCCATTTGTATGATTCATTTCCCTATGTCAGGAATAAGGGTCTTAAGTATGGTTTTTCAAAAAAGAATTATATTTATGAAAAAATAAGAGGAAGATAATGTATATATTTTATGAACCAGTTGTTTATGTTTCGATGTATCTAACGACACTAAACCTATACGTTATTGTTATGGATTTTGTTATATTATTTATTAAATAATCATCAATGTTTATGTTAATTCTATATGTAATGTATGATCTATTATAGTTGGTATCAAAGAAAAGGTATAGTCATCCATTGGAAAATAGGATTAGAGAACCTTATTAAAAACTCTAAGGACATGTTTAAGTGTAGGATATAATAATATCATATAGTTTTAGAGATGTTCATGAATAACCTAATATAAAACCTAATGTTACCAAAAAAAATTATTCTTGAATTATCTGGGTTTCCAATTATTATTAGTGTTTTTAAAACTATGACTCTTGGTTTTAGTCAATGGTCGTAACTCGAAGGAACCACATTAATGTGGAATGTGTTGCGCAATTGAATGATTATCCCCTTGAGAAACAAAATGTTAGAGTTGTTAGGATGAAAAATCCTATATCCATTATTACACAACTTTCTCAAGATATGAATCATGCTGGACATCCAAATGAGATTAAGAGGGAGAAACTTTTTTTTTGAGTCCTTCAAAAGGAAGCACACACCTTTATTTAGTGGGTCATATAATCCTTTAGTGGAGGAAAAATGGATCAGTACTACCATAAAGATAATTTTTGTTTTACAATGTTCTTAACATTGTAAATTCAACATTGTAGTATATTTTTTGGAAGGTGTTGTTGATAAGTGGTGGAATCACATCAAGAATACAAGGCAAAGAGATGAAATTTGTCCATGGAATGGGACAAATTCTTGGACTTATTTTTCAATAAGAATATTCCTCATATTCATTAAACAAATATGGTTAATAATTTCCTTGATCTTAATCAAAACGACGATGACTCGATTGGTACCTGTGGAGAAAATTTTACAAGACATAAATGGTACGGTTCTTGATATATTATACAACCTAGGAGTAAAAATGATTGATTATTTTCTGACATAAAAACATGATTACAATGGGAATTATACATAAAGGACTAAAATAGTTATGAGGATATCATTTGATGTTATCTCAAGGCGGAGATCGATATTGGAGTAACCTATCAATAAAATGGGTTTGATAAGATGATTAAAATGGAATTCAAAGGAAAATATAATGTCTAGACTGAAAATGAGATGAGTTGTAACTAATTCCCAATTTATGGAAAGAGACACGGAGGTAATTGTATTAATAGGACTAGTAAATGTTTCACTTGTGGAAAAGAAGGTATTTGGGACGTTGAATGCCGAAGTGATGAGAAAATATGTATAAGGATGAAAACCATTAAAAGGATACACAAGAATGCACCTCCTACACATCAATGCTATATGTGTAATGAAATGGGGAAATATTCCAATAAATTCTGTAAAACAAGGGTTATTGATGATTATTGACCTCAACAAACTCTTAAGACCAAGGGAAATGGAAAGCCACATGTAATCACTATAAGTGATGTGGAGTATAATACTTATGTGGTGAAAGGTAAGCTAAATATCTATCCTATTTTATAAAATGATTTATTTGATTCTAGATTCACCCGATAAATTATTTTGGACGAATTTTATAAGTTTATCTCTAAATTACTCCAACAAATATAGGTTGTGATACCTGTGACAAAAAATAATAGAGAAAAGGTTGCATCAGAAGTTTATAATTCTTATTTGAATTAATTTTGTGGGATAATGCTTCATGTAAATTTTATGAGCCTTCCTATAGGGTAATTTTATGTGATTATCGGCATGGATTGACTTTCTATATATGGATCTCATATCAATTTCTAAGGAAGTAATTCCACATTCCATAATCCTGATCAATATATGATCATATATAGATGCAAGGATGAGTATAACCTTCCAGTATAATTTTCTTATGCCTTATGGTTATTTATTGCTACAAAATAAGGATATTTATCTCAAACAGGTGGGGAGAAACTCGTGATTAAGAATACACCCACAGTACAAGAGTTTGATGATGTCTTTTTGGAGAAATTTCAAGGTCTCTCATCTAATCCTAATGTTAATTTTTCAATAGAACGCATACCATATTATACGCCTATTTCAATGACACCTTATAGAATGTACACAATTTATTTGAAGGAATTGAAGAAGAAACCCTAATATAATCATGGAAAGGGATTCATATTCTCTAGTGCACCACATTGGAATGCACATGATCTATTTGTTAAGAAGAATGATGGATCAATGAGACTATACAATGATTCTCGATAACATAAGAAGATCACTATAATAGAAAAATATCCTCTTCCCCACATTAATGACTTATTCAACCAACTACAGGGATCTCAATTCTTTTCTAAGAATGATCTTAACTCAGGAAATAATCAATTAAGGGTAAAAAGGAGGATATATCAAAGACAACATTTTTTAAAATGTATTGACACTATGAATTTATAGTGATGCCATTTGGTCATACTAAATCTCCCGCTATCATCATGGATCTAATTAATACAATATTTAGAGACTATCTTCATCAGTTTTTGGTAGTTGTTATAGACGATATTCTTGCCTATTAAAAGAGAAAGTAAGAACATGATGATCACTTGATAATTATAATGAATATCATGAGGAAAGATAATATTTATGAAAAAATTACCAACAGTGATTTTTTTCTTCAGAAAAATTAATTTTGGGACACATGATTTCAAAAACCGGGGATATCTGTAGATCCAACAAAAACAGATGTTATTGAATGATGCTAGAGACTAACAGTGATAACTGATATCCAATGTTTTCTTGGATTGGATGGATATTATCATAATTTTTTGAATGATTTTTAACGATTATATAATCTACTAACCATGTTGACTTTGAAAGGATTTAGGTTCATGTGGATGGAGGAATGTGAAGAGAATTTCAAAGAGATAAAATGAAGATTTTCTAGTGCACCGCTTATCACGCTACACTGTAGTGGAGAAAGTGTTGTGATCAATATTGATGCCTATATAAAAATTTTAACATGTGTTCTCATGAAAAATAATATGGTGATACTTTATTCTACATGAAAATTGAAAATCAAGGAGAATAATTAACCAACTAATTATTTTGAGTTAACTACAGAAATCATTAAATTAGTGATATAGAGGAATTATATCTATGGTGAAAGTTGAGATATTTAAACATAACATAAAAGTTTAAAGTATATTTTTTAAAAAAGATATGAATATATGCCAATAAATATGGTTGGAGTATATTAATGATTATTACAACTTAATAAATTACCACCATGAAAATAAGAAAACAAGGTGTAATATTCTTTGAGTCGAATGGACCATGCTAGACTATCCATGATAAGGATAAGAAAAGATTAAATATTTATGTATTTAAAAATGTGGGATATTGAAATTTTAATTGAAGGTGATAAATATTATCTTTATCAAATTATTTTCTAACCATATATACAAGTGGGGATTAAGGAGGTGAAGAATGAAGAGGTAGAGAAACAAAATATGTTGAGAAATGTTCCTGAAATAAACCTGGATTGTGACTGAATAATAAGGTTCAGTAACCGCATTTGTTTTCCTCCCATACCAGAATTAATTTTTTTTGGTTAGATGAGGCTGAAATTTCATCATTCTTTATTCATATTAGAAGCACAATGATGTATAGGGACCTAAAGGAGTATTTCTGGTCGGATGTCCTGAAATGATATGTTGTCAAATATATATCTCAGAGCTTGGTTTGTTTGCATTTTAAGGCTAAGAAATAATAGTATAAACATATGTTACAAACAATACCCATACTAGAATGGAAATGGGAAAACATCACTATGGAATTTCTTTTCAGAACCCAAAAAACATCTAAATTCCATAATGCTATATGGGTTATAGTTGATAGCCTTATGAAGTTGGCACACATCATTGATTTTAGAGATGATATCTATCTTGATAATCTTGTGAGGATATAGGTAATGTTGTAATATTTCATGGAGTACCACTTTCCATTATATATTATCATGATATGATGTTTACCTAAAAATTTTAGTGAAGTTTTTAGCAGGATTTGGATATAAAGATTTATTTCATCACTCATTATCATCATAAGAAATATGGTAAGTCTGAAAGCAAAATTCAAACTCTAGAAGACAATTTGAGATCTTTCTCTCTGGATTTCATCAGTGGATATGATCAAGACCTACCATTGGTGGAATTTTCATTCAACAATAGATTTCAACCTAGTATCCAGAGGGACCCTTATGAAGGCCTCTATGGAAAAAAGTACAGGACTCTAACTCGCTAGATTGGAGATGGGGAAAAAAGTTAGTTGGACCAGAACTTGTTGATGAAATGGATGAAAAGATCAGATCTATTCAATAGAACATAGAGGCATATCAAAGTGAACATTAAAAGTTTTTTTGACAAATGAAGAATTTACCTAGTGTTTTATGTGGGTGATATGGCATTTCTATAAAAATATCCATGTAAGAGATTAATGAAATTTGGAAATATGGGAAAGTTGAGCCCTAATTATATCTGTCCTCATAACAACCCAAGATTCCACTGTACGCTTCCCTTTGAATAATACAGTAGTGTGTGTTGTACGCAACTTCGAGTTCTAACACACAATACAACCAATCAAACTAGCCATTATGAATAGTAAAACTTACTTTTTGAAATTTTATAAATTCTATATTTCAAAATGGACATCATTTTGGGATTTGGAAAATCGAAATTATCCTAGGGTGAAATTTTTGTATTTTTCTGAAAACATTCAATTTTTGATGAATAGTAAAAAACACTGAGCTATAGTTTAAAATCGAATTTTTATTTAAATAATTATTTTTTTTATTTAAACATAATTAAGATCAAAATAGATACATAATAACTATATAAGTTCAATGTAATTCTTTGGAGTTAGTTTAGAATAATTTTAGATATATAAAAATTTTATTGAACTATTCACCGTTATTTACCCATCTCCTAGGAGAATTTGGAAATTCACATAAAACATAATTTTATCACTTCTATGAGAGAAATTTTGAAAAATATGAGAGACACGGTTAATATAAAGATATAAAATGTGGTTTAATGAGATGAAAATAATTTTTAGTGAATAGTAACTTTTTACTTTTATTTACCACGGTTAAAAGTAAATGGGGTAATTAAGGGTAAAAATGATATTAATATTACCCTAAAACATGTTCTAATTCTATTGGAAAAGTGTATATCGACCAAAAACGGCCTTAAGAATATAAATTATCATTTAGATCCACATGGATTAGATTAGGACATTTATTATTATTTAATTCAAAGAAGAGTTAAAACACATAAAATCAATATTTAATAAATAAAAAAATTTAATATAGAGTAATACATAGGATAAATTCAATTATAAATATTCATTATAAAGATAAAAATATTTCATAATTTATTGTATTTTATTTATAATTTTTAGACATTAAATAATTCAATTTAATTATGACACAATGGTGATGCAGTAATTACCTAATTAATGAAATATAAAATAATTGATATTATAAATATCAAAATAAATATAATTTGAGACTTTTTATGAATTAAACTAATTTTATAGTTTAATATGACATATTAGGTATGGTTATATAAATTTTTTTCGATGTAATAATGTTGTTATAAAATTATCAAAAACAAAATACCCAATAGTGTCAAAATTGACATAAAAGAGTTTTTAAAACAAATATAATATTATTAACTGATATTCTATTCCTAAAAATCTAAGGTTCATCCTAAGGACATATATAATGATAGTTGTATCATTAATGTACCACTTGAGGGTCTCTTGGAGGTATATAGTAAGCTTATTAACTATATAATATAAAAATACAAAGAGACATGGTAAATGTCAAACTATTTACCAAAGAGTTAAATATAAATGATAAGGTTAATATAGTGACCCAAACCTGTCTAAAATCTATTGTTTTAAAGTTTTTAGACCCATACCTACCTTATCCATTAAATAATACACTTTTGAGCCATTAGAAACCGAAAATAAATTTATTATAAAATAATATTTCTATCTTTTCCAAAGGTTCCCCTCACCCCTCTTATAATAGGGTACTCCCCTTTCTCTATAATTTACACCTTCAAAGCCTTTTTGCTCGGCCAAACCCTGCCCAAATATTCTCTCAACTTCCCTAAATTCATCCTAGAGTCCTTATCTTGATCAGAAATCCATCCTAAGGTTCTCCTTTGATCAAATCAAAAGGAAGAACTTGAAGAAGAGGTAATATTTTCACCACCCTCTTTCAAGTTACTTTCTTCTTAAACTTCTTATTTCTTTTATATTTTCATTATAAAATAATAAATCAAGTATATTATATATACTTTGATGTTATTATAAATTTTTTACAACCATATTCAGTATTCTATCCATCCTTTGAATGACATGTCACCATACTTGCATACGTATAGCTTACCGTTTCCACGTCGTGGTGTAATTGTTATTCAATACATTATTATTTGGATGGGTATAATAATGATGTGTAATTCATTTAAATAATAATTATAACATGATAATTATTCTGTATATATGATATAACATCCAATTATATATGATTTTAATATCAAAAGAATGATATTATCGCTCGTGCGTACGTACAGACTACCGTCTCCACGAACGCGATGAGATTCATTCCACATCGTATCCATACAAGTCTAATTATCATTTTATGATTAAAAATAATGTTTAAGGAATTGATATCATTCTGTATATTAATAATATACAACCTATCCATAACAAACATGACTTATGTAACAAAACATATAAAATAAAACGAGGAAGTTAACACCCGAAAAAATGAAAATACTAAGATATTATTAATAAAGAAAAGTTAAAAGATCATATATGATATCATATTAATGTCTATTATTCTTGTATAATTAAATATAAATTATTTAACCATTATAGAGGAGGATAACATTCCCTCGACCAAGGAAAACGTACAAAGTAAGGGGTTTCTTATCTCACTTTTAATTTCGTGAGATTACCACTGTTCACCACTAATTTATTGCATGTGGTGTGTGTAATTACAATGATTATATTCATTATGTAATATACATTAATTTATGGATATTTACATCATCATTGTATTATCCTTATTTCATGGGTGTATGTTTCATAAGTTACCAAATCGATAAGGGAATTTGAAATTTCAATTTCCATTCATTCAGCTTTACGCATACTTCATTGATTATTTTACTCCAAGATTATGTGTGGAATAACTATTCATTTGATTATTTTATAATTTACACTCTAATTTATGTGGATATACTTTTGATACACTTAATCACTCCATTTATAATTTCTAAAGTCATCGATATGAACTTGATAAGAGTAATTTTAACTCAATCTCCATTTGTTGAGTTAAATATCTAATTCATTGGTGTTGACTTTACAAGAATTTGTGTGAATGTACTCTGATTGAGTTACACATAATATCCAATAATATTGAGTGTCTTTATATTTTTCACACATAATTATTTCGTTTATTTATCCTTAACCTAAGGGTATGGTCTTTATAAGATATTTTATCTCAATTTTCATTCCATTGAGACTTCTTTGTTATTATACACCAAATCAATTTTATATGGTGTATATAATGTACATTGACAAAGTATATCATGAATCTATTTATTCTTTTGATGTTAAAATGTTGTGATTACCTCAATTATTTTTATTCATGTGTCACTCTTTTGGATAGGAACTCTATCTAAAATATCATTTTAAATGATTAAATGATTTATTATTCTAAATATTTCTCATTAATGTCCATGTTTTAAAAATTGTTTTAAGGAATTATTTATATGGACATTAATGTTTTAAAATTAAAATTAATTTTAAAACATTCAAAGTGGTATGGGACACTTTGATTCAAAAATCTATTTTTAAATGTCTTCCTGACAAATAGTGTGTCATTTAAATGATTTCAAGAAAAAGGGGATATTTTGCTCAAATAGTTTTGATGATTATTTTCATCTATGTCAATATCGTTCATTATTTTCAATTGAGGTTAATCTGTTTTTATAAAATCTTCCAAATTGTATTGAATGATTTATTTTTGACTGTGGATGTGTTATTTTTATACCATTCATGGTTTGTGGATAATTTATTGACATTTCGTATGCTAGTTTCAATACGAATGTTTATGTTATGTTTCAAAATTTTCGTATAAGGAATGCATTGGACTTAGTAAGTGATGGGTCGAGTCCGCTATAGCTCCTCGATGCATTGGTAGGTCTCATGAGACAAACTAGTGTCTTGGCACGAGGCCTTGACAAAATCTTATTTGTAGTCTTGGCACGAGGCCTTTGCTACGTGGTTATGATAGTATGGAATTATACATTCCATCATTATGAAAGTGGTTATTGATATTTCATGTGGTTATTCGACTAGTAGAATATCCATGTGAATAATTAAATGGTATTATTTCATTTTATCTTTTCCATATTATACAGAAGTTCAAGTTTAAAATGATTTTGTTTTAGTTATACATTGCCTTAAATTTTTATGCTTATTTATGAAAATTTCTGCTATATTGTTATCCTTACTGAGCATCTGATCTCACCCCTTTCAATGTTTATTTTTTCCTAGGATGTGAAGAAGTAATTTATGAATGACCTGCAGGGATAGTATGAGGGGATATGAAGACATGATGTTGTAGTAGTTTTTTTTACTTTATGATGTAATGTAAGACTTATGAATATATCTAGTGTTTCTAAGACTACTAAACTAATTGGTCTTTCGAGACATGATCTTTTGTTATCATGCTAATTTTATGTAATAATTCACATACTCAGGGTAACTATGGTCGGGGCATTACAGTTGTTATGAGAGGATGTTTAGTACAAACCTTGAAAACTAGATTAGATAAACTCTGATTAGAGAACATTGCCCTAAGATAGACTTTGAGGATTAGTATAGAATAAATTCCTAGAATTTTTGTATTGTATAGATTTTGTGAGTTTTCCAAGAAACACATCCCTATCTGAATACGATCAGATAGAGGTTACTCTGGAACAGATGTACCGAGGGGTAAAACCCGAAAACACCACTTTGATCTAGACTTAAATGGGAACAGGTGCGTGACAATGGGCATTGTTGCACTCTTCGTTACGACACTCCCGGGGGAAATTCTTAGGATAATTTACATTTTCTTTACAAACCAATTTGAAGTATTTTAATATAAGATGAGAATAAATGACCATGGTTAATCCTATGGTGTTTCAAATTGAGAATATGGTGTCATGATATTCTCTAAATGATTTTATGGCTACTGTTACTCACAAAATGCTTTCTGGTTTTAGTCAATGGTCAAAGTCCAAGGAAGTCATAGTAACTTTGATAATCATGTACAAGGTGGGAACGGTGGTGGAAATGATAAAAGAAATGGAATTTTGATAGTTGTAAAAGATATCGTGTTCATGCCAAATCAGTTTTCCAAAAATATGTTCAATAACCTATATATTAACCAACTCCCGGACTCAAAAAAGAAGTGAAAGGTGATAAATGATAAGATCTATAGCAGTGCAGACCATGGAGAAAAGAATCCTCAATTTCCATCATGCATGAAATGTGGAAGGAGACACCCATGAAAATGTCTCAATGGAACAAAGAACTGCTTTACGTGTGGGAAAGGAGGGCATAAAGTGAAGAATTGCCGAGGAAAATGAATAGTGCTATGGAAGAAAATAAAAATGGTCCCAAGAATCCATTTACAGTCATTTGTCGTAAATGAAAGGAACCTTGGCATCACCCATGTCAATGCCCTATTCTGTAGGATAACCTATTGGTCAAGTAAGAACCTATGTGGAAATAAATTCACTGAAAAATGTTTAAAGGTATTAGTGCTCTTTGTTGTTTAGATTACTTTGGGTGGATTTTCTCTTATATGTGTAACCATGAAATTTATCATGTGAAAATAATATTTGAGGAAAAATTATATTTTCTCTTGTGAATATAGTTATAAATATACATTTGGTTTTATATGATCCTTGAATTGGAGTCAATTACAAGTTATTATATTTTGGGATGAAAATGCAAGGAATGAGATAACATTTGTGGTTAAATAATGTTATGGTAATTTTGAGGAATTTATCTCATTTTGGTAATGTTATAAAATTTATTTTTTGAAAAAGCAAAACACGCAGACCGTGTGACAACTCGTCGCGCCAGACAAAGTTGTGGGAATCAAACCCACAACCAAAGTGTGATTGGGATTTATCACCTACCACTGGACTACGTGAAGTCCCTGGTTAGTGTGACTAATTATTTTTAGTTAAATGATTTTATTGGTCAATAATATGTTTATTTGGGTTCTTATATCATGTTAAATGAATACCCTTAGTATAGGAAAATGACTTGGTGATTAAGTGATAAATGTTATTTTGGAAGATGTCCGCTTTGATGGTAACACTATATGCCCAAGGAAACTAGAATACTATGGGATTTCATTTGAGTAGTAATGGTGGATTTTTATCTATGTTTTTATTGTGGATTTATAGTGATTTGGGTAATTTATGGAAATGATTAACAAATAATAGAGAATATGTGATTAGGTTAATTAATTTTAAGTATGTGACTTTAAGAGTAGTTGATGTCATTTGAAGATAAAATTTAATTTGGAAGACTACATAACCAAATTATTATATGTTTTGAGTTTCAATATTAGTTTGGATTATATAGAAGGATTTTAAGGACAATTGTTTATTGAATGGAATTTATTTAACTTTGGGGTATTGTAGGTTTAGTTTTAGAATTTAAGATTAGTGTTTCTTTCTCTAATGGAATAACCTTTTGGGGGTTCATCAGATCATATACTAACCATTTTGTTTTTGATTAATCTCAAAAGACAAAGTAAATATATAGTTTATCCTTTGTGGATCATGTGATTCTATATATGTTTATTCTATCTCTTCCATGTAACCATGCCTTTTTGAATACTCATCATTTCAAAAAATGAGTTAGTGGTAGAAATTTATTAAAGAATGAAACTTTACTTAAAAAGTAATTATATCCATTTATGTTCTTAGTCAATCTCAGAAATGAATTCCTCATCTTTATGTAATGTAACTTAAAACAAAAAAAATTGTCCGTTTAATTTTCCAACTGGGAAACTAATGCATGTTTGCCCCATCACAAGTTTGTGGTTTTATTATTGTTAACTTTCTCCTGATCATGTTTTATATCCCCCTCCATTAGAACTTGACACTTATTTTATCTTTGATATCCATGTTTTTCTTCATGGAATCCTAGTGTGGGTTTTCTTGGGCGACCTTTGTAATTCTCTTTCTTTCGTTTAAAGTGATAGTTTTATTGACTCTTTTTCTGATGTGGGACTTTCCATTGTATTCCAAAGAACTATTTTAAAAAATGATAGGACACAATTTATTAAAGGAGGGGAGAATGTAACACCCCACGCTTCCATGGTACGCTTCCCTTTAAATAATACAATAGCGTGTGTTGTACGCAACTTCGAGTTCTAACACACACCACAACCAATCAAACTAGCCATTATGAATAGTAATACCCACTTATTGAAATTTTATAAATTTTATCATTCAAAATGGACATCATTTTGGGACTTGGAATATCGAAATTAGCCTAGGATGAAATTTTGGTATATTTCTGAAAACTTTCAATTTATGATGAATAGTGAAAAACACCGAGTTAAAGTTTAAAACCAAATTTTTATTTAAATAATTATTTATTTTATTTAAATTTAATTAAGATAAAAATAGATACATAATACCTATATAAGTTTAATGTAATTCATTGGAGTTAGTTTAGAATAATTTTATATATATAAAAATTTTATTAAACTATTCACCGTCTTTTACCCATCTCCTAAGAGAATTTGGAAATTCACATAAAACTTCATTTTACCACTTCTGTGAGAGGAATTTCAAAAATCTAAGAGAAACTGTCAATATCAAGTAGTAAAATGTGGTTCAATGAGATGAAAATAATTTTTGGTGAATAGTATATTTTTACTTTTATTTACCACGGTTAAAAGTAAGTGGGGTAATTAAGGGTAAAAATGATATTAATATTACCCTAACACATATTCTAATTCTATTGTACAAGTGTATCTCGAACAAAAACAACCTTAGGAATAAAATATTATCAGTTAGGTCCACTTGGATTAGATTTGGACATTTATTATTATTTTATTCAAGGAATAGTTTAAGAGATAAAATAAAAATTAAATAACTAAAACATTTTTAATATAGGGTTATACATAAGATAAATTAAATTATTAGTATTCATTAGAAATATAGAAAGATTTACTATATAATGGTATTTTGTTTATAATTTTTAGACATTAAATAATTTAATTTATTTATGACACAATGGTGATGCAGTAATTACCTAATTAATGAAATATTAAAATAATTGATATTATAAATATCAAAATAAATTTCATTTGATACATTTTATGAATTAAACTAATTTTATAGGTTAATATGACAAATTAGGATTGGTTAAATAAATTGTTTTCAAATTAATAATGCAGTTATGAAATTATCAAAAACAAAATACCCAATAGTGTCAAAATTGACAGAAAAGACTTTTTAAAACAAATATAATATTGTTAACTGATATTCTATTCCTAAAAATCTAAATTTCGTACAAAGGACTTATATAATGATGGTTTTATCATTAATGGACCACTTGGGGGTCTCTTGGAGGTATATAGTATGTTTATTAACTATATAATATAAAAATACAAAAATACATGGTAAATGTCAAACTATTTAACTAAGAGTTAAATGTAATTGATAAGGTTAATATAGTGACCCAAACCTATATAAAATCTATTTGTTGAGATTATTTCGACCCATAACAACCTTAGACATTAAATAATCAACTTTTGAGCCATTAGAAACCGAAATTTAATTTATTATAAAATAATATTTCTAGCTTTTCCAAGGGTGCCCCTCACCCCTCTTAGAAAAAGGTACTCCCCTTTCTCTCTAATTTACACATTAAAATACTTTTGGCTCGGCCAAACCCTTCCCAAACATTCTCTAAAATTCCCTCACTTCAACCTAGAGGCCTTAGTTTGATCATAAATCCAACCTATGGATCCCTTTTGATCAAATCAAAAGGAAGAACCTGAAGAAGAGGTAAAATTTTCACCACCCTCTTTCAAGTTCCTTTCTTCTTCAACTTCTTCTTTATTTGTTATTTCCATTATAATATAATAACTCAAGTATATTCTATATAATGTGTTGTTATTTTAAATATTGTATAACCATATTCAGTATTCTATCCATCCTTTGAATGACATGTCACCATACGTGCGTACGTACGGCTTACAGTCTCCACGTCTTTCTGTAATTGTTATTCAATACATTATTATTTGTATGGGTATAATAATGATGTGTAATTCATGTAAATAATAAGTATAACATGATAATTATTCTTTATATATGATATAACATCCAATTATATCTGATTTTAATATCAAAAAATGATATTATCGCTCGTGCGTACGTACGGACTACTGTGTCCACGAACGCGAAGAGATTCATTCCCCATCATATCCATACAAGTCTAATTCTCATTTTATGATTAAAAATAAAGTTTAAAGAATTTAGATCATTATGTATATGGATAAGATACATCCTATCCATAACAAACATGACTTATGTAACAAAACATATAAAAGAAAATGAGTAAGTTAACACCCGAAACGACGATAATACTAAGATATTATTAACAAAGCAATGTTAAAAGATCATATATGATATAATATTAATGTATATGATTATTTTATAATTCAGTAACAATTATTTCACCATTATACAGGATGATAACCTACCCTTGACCAAGGAAAAAGTACAAAGTATGGGGTTTCTTATCTCACTTTTTGTGAGATTTCCATTGTTCACCACTTATTTATTGCATGTGGTGTGTATAATTCCCATGATTATATTCATTGTGTAAAATAATTTAATTTTTGTATAATTACATCATAATTTTATTACCCTTCTTTCATGGGTGTATGTTTCATAAGTTACCAAATAAATAAGGGAATTTAAAATTTTAATTTCCATTCATTCAGCTTTACGAATACTTCATTGATTATTTTACTCCAAGATTATGTGTGTAATAACTATTCATTTGATTATTTCATAATTTACACTCTCCTTTCTGTGGATATACTTTTTATAGACATAATCACTCCATTTATAATTTCTCAAGTCATCGATATGAACTTGATAAGAGTAATTTTAACTCAGTCTTCGTTTGTTGAGTTAAATATCTAATTCCTTGGTGTTGACTTTACCATAACATGTGTGAATGTCCTCTGATTTATTGACACTAAATATCCAATAATATTGATTGTATTTATATTATTCACACATAATTATGTCGTTGATTTATCCTTAACCTACGGATATGGTCTTTATAAGATATTTCATCTCAATTTACATTCCATTGAGACTTCTTTGTGGTTATACACCAAATAACTTTTATATGGTGTATATAATGTACTTTGACAAAGTATATCATGAATCTATTTATTCTCATGATGTTAAAATGTTTTTATTACCTCAATTATTTGTATTCAAGTGTCGCTTTTTGGTTAGGAACTCTAACTAAAATATCATTTTAAATGATTTAATGATTTATTATTCTAAATCTTTCTCATTATTGTCCATGTTTTAAAAATGGTTTTAAGGAATTATTTATATGGACATTAAAGTTTTAAAATTAAAATTCAATTTAAAATTTTCAAATTGGTATGGGACACTTTGATTCAAAAATCTATTTTTAAATTGCTTCTTGACAAATAGAGTGACTTTTAAATGATTTCAAGAAAAAGGGGATATTTCTCTCAAATAGTTTTGATGATTATTTTTATCTATGTCAGTATCCTTCATTATTCTCGATTGAGGTTCATCTGTTACAATACAATCTTACATATTGTATTGAATGAGTTATGTTTGACTGTGGATGTGTTATTTTTATACCATTCATGGTTTGTGGATAATGTATTGATATTTCGTATGCGAGTTTAAACACGAATGTTTATGTTATGTTTCAAAATTTTCATATGAGGAATGAATTGGAATTAGTAAGTGACGGGTGGAGCCCGCTATAGCTCCTCGATGCATCGGTAGGTCTCATGAGAAAAACTAGTGTCTTGGCACGAGGCCTTGACAAAATCTTATTTGTAGTCTTGGCACGAGGCCTTGGCTACATGGTTATGATAGCATGGAATTATTCATTCCATAATTATGAAAGTGGTTATTGATATTTCATGTGGTTATTATACTAGTATAATATCCATGTGAATTAGAAAATTACATTATTTCATTTTATCTTTGCCATATTATGTAGAAGTTCAAGTTTAAAAGGACTTTGTTTTAGTTATACATTGCCTTAAATGTTTATACTTATTTATGAAAGTTTTCACTATATTGTTATCCTTACTGAGCATCTAATCTCACCCCTTTCAATGTTTTATTTTTTCCAAGATGTGAAGAAGTAATTTATGAATGACCTGCAGGGATAGTATGAGGGGATATGAATACAAGATGTGGTTGTAGTTTTTTTTTCTTTATGATGTAATGTAAGACTTATGAATATATCTTGTGTTTCCAAGACTACTAAACTAATCAGTATTTCGAGACTTGATCTTTTGTGATCATACCAATGTTATGTAATAATGCACCGACTTAGGGTAACTGGGGTCGGGGCATTACAGTCCTTTTGAAATACATAATTGTTTTGAGAATGTAGCCTATCGATTTGAAATTCCACAGAATTTATCTCAATTGAATGATGTGTTCCATATATATATCTTGAGAATGTACATACTCGATGCTTCACCTGTAAAAAGAATATAATTTGTACCTCTAGATCCTAATCATTCTAATGATAAACAGACGATAGAGATTCGGGAAAGTAGTGAAAGAGTTCTATAAAATAAGAACCCTCGCTTGGTTAATGTTTTTTGGAGGAACTAGAAATTTGATGAATCTAAATAGGAACTTGAGGATATGATGAGAGATATTAATCCTCATCTTTAGGTTTATAGGTGATGAATTTCATGGGTGGAATTCAGTTTAAGGGGGGTAAAATTTAATACCAGGATGTTCTTATGAAATAATTTATTTAAATAATTTATATACTTCATTAGTTTTCTTGGCACGCAATCATGATTTTAGAGGAACTGTGGTATGCCCTTAATATGAAACTACTATTATATCTGATCTATTAGGATAGAGGGAATAATTATAACTAACTTGTGAAAATGCATTGTGAATTCACTAGATATAATTTATTTATAGAAAATGTAAATCAATTCTATATTTTTATTTTTTGGGGAATTACTTTTGGTAATGAATATAACGAGATATATATGTGCTATATACTTAAAAAATATTTTATATATTAATCCAATTGGTATTTTAGTTGTAGTGTATGAATAAAACCCAATTGATATATAAAATCCTATTTTTAAAGGATAATTTTACACATTTGAATGTAGAAACCCTTTTAAATTATGATTTAAAGAAATTAATAGTTTTAATAAGACTATTTAAACATGTTATTTGGAATATCGATATAAAAATTTACATTGGATAAATTTTTTTATTTTTCTTATAACGTTCATGTCTTGATAAATAATAAAAATACACTAAATTTTAACTAAAAATAAATTTTTTAATTGAAATAATTTATATTGTTATATAAGATTATTTAATTGTTTCTATGTACACAAAGAATATATTATTACCATTTAATATAATTTATTTCATTATAATTAATTTTACATTGAGTTTAGATGTAAAAAATTTCAATCATTGGCAATATTTTAACTTTTAAAACCTGTTTTCTCATTTCAACAACAAGATCAAAATTAAATTAATTACTGAAATTTTTGTGTTTTAAATTTTGAAAAATGGATTATATATTTGGAATCAGTAGATCCATAATATGTTAATAGATTTATTTACATTTTGGGTAATATGAATAGTATATTCAGTGATTTTTATTAAAACCATAAAAGGGTAAATTGGGTAATTAAGAATAAAAATAATACTATACAATTACCCTAACACATTTATTAATATAGTATGATGATTATATTTCACCCTAAAACATACTTGGGTCAAAATGGAATCCATTTTATCTCAGTTGGAGGAGATTATGACATTTAATTTATTTTTTTAATGAAAAGTGAAACTTGTCTCACTCAAACATTAATAATTAAATTATTTTAAATATAGGGTTATACAGAAGAGACATTGAATTATAAATACTCATTTTGAAGATAATTTTTTATAATTATTAGGGAAATTTATTTCTATTTTTTAGGAATTAAATATATACCTTAATCACATATTCTTGGATGATATAAAAATTAATTAATTGTTGATAAATTAAAAAAAAGTATTAAAATTTAAATAAACATCCAAAGGATAAAAAATGACCAAACCTTATTGGTTGAATATATATATATATACAATAAGTATCCAAGCATCGACTTATTGGCCATTAAGAGGCTTATATGAGAGATTATTACATTTATATTACTATAATTAATGTGAAGATAAATTTATCAAATTCATTTTTTAAAATAGTATACCATTTTTTATCGTTTTTATTTTCATAAGATAAATTCAACTTAAATTTTAATTATGAAATTTACTTTATATATATTCATCTTATAATTTTTATAAGGACCCAACCTTATTACATACATAATCTTGAATTTAGTCAAGAAAACACTTCCTTTTACAATGAATATCTTTTCAAGTTTAGAGCTTTAGAGACTTAGGATAGTACATTCATGACATTACACATTATTACAGAGTGGATACCATCAAAACAGTTTCTGTTTTTTTTCAAATATAAACCATTACAACTTAATACAAGACTCCTTGACAATTCCTCAACATTTAACATGTCTTCCTTCCTTGTATTACACAACCATTAACCTGTGAAAATTCATTTCAAAATGTGGGATGAGCACAAATGCTCATTAAGGGATGGAAAAGAAGGAAAAATCACATTAGTCCATAAATACTCATAACGTATGAAATCATTTTCATAATACATGATTTTCACCCATATATACTTACTTCGTGTAACATGACATTTACACAAGATCCATACAAACCTGAGAACATAAATATAATCATAAAGGATTCATGTGGAATTACTTACATAATCTTATAATAATCTTGGCTACCTTAAAATTTGTAACCCTCACGGCTACCTTACATTGTGTAACTATCGCAGCTACACTTAGAGTAACCATACGGCCGACCTCCAACTTACTCATAACCAATGCATTGTAGGAAAATATAGTTCCCATTCTTCATCATAAATAAATCCCAAGAACCATAACATAATCATAAAACATGAATAATTCCATAAAAACATTACTTTGGAATTTCGTAAAACAAAATTAAAAAAAAGGTTTTTAAAAAGGAAAATCCACTTATAAATTACATAAAATTGAAGAGAGGCTTAATATAGTGGATGGAGTATGTATATATATATATATATTGTAAATACACAAAATAAAACATAATATCAATAGAACCCATCACACAAAAAATTTAAATTGTACATAAATAATGAAGTAGGATGTTACCCCAAAGATTGTAAATCGGGTTAAGAATTCCCTTACCTCGGGTTTGTCTTACTTAAAACTAGTTTAAACCTCCTGTATAATGGTTAGAATAGTGCTATTGTTATTTCAAAAAAACATTTTCATGTTTAAAACATCTTATATGATCATTTAATAACATCTTTTCACCCTTAATTGTTAGTATTTTGCCCCTTGCACTATTTTTTGTTGTATTCTTTACATGATTATTATGATTGGTTCATGGTGGAAATTCTTATCAATTGGAAGTTAAAATCCAGAATTAGAATGGAGTAGTATTTTGATATAACCATTAACATAAATTATTCGATTTATCATTTTGAATTCTTACATGAGGATGATTCAAAAGTTAGAACATTAATGATGTCCGTTTATATCCTTTTAGTGGTTCTTTGATAATAACAACTTTTTTTGTCTTATAAAATAGAACCATAAGTAAAAAAGAATTGCAGAACCATGGGTGAGTCATAAAACATATATTATAATCTTATTCAACCATATAAATGGTTTCATGACCAAACGTGAAATAATTAATGGATTTTTAAATCACATCGTCCACGATGTCGGTAATTCGACACAAACAGACAATGTTTCTATTCTTTAAATAAGTGGGAGAGGAGAAAAATAATGATGAGTAATTTTTCATAAACATGATAAATCCATATTATACATGATTTTTGTAGATTTCATTCCACTTTGGTAAGGATATATGAATAAATAATGAGGAAGGAACTCAAAATAAAAGAAAAAGTGAGAAATCTCTTACAAACATTTGGCAGCCTAATGGCTACACAACATGGTTTTAGAAAATTTTAAAACAGAGGGGAAAATGGTAACCCATCCAGAAATGAATCATAATATAGATAAGATAAATAATAATAATTAAATAATAACATGGTATGTAAACTTGAAAATTATACCACATAAAAGAGAATTTGAAAGGAAAAAAGAATGAAATTGAGAATTTTCTTACCTTGTAGAGTAACCCTTAAAACATGAATGTTGGGATCTTGGGGGCTTGCGGAAACCATGGGAGGACTACTATGAAGGTCAATAGGATAGATATTAATTTTTGGAGAATTGGTAATAAATTCAATTAAGGTAAGAGTTGGTATTTATAGGAAAAGTGAGGGATTATTTTAATAATATTCAAGGGACACCTCATGGGTTGTATTTGCAAAACCATGGGCTGGCCCATGGTATTTTCCCATGGTATAAGCCACTTGGGAAACATCACACATTATTTAACTGTACACAAGTCAACCATATTTATGAAATCATTATTATATCATTAATGATTTCATTAACACACCAAAACTAAAAAATGTATATTTTACTATTCACCGAAAAATCAATTGTTTTAGAAAAATTCCCAAAATTCACCCTAACCATTTATCGACGTGTAGATTTCAAAAATGAAGTCCATTTTTTGAAAATAATTTTTTAAATATTATTAATTTAATATTTAAATAAAATCATACTTAATTCAAAAATTAACAATTCTAATTATGTAACTACATCTATATCACAAATAAAAACTAACCTAGATACTATTATCATAAAGCCTTAATAAATTAAAATAATAATAAAATGTTACTATTCATTAGGGTCATATCACTATTCATATTAATATTCATAAAGGTATGTTACTATTCACTAAAAAAACAATTTGGTTCCAATAGACTCCAAATAACATACGGAACACAAATGTGGATGACAGTTTCTTGAAATTTAGAACATAGAAGTAAAAAAAAGTTATCTTTTAAAGGATAATTAAAATTTCCCATTTAAAACAAATCTCCATGCTTTTATATTTATTTTTAGAAAAACTTTGGGTGTTACATTATCCCCAACTTCTTGAAATTGTGTCCCCGTAATTTTATTTACTTATTAAACAACTGAGGGTACTTTTCCCTCATAGCATTTTCAGACTCCCATGTTGCTTCTTCAACCATGTGGTTTCTCCACAAACCATTACCTGGTGGATTACCCTATTCCGCAAAACATGTTCCCTTCGATCAATAATATGAACTGGTTTCTTTTTATAAGAATGGTTCTTTTCCAGCTGAACTTTTTCTTGGCTCAAGACATGTGATGAATCTGGCACATACTTTCTCAACATCAAAACATGAAAAACATGGTGTACCTGAAACAAACTCGGAGACAAAGCTATGTGGTATTCAATTGTTCAAACATTCTCCAAGATTTCAAAAGGACCAATTAACTATGGACTTAGTATTCCTTTCTTATCAAAATGCATCACACTTTTCCAAGGAGATACTTTAAGGAAAACATGGTCACCTACCCAAAAAGAGAAGTCTTTCTTTCTGTTATCTGTATAACTTTTCTGCATGCTCTGAGCTATCCTCATGTGCTGCAAGATCATCTTCACTTTCTCAGCCACTTCTTCAACTTATTCCGGCACCATCACCCATCTTTCATTGACTTCATCCAAAAACGCTGGAGACCGAAACCGCTTTCAATACAAGGCCTCAAAAGGTTCCTTCTGAATACTGGAATGAAAACTTTTATTAGAAGAAAACTCAACTAATGAATGATGTTGATCCCAAGTTCCCTGATAGTCCATTGAATAATCTCTAATCATATCCTCCAGAGTTTGAATCATTCGTTCTGACTGCCCAGCTAATTGAGGATGAAAAACTGTACTGAAATTTAACTCTATGCCCAACGACTTATGAAGTCCCTTCCAAATGTTAGAAGTGAACCTAGGATCTCAGTCAGATACAATGTAAAGAGGAACTCCCTGTAACCTGACAATCTCATTGAGGTACAATCGAGAAATATTATCAAAAGGAATTGTATCTCGAATAGATTGAAAATGTGCAGACTTTGTTAGCCAATCAACAATAACCCAGATCTCATTGTTACCTCAAGAGGACTTTGGTAGTCCTACCAAAAAGTCCATGGATACATTCTCCCATTTCCACTTTGGCATGGGAAATGGATGAAGCACCCCCTTTAGTAACTTCCACTCTACTTTAACATGTTGACAGGTCAAACATCTCATGGTAAAATTAGAAATATCTCTTTTCATTCCATCCTACCAATAATACTCTCGAAGGTCTCTATACATCTTAGTACTGCCATGATGGAAAAAAAATGGAGAACTATGAACTTCTCACAACAAATATTTCTTCAACTGAGAATTATTAGGCACCCACAACATTTTTCCAAATTTTAAAACAAAATCTTTATCAAGGTTAAATTCTTGAAAATTACCCATTTTAACCAATTATACCTTTTTCTGTAGCTCATGGTCTTCCTTCTGCGCTTGCTTAATTCTGTCTGACAATGAAGACTACACTGAAACCTGAAACAAAATAGAGGTATTCCCTGCACCAACAAAATCTAAGCCAAAATTAGTCAAATAATTAATCAAGGGATCATGTTCCAAATATATCATTGTTAATGATGAATGTTGTTTCCAACTTAAGGCATCCGCCACTTTGTTTGCTCTTCCAGGATTGTAATTGATTGTTCAGTCATAATTCTTTATCAACTATAGACATCTTCTCTGCCTCATTTTTAATTCCTTTTGAGTGAATATATACTTTAGACTTTTATGGTCAGTATATATTTGGAATTTGGTTCTGTATAGATTATGCCTCCAAATTTCTAAAGAAAAAACCACAGCTTCCAATCCCAAATCATGTGTGGGATAATCTAGCTCATGAGGTTTAAGATGTCATGAAGCATAGGCAATTACCTGATCATTCTACATCAAAACAAAACCATGTCCTTTCAAAGAAGAGTTACTGTAGATGAATAAATCACCATTTCAGAAAGGTAAATCCAAAACTGGAGGATTCACCAATCTCTTCTTCAGTTCCTGAAAACAAACATCACATTCTTCTGTCCAATAAAATTTTAACCCTTTCTGTGTTAACTTAGATATCGGGCTAGATAACCATGAGAAGTTATTAACAAACCATATCTAATACCCTGATAACCCAAGAAAACTATGAATCTCTGTAACATTTGTGGGTCTTGGTCATTCATCAACTACTTTTGTTTTGGTAGGATCAACTGTTATTCCATACTTATTTACAATGTTCCCACGAAAAGAAATATGTTGCAACCAAAAATCACACATGCTGAATTTTCCATATATTATATTTTCTTTTAATGTTTGAAAAACAACCCTTAGATTTTTTTTATGCTCCTATTTATTTTTAGAAAATACCAGAATGTCATCAATAAATACAACCACAAACTTATCCAAGAACTCATGAAATACTCTATTCATATGATTCATGAATACATCAGGTGCATTATTTAATCCAAACTACATAACAAAAAATTCATAATTCCCATATCTAGTACAAAAGGTTGTTTTCAGGATGTCATCCTCCTTCACCTTCATCTGATGGTATTTGGATATCAAGTAAATCTTGGAAAAGTTCTGAGCTCCCTGGAGATGATCAAACAAGTCATCAATATGAGGCAAGGGATAATTGTTTTTAACATTGTTGTGACTCAAATATCTATAATCAATTCAAAGTCTCATGGAACCATATTTCTTTTTAACAAACAAAACAGGGGCTCCCCATGGTGAAGTGCTAGGATGAATGAAGCCTTTGTCAAGAAAATACTGTAACTGATTTTTTAAATTCAAGAAGTTCTATTGGAGCCATATGATATTGGGGTTTTGAAATTGTCTTAGCATCAGGAACTAAGTCAATTGTGAATTCTACTTCTCGATCATGTATAACATTGGGTAACTCATTAGGAAAAACATCAAGGTATTCATTTACCACTAGCACATCATTAATTTGAATAGTTCCCTTGTTTTCAACAATATGAGCATGATTACTTTCATTTCCATATTTCAATAGTTTTCAGCTTCCTGATATGTTATCAATTGTATGGGTTCATTATTGTATAAAAACTGAAACACTTTCTGAAAAACAACTTCTTTAGATCTACAGTCAATCTTAGCATGATAATCTGAAAGCCAGTCCATCCCCAAAATAACATCAAACTCAACCAAGGGTAAAAAAATGAGTTTTTCAGGTAAAGTCTTTCCACATACCACAATATAAAGATTATTATAATTCCTCTTTGCTATAACATTTCCCCCAGGTGTTTTAACAAAAATTTTGGGTCTCATTTTTTGAGGTGATATTTCCAATTTACCAGAAAATTTCAATGAGATGAAGGAATGTGTAGACCCCGTATCAAAAAAAACTTTAGCAAAATCTGAGTGAACAAACAATGTACCTGATACAAATTCATTGGATGGCCTGACATCTTCTAATGTAGTAACAACGGATCTCACTACACCTTTCTGCTTGTACTCTGCCTTCATTAAATCATTCAGATCTCTCTTTGGGAAGGCATTTTCATAATGACCCATTTCACCACATTTAAAACACTTTACAGTCTGCTTATCAGGATAAGTTTTTGGATAATTTTCATTACAATCTCGGGCCATATGTCCAAATTTACCACATTTAAAATACTTCCCAGTTCTACTAAGACATTCCCTAGGGTACTTGTTGCCACACTTTTCAGAAACATGAAATTGGATTTTCTTACCATCAGATTTCTTTGGTTGATTCTTACCCATTGCTTTCCAACTAGACCTCTTCTGCTATTTGATTCAAAAATTCACATGATCATCAACAAACTCCATCTCTACCCTCTCATCACATCGGACAAGTTTCTCATAACTTTTAAATTCACAGGATGCCAACTCCCTTTGTTAACTTGGCTTCAATCCTGAGTAAAAGTAGTTGATTTTGCTATCAAGATCCAGAATAAGATTTGGAGCATACCTCTCTAGTTGGTTGAAGTTATATTCATACACATCCACTGAATCTTCCTCCTTCTATTTCAATTCAAGGAATTTCTTCTCCATTCTTAGTTACACCTCCTTAGTAAATATTTTTCAAGGAAAAGACTTTTAAATTCATCCCCCTCTAAGGAATCAAAATATTCTCTACCCCTGATATTCCATACCATTGACCACCATTGATCAGCTTCCCATTCAAAATGATAAATGGAAACACTTACCTTTTGATTTTCTGAACATCCCATAAAAACAAATATCTTTTCAAGGGCTTTGATCCATCCTTCAGTTGCCACTGGGTTAAAAGATCCATTGAATGCAGGAGGATGTTATCTCATAAAATGTTCCACAACTGTCATGTTCCGTTGTGGCACCTCTATTGGTTCTCTTGAATGGATACTATAACGACCCATACTTTACATACATTGTTAATACTTCAAAATTGAAGCACACTTATTACAACATATGACAAAACCACAAAGGACCGTATAGGTATAGTGTCTTTAGAAACTGGGAAACATAAACAACTGGTTCATAAATCTTCTACAGTGTCTCCCATTTATTTCATCATATCTAGGGTCCCTTTTAGCATATTCTACTTAATATCCATCTTCCTGACCTGGGGAAAAGAAAACATAAAAGGGTGAGCTCAAATGCTCAGCAAGGGAAAATAAAGGAAATAAAAAACATATCATATCTTTTTGAAAATCAAAACCTGCAAAAGAGATCATAATATCTTAACATGGAATAAATCATAGAAGTGAAAATGAGATCCCCATAATCATAACATAAAACTTGAAACTTTGTGGCATGCACACATAATCATGGAAAATAATTTCTTGTTAGTCATGACTCATTTCCAAGACTATCTTAGTGGACAAAGTCCCTTTCTGAACCGAGTTCACTCCTCGTTTCAGTCTTGTATCACTGAACCGAAATAACCTTCCGTTCCAGCCATGTCTATCTCATGAGATATAAAATCTTTACCCAATGCATTGGAGGGAGATATAGGTCCCACCCATCTCATAATGATACCATTCTTATGTGTGCCACATAATCATAAATCATACATCATAGCGTAACCCATGTAATCAAAATGGGATTCTTAAACAACATGACATCATAAAACAATTCATATAAGATAAAGGAATTCATAAAAATATTTCCATCACAACATAATCAAATCCATGTAATAATAGGGATAAAAACAGAACCCTTTTATTATCTTAGATGTAAAATAATTTTGATAAAATACTTGAACTTTATTCTTGAGGAAAATATCCTTTCTACTTCAAAAACACTTTTCCTTTCTTAACATGTCATGCAATTTTAAACTAAAAGAGGTTGATTAAAAATAAACTTGAATACTTGTAAAGTAAGCTTCTTGGAAATAATGTTTTAGAAATCCATTCATGCCGTATAAGTTAAAAAAAACATTCTTCGTACTTTTGTCAGAAAAGTCAAAAAGTACCTCGTACGAAAAACGACAAAAGATTCCTTTCATATCTTTTACAAAAAAACTTACTGAAGGGTAAAATTGGATATAAAATATTGTAGAAGTATGGAAATAATATTACATCTTGATGAAACATGTATGTGGATGATAAAATACACCCCAGTAAATACTTACGAATAAACAATCTCGGATAAAAATGAGATTGTGATATTTCCCTTACCTTAGGTCCGATTTGCTTTGTTCGTGTCCGAAGCTCCTGTATAATGGTTTAAATAATGTTATTGACTTATTCCAGAATCATACATATTGATATGATATCATATATGGTCATATTATTAGCTTCTTGTTAGTAATATTTCATTGTTACTTGTTACTCGGGTCTTTATAACTTTTTGTTCTTATGCGTGTTTTGTCGAATAAATTCTTATTCTTATCTTTAGGTTATAGATAATTCATTTCCAGAATGGTATTAGTGTAGTATATACCATATTCATTCATTCAATTCATTTATATAATCATTATGAAATGAAGATCATGTAGAACGAGTCGCATCACATCGTGGAGACGGTATTCCGTACGTACGCACGAGTGATGATATCGTTCCTATGATCGTGGAATTGTATTTGAGTATATATATATTATTTCAGTATCAATATTACTTCATAATAATCATATATAGTTACACATTACACCATTATACCCATCCCTGTAAGGTGATGGTGGAAAATAGATTACACCACGGCGTGGAGACGGTATTCCGTACGTACGCACGCGCGGTGATTTCATTTTTCCGTAGGATGGATAGAAGGTGAATTAGGGTTGTTTCATATTTATAATAACATATCAGTATGTAAGTAATACTGATGTTATTACTTTATCATGAAACAACTAAAGAAGAAGAAGTTGAAGAAGAAAGAAATTGAAAAGATCGGTAATGGATATTACCTCTTCTTTGGAACGCCTCTTTCAATCCCCCACTTAAGGAACTAAGATTGGTCTTTGGAGAAGACCAGGACCTCTAGGATTATTCTAGGGAAGTGGAGAGGAGAAAATGGCAGGGGTTGGCCGAGCTTGAGTGCTCAAATTGGTGTGAGGAGGAGGGGGAGGAGGTGCCCTTTTATAAGGGAGGAGAGGGGCACCTTAGGAATATCTCAAAATATTATTTTATATTAAAGTCAAAATCGGTTTATAATGGTTCCAAAGGGTATTATTTCGAAGCTAAAGTGGGGAAGGGTCGAAATCCTATCAACCAATAGGACTTAGACAAGTTTAGGGTATTATTTTAACCTTATCAATTAGATTTAACTCTAAGTTAATTAATTTATCTTTTACCGTGTCTTTTTGTTTTCTTTCACTATATGGTTAATACACTTACTATAACATGCCAAACGAACCCCAAATTGTTTATTATTAATATATATATCTTTATCTAAGTCATTTGGCCGAACCTTAGATTTTTAGGAATAAAATAACAATTAATAATATAATATTTGATTTAAAAACTATTTTGTGTCAATTTTGACACTATTTGATATATGATTTTTTTGAAAGTCATAACAAAATTATATGTTCGAACCAAGTTGATTAAATCAACACTATTATATCATAGTAACCTAGAAAATTAGTGGAATTCATAAAAAGTCTTAAATTACATTTATTTTGGTATTTATATTATCAATTATGTCAATATTTCATTAATAAGATAATTACTGCATCATCTTTGTGTCATATATAAATTAAATTATTTGATGTCTAAAAATTACAAATAAAATACCATCATGTAGGAAATCTTTTTAGCTTTCTAATTAATATTTACAATAGAATTTATCTTATATATAACCCCATATTAAAAAATGATTTACTTATTAAACTTTGATTTTAACTATTTTAACCCTTCTTTAAATAAATTAATAATAAATGTCCTAATCTAATCCAAGTGGGCCTAAATGGTCATATTTTATTCCTAAGTTTGTTTTTGGTCGAATTACACTTGTCCAATAGAATTAGGACATGTGTTAGGGTAATATTGATATCATATTTACCCTTAGTTACCCTATTTACTATTAACCGCGGTAAAAATAGTAAAAAGTTACTATTCACCAAAAAATTATTTTCATCTCATTGAACCACATTTTAGTCCTTGATATTAACCGTGTCTCTCGAATTTTTGAAATTCCATTCACAGAAGCGGTAAAATTAATTTTTATGCAAAATTCAGTTTTTAACCTACCACTTAGTGGTTTCACTATTCATCAAAAATTGAATGTTTTCAGAAAAATACCAAAATTTCACCCTAGGCTAATTTCGATATTCTGAGTCCAAAAATGAAGCCCATTTTGAAAAATAAAATTTATAAAATTTTAAAAATTGGTTATTACTATTCATAACGGCTAGTTTTAATAGCATATTGTTGTTTAGTGAAACTCGGTATTGCGTACGACGCAAGCTATCGAGGAAGGTCGCGATTGCGTGCAAAGCAAGCCAAGCAAGTATTGTGTAGAAAAAGATTCCTTTTATGGTTTATATAACATAAAAATCTCGGGTGTTACATTCTACCCCCCTTAAAAAGAATTTCGCCCTCGAAATTCGTCACTTTGTAACAAACAAATGAGGATACTTCTCCCTCATCATATCCTCAAGCTCCCATGTAGCTTCTTCAAGTTGGTGGTTCCTCCATAAAACTTTCACCAAGCGAGTGGTCTTGTTTCGTAGGACTTTTTCGCTACGATCCAGAATCTCTATCGGCTGTTCTTCATAAGAAAGATCTTGCTCCAGCGGTACAACTTCTGAGCTGAGTACATGTGAAGGATCTGGTATGTACTTTCTCAGGAGAGATACATGGAACACATCGTGAACTTGAGAGAGATTCGGTGGAAGCGCCAATCAGTAAGCTACCTTCCCAACACGATCCAGTATTTCGAAAGGACCGATATATCTAGGGCTCAACTTCCCCTTCTTTCCAAATCTCATAACCCTCTTCCAGGGAGATATTCGTAAGAACACTTTATCACCCACTTCAAACTCTAGGTCTTTTCTTCGGTTGTCGGCATAACTTTTCTGTCGACTCTGAGCTGCTCTTATGTGTTGTTGAATAGATCTGACCTTTTCTGCCATTTCATCAACGAGATCAGGTCCTAATAGCTTTCTTTCCCCAACTTCATCCCAGCAAGTTGGAGTCCTGCATTTTTTTCCATACAGAGCTTCATAAGGAGCCATCTGAATACTGGAGTGAAAGCTATTATTATAAGAAAAGTCCACCGAAGGTAGGTGTTGATCCCAACCTCCTTTGAAATCCATAGAGCAAGCTCTCAACATATCTTCTAGGGTTTGAATTGTTCTCTTAGACTGACCGTCTGTCTGGGGATGATAAGCAGTGCTGAAACTCAACTCTGTATCCAGAGTATGCTGAAGACTTTGCCAGAACTTCGAGGTAAATCTCGGATCCCGATCAGATATAATAGAAAGTGGTACTCCATGCAATCTTACCACTTCCTTTACATATATCCTGGCAAGCTGATCTAGATAGAAATCCTCTCTAATAGCAATGAAGTGTGCAGACTTTGTAAGACGATCAACTATGACCCAGATAGCATTATTGCCTTTGGATGTTTTAGGAAGTCCTGTGACAAAGTCCATAGTGATGTTTTCCCATTTCCATTCAGGTATGGGTAATGGTTGTAACATCCCCTTAGACTTCTGTCTGTCAGCTTTAACTTGTTGACAAACCAAGCATCGAGAGACATATTCAGCAACATCTCTTTTCATGCCATCCCACCAGAAGTACTCTTTCAGGTCCCTATACATCTTCGTGCTTCCAGGATGAATAGAGAATGATGAACTATGAGCCTCATCCAGCAGCTCATTCTTTAATTCGGGGATGGGAGGAACGCAAACCCGATTCCTGAACTTTATTATCCCATCACAATCAAGGTTGAATTCAGGAACATTTCTCACCTTCTTTTGTAACTCGACATCTTCTTTCTGTGCCTCTTTAATCTTCACATGTATAGATGGTTGAACATTCATTTGAGAAAGATAAGATTTTTCCCCTTCCATTATAATTCCAAGATCCATCCTTTGTAAATCCATAAATATTGGATCTTTTGTGATCCTCATCATGGATAAACTAGCATGGTCTTGTCGACTTAATGCATCTGCCACCTTGTTTGCTTTCCCAGGGTGGTAATGGATTGAGCAGTCATAATCCTTAATCAGCTCCAACCATCTTCTTTGACGCATATTCAACTCCTTTTGTGTGAAAATATACTTTAAACTTTTATGATCAGTATAAATATCACACCTTTCACCATAAAGGTAATGCCTCCAAATCTTTAATGCAAAGATTACCGCAGCCAACTCCAAATCATGTGTTGGGTAATTTTGCTCATGGATTTTCAACTGTCGTGAGGCATAAGCTATCACCATATCATTTTGCATAAGAACACACCCCAATCCCTTCTTGGATGCATCACTGTAGATCACAAACCTTTCTCCACTACAAGGCAGTGTGAGCACAGGTGCACTGGATAACCTTCTTTTCAACTCCTTGAAATTCTCTTCACATTCCTCTGTCCAGACAAACTTAACTCCTTTCCGAGTCAACTTGGTGAGTGGATTAGATAATCGTGAAAAATCTTTTACAAAACGTCGATAATAACCAGCCAAACCAAGAAAACTTCGGATCTCAGTTTCTGTTGTTGGTCTTGACCATCTTTCGATAACCTCTGTTTTTTCTGGATCCACAGATATCCCCTCTTTTGAGATTATATGACCCAAAAATGCAACTTTTTGAAGCCAAAATTCACACTTGGTAAATTTGGCATAAAGCTTCTCTTTTCTCAGGGTCTTCAATATAATTCTCAAGTGATCTTCATGATCTTCCTTGCTCTTTGAATAGACAAGAATATCGTCTATAAAGACTACCACAAATTGATCAAGATAGTCTCTAAAGACTCTATTCATTAGATCCATGAAGATAGCAGGGGCATTAGTAAGACCAAATGGCATCACTATAAATTCATAGTGTCAATACCTTGTACGGAAAGCCGTCTTTGGTATATCCTCCCTTTTGACCCTTAATTGATGATACCCTGAACGAAGATCAATCTTGGAAAAGTATTGAGCTCCGCGTAGTTGGTCAAATAAGTCATCAATGCGTGGGAGAGGATATTTGTTCTTGATAGTGATCTTGTTAAGTTCTCGATAATCAATGCAGAGTCTCATTGATCCATCTTTCTTCTTAACAAATAGAACAGGTGCTCCCCAAGGTGACGCACTAGGGCGTATGAATCCCTTATCAAGATTCTCTTGGAGTTGCTTCTTCAATTCCTGCAACTCAATTGGGGCCATTCTATAAGGTGTCTTTGAAATAGGCAAAGCACCCGGTACGAGTTCTATTGAAAACTCAACTTCACGATTTGGTAGAAGACCCGGTAATTCCTCCGGAAAGACATCATCAAACTCCCGTACAATGGGCATATTCTTAATCGTGAGTTTCTCACCAACTATTTGAGATAAATAACCTTCATTTAGTGGAATCAATACCCATAAGATGGAAGAAATTTCCACTGGAAGGTTATGTTCATCCTTGCATTGATAGACGATCGTAGGTTGATCTGGAATATGAAATGTGACTTCCCTTCTTTGGCAATTGATATGAGCTCCATGTAGAGAAAGCCAATCCATGCCAAGAATCACATAAAATTCCACTAAAGGAAGGATCACAAGATTTGCAGGAAGCACTTTCCCACAAACTTCGATCGGAGAAGAATTATAAACTTCTGATGCGACTGTTGTGCCATTAGGTGTTGTCACAGCTAACTCAACATCTAATTGTTGAGGTAATACGGTGATACCCTTAGAAAATTCTTTAGAAATAAAAGAGTGGGTGGATCCAGAATCAAATAAAACATTTTCTACTTTAGAGTGGATGGTAATTGTACCTTTCACCACATCGTTATCGTACTCCACATCGCTGATAGAAATTGCATGTGACTTTCCTTTGTCTTTAGCCTTAAGAGTTTGTTGACATCGACCATCATCATCAACCCTTGGATTTGGGCATTGATTGGCATAATGCCCCATCTCCTTGCACTTGAAACATTGAAGTGTAGTAGGTTCATTCTGTGTATCCCTTCCTTTGTTTGCATCATTAGACATCTTCTTCCCATTATCACGGCATTCAAATGCCCGATGACCTTCCTTTCCACATTTAAAACATTTACTTGTCCCTTTAAGACAACTCCCTCCATGTTTCTTTCCACACTTTGAGCATAAGGGAAAGTTCATCTTCTTTTCCGTGTGCTCTTTAGATTTTTCTTTGAATTCCATCTTCCTCTTCTTATCAAACCCATGTGACTGATGGGTTACTCTAATCTCCATCTCGACTTTGAGAGCACATCGAACGATTTCCTCGTAGCTATTGAAGTCCATTATGGCTAACGCCCTTCGAAGACTTGGTTTTAAGCCACTAAAGAATCGATCGATCTTACTCTCAGGTTGGATAATAATACCAGAAGCGTACCTTGCAAGTCTTCTAAAATTTGCTTCATAGGTACTAACAGATTCATCATCCCTTTGCTTCAGTTCAAGGAACTCTTTCTCCATCTCTGTTCGGAGAATACGAGGGAAGTACTTATTGAAAAATAAGTTCTTGAACTCGTCCCATTCCATAGACTCAATTTCATCCCTTTGCCTCGTATTCTTAACAAGATTCCACCATTGATCCGCATCTCCTTCCAAACGATACACTGCTAGGATGACTTTATCATGCTCAGAACATTGAAGAACTGAAAATATCTTTTCGGTAGTACTAATCCATTGTTCAGCAACTAATGGATCAGTAGACCCGCTGAAAGAAGGTGGACGCTGCCTCATGAAGGATTCAACAGAATGTTGCTCCCTCCTTTGCTCGTTTGGAAATCCTGCATGATTCATAGCTTGAGAAAGTTGTGTGAGCATGGCTACAAGATTTTGCATTCCAGCTCCCATATCGTTTGGTTGCTCAGGGGGAAAATCATTGCATTGCCCATCGCATTCCGCATTAACACGGTTCCTTCGGGTTCCAGTCATTGACTAAAACCAAGAAGAATAGTGTGAGCAACACTAATTATAATAGGAAACCACATAATTCAAGAATAAAATTTTCATGCTTATGGTCTTATCCTAGGTTATTCATGGCCATTTCTAAGATTGTGTTCTATGCTTAGACTTATCCTTAGGGTTCTTACTAAGGCTTTCACATCCTAGTTTCCAATGGTTGACTATACCTTTCCTCTGATACCAACTATAACGACCCATACTTTACATACATTGTTAATACTTCAAAATTGAAGCACACTTATTACAACATATGACAAAACCACAAAGGACCGTATAGGTATAGTGTCTTTAGAAACTGGGAAACATAAACAACTGTTTCATAAATCATCTATAGTGTCTCCCATTTATTTCATCATATCTAGGGTCCCTTTTAGCATATTCTACTTAATATCCATCTTCCTGACCTGGGGAAAAGAAAACATAAAAGGGTGAGCTCAAATGCTCAGCAAGGGCAAATAAAGGAAATAAAAATCATATCATATCTTTTTGAAAATCAAAACCTGTAAAAAAGATCATAATATCTTAACATGGAATAAATCATAGAAGTGAAAATTAGATCCCCATCATCATAACATAAAACTTGAAACTTTGTGGCATGCACACATAATCATGGAAAATCATTTCTTGTTAGTCATGACTCATTGCCAAGACTATCTTAGTGGACAAAGTCCCTTTCTGAACCGAGTTCACTCCTCGTTTCAGTCCTATATCACTGAACCGAAATAACCTTCCGTTCTAGCCATGTCTATCTCATGAGATATAAAATCTATACCCAATGCATTGGAGGGAGATATAGGTCCCACCCATCTCATAATGATACCATTCTTATGTGTGCCACATAATCATAAATCATACATCATAGCGTAACCCATGTAATAAAAATGGGATTCTTAAACAACATGACATCATAAAACAATTCATATATGATAAAGGAATTCATAAAAATATTTCCATCACAACATAATCAAATCCATGTAATAATAGGGATAAAAACAGAACCCTTTTATTATCTTAGATGGAAAATAATTTTGATAAAATACTTGAACTTTATTCTTGAGGAAAATATCCTTTCTACTTCAAAAACACTTTTCCTTTCTTAACATGTCATGCAATTTTAAACTAAAATAGGTTGATTAAAAATAAACTTGAATACTTGTAAAGTAAGCTTCTTGGAAATAATGTTTTAGAAATCCATTCATGCCGTATAAGTTAAAAAAAACATTCTTCGTACTTTTGTCGGAAAAGTCAAAAAGTACCTCGTACGAAAAACGACAAAAGATTCCTTTCATATCTTTTAAAAAAAACTTACTGAAGGGTAAAATTGGATATAAACTATTGTACAAGGATGGAAATAATATTACATCTTGATGAAACATGGATGTGGATGATAAAATACACCCCAGTAAATACTTACGAATAAACAATCTCGGATAAAAATGAGATTGTGATATTTCCCTTACCTTAGGTCCGATTTTCTTTGTTCGTGTCCGAAGCTCCTGTATAATGGTTTAAATAATGTTATTAACTTATTCCAGAATCATACATATTGATATGATATCATATATGGTCATATTATTAGCTTCTTGTTAGTAATATTTCATTGTTACTTGTTACTCGGGTCTTTATAACTTTTTGTTCTTATGCGTGTTTTGTCGAATAAATTCTTATTCTTATCTTTAGGTTATAGATAATTCATTTCCAGAATGGTATTAGTGTAGTATATACCATATTCATTCATTCAATTCATTTATATAATCATTATTAAATGAAGATCATGTAGAACGAGTCGCATCACATCGTGGAGACGGTATTCCGTACGTACGCACGAGTGAGGATATCGTTCCTATGATCGTGGAATTGTATTGGAGTATATATATATTATTTCAGTATCAATATTACTTCATAATAATCATATATATTTACTCATTACACCATTATACCCATCCTTGTAAGGTGATGGTGGAAAATAGATTACACCACGGCGTGGAGACGGTATTCCGTACGTACGCACGCGCGGTGATTTCATTTTTCCGTAGGATGGATAGAAGGTGAATTAGGGTTGTTTCATATTTATAATAACATATCAGTATGTAAGTAATACTGATGTTATTACTTTATCATGAAACAACTAAAGAAGAAGAAGTTGAAGAAGAAAGAAATTGAAAAGATCGGTAATGGATATTACCTCTTCTTTGGAACGCCTCTTTGAATCCCCCACTTAAGGAACTAAGATTGGTCTTTGGAGAAGACCAGGACCTCTAGGATTATTCTAGAGAAGTGTAGAGGAGAAAATGGCAGGGGTTGGCCGAGCTTGAGTGCTCAAATTGGTGTGAGGAGGAGGGGGAGGAGGTGCCCTTTTATAAGGGAGGAGAGGGGCACCTTAGGAATATCTCAAAATATTATTTTATATTAAAGTCAAAATCGGTTTATAATGGTTCCAAAGGGTCTTATTTCGAAGCTAAAGTGGGGAAGGGTCGAAATCCTATCAACCAATAGGACTTAGACAAGTTTAGGGTATTATTTTAACCTTATCAATTAGATTTAACTCTAAGTTAATTAATTTAACTTTTACCGTGTCTTTTTGTTTTCTTTCACTATATGGTTAATACACTTACTATAACATGCCAAACGAACCCCAAATTGTTTATTATTAATATATATATCTTTATCTAAGTCATTTGGCCGATCCTTAGATTTTTAGGAATAAAATAACAATTAATAATATAATATTTCATTTAAAAACTATTTTGTGTCAATTTTGACACTATTTGATATATGATTTTTTTGAAAGTCATAACAGAATTATATGTTCGAACCAAGTTGATTAAATCGACACTAATATATCATAGTAACCTAGAAAATTAGTGTAATTCATAAAAAGTCTTAAATTACATTTATTTTGGTATTTATATTATCAATTATGTCAATATTTCATTAATAAGATAATTACTGCATCATCTTTGTGTCATATATAAATTAAATTATTTGATGTCAAAAAATTACAAATAAAATACCATCATGTAGGAAATCGTTTTAGATTTCTAATGAATATTTACAATCGAATTTATCTTATGTATAACCCCATATTAAAAAATGATTTACTTATGAAACTTTGATTTTAACTATTTTAACCCTTCTTTAAATAAATTAATAATAAATGTCCTAATCTAATCCAAGTGGGCCTAAATGGTCATATTTTATTCCTAAGTTTGTTTTTGGTCGAGTTACACTTGTCCAATAGAATTATGATATGTGTTAGGGTAATATTGATATCATATTTACCCTTAGTTACCCTATTTACTATTAACCGCGGTAAAAATAGTAAAAAGTTACTATTCACCAAAAAAATTATTTTCATCTCATTGAACCACATTTTAGTCCTTTATATTAACCGTGTCTCTCGGATTTTTGAAATTCCATTCACAGAAGCGGTAAAATTAATTTTTATGCAAAATTCAGTTTTTAACCTACCACTTAGTGGTTTCACTATTCATCAAAAATTGAAAGTTTTCAGAAAAATACCAAAATTTCACCCTAGGCTAATTTCGATATTCTGAGTCCAAAAATGAAGTCCATTTTGAAAAATAAAATTTATAAAATTTTAAAAAGTGGTTATTACTATTCATAACGGCTAGTTTTAATAGCATATTGTTGTTTAGTGAAACTCGGTATTGCGTACGACGCAAGCTATCGAGGAAGGTCGCGATTGCGTGCAAAGCAAGCCAAGCAAGTGTTGTGTAGAAAAAGATTACTTTGATGGTTTATATAACATAAAAGTCTTGGGTGTTACAGATACAACCACCATTTATATCCTGCGTTAACTGAGCCATTATTGTCACAAATTTCTTAGTTCCAATCCCTACCATTCGGGGTTGGAGTTCCGGAAGGATGTCATTATGTTGGTGCCTCTCCTATTTAGTGTCCATGTTCCTTCTGTGAACAACCATTCTGAGAGAACATGTCTTAGATAAAAAAAATGGTAATCCTTAAATGCTATAACATTTCAAATTTAACATAGAGTGAAAATAATTTATGGTATTCTATTAACATCACGCTAACCCATACAGTTATCTAAACCATCCTCTGATACCTACTATAAGGACCTAGCCTTATTACATACATAATCTTGAATTTAGTCAAGAAAACACTTACTTTTACATTGAATATATTTTCATGTTTAGAGCTTCAGAGAATTTGGATAGTGCATTTATGACATTACACATTATTACAGAGTGGATACCAAAAAAACAGTTTCCATTTTTTTCAAAATATAAAACATTAAAACATATAACAAGACTCCTTAAAAATTATTCAACATTTAATGTGTGTTAATTCCTTGTATTACACATCCATTAACTTGTGAAAAATCATTTGAAAACATGGGATGAGCACAAAAGCTCATTATGGGACGGAAAAGAAGGAAAAATCACAGTAGTCCATGAATACTATTAACGTAAGAAAGCATTTTCAAAAGACATGCTTTTCACTCATATATACTTACTTCGTGTAACATGAGATTTAAAAAAGATCCACACAAACAAGATAACATAAATATAATCATAAAGGTATCTTGGGGCATTACTTACATAATCTTGTAACCATCTTGGCTACCTTAAAACTTGTTACCCTCACGGCTAATTTACTTTGTGTAACCATCGCAGTTACACTTGGAGTAACCATACAACCGACAACCAACATACTCATACCCAATGAATTGGACAAAAATATAGGTCCCTCCCTTCATCGTATATAATTCCCAAGAACCAAAACATAATCATACAACATTAATAATTCTATAAAAACATTACTTTGTAATTTCGTAAAACCAAATCAAAAAAAAGGTTTTTAAAAAGGAAAGCCACTTATAAATTACATAAAATTGAAAAGATGAGTAATAGAGTTGATGGAGTATGCATATATATACTTTAAATACACATAATAAAACATAATATAAACAGAACCCATCACACAAACAATTTAAATTGTACATAAATAATGAAGTAGAAGGATAACCCAAAGAATGGAAATCAGGTTAAGAATTCCCTGACCTCGGGTTTGTCTTACTTCCAACTTGATTAAACCTCCAGTATAATGGTTAAAAGAGTGTTATTAATATTTTACAAAAACATTTTCATGTTTATAACATCTTATATGATCATTTAATAACATCTTTTCACCCTTAATTGTTAGTATTTTTCCCCTTGCACTATTTTTGGTTGAATTCTTTACATGATTTCTATGATTGGTTCGTGGTGGACATTCTTGTCGATTAGAAGTGAAACTAACTAATTTTAATGGAGTAGTATTTTAATATAAATAGTATCATAAATTATTCAATTTTTAATTTTTAATTTTTACATGAGGATGATTCATAAGTTAGAATAATAATGATGTTCGTTTAGATCCTTTTAGTTGTTCTTTGATAATAACAACTTTTTTATCTTATAAATTAAAACCATGAGAACAAAATAATTCCAGAACCATGGGTGAGTCATTAAACATATATTACAACTTGGTTCAACCATATAAATGGTCTCATGACCAGAATTTAAATAATTAATTGATTTTGAAACCACATCGTCCACGATGTCGGTAATTCGACACAAATAAAAAATGTTTTTATTCTTTAAATAAGTGGGAGAGGAGAAGAATAATGATGATTAATTTTTTTATAAACATGATAAAATCCAGATTATACATGATTTCTGGAGATTTCATGACTCTTGGGTATGGATATATGAAGAAATAATGAGGAAGGAACTAAAAATAAAAGAAATATTGAGAAATCTCTTACAAATATTTGGCAGCCTTACTGTCACACAACATGGTTTTAAAAAATATTAAAAGAGAGGGGAAAAGGTTCAACCATCCATAAATGAATCATAATATAGATAAGATCAATAATAATAAGTAAATAATAACATGGTATGGAAACGTGAAAATTATACCAGATAAAAGAGAATTTGAAAGGAAAAAAGAAAGAAATTGAGAATTTTCTTACCTTGTAGAGTAACCCTTAGAACATGAAGGTTGGGACCTTGGGGGCTTGAGTAAACCTTGGGAGGAAAACTATGAATCTAATGAGGCTAGATCATCATTTATGGGGAATTGGTAATGAATTCAATTAAGGGAAGAGTTGGTATTTATAAAAGAGAGGGATTATTTTAATAATTTTTAAGGGACACCTCATGGGGGTATTTGCAAAACCATGGGCTTTCCCATGGTATTTTCCCATGGTATAAGCCACTTGGGACACCTCACACCTTATTTAACCATACACTATTAGACCATATTTATGACATTGTTATTATATCAGTAATGGTGTCATTAACCCACAAAACTAAAAACTGTATTTTTTTTCTATTCACCAAAAAATCAATTGTTTCAGAAAAATTCCCAAAATTCAACCTAACCATTTATCGACATGTAGATTTCAAAAATGAAGTCCATTTTTTGAAAATAATTTTTTACATATTATTAATTTAATATTTAAACAAAATCATACATAATTCAATAATTAACAATTCTATTTATGTAACTACTTCTATATCACAAAGAAAAACTATCCAAGATGCTATTATCATAAAGACTTAATAAGATAAAATAATAATAAAATTTACTATCCATTAGGGTCATATCACTATTCATATTACTATTCATAAAGGTATGCTACTATTCACTTAAAAAACAAGTTGGTTCCAATAGACTCCAAATAACATACTGAACACAAATGTAGATGACAGTTTCTTGAAATTCAGAACATAAAAGTAGAAAAACGTTATGTTTTAAAGGATAATTAAAAATATCTATTTAAAACAAAGTTCTAGCTTTTATATTAATTTTTAGAAAAACTTGGGGTGTTACAATTTTATTGTGAATTTTTATTAAAAGTAATAATATTATATAATTACACAATATTGAGGTCGTAATTATTTTATTAACGAAGAGATCAAGTAAATATTATTAGTAATAATTTATTAATTATAATATGTGTTAATTATTATATAAAAATATTTTTTTAGATTACCTTATCCCTATAGGGATATAATAAAATATTTGGATCTATGTTTTCTTCTTCTTTTGATATCCTTTATAATCAATGAATTAAATAGTGTTAAATTTGACACTATTTATGATTTTTCTAAATAAGGTTTTATTAAATTATATATAAATAATAATTTTTTTAAAAAAAATATTATAAATATTATATTTTTGAATATGTCATAAATTATTATTTTATGGTCTAATTTATATTAAATTAGTAAATATGTCACAATTTTAATATTGAAATATTTTTTATCGTAGTTAAATCTTAAATGTAATGCCCCTACCCTAGTTACCCAGAGTTAGTGCATTATTTTAATACATTGGCATGATTACAAGGAATCAAGTCCCGAAGGACCGATCGGTTTGGCAGTCTTGGAAAATATATTACATACATGAATGTTACATTACACTTCATAACATACAAAACATCATAAATAATCCTTTACGAATGCCATTATTCCCTTGTCTTAACCCTGCATATCAATCACAATACAATTCTTGGAATCCTGGGAAAAATAAAACATAGAAAGGGGTGAGCTCAGATGCTTAGTAAGGATAACAATACAGTAGAAACATTCATAAATAAGCATAAACATTTAAGGCAATGTATAACTAAAACAAAAGCCTTTTAAACATGAACTTCAGCATAATATGGAAAAAATAAAATGAAGTAATTCCATTTACTTATTCACATAGATATTTTACTAGTCAAATAATCACGTGCAATATCACTAACAACTTTCATAATGATGGAATGCATAATGCCATACTATCATAACCACGTAGCAAAGGCCTCGTGCCAAGACTACAAATAAGATTTTGTCAAGGCCTCGTGCCAAGACACTAGTTTGTCTCTTGAGACCTACCTATGCATCGAGGAGCTACAGCGGGCTCCACCCATCACTTACTAAGTCCAATGCATTCCTCATTTGAAAAGTTTTAAACAAAACATAAACATTCATATTAAAACTAGCATACAAAATGTCAATACTTTATCCATAAACCAGGAATGGTATAAAAATAACACATCGATAGTAAAACATATCACAAAACCTTTAATATTATATGAAATTTTTGTATCATAATTAATCAACCTCAATCAAAAATAATTTCCAGTAAAGGATGCTGACATAGTTGAAAATTATGAGTAAAATTTTTTGAGAGAAATAAATTTTTTGAAAAATTATTTAAAAGTCACACATTTATAAAGGAAGTAATTTAAAAGAGATTTTTGAATAAAAATTTCCCACACCACTTTGAAACTTTCAAAAAGAATTATCATTTCAAAACATTCATGTCCATATAAATCAATCCTTAAAATCATTTTGAAAACATCGACATTAATTAAAAATATTTAGAAAGATAAATCTTTAAAACATTTAAAATTATGATCTTGATAAAGAGTAACTTTTAAAAATCCTTAAAATATTCATTTTAAAATCATTTTTATGAAAAATGGTCATGGATGATAAAAATGTCCCAATAAATACTTACACATAAAAAATCTTAGATAATAATTAGATTGAGGAATTAACCCTTAAAAATTTGGTAACTTACAAAACATACACCCCATGAAAGAGGTATCATAAAATGAATATGTAAATACACATAAATTAAAATTCTTTACACAAAGAATACAATTATGGGCAGTACATACCCCACACAAAAGGTAATAGTGGCAATATGGTATGAATCTCATGGGAATAAGGAGTGAGATGAAAACCCCTTACCTCATGTCTAACTTGACCCATTCGTTCTTTAACATCCTAAATAATAAACTAAAGTTAATTTATACTTGATTAAGAACATTTTTCAAGTTTATTTTTCCTTTAATATCACTTATTACCATGTTATAAACATTATATAATCATTTAAGTTAATAACGTTTGTTTTATCGATATTTGGAACTTGAGTCAAAAATGAACAACTTATAGTTACAATTTGTTCACATGGTCAAAAGATCATTATATCCAGAATGATATTCATGATTTAGATATCATATATATCATATATATCATATATATACATGTATTTATAATAGTACATATCATTGTGGGGTAATAATGAAATGTACCGTTCATGGAGACGGTAAGTCGTACGTACGCATGAATGCTACATTTATTTCAATTTCTTATTTTAATGGACTTAAAATATAATTATACGTTGGTATTTTATAATTCCAGTATAATATCACATATAATATCATTAAATACATCTTTTATAAGTCTGATATATGGTATTAACGAGTCATATCACTTTGAGGGGGTGGTAGTCCACCCTTCCTCAAATGAAATTATCGTGTTTACTCAAAATGGAAACCATTAAGGAATGGTATAAAAGAAAAATACAGAAGCATGAAGAAAACAAAAACATAATATATATCATATATAAATACATTTACATCATAATGGACACCATGAGAGGCGGTAGGAGGTAATTGAACAATCATCATTTCCTGAGGCATTAGTTTTCCATCGACAGAAACATTATGTTCTTCACCCATTAGATGGAGGTGTGTGTAAGTGTAATTCAAATATATATCATAACAACATCCTAGTATATTGAGGATACTGGTGGTGTTATAAAATAAAGTAATAAAAAGAGTTTAGGGGTTAGAGGAGTAAAATAAAAGAAAATAAATTAAGAGAAATTGTTGCCTTTAATTTGGGTAACTTCCTTTGGTTTGAACCAAAAGGACTAAATGAAGTGCCTTCTTCCTAAGGTAAGGCTTCTAGGAGGAGTAGAGGGATGTAGGGAGATAAATTTATCAGATTTTGGATGAGCCTAAAGGCTTGAGATGTGTGTGTAATTGGTTAAATGTGGTCTCCTTTTATAAGGGGGAGGAGGGGCTCTTTAGGAAAGTGTGAAAATATTATTTTATTATATAATGATATTCGTTTTCTAAGGGTCCAAAAATCATTAGAGTAGAATATAAGATGACTCATGGTCAAAATAAAATCATCCAATAATAATTGGACATGTTTTGGATATTATTTCAATATTTATAATCTAATTTATTTAAATCATTTATTAATGAAGTAAGTACTGCATCATTATATTGTCCTAAATAATATAATTTATTCGTTGTCTAAAAATTATAAAAAAATACCATGATGTAGGAAATATATTTTTCTTTCCATTGAATATTTATATTCCAAAATATTACTTATATAACACCATATAAAAATTTGTTACTAAAAGGTTTTTGTTTATGTCAATTTTTCCTTTACATTAAATTAATTAATCTAAAGTGTGATTATCATTCATAAGTGGCTCCATGTGGTCCCAAAATCGACGCAAATATGGAAATGGTCAGAAATTACTCATCCAATATGCTTATGACATGTGTTATGGTAATTTTAAATTTTTACAATATTCTTTTTACCTTGAGTTACCCTATTTACCTTTAACCGCGGTAAATAAAAGTAAAAAGTTACTATTCACCAAAAAAATATTTTTATCTTATTGAACCAAATTTTACTCCTTGATATTAACTGTGACTCTCAGATTTTCGAAATTCAACTCACAGAAGTGGTAAAATTAAGTTTTATGTGAATTTGAAAATTCTCCTAGGAGGTGGGTAAAGGACGGTGAAAAGTTCGATAAAATTTTTCGATATCTAAAATTATTATAAACTGAATCCAATGAATTACAATGAACTTATATAAGTATTATGTATCTATTTTTACATAAATTAAATTAAATAAAATAAAAAATTATTTAAATAAAAAATTCGGTTTTAAACTATAACACCATGTTTTTCACAAATCATCAAAAATTGAAAGTTTTCAAAAAAATACAGAAAATTCACCCTAAGCTAATTTTGATATTCCGAATTCAAAAATTAAGTCTATTTTACCAAATTCAAAACATTTAAGTTTCATTTATTAATTTAAAATTAATTCCCATTGTCAAAACCAAAAGGTGTATTTTTAAGAAATAATAACTATCAAAATATTGACACTTGTTTATGTCCAATTTCAAATTTAAATTACTTAAAATGACCATAATTGGATTAAATGGTAAAAATATAATCTATTTATACTTCCAAAAATTAAAATTTATAATTTAACACTATAAATTATTTCTATTAAAAATGTTTTTTTTAATTAAAATATAGTATTTTTCACTATTCACCCAAATATAAAAGTTATCATAAAAACCCCAAAAATTTATTGAAACTAAATTCTTATGTCCTGATTCTAAAGAAGAAGTTTATTTTTTTCAAATTGAATATATAAATGTTTCAAATATTGGATTTAAAAATGGTTCACCATTAAAAGACGGTAAAAGTGCATTTTTTGAAAAATACTTCTTTTATCTGAAAAAAATGAATTAGTTCTTACATTATGTCTACAAAACTCATAATATGGATTCTGAAATTATAAGGATTATATAATGTTCAAAATTCAATTAATACTATTCATAACCGCTTTTGAACGGCTAGTTTGGTAATCTTGTGGTGCGCTTGAACTCGGTGATGTGTGTAGTGCAAGTTATTGAATTACTTTGAAGAAATAATGTTCTATGAAATATTGGGGTGTTAAATTCTTCCCTCCTTCAATAAATTGAATCCTCGCAATTTGAAATTGTTCTTCGAAAATAAAAGGTCGAAAATAGAAAATACCTTTGTGAGAAAACCCACATCAGAAATTGGGTTAATAAAATTTAGTCTTAATAAGAGGAAAAGATAAATGAAAGGGTCACCACGAAATTATGATCTAGATTAGGAGAACATTGGTGGAAATTAGAGACATATATTTGGAGGAAAATGTAAATATTTATTGGTAGTGATTGAGGTCATCAATCACCAATAAGTGTAAAATTGAGGGCCTTAAATTCATCAATCTATGATGATTTATAATACCATCAGTTCAACAAAAAATATTGTATTAGGATAACAAATTTTTGGTTTTAAGATCCCTTCACTAAAGTATAATAATTAATTTCTTCATAGAATAAGAGATGAAGGAAAATATATACTTGAAAAGTATAGTCCCATCCTTTAACTAATTTCTACCACAAACTCATCTTTCACTCTAAAAGATAATATAACATAAAAAAATATTCTATTTATCCTATTCAAATGGGGTTAAAAATGAATTTATAATTCATCTACCAGTCCTTTTAAAAGAAAACAACATTATTCAATCTAGGACATCATGTGGGCTAGTGGTATATGATACACCCTTGTCGCCCTTCGGTTGTGGGTTCAAGTCTCGTGGCTTTTCCAGACACGACGGGTTGTCGCCTGACCTTCGGGTTGTCCTTTAATATCAATCCAAAAGTAATATCAAACTTGAATTCTCCAAAATACTCCTATCCAAACTCACATTCCAAAATTTATAAGTAAGGTAAACACAATGACGATCCTTTTTTCCACTTACTAACATGTGAACACCTTCATCATGTATTCTTTTAAAACACTTCAACATCCTGAATTACCATAAAACCTTATTGATTACATTCATGATCCCTTATTCATTATAGAATAATGGATAAACTCCTTATATCAAAAAAAGTTTTGAACACCAACAATTATGGAATATACAAATCATTATTCAATTTGAAGGTAGTCAATAATATCTAATATAATTTATCCAAATCAATCATGTATTATTCCAACATCACTTCCTCGGTATCAGAACCATATTATGGTTTATCATTCTCTAAACCATATATTTTCCAAAACATTAACCTGTTATTGAGTCACTTTTCTTGGTTCCACACAATCTCAAGTCCTTAATGAAATAGTGCTGCATTACAATCCTTATGTACTCCAAAATTATAATAACCAGTGCAGCGTTGATACAACACTCAAATGACATAATTCATTAATAACAACATAAGAACTCTAATCATTCCTCTTCATCTGAGGTAGTATCATAACTTTATTATTATCCAATAACATCATTTGTGGTGTACTCTTATAAATGGGACATTGATTCATGTTGTGTCCTAATGCCTTGCAGATGAAGTATTGTACATTTGAAAAAAACAATTCTTACCCTTGTAATCAGGTACATGGTGTCCTTTTTCTCAACACTTATAACAAACTCACATTCCCTTCATGTATTTACCAAGGTGATTCATTCCACATTTTTCACATATTTTAAAATCCTTCTTTCCCTTATTATCTTTCTTTCTACCACCCATTTCTTCTCTTTCTTCCCTTCAAATCCATAGGACTCAAAGAATTCTTTACTTATCTTTTTAACACATGGTACTATTTTTTCATATGTTGAGATTACATGGGAGATAATTTCCCTTCTAAATGTTGGATTAATACCATTAAATATATGATCCTTCTTACTCTTTGGAACATATATATTACGGGAGTTCAAATTCATTCTACTGGGCGCCATTTCTAATCAACAACATAAACTAGGTCAGTTTATGAATTGCAATGAATAATTCCAAACATGTAAAATACATAACATAAATTGAATGGTTTATTGATATAATCCATTATCATAAAGATGTTTTCATTAAGGAATTATATACTCATAAACACTTCATAATTATTTGTAAGAAAATGAGAATTATCCTAAGCATATCCCCTCGGAGTGTCATAATCAAAAGTGCAGCAAGGACCATTGTCATGAACCAGTTCCCATTTGAGTCTAGCTGAAAGCGGTGTTTTTGGGTTTTACCCCTAGGTACATCGGTTCTAGAGCCGCCTCTACCTGCTCATATCCAGACAGGGATGTATTGCTCAGAAAACTCACAAAATCTCTACAATACCAAAATTCTAGAAAGTTATTCTATACTAATCCTCAAAGTCTATCTTAGGGAAATGGATCTAATCAGAGTTTATCTAAATCTAGTTTCCAAGGTTATTGCTAAACTTCCTATGATACCAATTGTAATGCCCCGACCCCAGTTACCCAGAGACGGTGAATTATTTTAATACATTGGCATGATTACAAGAAATCAAATCTCAAGGACATATCAGTTTAGTAGTCTTGGAAAATAGATTACATACATGAATGTTACACTACACTTAATAACGTACAAAACTACAAAAATAATACTTTATGAATGAAATTATTCCCTTTTCTTAACCATGCATATCAATCACAGTACACTTCTTGGAATCTTGGGAAAAATAAAACATAGAAAGGAGTGAGCTCAGATTCTCAGTAAGGATAACAATACTGCAGAAACATTCATAAATAAGCATAAACATTTAAGGCAATTTATAACTAAAACAAAAGCCATTTAAACTTGAACTTCAGCATAATATGGAAAAAATAAAATTAATTAATGCCATTTACTAATTCACATTGTTATTATACTAGTCGAATAATCACAAGTGGTATCACAAACCACTTTCATAATGATGGAATGCATAATGCCAGACTATTGTTGGGCGGAGAAAGAAAGGAGTGATGGCAAGAGGGGGGGTGAATTGCCTTTTAAAAAATAATTAACAAATTAAAATCAAAGTTAAAAGTGCAGCGGAAATAAAGGAGGCAAGACACAAGAATTGATAACGGATTTCGGCCTAAAACCCGGCCTACGTCTCTGCTCCCAACTCAACTGTTGAGAGATTTACTACCGCTTGCTTTTCAATGGTTTTAGCAAGAAACCCACTAGCCTTTTTACAGGTGAAGGCTAGCTCACCTATTACAGCTTGCTTTTTAATGGTTTGAGCAAGAAACCCACTAGCCTTTTTAAGGGTGAAGGCTAGCTCACCTTTGACTCAAGCCTTTTAAAAGGAAAGGCTTGAATAACCTCTTCACACCTTGAAGGTGGTGTGAGAACCCAAAAGAGAGGATGAGAGAAAGAGGTGGGGTTTGTAGGCACAAACCCAAAATGAAGCTCAAAAATGATAAACAAGAAAAACCGTATATGGAGAAGCCTTGGGCGCCAATGGATGATTGGAGTTGAAGACGTGCACTCCCAAGCTTTTTCATTTCATTTTTACATTGTCTGTTTTGGTGATTGTGATCATCAAAATAGGGGGAGATTGTTGTACCTCTCGAACCCCTCGTGGTTTAATTTTCATGATCATAATCACCCTCTTGTTTTACTAATCTTGTTTTCAAGTGTTTTTGTTGATAGGCATGATTTTAGGTGCCAAGGAATTGGGCCAAGAAAGCAACAAGGCAATGTGGACTGAAATTCAGTCCACCTGCCAACCGATGGAAGAGCACCGGCCAGCCGATGGAGGCCTGGACAGAAGGCATCCCTCTGTCCAGACCACCGGCTAACCGGTGTCACACCAGCGGCCAGCCGGTGGCACCCAGCCCAAACAGTGGAAGCTACTGCCTCAACACCGGCCAACCGGTGGCCTCAGCACCGGTCATCCGGTGGAACCTGCACAGAAGAGGAAGCTACTGCCTCACCGCCGGCCAACCGGTGGCCACCTCACCGGCCAGCCGGTGGAGCCTGAGCCCGAAGGCCTCTCCTTTTTGCACACACCGGCCAACCGGTGGCTCTTCACCGGTCAGCCGGTGGAGCCAGTCAAACTAGCCGTTGGGCTTTTGACCAGCATGTCCGTTGGCTTCACAATTGTTCTGACTATGTTCCTTAGGCTTCCGGGGTTTCAAGGTCCTTTATTTATAGAGGGGGAACCCTCATATGGCCGTTAGAGGCCTTCGGAGCCGTTGGAAAGGGCTTCGGAGCCGTTGGAGGACAAGTGGACAGGCTGGTCAAAATCCCAACGGCTAGTTTTACTGGCTCCACCGGCGGACCGGTGCAGAGCCACCGGTTGGCCGGTGTGTGCAAAAAGAAGAGGCCTTCGGGCTCAGGCTCCACCGGCTGGCCGGTGAGGTGGCCACCAGTTGGCCGGTGGTGAGGCAGTAGCTTCATCTTCTGTGCAGGTGCCACCGGCTGACCGGTGCTGAGGCCACCGGTTGGCTGGTGCTGAGGCAGTAGCTTCCACTGTTTGGGATGGGTGCCACTGGCTGGCCGCTGGTGTGACACCGGTTGGCCGGTGGTCTGGACAGAGGGATGCCTTCTGTCCAGGCCTCCATCGGCTGGCCGGTGCTCTTCCATCGGTTGGCCGATGGACTGAATTTCAGTCCACTTTGCCTTGTTGCTTTCTTGGCCCAATTCCTTGGCACCTAAAATCATGCCTATCAACAAAAACACTTGAAAACAAGATTAGTAAAACAAGAGGGTGATTGTTATCATGAAAATTATACCACGAGGGGTTCGAGAGGTACAACAATCTCCCCCTATTTTGATCATCACAATCACCAAAACAGACAATGTAAAAATGAAATGAAAGAAATGCTTTAAAAGATTTTTCCCCCAATCAATCAAGAATTTCTCCCCCTTTGTGATTATCAAAATAGCACGGGGCATAAAACTTGATTGAGGGAAACAAGTTTTAAAAACAAGATGGAGATTTTAAACCAATGAAATTTTTGAAATTTTGAATTGAAAGTTTTGAGTGAAAAATTGAATAACAGTTTGAATTGAAAGTTTTGAAAAGAAAATTGAAATGAAAAATTTGATTTGAAAGTTTTGAATCAATAATTTTGAAATGAAAAATTTGAATTGAAAGTTTTGAATCAAGAAATGAATAACAGTTTGAATTGAAAGTTTTGAAAAGAAAATTGAAATGAAAAAATTGGAATTGAAAGTTTTGAATCAAGAATTTTGAAATGAAAATTTTGAAACCAAGTGTTGAAATTGAAAGTTTGAATCGAAAATTTTGAAATTGAAATAAAAAGGGCTTAAATGAACCTAACTCCCCCTAAATAAAAACAACAAATCACCGGGGAGAGGTTTTTGAAACCGAGACAAATTTCGGTCCGGTGAGACTCGCTAAGAGGGATTTTTCAATTCATACTTGTCTAGTGGCGGGTCTTCTCTTATAAAATTCATCATTAAAAGAAATGGATTTGGGCCTACCATACTGGGCATTTTTGCAATTGCACTCATAAATTAAGTGCCCGGGTTTTTTACAATAATTGCAAAATTTAAATTGAGAGCTCCCCCTTACAAAAATAGTAGGAGCATGGGAAGAGGAAGCTAGCTTGGAATAGCCAAGCCCTTGGGTGGTTCTAGATAAACGTTGGGAACCTAGCAAATTGTTCAAATTTTGTTCCCCTTGGGTGAACTTGGCTAGAGTCTCCCTTAGGTCTTTGATAGTTGATTCCATGGAATCAACATCGGGAAGATTTTGGATTTTGAGGGTCAACTCTTCCTTCTCTTTAAGAAGTTGTTCTTTTTCGGAAGAGAGTTTTTTGAAATTCTTTTTTAATGCAACAAATTTGGAAGAAAGTTCGTGAAAACCTTCCTCCAATTGATCTCTCGCATGTTGGAGATCTTCATATGATAGATGATTTAAAGAATTTGAATTTGAAGAACAAGAGGAAGAGGAGTCGGAAGATGTTACCTCATGAAATGCCATTAGGAATTTATTACCGTTGTCGCTCGAGGAGGAGGAGGAGTCGGATGTGGAGCTATCACTCCATGTGGCCTTGAAAGCCTTCTTCTTCTCCTTTTGTTTGGCCTTTTTCTTGTTGAGTGGGCAATCGGGCTTGTAATGGCCTTTCTCGCCACACCCGTAACATTTTACCTTGGGCTCGGATTTTTCGTTGGGTTGAGCCTTGCGGGCCTTGCGAGATTTCTTCTTTTTGTACTTCTTCATGAACTTGTGCATTTTGCGGGCAAGGTTCTCCATTTCGGAATCGCTGCTTGAAGAGGAAGAAGATGAGGAGGAGGATGAGTTTTCTTCTTTTTGTACCTTGAAGGCGATGTTCTTTGGAGTTTTGATTGGTTTGCCTTCTTTTTCATCTTGCCTCCTCATGGTGATCTCATAAGTCATGAGGGATCCGATGAGTTCTTCGACCGGCATGTTCTTGATGTCCTTGGCTTCTTGGATTGCCGTTATCTTTGGAGCCCATGAGCTTGTTAGGATCCATAGGATCTTCTTGACCATTGTTTCTGCAGAAATATTATCTCCAAGAGATTTTCTACCATTGCAAACATCAGTAAAACGAGTAAAAATTTCAGAAATAGATTCATTTGGATGCATGGAGAATGATTCAAAATCTTGACGAAACATATCTAATCGAGTATCCTTTACTTTGTTGGTCCCCTCATGGGTAACCTCCAATAGTTTCCAGATTTCATGTGAAGAGGTGCATGTGGAAACTCGATTGAACTCATTTCGATCAAGGCCGCAATGTAGAGCGTTCATGGCTTTGCCATCAAGCTCGAAATTTTTAATATCGGCTTGGGTCCATTTGGATTCATCGGGGGAAGATAGAGTGTAAACTTGCATGACAACTTTATAAATGGGATATCCTATGCTTCTAAGAAAAGTAGTCATGTGGGTTTTCCAATAATTATAGTCGGTTCCATCAAAAAATGGAGCACGACCCAAAGAAAAGCCTTCGAGGGCGAAAGAGGTTGAAGCCATCAAAAAAAAGATCTTGAATTTGAAACCGGTGAAGGTATTACTCAAATTTTGCCTCTGATACCAATTGTTGGGCGGAGAAAGAAAGGAGTGATGGCAAGAGGGGGGGTGGATTGCCTTTTAAAAAATAATTAACAAATTAAAATCAAAGTCAAAAGTACAGCGGAAATAAAGGAGGCAAGACACAAGAATTGATAACGGAGTTCGGCCTAAAACCCGGCCTACGTCTCCACTCCCAACTCAACCGTTGAGAGATTTACTACCGCTTGCTTTTCAATGGTTTTAGCAAGAAAACCACTAGCCTTTTTACAGGTGAAGGCTAGCTCACCTATTACAGCTTGCTTTTTAATGGTTTGAGCAAGAAACCCACTAGCCTTTTTACGGGTGAAGGCTAGCTCACCTTTGACTCAAGCCTTTTAAAAGGAAAGGCTTGACTAACCTCTTCACACCTTGAAGGTGGTGTGAGAACCCAAAAGAGAGGATGAGAGAAAGAGGTGGGGTTTGTAGGCACAAACCCAAAATGAAGCTCAAAAATGATAAACAAGAAAAACCGTATATGGAGAAGCCTTGGGCACCAATGGATGATTGGAGTTGAAGACGTGCACTCCCAAGCTTCTTTGGTGATGCTCCTTGGATGAGGAATTGGATTGGAGCAGTTGGGGTTCCTTGGAGGAAGTCCGCCGGAGGTTCGCCAAATGATGAGAAATGTGTCCGTTGGCTTCACAATTGTTCCGACTATGTTCCTTAGGCTTCCGGGGTTTCAAGGTCCTTTATTTATAGAGGGGGAACCCTCATATGGCCGTTAGAGGCCTTCAGAGCTGTTGGAAAGGGCTTCGGAGCCGTTGGAGGCCAAGTGGACAGGCTGGTCAAAAGCCCAATGGCTAGTTTGACTGGCTCCACCGGCTGACCGGTGCAGAGCCACCGGTTGGCCGGTGTGTGCAAAAAGGAGAGGCCTTTGGGCTCAGGCTCCACTGGCTGGCCGGTGAGGTGGCCACCGGTTGGCCGGTGGTGAGGCAGTAGCTTCCTCTTCTGTGCAGGTGCCACCGGCTGACCGGTGCTGAGGCCACCGGTTGGCCGGTGCTGAGGCAGTAGCTTCCACTGTTTGGGCTGGGTGCCACCGGCTGGCCGCTGGTGTGACACCGGTTGGCCGGTGGTCTGGACAGAGGGATGCCTTCTGTCCAGGCCTCCATCGGCTGGCCGGTGCTCTTCCATCGGTTGGCCGGTGGAATGAATTTCAGTCCCCTTTGCCTTATTGCTTTCTTGGACCAATTCCTTGGCACCTAAAATCATGCCTATCAACAAAAACACATGAAAACAAGATTAGTAAAACAAGAGGGTGATTGTGATCATGAAAATTAAACCACGAGGGGTTCGAGAGGTACAACAACTATCATAACCATGTAGCCAAGGCCTCATGCCAAGACTACAAATAAGATTTTTTCAAGGCGTCGTTCCAAGAAACTAGTTTGTCTCATGAGATCTACTGATGCATCAAGGAGCTATAGTGGGCTCCACCCTTCAATTACTAAGTCCAATGAATTCCTCATATGAAATGGTTTAAACATAACATAAACATTTGTATTAAAACTAGCATACGAAATTTCAATAATTTTTCCATAAACAATGAATGGTATAAAAATAACACATCCACAGTAAAACATATAAAAAAACCTTTAATATTATATGAAAGTTTTGAATCATAATAAATCAACCTCAATCAAAAATAATATCCAGTAAAGGATGCTGACATAGTTAAAAATTATGAGTAAACCTTTTAGAGAGAAATTAACTTTTTGAAAAATTATTTAAAAGTCACACATTTATAATGGAATTAATTTAAAAGATATTTTTGAATAAAAGTGTCCCATACCACTTTGAAAATTTTGAAAAGAATTATCATTTCAAAACATTCATGTCCATATAAATCAATCCTTAAAATCATTTTGAAAACATCGACATTACTTAAAAATATTTAGAAAGATAAATCTTTAAAACATTTAAAATTATGATCTTGATAAAGAGTACCTTTCACAAATCCTTATAATATTCATTTTAAAATCATTTTTATGAAAAATGGACATGGATGATAAAAATTTCCCAGTAAATACTTACACATAAACAATCTCAGATAATAATGAGATTGAGGAATTAACCCTTACCAATTTGGAAACATACAAAACATACACCCCATGAAAGAGGTATCATACAATTAATATGTAAATACACATAAATTAAAGTGTATTACACAAATAATACAATTATGGGTAGTACATACACCACACAAAAGGTAATAGCGGCAATATGGCATGAATCTCACGGGAATAAGGGGTGAGATGAAAACCCATTACCTTGTTTCCGACTTGACCCGTTCGTTCTTTAACATCCTGAATAATAAACTAAAGTTAATTTCTACTTGATTAAGAACCTTTTTAATGTTTATTATTCCTTTTATATCACTTATTACCATGTTATAATCATTATGTAATCATTTAAGTTAATAACGTGCGTTTTGTTGATATTTGGAACTTGAGTAAAAAATGAACACCTTATAGTTACAAGTTGTTCACATGGTCAAAATATCATTATATACAGAATGATATTAATGATTTACATATCATATATATACATGTATTTATAATATTAAATATCATTTTGGCGTAAGAATGAAATGTACCGTTCATGGAGACGCTAATCCGTACGTACGCATGAATGCTACATTCATTTCTATTTATTATTTTAATGGACTTAAAACATAATGATACATAGGTATATTATAATTACAATATAATATCATATATAATATCATTAACTACATCCTTTATATGTCCCATATATGGTATTAACGAGCCATATCACTTTGAGGGGGCGGTAGTCCGCACTTCCTCAAATGAAATTATAGTGTTTACTTATAATGCAAACCATTAAGGTATGCTATAAAAGGAAAATACAGAAGAATAAAGAAAACAAAAACATAATATATATCATATATAAATAAAGTTCCATCATAATGTCCTCCATTAGAGGCGGTAGGAGGAAATTGAACAATCGTCGTTTCGTGAGGCGTTAGTTTTCCATCCACAGAAACATTATGTTCTTCACCCATTAGATGGAAGTGTGCATAATTGTAATTCAAATACATATAATAAAAACATCCTAGTATATTTAGGAAACTGGTTTTGTTATAAAAGAAAGTAATAAAAAGAGTTTTGGGGTTGGAGGAGTAAAATAAAAGAAAAGAAATTAAGAGAAATTGTTACCTTTAATTTGGGTAACTTCCTTGGGTTTGAACCAAAAGGACTCCTTGAAGTTACTTATTACTAAGGTAAGGCTTCTAGGAGGAGTATAGGGATTTATGGAGCTTAATTGGGCAGATTTTTGATGATACTAAAGGCTTGATAGGTGTGAGGAATTGGTAATAAGTGGTCTCCTTTTATAAGGGGGAGGAGGGGATCTTTAGAAAAGTGTGAAAATATTATTTTATTATATAATGATATTTGGTTTCTAAAGGTCCAAATATCATTAGAGTCGAATATAAGATGACTAATGGTCGAAATAAAATCAGACAATAAGAATTGGGAATGTTTTGGATATTATTCCAATATTTATAATCAAATTTATTTAAATCATTTATTAATGAGGTAAATACTGCATCATTATATTGTCCTAAATAATTTAATTTATTCGATGTATAAAAATTATAAAAAAATACCATTATGTAGGAAATATATTTATCTTTCCAATTAATATTTATAGTCAAAAATATTACTTTTATAACACCATATAAAAATTAATTTCAAAAAGGTTTTTGTTTTTGTCCATTTTTCCTTTACATTATATTAATTAATCTAAAGTGTCATTATCATTCTTAAGTGGCTACATGGGGTCCCAAAATTGACCCAAATATGCCCATGGTCGTGAATTACTCATCCAATAAGTTTAGGACAAGTGTTAGGGTAATTTTAAATTTTTACAATATTCTTTTTACCTTGAGTTACCCTATTTACCTTTAATCTTGGCAAATAAAAGTAAAAAATTTCTATTCACCAAAAATTATTTTTATCTTATTGAACCACATTTTACTTCTTTATATGAACATTGTCTCTTGATTTTCGAAATTCAACTCATAGAAGCGGTAAAATTAAGTTCTATGTGAATTTGAAAATTCTCCTAGGAGGTGGGTAAAATATGGTGAAAAGTTCGATAAACTTTTTATATATATAAATTACTATAAACTGAACCCAATGAATTAAAATGAACTTATATAATTATTATGTATATATTTTGACTTAAATTAATTTAAATAAAATAAATAATTATTTAAATAAAAAATTTGGTTTTAAACTATAACTAAGTGTTTTTCACAATTCATTAAAAATTCAAAGTTTTCAGAAAAATACAAGAAAATTAACCCTAAGATAATTTAGATATTATGAATTCAAAAATGAAGTCTATATTACCAAATTCAAAACATAGAATTTTATTTTATTAATTTAAAATTAATTCCCGTTTTCAAAACCAAAAGGCGTATTTTTAAGAAATAATAACTATCAAAAGATTGACACTTGTTTATTCCAATTTCAAAGTGAAATTACATACAACAACCAGAATTGGATTAAATTTTAAAAATATAATCTATTTATACTTCCAAACTGTTAAAATGTATAATTTAATGCTATAAATTATTTCTCTTAAAAAAAATTAATTAAAATTTAGTATTTTTCCCTATTCACCCAAATATGAATGTTATCAGAAAAACACCAAAAAAATTTATTGAAACTAAATTCTTATGTCATGATACTAAAGAAGAAGTTTATTTTGTCAAATTTAATATATTAATGTTTCAAATATTTTATTTAAAAAGTGTTCACCATTAAATGACGGTAAAAGTGCATTTTTTGAAAAATGCTTCTTTTATCTGAAAAAAATGAATTAGTTCTTACATTATGTCTAAGAAACTCATAATATGGATTCTAAAATTATAAGGATTATATAATGTTAAAAATTAATTTAATACTCTTCATAACCGCTTTTGAATGGCTAGTTTGGTAATCTTGTGGTGCGCTTGAACTCGGTGTTGCATGTAGTGCAAGTTATTGAATTACTTTGAAGAAATAACGTTCTATGAAATATTGGGGTGTTACATTAAATACGATAACTAAGTGTTAAATAAAATGATGATTCATTAATTAACATGATAACATTTCTAAAATTTATTTTATGATGAGATTGAAACCCTATCTCATATCTTCTTGGAAATATGGGCATTTTGGAGGATTTTATTTGGGGTTTTATTTTATTATAAATTAATATTTTTGAGATTTATAAAAGTTACCCTAAACTAAATTATAAAAGGTATGTCCTCCATAAACACTTCAGATCATTTTTATATTTGATTATCAACCATAACCTATAAATTTTCATTATTAACATAAGTAGAATTATTTTTTAGGACATTTTCTTCTACAAAGTCCAGTTCTTGTTCTCTATAAGGAGCTTCAGAGGAGGAATGTCGAAGAATTGGAAATAACATTTACCGATTCTTTCAAAATTATTACTTCTTCTATATTCACATCATGATATGTTTAATTATAATAAATAAATACAATAGTAAAAATATACTAAGAGGTTATTATGATTATGAAACAACCATATTACACATTCTATCCATCCAATGAAAAATGAAATCACCGCGTGTGCGTACGTACGGCTTAGAGTCTCCACGATGTTGTGTAATCCATTTTTCACCACCACCATACATGGATGGTTATAATGATGGAATTAATAAATATATATATATGAGTAACATAATATTATATTTATTTTGAGATAATATTCACAATCCAATTCCATTCCACTAAACAATTGGGAAATGATATCATCGCTCGTGCATACGTATGGATTACCGTCTACACGATGTTATATGATTCGATCTACATAATATTCATTAACATGTGATTATATAAAATATTTTAATGAATAAATATTATATATATTAATTTAATTCCATTTTTTAAAATTTATATCTATATCGTAAAAATAAGAATAATAACTTATCCAAAAAACATGCATTAGAACATAAAATAGTTAATACCTGAATAACAAGTAACAAGGAAGTGATACCATCAAATGAATGATAATATGATCAAAAATGTTATCATATATATTGTTTTGAATAAATAATGAATCATTAATATTATTTAATCATTATACATGATGTTTGGAAATATATGAAGCATATTGGACCTAAGCTAAGGGATAACATTTAAAATTTCAATTTTATTTGAGATTTTTCATTCGTATGTATTTACTGGGGGTATCATTATCAAGCACAACCTTGATTCCTAAATTTTAATTTCAAAATAATTTTTATATCGGTATAAAAGTTTTTAAAGTATATTTTACCATTTTTTGATTATTTAATAAATAGTATGAATGTAATATTTTGTCATTTTTGGTATGATGTACTTGTTGACTTTTTTGGGAAAAGCATGCGATAAATTTTTTTTAACTTGTATGGCATGAACATATTTTTTTCCATTTCATAATTCCATATTTTATTGAATCTACCCATAGAATCTTAAAAGTTTATTTTCACATAAAATTATTTCTTCTAAATTTCTTTGGCTTTATGAATAACCAAAACATGTTTTAAGATGAAAGGTTATTTTTTTCAAGAATTTATTTCAAGTGTTTTCTGAAAATTCTTTCCGATATATGTTGACACTCTTTAAATAGAATTAATTTTAAACCCATTTTATTACTATGATTTTATTATGATTAATATGGAATGTTATTTTGGAAATTAATTTGTTTTTTATCAATTTTTATGGAATGTTGTTTAAGAAATCCACTTTATTTCATGGGTTACAATATGATGATTTTTTATTATTTTCTTGGAACATGTAATAACGGTTTCCTTATGAGATGGGTGGGACTTATTTCCCCCCCCCCCCAATAAAATGGGTAAAGATTTATATCTCATGTGATAGACACGCAAAAAAGAGAATTTAAATTCGGTTTAGTAAGATAGTGCTTGAACAAGGATTGAACTCTATTCAGTATTAGAAATTTATCTGCTATAGTGGTCTTGGGATTGAGACATCACTAATTTGATATTATTTTATATGATTTTTTTGTATTTCACATAATTTCATGATTTATGTTATTTCTACTAGGATTACATTTTTAATATATAATTTATCCGACGTCATGACATTATGACCTTTCATATACATAATAAGATATTCAAATGTTATGTTCTTATGATTATGAAATGATTTATATTTCATTTGATTATCCTTACTATGAATTTTATATCACCCTTTCATAAGATTATTTTGCTAGCTCATGAAAGAGGATATTATGTATGATATGTCAAAAATAATTTTTTAGGAATAAGTATGCAACAGTCAATGTAGATGTTTTATAAACCAGTTGATTATGATTCCTAGATTAGAAAGACACTAATACGTTATTGTCCTGGTGTGCTTTTTGTTATATTATATAATAAACATTCATCAATGTTGAATAAAAACCTATTTTTAAAGTATGGTATGTTATATGGGATGTCTCCTTAAATCCTTTCAATTCCGTGTGTTCTATTTCCCTTACATCCTCATAAGTTTTGATCAATAATGAACATTGTAAAAAATACATTTGAGAGAACAAATTACAAGTAAATTTTATTTACTTTTAACTACATACCAAATCCATAAATATCTCCTCCAAATTCATAATACATTACATATCATCCATTGTATATATATAAATACTATATTATGGGGGTATCTATTGAAATAATTGGTACACCATCAGATAATCTTACTATGGAAAATGTTTCCTAATCTATTAATTTTTATTTTCCATAACTTAATTAACCTTCCAAAATATATCAATAACATTATCAGTTCCAAAACCACATATATCGATATCCTTAGTAAGGAGACCATTTCATTTAGCCAGATGTATTTATACACTTCTTCCAGCTTAGTGCAATTTACAAACAATATAATGCACTATATTATATCATAACATTAGGTGGTATTTTTTATAATCTAAAAACTATTAAAAAATTTATTATTTGAATATTATATCCATAATAATTATCATTATTATAGACATGGTCACATTGGAGATATATTTACATTCAAAACCGTTGTAGGGGTCTGTAAAAAATATTTGTATCATACAATGCATATCTCTTGGGAGTGTTGAACTATAGGCACAATAAGGCCTATTTTAAAGTACCAAGATCTTCTCAAGTGAATTTTGATTCCCAGTTTTTAGATTTATTACTTTCATTTACATATTTTTTAGAACCACATACACTTGTAGTATACATATATGAAAATATTCATACCAATACCAACAAAATATCTACAATGATGAAACACTAGTATGTTATTATATATAAATAATTTATTCCTTCTCATGGTAATGTTTTTTTATTTATGTTATTCTAAATAACTTTCCTAGGGATTCTACTAAAAACATTTTGTTACCAACCATAAGGACCATGAACCTTGTACCCCAGATCCAGTGTCTTAAATTATTATATTTCTATAGATATATTATTAAAATCCAAAAGTGTTGAACAATTTAGATGTTTTTGAAAACTATATTACATAATTGATACACATATTACATTAGTAATAATGAATGAAATATATAAAAAAAATAAAAAATAATAATGAACATCCTTGAAAACCCATTCAACATATTCATCTTCATAACTTGAGGAATGGAAAAAATATAAGTTTCACCTACAATTATCAATAATATTTATATATAAAATACGCTATCATGAATCAAAAATCATAATAAACATAGAATTGTAGATTACTAAATGAAAATTCCATATAAATTTATTGGATAAGGCATAATAAATATGGTAATGTAAATAATTGTAACACGTGTCATTTAATGAATATAATCAGAATGAAATGAATCCATAGATAATGTCATAGAAAAAATATCTTGGATAATTAGAATATTTGAATTCTAAATGGATGAACTTATTAAATATTTTATTCCATGTTTCCCAAGAAAGTGGGACATTTAACATCTAGAACATTTAATAGAAAATTTATGACATAGATGGTAGATGTCACAACCCGTCCCCCGGGGCCCGTATCGTGACTACCCCAAGCCCGCCTTCCATAGGCCAGGGGCTGGAGACTAGCACCAAAGGCGTAAATCCCTAAACTGGGAAGGAATTGACTTTATAACAATAAAAAAACACATCATAGTACACAATTGGAAGTCAAGCACTAAGTAAAACTGTATACAAAAGAAATGTTGGAAAGTAAAAGGGGCTGGGAATACAAGCCCAATAGGAAAGTACATGTACAACTGATAGCCTGTATAACTAAAGAAAAGTAAAGCAACTATTGGGCCATCCTACGGGGTTCCTACTTGAAGTGTTGGTACAAATGGTCTCCTCAGCACTCCACGTCCTTTCATCTCCTCTGTGTACCATCACACCGAGTGGTCCACCTCTAGGTACCGTCTAGTCCTGCTACCCTCTGCCTCAGTCAGTGTTGTATGTCATATGCAACCAACACAACATGGTGTGAGCATAGACCGTGCATGGGTGAGTATAATTGTACTCAGTAGGGACCCAAATACCCTCAATGTCTCACAAAATTCAACAAGGATAAACCACAAAGAATGAAAACAATGGATAACCATTACTTAGGTATATGCCCATACATATAACTAAGTTATCTAGTAACCCATCTCAATCATGAGGAAAACACAAAAGTCATTGACTCATCTCAAACAAGGATTTTCATTATCGAATCCATGGATGCTGGAGAACTACTCCTCTGTCGAGTACAGTGGGAATGTTGAGACACCAAGGCACTTCTCACTAACCTTGGACTACTGAGGTACTCCTCCTATCGATTACTGTGGGTCTGTTTCCAACTAACAAGGGCTACTCCGCTATGGGTATACTTCCAACTACTAGGCACTCCCCCTTATAGCCTGTAGAGGTACTCCTCCTATCTATTACCAAAGGTCTACCCCCAATTACCACACGCTCCTCCCCCATGGGTCTTCCGCAAACTACCATGCGCTCCCCACCGGGCTAGTCGAATCACTCTGAGTTGAATCGGTCAAGCAGTCGTCTAGTCTACCAGCTACATGGTCTCTGTACTCTATCTACTCATCATTGGAAGGATTCGCTCCATGAGTTACTGGGCAATAATCCAATTGTCGCAAAGTTCCACAAAGAAGTATTTCAAAGGTTTGGCATGCCATAGGGGTCTCAAAGAAATAGATGACGCGTCAATCAGAGACACGGTCTGTTAGTTATTATTATCTTAGTCATGGGGCCCAGTTGGATTCATGTACGATCCCAGCTGACTATAACTCAAATATACCCTGAACTCTAGTGGAGTATTTTCAAAGGGACCGTCTGTCATTGAAATTACAAGCGAGAAAAGTGTCGGTAGTGGTCCGGAGTCCAGTCCGACCTAGTCAGACTGACTCAACCCAACCCAGTCTAGGCCAACCCGGTCGGGGTCATCCCGTACAGACCTGTTGGGTCTGACCTGGCCCGTTGGGCAGGTCAGCCCTCTATGTTCAACCCGGTCCACTAGGCCCAGCCTAGCAGACTGCAGGGGTGGTTCGGGCCAGGCTCGGGGTGTGTTCTTCCCGGAGCATTGCGAGGGGGCGACCCGGCACGTCTCAGCCCAGAGGGTGCAGGTAGGCCAGTTCGGTCAGGGCGACGTGAGGGGGTCTGAACACCGAGTTGGACGGGTGGCTGCAAGGGAGCTGGGAGGCCGCGAGGGAACCGGTCAGGGTGCTGCAGGGCGGCGGGGGTGCCGAGCAGGGCGCGACAAGGCGACGGGGGTGACAGGAAGGCTATGGAAGGGGCCGGGCAGGCCACTGGGGATGCACGGGGGGATCGGGCAGTGCGCTGGCGGGTCCATTCAGGCTGCTGGGGGCGCACGGGCAGCACGATTGAGCGCCGGGCAGGGCATGGGCGGGGTCGGGCAGGCCTGGTGCCGCTCGGGCCGGCGATGTTCGGGCGAGAGCTTTAGTGCACCGTGGAATTCATGGAGGCCTCGAGGTTCGCTTAGGTCTCAGGTAGTGTAGCCTATGTCATCGCCACCTTCGTCACCTCATCGTAGTTACATCGCCATGCGGAAGGAACATCGCAAAAAGTATCGGCGGAGGGAGTTGGGCCATGCTGGGTGGCCTACACCCTCCGCATTTAGGGGTGATAACAATTGTTCAACAAATATGAAGGAAGTTGAACTTCAATCATTTAATACTTCGCATCGATTCTTTTCAACAAATAGGAGAAAAGTAAAGGAAAACACCAACTTGCAATAACCCCTACCTTGTTTGATGTTTTTTGACGATGGCGTGAGAAGACGATCGTTGATCTATGGCAGAAGAACACGTCCCAAGTTGAACGATTCTGAGGAAGAATGTCGGAGGAGGCAGTTCTTCATAGTTGAAGGCATCCCTCGTCAGCGTTCTTTGTCAGGAGAGTGTTCTTAGCTGGAAGATCATTCTTCGTTGGAGTGCATTCTTCATTCTTTGTTGGGATCTTTTCTCCCAAGTTCCTCTTCTCATGTTCCACCAAAATGAATATGCCAACAAAGTATTAGATTGAAATATCCTATTAATTTTGTTGGAACAATATTCAAATTGGGCTCATTAATTTGTTAGGCTCCCCTTAATTAATGTGGATAATTGGCACAATTAATTAAAGGGGAGTTGGCTCCATAAAGGTGAAGAGGCTCTCCCTCATTAATGAGGGAGAATTGAGAGGTTGTATTATCCTCCCATTAATAGGGGTAGGGTGGTCTCCACCCCTATTATTGAAATGAGAGGTTATGGTCTCAGCTGGTCCCCACGTCTTATCCTATCGCGGGAGGTTATGTTCGGGTGGGCCCCACCACCATAACCTCTCATGGGAGGTTAGGGTGTTGGGGTCCCACCTCCAACTCCCAAGTAGAGGTTTTAACCAACAACCACTCACATTCATGGTGGATCAAAAAAAAAATAAAGTGTTGTAAACTTTAGTTTATTATTTTTTTATTAAAATCCAAAAACTTACTTTTTTTCTCAACCATCTATCGTTGATGTGAAAGTCTTAATAAGAGAATACCAGTGCTGTGAGTTCAACGGTGCCCTCTGATTTTAATTCTGAGAACCAGTTCAAATGTTATAAAAACCCGCTCATACGTTTACTGAATTTACCCAAAAAAATCTTCAGAAATTGATTATGGACACACCAGGCCTCAGAATCAAGCGCCATAAAAATTTGTGGACTCGTAAAAATACCATGTATTTTAGAAAAAAAAATTGCTATATAATTTTCGGGTCTTTACAGTAGAAACCCATCTGGTGTTGGTAATTGAGTAGTCTCATGATACTACTGATGTAGTGGTCAGATTAAAATAAATGGTTTCCAAAATGTGTCATACTATTCCAATTCATTGTTAATATATCAAATAAAAGATTTAATTGATAAATAATGTTCTGTATAGAATATCCATATCTAGTAAAGGATACCAATTCATAAATATTTCCACAATTATTAATATAACATTGAAAGTAAAAAAAATATATAGAAATGTTATATTTTTTTAGAAAAAATCTCATATATTACATAGGAATATTAATATTGTGGATCAATTTTGTTTACATTAGAAAATAATTTCAATAAATTTAATTTTTAATATACATTTTATAATCACAATAGAAAATGGGATCATATAATAAATATTAACCGTTAAATTTTATAGTCAAATTACATTAGATGAAATAATTTAAAATCAGTACATAAAATCCCATGATTAATGATTTATGGTATTAAATTAAAATTATGACATACCCACACACACCAAAAAAGTGAATTGGGGAATAACAACAAATAATCCCTAATAGAATGTAAAAATAGATGAAATCCCTTATCATATGCTTAATTTTGGTTGAACACTCTTTAACATTATAAATAATCTTTTTATTAATGTTATTAACATATAAAAGTACAATATTAATATTTATAAAAACATATATGAATCTTTTATAACAACATTTATCCCATGTTTTAATAATCATTTATTATTTTCATTGTTTCTTTTTTAATCGCTTTGATATTGGGGAATATTTTTTATGGATATTCTTTTCACCTAAAATGATAATCATGATTTAATAATAAATAGTATTTTAATTATGAAGTAAATATAATATATATTTATGATATATTTATTTGTAATTATACATAAAATATGGTGATAGGAAATTTAACACAACATTCATGGGAATGGAAGGTCATACTTACTCATGAACACTTCTTCCATTTTATTATCGTATTAATGATATAAAATTATATATATATATATATATATATATTACCATTAAATTATAATATTAATTTCTTACATATTTTATACGTATATTAAATTCATACTATATACAATCAATGCAACATGAGAATGAATCACATCACTAAGTGAGGCAGTAGTGTATCTTACACACGAATGAAAGTATTATATTAATAAAATGGAAGAAATGAATTTATATATTTTAAAATGATTCTAATAGAATAAAAACATCAAATATTTCATAATTATTCAATATATAGAGCATTAACATCATTATTCTTATCTACGAATGCAGTTCATTGAAACAAATTACTTATATTCACAAAGAGGTAGTATATCGTACAAATGAATGAAGATGTCTTAACCAAATTTATGGATTATTGTGATGTTTTAGTTAATTAATCAAAATTAAGATACTTATTTTATTATATAAATTGGATATTAAATTAATCTAATAGTTTTTATGAAAAAATAAAACAAAAAATTCATTAATTAAAGTAACATGTTGTTTGGGTATATCCTTTTGGATTTCACCAAGTACAGTTTATGGATTGATTTATTCCAAAATGAAGAAATCTTGGATGAATCTAAGGATTTTGGGAAGTTAATTAGGAAATTATTGGATAATCTAAATGCCTTGGTTGTTATGAATTATTTAGGGGAGTGAGTTTTGTTTTATAGTGGAGGAAGGATGGCATTCGTTTCACACTATAGGGATAAATCCATTTCCACATGTCCCTGTAGTAAGAAAAAAAATAATTCAAAATAATCGATATGGTCTGAATATATATATAACATGGGTTAATTAAAAATTATTGGTCATTTCAACAACATATCTTTTAATATTAACCATTAAGAAATCTCATTCTTACCATAATAATTTTGAAAGACATTACTTTATTTTTCTAATTAATATGGAGAAAAAATCTGATGAGCATTTTAGAAATTATAAATTAAAATTATTTCAAAATTTTATTAATTTTTTAAAAATTATAAAAATTTAATTATGTGAATTAATGTTAAAATTTACCCCACATATGTGACAAAAAATATTGTTTTAATTTGTAAATTTTTAAATGTTTTCTAGTTTTTTATTTGTAAAAAAAATATAAAAATTATTTCAGTTACCAAAATTGGATTAGTAAATGTAAATTATTTCTTATGTAAAATTAAACCAAACATCAATTTTAATTTAAAATTATAAATAATTTAGATTAAAAGGATGTTTTAAATTGAAATCCTTCATTTTTACTATTTATAAAATAATTTAAAAAATTTCAAAAATAAATAATATAATATAATATTAATTTTATATTACTATTTTTTAATTGAATATTACTTTTTAAAAAAATAAAAGTATAAAAATTAAGTTTTCAAACAAGTTCACCATTTGAAGCTGAAACATTTTCATTTATGAAAATTATGTTTTTATTTATAAGACTGGATTTTTTATTCTGTTATTCCAATCAAATATATTTGATTAAAGTCAAAATATTTGATTCAATATATAATATATAATTTTAATTCATATTAGTGTCTAATATAAATTGTATTTAATTTTTTTAAAATATTTTTTCACATTATAATAGTTATTTATAAAAACTATTCCTCTATAGTCATTTTGTTTTTATTGTAGTTTCTAATTAATTAGAAATTAATTGTTTCAAAAATAATTTATTTAATGTTTTTGAATCATAAAAATAATAAATCTTAAATCTTAAGAGGTAATTTTAAATTTAAAAAAAAATTGGTAGTATATATTTTATTAGTAAATCCTAGTCTTCCTTGTGACATATGGTTTGAAAAGAACTTGTTTTCGCTTTTAATGCACGATGAACTTGGTATTGCAAGAATTTCCAAATTTAGAATGTTTCCATTTATAATATAAAACATAAAATAGTATATTAAGATGTTATTTTCAATTATACTAATAGTTATTCATGTAATATATTTTATAACATTAATGATTATATATTTATAATTTGAAGGTGTTATATAATTTCCATGGATATCAAACAAACTAATTTACCGAGGAGTCGAACTGAAACGATAAGGGTTGAAATGGCCTATTAACATGTCAACAAACATATTTTGGGACATATATTAATCTTATATTATATATGGGTCTAAAATGGACCATCATGGTGTCCTTTTTCAATAAAAACTAGTTTTTAATTGATTATTTTCAAAACAAACATATCCTTATTCTCCCATACTTATAAATGGTATCCCCTCTCCTCCAAAATTCACACAACCAATAATATTTGGATTTGATAATCAAAAAAAATCTCTCTCTTACTCATGTTACATCATTCAAGGGATTTATTTTTGTAATAAAATACGACATAAGTAGGTTTTTCGTGAAAACATAATGAATTTATCTAATGAACAGATAACATTCTTAAATGAACATTGTTATTTTTTCATCATCCATATCCATGAAATTTTGTTAACAAATGATTATATAATAAAAGTTGTATTTCTAAAATAAATATATTTTATTAAATTATCATAATGATCTATATCAGTATCTTCTTACATAAAAATGGAATTGGAATCATCAATCTTGGGTTTGAAATTCTACAACGTCACGAATCGATATAATCTATTTTCAATCACCACCAATAAAGAATGGATAATATTATAGATATAAAAAATTAATATGAAAATTATTATATTTAAATAATTATGTATTTATAATATCACATATAGATTTTTATGTTCAGTGATGTTCTAAAATATGTCAATGTAACTCGTGTTTACCGAAAAGTACCTCCTCACGAAGCGATGTGATTTGTTTTTGAAATTCTTTTTTCATTGGTTTTACAAATGATGAATTTAATTAATATATGAGATATATTTTAAATAATAATGTATATTAACTATTAAAATATTGACCATATACATACAAATTAACCCATTAATTAAATGATGACATCAATTGTGAGTATATGTAGCCTATTCACCCCAAGAAGCAATATGGGCCACTGTAAATGATAAAATATAGAAAATGATTCTAAAAATGTATATTAAAAAAATATAAAGTTTTTGAATAATTATATAGGTGATTGAATTGTATATTATATGAATGTATAGGATCTTTCATGAAAAAACACACATTGAAAAACAAGGAAATTAACAACTTAAATAATGAGAATAATGAAATATTGTTATCAAAATTTTGATTAAATGACTTCTGTGTTTAAAATATGTATTTATAAATAAGAATATGGTTCTTTTATAAAATAATAAATATTCTAAAACCATTAAAAAATACAATAAACAATGTTCAATGAAAAAGAAACATGAGCTAAAGGACTACATCTCAATTCCCCTTAATAGAGGAATATTGTAATGTCACCAACCTTATTTATTTTACATGGTTTGTATAAAGACCCATTGACATGAAATATATATAATATGTTATAATTAATTTTATATTAAGATTAAATTTAAATTATATCATCCAATAATTTTTGACTTGATAATTTCCATGTTTTATTGAATGACAAAATTCTATTTCATTTCATTGGTTTATATTACATATTCATTGTATTTGTTATTAACATTTTATTTATTTAATGAATTTTGATTATATTATTATCTATTTTATTTTTTTCAATATTTAAATTATTATAGTAAATAAATTAATTTATTATTATATACATTTAAATTATGATATTTTTTAGGGTTTATTTCATAATATCATTTCAATACATATTTTCTAAGTAATATTTTCCAATAAAATAAATTATATTAATATTGGTAAAAAAATTAATTTTCTTCCATTATGGTTATTCATGATTTGCTTAAATTAAATAACTATTATTTACTCCAATTGTATCATAAAATTATTTAGAAAATTCATTCCATAAAATAAAAATTCATTTGTCTATCTGATCAACAATTATTTATCATCAAAAATCATGTGATTGTAAAAATTTCAAAATTATATTTAACATTATACAAGTTATTTAATAATGTAATATTCCCATAATTTAGTTTTAACTTTTCTAACAGAATCATAATGTTTATTACCAAAAATGGATCATTTATATTTTACTTAAAATGTTAATGAAATCATTGTTTTAATGTGTACTACATGTATGGAATTTACTACATTGATAACTGTTAAATCATTTAATTAATTGTTAATATTTTCCAATTTATATTTTAAATGAATGTTATTTTCATGAATTTCTTAGAACATTTTAATTTTAAAATAATATATTTTTATAGTGTGAAGAATATTTCTGTCAAGAATGTATTTAATGATCCTTTTACAGTACTTCTCTTCATCAAAAAAAAGAAACCTTTGTATCACAAATACATATCTAGGGATATATTGTATTGACAAAAATGTTATTCTTTTAGAGATGGTATATAATTATTTTGACCAAGGAACTTACTAACAGTCACTTTCTAGGTAAATTTTTTCTCTAATTATCTTTATCATTAAATTCAACTGTAATATGATCATTGGAAATTAAATATCCCATAAATATAAATATTATTTACAATGAATATGTTTATATCATAACCCAAATAACATTTCTACATATAGTACACTATATTTGAGGTTTTTTTAATCAGGGAAAAACTTTTAAATCTGTATTCATTACACAATAAGAATATTTCATGATAAGGTACAATGTTCATGTGTTAAATAAATAATTTGATATACAGTGAATGATTAGGGAATGAATTGATGGGTTGGAACAATAATAATATATAAAATCAATATATCTATTGTATACTAATAAAAAATAACAATCTAGCATTAAATTGGTTTTTAACCATAGTTTAAAAAATATTATGAAATGTATTGAATGTAATGATATAGCATAAGATCATAATATGTAATAATTATATATATCTTTTATTATTATTTATTTCATTCTTATCAATTATAATGTCTAAATTATAATAAATAATGATTAATTTATTTCTCAATTATTGATTCAATGTCATGCCTTTTCAATTATTTAATTTTTCTATATTGACTATACCTTATCTATTTTTTATAGTCAAGTTATTAATATCCCTAAATGTTTTTATATTTACATTTAAAATTTTATTACTATATATTTGGTCATTATAGTGATGTTATTTTAATGTCATGTGTATTAAATTATTATCATTTCTAAAGTGATTAGTCCTTATCAATTTTTATGATATCTTATTTAAATGGAATATGTTTTTAGTTATTTACCATTATGTATTGATAAAATTATATATATTCATAATAATCATGTTATTGATTATATGTAATGTCTTATAAGTTATTTACCATGACATATTCATTATTCCTTATTTATTACTCGTAATTTATTAATGTTATCATCTATTTTACTTGAAATGTGAATAAAATCATTGTTTTAATGTGTACTACATGTATGGAATTTACTATAGTGATAAACGTTAAATAATTTAATCAATTATTTATATTTTTCAATTTATATTTTAAATGAATGTTATTTTCAATAATTTTTTAAAACATTTTAATTTTAAATAAATATATTTTTATAGTGTAAATGATATTTTTTCCAAGAATGTATTTAATGATACTTTTACGGTACTTCTCTTCATCAATTAAAATAACCCTTTGTATCACAAATACATATCAAGGGATATATTGTATTGAAAAAAAAATTCTTTTAGAGATGGTATAAAATTATTTTGACCAAGGAACTTACTAACATTCACTTTCTAGTTAAATTTTTCTTTAATTATACTTATAATTAAATTAAACTGTAATATGATCATTGAAAATTAAATATTCTTGAAATATAAATATTATTTACAATGGATATCTTTATATCATAACCCAAATAACATTTCTACATACAGTATTCTATATTTGAGGTTTTTTTAATTAGGGAAATATTTTTAAATCAATATTCATTAAACAATATCGATATTTCATGATAAGGTACAATGTTAATGAATTAAATCAATAATTTAATATACAGTGAATGATTAGGTAATGAATTGGTGGGTTGGAACAATAATAATATATAAAATCTATATATTTATTGTCTCCTAAGTAAAAATAACAATCTAACATTAAATTGGTTTTTAAACATTATTTTAAAAAAATATTATGAAATATATTGAATGTAATGATATAACATGAGATCATAATATATAATAATTATATATATATTTGATTATGATTTATGTCATTATTATCAATTATAATGTCTCACTTATAATAAATAATGATGAATTTATTTCTCTTTTATTAATTCAATGTCATGTCTTTTCAGTTATTTAATTTTTCTATATTGACTATACCTTGTCTATTTTTGATAGTCAAGTTATTTATATTCCTCATTATTTTGATATTTACATTTAGAATTTTATTACTATATATTTTCTCATTATAGTGATGTTATTATAAGGTCATGTGTATTAAATTATTTTTATTTCTAAATTGATTATTCCTTATCAATTTTTATAGATATCCTATTTAAATGGAATATGTTTTTACTTATTTACCTTTATGTATTGATAAAATTATATATATTCATAATAATAATGTTATTGATTAGATGTAATGTCTTATAAGTTATTTACCATGACATATTCATTATTCCTTATTGATTACTCATAATTTATTAATGTTATAGTTTATTTTACAAAACACAAACTGAGAATATGACCTCAATCAAATATACTTCCTTTCCAAAAAACCCATAATGTGTACTAAAAATGATAAAGTATTTCCTAGATGGAAAAATTATTTTAAAAGGAATATATGTTTTAATTTATGAATTCAAATTTAATACATTACTGATGTTATATTATGATTACTAAGACCACTAAACTAGTGAGTTTTTAGGAATTATATTACATGCATCTTATTCCAATGTAGTAATGTACACACCATTTCATCGTTACAAGAGTTGGGGTCACTAAAATTTATTTTAAAAATTAAATATACCGAGGCATCATAATTAATATTAACAACTAACCATGACATTATTTTTCATCATAATTAACAACAAAAATAGTAAAATTTAATACAACTGTTTATGTCCCAATGGGGCATTGCACATGAAATTATATTTATAGTTCGATTATTCCACAAAAATATAATGATTATTTAGTTAATTTTATTAAATAAATATAAACAATCAGAAGAAAATATCTAATAAGTATAATTTTATTTTTAAAAATAATTTATAAATTTCATAGGTAAAAAAACTACTATGGTGAAAACTAGAATAGTAAAAGTGAGTAACCATATATGTCAAGGGAATTACATGATTAAAACATATTTCATTATTAGTAGTTGGTTTTTATATCCTAATTGTATTCCACTAAATCAATTATTTATCAATTTTTATGATGGTGGTTTGAGAGTGTAACACCCCAAGATTTCACAATATGTTATCTCTTCAACATAATTCGATAACTTGGGCTACACACAACATTGAGTTCGAGCACACCATGACATACCCAACTAGCTGTTCAAAAAGAATTTATAAATAGTACTAACTGAATTTTAAATTTGAAATACTCTTTATAATTTTAGAATCTATATTATGTTTTTCATAGACATAATATTAGAAAAAAATCATTTTTTAGATAAAAGAAGAATTTTTTAAAAAATAAAATTTTACAACCATTTAATGGTGAACCATTTTTAAAACAAATATTTGAAACTTTTATAATATCAATTTAGTGAAATTAAATTCTTCTTTAGAATAGGTCCCTAGAAATATATTTTTGATTATGTTTTGGTACTTTTCTAATAACTTTTATATTTTGATGAATAGTGAATAATACTAAATTTTAATTGAAAACAAATTTTTTAATCGAAATAATTTTTAGTGATAAATTATTCATTTTAAAGGTTTGGAAGTATAATTATATTATATTTTTATCACTTATTACAATTTAGGTCATTATAATTAATTTCACATTTAAATTTGACATAAACACATGTGAATCTTTTGATAGTTTTTACTTTTTTAAAACCCCACTTTTTGGTTTTGACAATGGTAATTAATTTTAAATTAATTATTTAAAATTCAATGTTTTCAGTTTGGTAATATAGAATTAATTTTTGAAATAGCAATATCAAAATTATTTTAGAGTTAATTTTTGGTATTTTTCTGAAAACATTCAATTTTTGTTGAATAGTGAAAACTCTGCGTTATTGTTCAAAACATACTATTATTTAAAAAATTATTTATTTAATTTAAATTTATTTTAAGAAAATATATATATATATATATATATAACTTATATAAGTTCTATTTCATTCATTGGAGTGATTTTATAATAAACTATATTTATAAAATTTTATTGAACTTTTTCCTGTCCTTTACCCACCTTCTATGATAATTTGAAAATTTGCATAAAATATAATTTTACCACTTCTGTAAATTGAATTTAAAAATCCTAGAGTTATTTTTTATATCATTAAGTAAAATTTGGTTTAATAAGATGAAAATAACATTTGTTGAATAGTAACCTTTGACTTTTAGTTACCATAGTTAAAAGTAAATAGGGGAATTAAATGTAAAAATGATATTATAATTACTATAAAACTTGTCCTAATTATATTGTATATGTGTATTTAGATAAAAAACTATATTATGAAAAAAAATATGATCCTTTAGGTCCACATGGATTATATTAGTATATTTATTATTATTTTATTTAAAGAAGAGTTAAAAGTATTAAATTCAATGTTTAATAACTAAACCCTTTTTAATATATGGTTACACATTAGAAAAATTTGACTATAAATATTAATTAGAAATCTAAATAGATTTTCTACATAATGGTATTTTATTTATAATTTTTAAACATTAAATAATTAAATTTATTTATGACACAATGATGATGCAGTAATTAAATTATTAATGAAAGATACAAATAAATGTTATTTTAGGTGTTAAAATAAATATAATTTCAAAGATATGAGGACATTCATGATTTTTTAGGTGAATAAGACATGTTAGGGTGGATTCAATGTATTTGTTTCTAAGTAACCATGTTGTGATGAATTTCACAAAAACTAAATACTAAATAGTGTCAAAATTGATATAAATGAGTTTTTAAAACAAATATTATAGTATTAATTTATTTAATTGTCTTAAAAATCTAATATTATTCAAAAAAACTTATATAATGATAGGAATGTAATAAATGAACCAGTTTAGGTTTTGTTGATTTTTTATAGTATGTTTATGAACCATTAATTATATTAAAACAAGAATACAAGGTAAAAGATAAACTATTTAACTAAGGGTTAAATATAAATGATAAGGTTAATATGGTGACCTAAACCTATTTAAAACCTATTTGTTGAGAATGTTTCACCCCATTTGTACCTTATACTAGAGATATATCATTTTGGATCCATTATAAACATAAAATTATTTTATTATAAAATAATATTTCAATCATTCCTATAGTGACCCTCACCTATCTTATAAAAGGATACTTCCCCTTAATTAATTTCACACCTCCATAGCCATTTGGCTCAGCCAAACCCTGCCCAAATACCTTCCCAACATTGGTCAATTTATCCAAGAGTATTTAATTTGATCATAAAGAAAACCTATGGAGCTCTTTTGATCAACTAAAAAGGAAGCACCCAAAAAGAGGTAAAAATTTATCCACCTTCTTTCATGTTCTTTTCTTATTCCACTTTCCATTTCTTTGTTCTTTCCATACCAAAATAACAAATCCAGTACCTTATATATACTATTATGTAATTATAAATATTTTACAACCGTATTCCATATTCTATCCACCTTATAAATGACAAAGTCACCATACATGTGTACGTACAGCTTATCGTCTCCACATCGTGGTGGTGTTTGTTATTCAAACAATTGATTATTTAGATGGGTATAATAATAAGAATAACTGATTTAAACAATAAATAAATCATGTAAATGATTTTTTATATATGATATACCATCCAATTATATACGATTTTACCATCAATATAATGATATTATCGCTCATGCGTACGTACAGATTACCATCTCCACAAACACGATAAGATTCATTTCCCATTGTAATCATTCAAGAATAATTTTTATTTTATGATTAAAAATAATTATTATGAAAATAATATCATTCGAAACATGATTCAAATACATCCTATCCATAATGATCATGGCTTATGTAACCATGCATATAAAGGAAAACAAATCAGTTAACACCCGAAAATATGATACTACTAAAATATTATTAACAAAAAAATATTGGATAATCATACATGATAACATATTTATGTATATAGTTTTTGTATGATTTAATAACAATGTTATAACTATTATATAGTAGTTTTACATACCATGGACTAAAGAAATATACAAGGTAAGGGTTAATTCTATAATCTCTTCATTATCCAAGGTTTTATTTACTTGTGTATATACAAGGACCTATTTACCATCCAAATACGTGTTTCATAAATATATTTTCAAACTGAATATTTTAATGTTTTATGGTAGGTGATTTTTAAGAAGATCATCATTTAAAATAGTTTAAATATTTACTCTTCTAAATCATTATCATTAATTTCCATATTTTCAAAATGGGTTTTAAGGATTTATTTATATGTGCATAAATGTTTTAATAATGTAAATTCCTTTCAAAAGATTCAAAGTGGTATGGGACACTTTGATTCAAAAATTACATTAAATTTCTTCTTTTCAAAATTTTGAGACATTTAAATGTTTTCATGAAAAAGTGATATATCTCTCAAAGAGTTTTTCAAATCATTTTCAACTATATCAACATCCTTTGGTGGATTTTAAACTTGTATGAAGTTGATTTATGAAGATACAAATATTCTGGATTGTATTATAGGTTTAGAGTTACATTTTAATATGGATGTGTTATATTTATACCATTCATGGTTTATGGAAAAATATTGAAATTTATTATGTTAGATTTAATACAAACGTTTATGTTATGTATCACCATTTTCATATGAGAATGTATTAGACTTAGTAAGTGAATGGTGGAGCCCGTTATAGCTCCTCAGTGCATCAGTAGGTCTCATGAGACAATTAGGCGTGAAATTGGAAGATGCTTTTCCCAATTTTGATATATGATTTTGGCTGAGGCCTTAATCATTTTTAGACGTCTTGGGAAAGGCCTTGAAAAAATGTTTCAGATTGTTCTGTATTATACATTCTCTCATTATCAAAGTATTATTGATGGTTCTTGTGGCTATTAGACTATTAGAATACCCCTGACTATGTTTTGTTATGGCATTATTTACTCATCTCATATTCTTTCCATAAATTGTTCATGTTTATTATTTGTAAAGTTATGTGTTTTAAATTATTCAACATACCTAATGTTTCTATTATCTTTCACTGTATTACTTACCCATACTGTTCATTTAAGCTCACCCCTTTCTTATGTTTCGTTTTCCCTGGATATGAAGAAGATTGTTTTTAGTGACTTGAAGGCATAATCTAGGAGGCTTGGATGTTTATAAGGGAATAAATTATTATTGTATTTCTTTTCACATTATAATGTTTAACTTATGTAAATATCTTGTTTCCAATAATAATAAACCAATAGGTCTTTCAGGAGATGATTATTTTTTTCATGCCAAGGATATGTAATAATGCACTAATGCTGGGAAACTGAGGTCGGGGTGTTATAGTTGGAATTAGAGTAAGTTTAGTATAGACCTTGGAAACTAGATTTATAAAAATTCTAATTAGATGACATTACCCTAAGATAGACTTTAAGGATTAGTATTGAATAACTTCCTAGAATTATGGTAATGTAGAGGTTTTGTGTATTTTCCAAGCAATACATCCCTGTCTGGATACGAGCTGGTAGAGGTGGCTCTGACACAGGTATACCTAAGAGTGAAAACTACGACAAGGTGTTTCAGCCTTGACTTGGGGTATCCTATAACAAGACAATGGTCCTTGTTGCACTGTTGGTTATGACACTCATGGGGGATATTTTTAGGATAATTCTCATTTTCTTTAAAAACCATTATGAAGGATTTCTGAGTATATACCTCCTCAAAGATAACAATTTTATGATTATGGATTATATTCATAAACTGTTCGATTTATCTTTAGTTTTTTACAAGTTTGGAATTATGTATTGAGATTCATAAACTAACGTAGTGTATGCCATTTTTTAGAAATGGTTCCTATTAAATGGAATGAGAACTCCATCAATACGTATGATCCATATATTAAGAAGGATTATATCATTCATGGTATTAAGCCAACATTTTTAATGGAAATAAAATCCCAAATATTATCATCATATGAAGAAATAGTATCACGTGTTAATAAGATAAGTAAATATTTCTCTATCTCTTATGGATTTGAAAGGAATCAAGATAAGAAAATGATGGAAGAGAGAAATATAGAATAAGGGAATAGGGGAATGAATGATTTTACCATATGTGATAATTGTGGAAAGAATTACCTTGGTAAATACATGAAGGTAATGAGTGTTTGTTATAAGTGTGGAGAAAAAGGACACTAAGTATGTGATTGTGAGGGTAAGAAAAAGGTGTCAAAGGTACAATGGTTCATCTGCAAGGAGTTGGTACACTACGGGAATCAATGACCAAATCATCAGAGTGTGCCCCAAATGAAGCTATTGGATAATAATCATGTTATGATACTACCATAGATGAAGAGGAATGGCTAGTATTCTTATGTTGTTATAAAATAATTATTTCATTTGAGTGTCTTATCAATGATGTACTTGTTATATAAATTATGAAAATAAATAAGGATTGTACTGCAATACTATTTCATTAAGGATTTGAGATTAAATGGTTCTAAGAAATTTTATTCAATAGAAAGATGAACTTTTTGGAAAATAGATGTTTTAAGGAATGATAAACCTTACTATGGTTTAGATACTAACGTAGTGATTTTGGAATAAGATATTATTGATTTGGATAAATTATAATTGATATTCCTCACTACCTTCGAACTGATTAATGGTTTGTTTATTCCATCATTGTTGTTTTATTAAAAAAAATTGGATATAAGAAATTTATCTAATATTATATAAGGAATAAGGTAGCATGAATATAATCAACATGGTTTTATGATAATTTAGGGTGTTACCGTGTTTTAAAAGAATACATGATGAAGGTATTCACATGTTATTATGTGTTAAAAAGGATCTTCATTGTGTTTACATTCCTTTTAAATTTTTCACTATGAGTTTTCACACAAGTATTCTGGATAAGTCTAATGGTTGGAATAGATTATGTTTGACTTTGGGTAATATTGTTAAGGATAAACAGTTTCTTAAGATTATTTTTGGATTTTTATAAAAGGGATAACCTGGAGGTCAAGCGACAACCTGTCACGTCTGGAAAGGCCGCGAAACATGAATCCACAACCCAAGGGCGAAATGGGTTAATCTCCTACCACTATCCTACGTGATGTAAAGGTCTGTATAATGTAGTTTTTTTAATACTCTAGAAAATGAATTATAAATTCTTTATTTTTGGAACCCTATACGATTAGGACAAATAAAATATTTTTGAATTATATTATCTTTTGGAATGAAATATGATTTTGTGGTAGAAATTAGTTCAAAGATAAAACTCTACTTGTCAAGTGTGTATATATATATATATATATATATTTCTCTCTTATTATATGAATAAATTAATTCTCAATCTTTAAGGATGGGATCTTTCAACAAAAAATGTGGTATCCAAATACATTATGTTTTTTTGAATAGATGATATTTTAAATCATCGTAGATTAATGGCTTTGAGCCTCTAAATTTTAAACTTGTTTGTGATTTATGACCTCAATCACCCCCTTTAAATTTTTTTGTTTTCCCTCTAATTATGTGTCTATAATTTCCACCAATGTTTTCCTAATCGAGATCACAATTTTGTGAGGACTTTTTTCATTTCACATACCCTTTTATTAAGACTAAATTTTATTAAACTAATTTCTGATGTGGGTTTTCCACAAAGGAATTTTTATATTTTTAACAATTTATTTTTAGAGAAAAATTTCAAATTGCATGGATGCAATTTATTAATTTAGGGGAAAATGTAACACTCCAAGATTTCATAGTACGTTATCTCATCGAAGTAATTTGATAACTTACAGTACATGCAACACAGAGTTCGAATGCACCATGACATATCAAAATAAACATTCAAAAAAAATTATGAGTAGTATTAACTAAATTTTGAATTTTATATAACTCATATAAATTTAGAATCCATATTACAAGTTTCTTGTACAAAATATAATAACAAATTCATTTTTTTCATATAAAATATGTATTTTTCAAAAAATACAATTTTACCACCTTTTAATGGAGAACCCTTTTTAAAACTAATATTTGAAACATTAATATATTCAATTTTTCAAATTAAATTCCTCTTTATAATTAGGACAAAAAAAATTAGTTTTGATAAAATTTTGTACTTTTTTGATAACATTCATATTATGATGTATAGTGAAAAATACTAAATTTTAACTGAAAAGAAAATTTTTAATCAATATAATTTATACTG